>OW028582.1:404314-1118314 GCA_932294295.1 Alitta virens | reverse complement strand
CAAATTACTAATTAGGCCAGCTCTATTTTCAGTGACCCCTAATTCACCTGAAACCAGTTATTAACAGACTCATTATAATTTCAGCTGAGGAAATTTTACACCATTAACAATCTGGGAGAAATTTTAGCTGGTCAGTGTCATACTTAATTTGATTGTGCACCAACAGCTATGGAAAGCTGGCATTGTATTGTTTCTAAACCCAGGACAACAATTGCAGCCATGATCAGCAATTCACATTTAGATTCATATGTGTGCATATGCGTGTGCGTGTACGACAGAAAATAGAAACATATTTTGACAGACTAATGTGAATGGTTAATTAAAAGTTGCACTGTTTCTATTTTTGACGTATACGCAAGTAGTTACCGGTACAGTATAAACCCCCTTCGCCGCGAATTATCACCAGGTTATCGTAAACCTCCGGAATATCGCCAGGCGGCGCTGTAAGTATTAAGATTTGGCACCAGGTGGCGTTGAGGATCATTAAGATTTGACACCAGGTGGCGCTGCGGGTAGAATATTTGGACACTAGGTGGAGCTGTAGACTTTTAAGATTGACCGCTTGGTGGCGCTGTGTATGTAATATTTTTGGGGCACAAGGTAAATGTTATAATGGCTTGGGAAGAGTCCTATACACGTAAAAGCGTGATGAATTACTAATTATTTAATGATACAGGCATGACAATACTATAACCTCAGGGGGTTTTGGAAGTTGCTTGATAGTTAAACTTTGTAGGTAGCCCTACGTGATAATGGCATGAGCTATACACTGTTGTTGTAAAAGCTGTATATATAGGGGTAAACGTCATTAACTGTACAAACATTTTGATATATATTATATAGAGAGAGATGTTTGTTAAGCAAGGTTAATAATGGATGATATATTGACCAAAAGGAGTAGAACAGAGGGCGCTAATGCTGATACAAAGCCTTACATTATTAGACCTGTGAGTCAAAAAATATCTAGAAAGTTTGGAATAGAAGAAGTAACATACAAAACCAAATTTAATAATAACTTGCAAGGCGTACAACTACTTAACGCTCAGAATGAATTACATAACATGTTCACGGATGTTATAGAGTTGGTTAATGAGAAACATCCTAATGGTGATGATAAAGCAAGGATCACTATTAATCACTCAGGATTGGAGAGGGAAGTGTTTATACATTGTCAACCAAAACACAACATTACAGCAGATGTTATAATGGAAAGGTAAGAATGAGACGACATAATAATTATAATCTTTTTACAACATTAATAATTTAACATATTATAGTGTTACAGTTTTTATTTTATTTATAGGATAAACTCCGTTCTCCAATCGAACAAATCACTAGATATTGATGATACTTTTGAAATTAACGTGGGCATCATGAGCGCTGACAGCCAAGGAGGCGGTGGTAGCAGAGCAATTGTAGATACTGATCCCTTATCAGCTAGTTGTACAATCAAAAAAAAACATTCAATGGTGTTTATTCCTGTGATAAGAAATGAATATTTGTGTGCAGGTAGGGCTATTATAACATGCAAAGCTAAACTAGATAATATGAGCAAAGCAAAATTTGCAAAACTTATAAGAAAAGATAGGTCTATGAGTAAAGCGCACGATTCGCAACGTAGCTGTGCCATCAGACTTCACAGAAAGGCGGGTGTATCAACAACTTCGCCTGTTAAAGTTAAGGACCTACATAAGTTTGAGTCAGAATTAGACATCCAGATTGTTGTTATATCGGGGGATACAGGCAACGATGTCATATACAAAGGTATATTAACTAGACCGAGAAAGATTTTTTTATATCTGAAGGATAATCACTATCATAGTATCACAGGTATCAATGGTTTTTTTGTCAACAGTAAGATATGCAATCATTGTTTTGAAGTATATAACAAAAATAGAAAACACGGTTGTGATACAGTATGTAGAACATGCTGTTCTGAAAATTGCATGTTTGACAATACATCTATAGAATGCATAGACTGTAATATGATGTGTCGTAATACACTGTGTTATGAGAGACATAAAAAACGCAAACGGTATGACAGAGGTGTTCTGAAGGATGAAGATCAGCCCTCTCTCTGCGAACAATACTACATGTGTAAGACATGTTTCGTAATACTAAATACATCAAAAAGAGCCAAACATTTACATATGTGTGGCGAATGGTTATGTACATGCTGTCATGAGTATGTTTTAGGCGAACATTTATGTTTCTATAGGATAAAGAAAGCTAAGATGTCATCAGGAAAATTTTTATATTATGATTTTGAAACGTGTCAAAACAATATCGTCACATGCGAAAAAGGTTACAAGAATAAACCACGTGATGACTGCGATAAGTGTATACCTCTAGAACTATGCACTCCATGTCGTAAATGTGTAAACTGTAAGAGACCATATTGCGGTTTACAGAAACATATACCTAACTTTTTAGTATGTCAAACAGTATGTGATAATTGTGAGGATAATGCGTTCACACCTTACTCTAAATGTGAGAACTGCGGCGATAGATGCAATACCTGCTCTGTTAAAGACAATTCCCTTAAACATTTTATAAGGGATTTATGTGACAATGATACATGCGGTAAGAGGGAAAAAATATTTAAGGGGCCAGATACAACAGAGGAATTCTGTAAGTGGTTATTAACGCCTCAACATAAAGATGTTACGGCAATTGCACACAACGCTAAAGCATTTGATGCCCATTTTGTTCTCGGTTATTGCGTAGATAATGGTGTTTTCCCAGAAGTTATATTTACTGGCACAAAGATTATGTTGATGAATATTAAACAGGGGGTGAGCATTAGATTCATAGATAGTTTGAATTTTCTACCCATGCGTTTGAAGGCACTACCCAAAGCTCTAGGCCTACAAGGGGAATTGAAGAAAGGTGATTTTCCACACTTAGCAAATACACTAGAGAACCAAGAATACATTGGACCAATGTTTGCGCCATATTATTATGGTGTTGATTTTATGTCTACAGCTGACAGAACAGAGTTCTTCATTTGGTACAATGAGCAACAGGGTAAAACATTTGATTTTCAGAAAGAATTGCTAGAGTACACACGGGCTGATGTAACCATTCTGAGGGAAGCATGCACTAGTTTTAGAAAACTTATAATGGCAGTTACAACAATACAGGATTCAAACATCGCAGGTATAGATCCTTTCGCTCATGCTACCCTAGCATCTTGTGCAATGCAGGTAATTAGACAACTTATGCTCTATGAAGTACATAATGTGACTTTAACAGATGGTAGATCAGGTGAGGCTGTTCTCAGAAGAGATGAATGGTATTTTAATAACGAAATTATTAATAATGACATGATATCCGAGTCGTCATTCGTCAGCTCTCCTATACCGCAAATACCCGCACAGGGGTATGGTAAACATCATAATGATAGTCAGAAGTCAGCTTTATGGTTAGAATGGATAAGTCACTCAGAGGACAAATTTATACAGCATGCTAGGAATGGTGGTGAATTTCGTATACCAGGAACAAGGTATACAGTCGATGGTATACATATAAACAGTAATACCGTTTACGAATACCTAGGATGTCGTTTTCATGGTCATACATGTCAGAAAGACAGACAGGCCAAGGATCCACGTACACACCTATCTTTGAAAGCTCTTTACAACAGAACTATAGAACGTCTTCATGAAATAGGAACACTAGGGTACAATGTTATTTCGATATGGGAGTGTCACTATGATAAATTACTACAAACCAACACAATTATGAGTGAATTTGTGAAGCAGTGCGACACGGTCAAGCCTTTGAAAATACGTGATAGTTTTTTTGGCGGACGAGTCGAGCCAACAAAACTCTATTATGATGTTAAACATGGAGAGAAGATACGTTTCTATGACGTAACTTCGTTATATCCCCATATCACGATGTCTGGAGTTTATCCTACGTCCCACGCTACAATAATTAAGGACCCTGATATCTTTGATTATACTCTAGAATCATATTATGGTCTAGCGCAGGTACGAATTGTGCCGCCACGAGGTCTATACATACCTGTTCTACCGGTGAGGTGTAGAGGTAAACTCAAGTTCCCATTATGCGGTACATGTTCATCAAAGGAAACCCAGATGCAATGTAAATGCAGTGATGTTAAAAGAGCGCTCTTTGGTACATGGACAACACCAGAGTTGAAAGAAGCCATTAAACAAGGCTACGTATTGATTAAGATATATGAAGTGTATCACTTTCCTAGCACTACAAATGATGATGTTTTTGGTAGTATATTCACTGAATATGTTAAAATGTTCCTTAAACAGAAACAACAGGCATCAGGATATCCTCAGTGGGTAACAACTAATGCCGATAAAGATAGCTATATATCTTACTATAACAGAGAGCAGGGTATCATGCTTGATAAAGATGCAATTGCGCACAATCCACCACTTAGAACAATTTGTAAATTGTTCCTCAACAGTGTGTGGGGGAAGTTTGTGCAGAGACAAAATCTACCCAGGTCATTCTATATGAAAACCCTAAATGAATATACTCAGATGAAGAATGATCCCACAAAAAATATAATGAATTTTCATCTAATCTCAAATGATTATATTGTAGTGGATGTTATGAATGCCGAAACTTTTGAAGAGGAATCAACTTTCACTAATGAGATTATAGGTATTTTTACAACATCCTTAGCACGGCTACATTTGCTACAAGTGCTAAACAAAATAGGGCGTAATACGCTATATTACGACACCGATTCAGTTATTTTCGTTGAGCAAAATGGTGAACAGGTTGTTGAAACAGGTGATCTGTTAGGTCAATTAACTGATGAGCTCAAACAGGATACATATATTAAGACTTTCTTGTCTACAGGTCCTAAGAGCTACTCATACAAATTAAACACTGATACCGTTGTACGTAAAATCAAAGGTATTTCATTAAACCACACAAATTCTGCAATCGTTGATTTTGACTGTATGAGACAGATAGTGTTTGGTCAAAAACAATTAGTCAAACTCCCAACTAGTAATCAGATTTCGCGAGTTAAACATAGAGGTATAGTTTATAATAGACGTACAAGCAAAATATATAGAAAAGTGTTTGATAAAAGAGTAATAATTAAAAATACATACAACACATTACCTTACGGTTACTGATATGTGCATACATAATGCCTACTGTATGGTCATAGAAATGCTTTACAGCACACCAGAAAGTTTCATGCTTAAATATATGACTAGAACTTACAAATTACGTTTTACTGTTATATCTGTATCATAACCAGTCTAGTAGTACTGTTATAATATATTTACATGATTCTCTACTGTACGATTTGTAATACGAGTGTGTTGTTTTGCAAAATAGCTTTAGAATGTTCTATATTATAACCTTTAGTCAGTGACCTGTACACAAATATTCTATATTATGAACTACTTAATCGTAATATATACATCCAGTGTAGATCGCCATAACAACTCGATAATGCTTCTTCTTTTTACCTTTGTTCTGTGCATAAACGCAGTTACCAATACTGCTATATTATGTGGATCTTATAAGAGCTTACAACGCTTTAACGTATGTGATTGTATTACGCTTTACGACGGGGGCATCCAAGCGGATTGCACCAAATCATCATGGCTACAACAAGTACCCTCATTCTCGTCGTACATTGTACAACATATTACGCTAGTTAATATGTCAGGAACTGCATTCTGTCATAATGCAATACAGAAGGTTACCGGTGTACACAAGGCTTCAATTGTATGTCTAGCCACTGATAAAGGTGAGTCTTATATTAGGCTAAAAAATGTATTTCAATCGCAACGATATCACAACAGTATACATATAATGCGCTTTATATTACAGATATGTCTAAAACTGTGCAGTGTACTACGTATTCACACAAGGAATTCCTATCAACACAGGATACTTCGAGCGCATCACCTATATCTAATATAGTAAATGTCAACACCCTCGCTGTTATAACGAGACATAACGATAATGGTTTGTCAGACGTTAGCAAGCACGCGACTACTATTAGCACCTTCCAATTTAATGTGTCGTGTATAGCTCTGGCATACATTACGTTCAAGGTATGTTTGTATAATTTATAGTTACTATATATATATATATATATATATATATATATATATAATGTATGAACACATGAATAACACTTGTCTTTACACTGTAGATCATAACAACTATATTAAAGATGGTACGCTACTGCAGAAAACAGAGGTCGCAACTTTCGCAAGGCCGACTAAGCACAAGTTCAGCCATGACAGAATCCAGAGAGGGCCTTGTTTAATTGAATATTTGCGTGACTTACTGTTCCGTATATTTATATATACCCCAATGTGTAATAATATGTCTCAGTAACCTATAAAAACTATATATTGTAGCATTGTTGATATGTATCTATATACCATAGTATATATCATGAAATACTATAGTAGTACTATTTGCTTGATTAAAACATATTTGGAGTTACACCTAAATTGTTGTTGTACTTTTTTACAGCTATATATAGCATCTGCATGATAGTCTTCAATAGTTATAACTATAAATGTATTTACAGCGATAGGTGTGTATATATGTATATTATGATTGTACTAGCACGTACATATGTATAAATATTACAGAGTACAATAATTTCGGCCATCCTTGCACATATTAGTAAGTAGTTAAAAAAACCGAATTCCTCATTGACAATAAATTTGCGCATAAAACATCTGAATTACTCATTGACAATAACTTTGCACAAATGAATTTTTCATTGACAATAAAGATGCACAAAAACCATTCGGTGTACTGTGAATGCTATTCATTAAGATATATATACATCGACAGTTTAAACATTGTTATGTGATTAAAGTAACATATGTTTACTATAACAGTCATGAGCCGATGTTTTCATTGCTGTCGTATAGACATTGCAACCCTGCTAATTACCCCCCTAAAACAGTTCACACTGCACTGTTAGCTAACCATAGACGTTACAAGAAGGGGTTTAATTGCATAATAGAGTCAGGGGGGTGGTTAATTACATAACGAATTGCCACTGGTTAGAACTTCTATTCAGTTGCTTAGAAACATTTACAGAGTTAACATGGAGACAGTACAGCGTCTTAACATTCTGATTGTGCTTATTAGTTTAGTAGCACTGACACACGGATATCGCTACATTTGCGCCAATCGTTTATGCCTATGCAAGGTTACTAACAAGGGGAAAGACATCCGCGCAGATTGTACGAAGTCGCAGGCGTTAGAGCGAGTACCCATAGAGGAGTTCTCAAACATGGAATACGGTATGCTTTCTTTCGTGGACATGACGGGTACCAGGTACTGTCATTCAAGCATACCCCTCCCTGCATATGACATATCGGCAAAAATTGTATGTCAAAGGAGGAGAAACAAGATTCCTGAACCCGTCATTAGTCGCAGTAATGATCAGATCGAACACCAATACGGCTACGTCGTTATAGAACAATCAAACAGCGCTACAGTGATCATTTCATCCATCTCTGGAGTTTTGCTAATAGCTGTATCGACGGGCATTGGCATATGGCTTCATAAGGTAAGGTTATTTAATGACTTAATTATTTGTTGTCAAAGACTCTGCTATTTTTTATAGCTGTTATTCAGAACTAATGTTATATAATTTTGAACAGTATATCTATTTTAAACAGAATATTACAATGTTGTGCTATACATGGTAAAATTTGACACTTGGTGGCGCTGTATGTATCGTTGAACAGCATGTCTATTTTAAGCAGAATAATATTGCCAGGTGGCGCTATATATATATATGTTCAGGATCGACACTTGGTGGCGCTGCATATTGATTTATTTTGGACGCCAGATGGCGCTACAATGTTTAAGATTGGCTACTTGGGGGGCGTTGCGAACCTCGCAATTAGCTGATGTGTTCAATTAAACTATATGCGATCATATATACATATTGTTCACGCCTGATGTTAATATTACTCATTCATTAACTGTTTTATTTTATATATAGAGAAATCCTACAGCTGGCACGGCAATTCTGACGGGTGTCACTAGCATGGCCAGGCATACGCTAACGGGGGCACTGAGTAGGCTGCGCCAGGGAGGGGGTCAATCTACTAATAGCAGGTAACAAAACAGAAGAAACACTATATATATATATATATAACATATTACTCCAGTATATAGATATAATACATATATACTTTTTAATACTTTTTAGCACAAGCGACGATTCCTCGGATACCACCGACCATGATATAAATGAATCGACTCCCTGCTCATCAGCACAGCCATATACGTCACAAGGAACACCGACAACTGATTTGGATTCTACAATTAAGGTTACGGATACTACAGTTAAAGTTACACTTTCTTATACTGACACTTCTGATGATGATGATGAAACTACTGATGCTTATAGAAAGAAACTACGTAGTTATATTGGCAAAAGTACACCTGTATAGAGATATTCTCACAACATGATCTAATTGATGCTAATTGTACTTATATTATATGTCTGTTAATGCACTTTATTACCCAAGGTATTATATAGGTACTATTCTATGATATGTATACCTATCGTATTGTAATGTCATACTTGTATGTATTTGTATTGTTCATGTATAGAGATGTTCTTATACAGTGAACTAATTGATGCTAACTGTCCTTTAATATTATACTCAAAGTATATACTCTACTACTTCTATGATATTGTATATGTAGGTAATGATTATGAAAATTACTCGTATATAGAGATGGCATTATATATAATGTCCTAACGGATGTTAATCACTCTTATAATATATATGAAGTAGATCTGCTGTTTTTTACATTTTCCATGATCTGTGTGACTAGCATATTGCAATGCTACACCTGTATATATCTCTATAATATTTGTGAATACTGCTAGTATTATTATATATTGCTGATTAGTACTGTGTATACAAAGTCGCTTGAAGACTTACTTTTGATATGTTATTATTATATATATTGCTGATTAGTACTGTGTATACAAAGTCGCTTGAAGACTTACTTTTGATACTAAATAAAATCATACAACAGTATATACTATATGTACAGAGTTATACATTAATATTAAGTTCGTCTGGTTAGCATATATTAGTAGACTATATGACATAGACAATGTATTTGAGTAATACATATATATGTAACCCGGAAATCATCTTTGATGTTCAATACATTTTTAATAATAAAAATAGTACAATACCAATAACAAATAGTACAATAACATCATATAAAACAAAAATAAGGGGTCAAAAGAGTCATCTCGGGTGCAGCATGTTCCACATGATGTAGGGCGGTGTCGATACTTTGTAGATCATCAATAGTTAATGATACTCCTTCGCTCTTTTGATCATAACTGATGGTCTCGCACAATGTTGTTACACATCCCTCCTTGATTAGGTAGAAAAAGCCCCCCAGATGCACAGTAGCGTTGACTTCACCGCATGATAAAGGCGGTATGTAGTGTACCAGGTTAATAAACATCTGTAGAGGTAGCGATATTGTCAGTTCCTCTTTAAGAACAGTACCCTGTAATTAAAAAGATATTATCCATAATTAATATATACATATGCGTATGTTTTAAATATATGTTAAGGATATATTGTATACCGTACCTGTGTATCTGTTAGATCGATGCTGACGTCGCCATCTATACACATAACATTGAGAGTTATTGAAGTACTAATAATAATACTTGTGCGTTTACCTCCTATTAATCCTGGAATTGTACTAAACACATCCTCGTACTCTCTTTGCAAAAATCTGAAGAACAATGCTGTAGCTTTGTAACACTTTTCTATGTATAATGTTTTCAGTAGCATTTTAGTCTTATCCAGGAGTGATGTTTGTGACCTAATAACAATTAAATCAGAATCCTTCAGCAATCCCTCACAGCGTAGCATTATAGCTATCTCATTGGTATTAACATGGTAAATAAATGCATCAGCATAGTCTCGTAGTATTTCCATGGCGAGTTGTAAGAGTGGGACAGGTCCTACCTTTTATACATGTAGTCAACAGCTATCATGTAATTAACAATACGGTTAGGAAGCGGTAAATGAGAAGTACGAAATTGCGTGCGACTATCAGTATCTGCATGTGTAGAGCATTCTCTCATAAACGACTCATCAAGCCTCACCTAAACTTGTTGTACTAACGTATGTAGTTGAGACTTCTCAAATAGATCATCTTATTTGTTTAAAATACGGTTGAAACATATGCTTTGGCTGACATTATAAAAAACACAACAATTTAATATACGTGTATATATTTATTAATGTGGTGATATATATTGGTGCATTACTGACAAAAATGCAGCACACGCATAAACATAGTGTCTGTATATTATAACAAAGTACTTACATATATATATATATATATATATATAAAGAGATTATATATAATAATACAAAAAATATACTTATATAATATTATGGATATATAATTATAGTATAACGAACTATGTTCTACCACCTTTTATAACAATAGTATATAACCTATAAAGCATATTCGAGTTATTAAATTAATTAGGAGAATTTGTGACTGTAGAACTGGATGAAGCAGTAGGCTGTCTGAGTGAGATATTGTAAGGACGATGCGCATGTCTTGGTATAGATGGCTTAGGTGTGCAATGGTCACATGCATGCACATCATCCTGAGTATCATGAGTGTTGTAACATGCTGTCAGTTCAGCCAAACCGCTCCATCTGTCTTCAAGTTGAGGCAGGAGGTCTAGCAGTTTCGCAAACTCATACTTCGTGAGCTTTACACCTCTTTGTGTTGGGTGTTCAGATGTAAGCGACATGTTTCTAAAGAAACTGTGGCGCAGGTCAACTGTACAGGAGGCCTTTTTTGCCCTACAGTGCACATTTTTACCAATGTGTATCTTTAAAATATTCTGAGAATATTCATCAACCTCAGCCGTATCATCGAACATCTCATTATCCTCAGTAATATACTCTATATCATCAATCATGTCCGTTCTAGCCGAATCACTCGTAATTGCCTCAGTTCCATCGTCTGTTTGATGCGTGTTACTATCCTATAACAAATAGTAAATGGGGAGATTATTACAATGTTACATATATGAATATATATATATACTAACAGTATTATACCAAGATACTTACAATACCTATAAAAGCAGCCATGTTACGCATGTTCTCAAGCAAATCTCGCGTTTGCTGCTTGTCCAGCGTAACCCCTTTCTTTGTAGGGATCAGACAGTAATTTTGGTCGTCTAAAGTGTATACTCTTAGATGCATTGATACCTTGCCTCTGTACCGCTGGAGCGTGAGAAATTTCCTTGAGCTAATTTCTCGATGCCACAAAAACTGGCCTTTTATCTGCGTTCCTCCCTGATTGTAGTGTTTCCTTGTCACCGCATTGTTTGCCATTTTGTGTGTTGCGATATATCAGTTGCGATATGAGAGAGTTCAGCAAGTCTTCGTAGAAACGATATAATGCATAGATCCAGTATCAGGCCTTTTATAGTATTCAGCATTTTTAATTATTAACCGGCTGTATGTTTGTTTGTTTGTTTGACATATCATCGTGTACCATCATGTCATTAAATAACCATTTACTTGTTATAGTGTCATTGCGTGTCCCGTGTACTTAAAACAACAGTGCGTGATGCTAGTTTTTAATAGCTATGACGCCAGAACGTCTGTTGTATGAATATTCATTACAGTTGTTATTACTTAATAACGTATTTTATAAAACAGTTGTACTATATATATCTTTAATACCTCAATTATAACTTTTAGTTCTAATACCAATTCACTTGAAAACTCTAATCCAATTTGCTTTAAGTTTAGATTTTCGATCGTGTTGTTTAGATGTCTTGTTGTTACGTTTGTCAGCTGTCTTGTTGTTACATTTATCACGAGTAATTGTGTGATTATGTTTTCTTTTTTTCTTTGTTAACTTCTTTATAAAAGTATTTATATCATCATGTTTAAGACCTGGGGGGTAATCAGTCTCTTTATGAGTTATATCACCTCTTGCTCTCTGTGCAGTATTTATCTTATCGTAGTGTGATATTAAGGATTCGTCACCCTCTTTATTATCTGTAGACTGTATTAGTTTGTTATCCTTAACACTTTTAAGTTGTTCTAGCATTCTATTATATTTATCTCTAGGTATAACAATATTTTCCTCAGCCATGGCCTACAACTGCAACAAGCTTAGGCAGAACACTTTTTATCAGTAACGTTATAACATCTGCTTTACTGGTGATTAAATGACGTCGAGTGTTAAGTGTTGCATGTTTGTCAGCCAAATCTCTAATGACGCGTTTGTACAATTTAAGAGACTTCTTATAGCCTCGTTTTAATGTCACAATGCCTGTGAGAATATTTCTAGCTATTTCAACCACTGCCAGAATCTGACTCTTACTGATATGTGATAAGATAGCTTTAACTTGATCCTTGCTAAGTAAAGCCACGGCTTTTAAAAAAGTAATGTTCTCTTTGATCTGTTTCATGATTGAGGGAGAAACACAATCGTTTCCTCACCTGGAAATATATTAGAACGTAATTTATATCGTTTGTCAACATTGGGTGATAAATCAATTATTAAATAACCATAACTCCTTTTAGTAGCACGTTCATAACTGTCCATGAAATACTTCGTTTCACCAGGTAGAACCTGGCTTGCTAAAGATGATACCTGGCGGCCATTTCTATGATTACGAAAAAGGCATATACAGTGAGAATTTCTACTAATTAATCTAGCAGCTTTACTTTCATAAAACATGTCCTGTAAAGTTATAATACATGAAACATGACAATGGTGGCTAAGAACGCATACTATTTCAGCAACATGTGAACCCTGAAGGTTATCATTTAAATTACTCATTTGGTCATCAAGAACAAGTAAACTGTGAGCTCTGTATGTTTCCCAGAGCTCTGTCAAATATTTTTTTGATGGAATGTCTTTCCTAAATTCTATAATATCGCCTAAGATATTTTCTAGGTCACCGAAATTATCCTGCCATACAGAGTATACGTATATTATCTTTTCAACTTGAGGTGTAAACATTGCCTTATAATTTATTAACAAACGTTTAACAAACTCCGTTTTTCCAGCCTGTGTAGCGCCCTGTACTGATATATTCTTCGGTAGTTGAAAAGGTATCAAACATGCTTGCTCTGTCATGATGTAACAGTTATGACTGATGTTTGTGTACTAACTATACATCCGTCACACCGCGGTATTTATCAATAGTAACTGTGGCTGGAAACTTTGCAAAAACAATAAGTGTTGTGGGTTCTGGTAAAGCCGCAGCAAATCTTAGACTGATGCGTAAATTACCTGTGCGCTTTAATGGCAGGATATCGTCATTGCTAGAAATATATTGAGAATCAGCAACAAATCTATAGAATGTATAACCTTGCATATATTCTTCGCGTGAAAGAGGATTAAAATGGTCACCATACTCAATTCCGCAAAGTGTTTTGTATGCATCTATGTATGAGCTTGTTTCGGGTGTTTTGTTATATGAAGGTATGATGGGGCCTTGACCTAGGTCATGACCATCTACAGTTACTTGGATGAAATTGAGAGAAGTGTGTTCAAACATAAACGGATTTGTAAACAGAGTGCCATGATTACTAACATCTGTAACTAAACCGCAAACCATCTCGCATGGTACTCGTCCTGCAAAAGGATCATTAACAGTACATGAAAACTGTCCTTTACCCAGTGTGAATTTTTTAACCTCTGTTTTAATATATGGGAAAATAGCTTGTTTGTTATGCATTATTTCAGCATGAGATACCAATATTTCGGGTATTACTTCGATCATTGAAACACTTAAGGAAGCTCTAGTAATCTGTACTTTATAACCACCGGCTGTCAACTCAGGAGCCATTAAGCAGAACTCAGGTGTGCTAGGATATAATGTGATACCTAGATTAACACCATTTGGTATGAACTTGTATATCTCTAAAATATCACAGTACAAGTTACCTGACATATCTACCTCATTGGAGTTAGCAAAGAAACTAGATCTTTTTGTTAACCCTTTGTTATCTCCTAATTGCCAATTAGGATCTCCTAACTCTCCAGGTGTATCCTTGTAAAACATCCCCATTTGGAGAGTAGTATTTTTCATCTCTGTGTTGGTATGTAGTAAAGCTTTGAAATAAGCTAGATATGGATACGATTCATCAGAATGTGTCAGCACTTTATTCTGTAGTGCTACATCAACACGGCTAAACATTGAATGCATAAAATTGTTAACTACGCCAACAGTAGCCTGTTTAGTAGACGTGTCAGCAGAGGTTGAGGTACTAGCTGCAGCATCTGTGCTTTCTTCATCTTTTGCTCTCTTCTCTCTACTATTGCTATCTTTTGCTACTGTGACAGGCTCTATACTAACTCCATTTTGTCTTACAATTTTGCACGTAATATTAAGCCGTGTTCTGCGAAGATCTAAATAATTACTACTATTATTATTAATTTGAAACTGTATAACGCCTTGAGTTGAAAAATCATTTACAGGATAAAAAGTTGTTATATGATTATTCTTAATGCCTACATTTTGTATAGGTTTCTGGAATATTGCTAATTCTTCCGAATAACCTATATATGCATCATCTAACACTTCTTGGGTCATCCTGTAATTACTCAAACATCAAAAACGTCCTTAGTTCTCTGTATAACCTTGTCTACAGTTTTCTTCAGCTTCTTTCTTTTTTCTATGATGCTCTTTTGCGAGAATTGCCTTTTACCTGAGGTCTTACTGCTAGCGCCGCTCAGTATTGAGTGAGCAGGTTGTATTTTACGTTCTACATTTATATCTGCAACTTCGACCTCTATGTCATTTAATGCTCTAAGACGTTGTACCTCTGTAGGATCAATAACTTCTACTTTATCCAACGTTTTGTCATGTACAGTTTTAGCGCCTTTTTTTGGTTTATTGACCATTATTATACGTCCCATGCGTACTTTAGTACAACTATTGTTGCTACCCTGACGCGATGTAATAATATGCTGGGTCATAACACCATCCGCCTGGTTCTTGAAGTGTTTTAGTAAAATATCGTAATCTACACCTCTACTAAGAGAGTAATATTGCGACTTATCGGCCATACTTGTTATGCTATATATAATTATCCTTTAACTAATCTATTCTACTAATCTGAAATGGAGTGTTCCGTTAACTTTACCTTGTTTGAATGACGGACAAACTCCAGAACTATCTGTTAAATATATATCTATAATGTCTAAACTATCCACACCTAGTTGTATATAGCGAGGGTTATCAAAGTATACTGGTGCCCCCTTACTAATCTGGTTAAAATATACTCTGTTTAATATAGGCGAAAGACTGGAATTAAAGGGACTAGGTTTACATATGGATGAGTTGATAGAAATATATATAGAATGATATTTATCAAGAGGTCTAGGTAGATCAATATCAAGTAGAGCTACCTCCCATTTACCTTGAGGTAAGAAAGTTATCCTACCGGGTAATTTAACTCTAAATGATGTTGGGGAGTTACCATGAAAATAATTACCGCTGTCAACATCTGATGAAATATACACAAACATTATTTTTTACCTATATACTTCCTTACTGATGTAGAAGGTATATACGTATTAAACTTGTTAGAGTAACCGTACCATTTAACCAAACTGAGTTTCCTTCCTTTAACTTTTTTGGTACTTATAACTCTATCGATCTTATACGTTATATCTTCGAGTTGCTGTACAGGTGTTACCATTAGTTCTTCAGTATAAAATGATCCTTTGATTTTATCACCGTTGAGATCTTGTACTTTATACCTAGGCGGGTGTGATGGTATCCTATTGTAAACTGTAAATAGTTCTTCTGTCCATTTCTCGTGATACCCTCGTGAAAAAGGTCTAACAGCTAAACTCAGTCTCACAATATTGCCTATATTTAGAGTGAACCTTACTGGTGTTTTAGCCCATCTGTTGAGAATAGGTATATATACTCGTTCATATACATCGTGCGAATTTTCTGTATTGACATCAGCTGGCGCCATATTGATAGAACTGTGAACAGTATTATTATAACTTCTCATAACATCGTCTAAAACGTCTATGTACATTACTGTTTGTTGTTCGTAGAAATACTTGAAAAGTTTATTTTCTAATGTACGATTGAATCGTTCGCTATATGATGCCTTGTGACGTCCATAAGCAATTATATGATTAATACCTTTATCTTTTAGCATTTTTTGAAATGGTGCTCCTGTATATTCACCACCTTGGTCCGTGCGTAACGATTTGCATAGTCTATTGGAAGTATTAACAATATCTGTAAAAACTGTAGCGACATCTGCAGACCTCTTTGATTTAAGAGCTCTTGCCCATGTATAGCGCGAAAAAATATCTATACATATTAAGATATATTTGTAACCCTTATTATATCTTGCTAAATCGTCTAACTGAATAATATCGCTATCCCATTGCTCATCTATATGTTCTACTATTATATGCTCAGTTTTGAATAAACGTTGAGGTGTACTGTGAATAAGATGTGTCGTCTGCTCTTTCAACCATTTACTTACTAAGTTTAATGTTATACCTGGTGGTTTGAGCTGTATCTTTTTTATCTCGCTCCATAACTTACGCAAACCCGAGTAGCTGCTAGGTTGTCCTAATGTGTAGTAAACACCTCTTAAAAACAAATCGATTTCCTTCGACTTAGCCATGTTTCTAAAAAAATAGTGTACTGATATATTATGTGTAATATATATCCTAACACATGTATTAAGTAGTATTAACCACACGTCATATGATTTTTCTCAAATGACTGTTTATTGTTCAAAACAAAATATATACATACAAAACAAAGTAACATCTGACGTCATGTGTTAAACACTAACACAAAGTAACATCTGACGTCATGTGTTAAATACTAGTTTTATTAACATGTAATTTAATACAATATATAATACATTTTCCCCATATATCATCTTATATACACGTTAGCATCCTCTCTGAAACAAAAATATATGTCAATTGTTACCTTGGTATATATACATGTGTCCACAATTATATATACATGTGTCTACAAATTAATTGTTGTATTGATGTATATACTAACCTTTAAAGCATCGTTTTGAGTGAGCTACAGTTGGCTGGGGGTTTCATAGTAAGGATCGCTTCTACAAACTTCAACATTAACTATGGTTCTATAAGCAGTATTATACTTATCAATATCTATGTTATCATTATAGTTCTTTAAACAAGTGATAAGGTCTGTGTAAGACTCATCGCTCCTCGTTATCTCTATATAATGTTCTTCAGCACACATTAAACACTGTACAATATTATACGCAACCCATGTGAGATTATATGTATCTTTTTGCGAAGTTTTGCAGTCACCTAAAGCATAAAATTTAACAACCCAGTCAGAACAACGTTTCATACACAGTGCTGGTGTACCAGAGCGATAATAATCGCTTATACATTCATTTAATGTATCAAAGACATTCTCCGATCTGTATAACAATGTTAAACATTTAGAATCCTCACAATCAGGATATGAATACGCGCACCATGTTATTGTATAAGACATGTCAATCACTGTTATAGAGTTATATCAAGAGCTACCCTTTCACCTCGCAATTAAATACTACTCAGATTACCTAGTCCCCAAATATTTACTACACAGCTCCACCACGTGACCAATCTTAAACTTCTATAGCTCCACCTGGTGTCTCAATACTCAAAACTTCGATAGCTCCGCCTGGTGTCCAGATAATCAATCCTCAGCGCCACCTGGTGCCAAATCTTAATACTTACAGCTCCACCTGGTGCCAAATCTTAATACTTACAGCGCCGCCTGGCGATATTCCGGAGGTTTACGATAACCTGGTGATAATTCGCGGCGAAGGGGGTTTATACTGTACCGGTAACTACTACTATTACATTACTGAATAAGCTTCTTCACAATGGTGTGAGGGGTGTGGCCTTCGACTGGTTCAGGAGCTACCTTACAGATAGGGAACAGTGTACAGAGTTTAGGTCAACTATCTCCCCAAAACTGCCAATAGTATGTGGTGTGCCCCAGGGCTCGATCTTGGGTCCATTATTGTTTTTATTGTACATCAATGACATCATAAATAGCTGCAGCAACTCAAAACTCTTATTATTTGCAGATGACACCAATGTATTCTTAGAACACGACAATTATGATGAACTTATTAATGTAACCAAAACCGAACTAGACAATATATCACATTGGTTACTTATGAATAAATTATCACTAAATGTAGGAAAAACTAAATTTATAATTTTTCGAACACCTCGTAAATTACTTCCCTCAATACCCATCATTACAATCAATAGTGAAAATATTGAAAAGGTAACCGAAATTAAATTTCTTGGTGTATACATAGACGAATTGATGAATTGGAAATTTCACATTATTTATAAAAGCAAGGTCATAGCAAAGAATTTGGCAGTGATTCATCGCATTAAAAACTTAGTCCCAATCCAGATACGTAAAACACTATACTATAGCTTAATTCATCCTCACCTCAGCTATGGAGTCTTGGCTTGGGGCAACACCCGCTCCAAAGAAATTAAACACCTAAAAACTCTTCAAAAAAGGTCAGTTAGATTTGTGAGATTAGAGCAAGATATAATTCTCATAGCAAAAAAATTTTCCATTCCCTAGATATCATCACAATAGATGATCTATTCAATATGCAATGCTGTAAACTTTTCCTAAGAAGCATGAACAATATCCTACCCCAATATTTCATAAATACCTTTAGAACAGTCAATGACAGACACAACTATGCTACTAGACAGCAAGACAACTTAAGACCCCCAACGGCATTCCATAATATACAAAACCAACTACTTAGTGTTAAAGTTGCCAAAATCTGGAATCATTTGCCTCAGACAATAAGACAATATTCCGATAACTCAATAAATACATTCTGCAACAAATATCATAATTATTTAATCAATCAATATCCATTAATCTGTGAGATAAGAAATTGCTGTATCTGCCAAATTTAAATCTCATCTCATTTCCATTGTCTCTCATTATTTTCCATTACCATTACATTCATATCATGTATTGCAACATCCTTTAACACAATATTGTAATTCAAGCCATTAATATTATTATTACTTATAACTTTATTTTATTTTGCTTCATAATTATAATTAATTAAATTTTCAATTTAACATTTTTTTCCCGAGGTGGACACTGCCACAGCCTATGTAGGCTCTAGTGTTCTCCTGGTGGGTTTTTGACAATATGTTATTTAACTATGTGTGTCAGTGTGGCCGTTTGCTTCTGTATGTTTGAATTTTGTGTGTAGGAATTTGTAATTGTACCCATCAAATAAATAAATATCTATCTATCTATCTATTACAGGGCTATAATACCAGGTTTTGATGTAAAAGAAATGAAAGAAGATTTAGATATTAAAAACATATATTATTCTGTTTGATTCAAATTTGATACATACATATGGAGGTCTTATCTTTATGCAAGCTAATATGCCATTTTTACAATTTTTCTTGTACATAGTCTATGTATCATCTGATTTAATTGTATGCATAATTATTAGTGGTTATACATATTTGTAACAGACAGAAACCACTTAAATTTGTATCTGAAAAGACAAGTTTTACATCTATTGGGAGTGAGTATAGTACAATCAACAGTTATGTTTTATTTTAAGATAAACTTGATAAACTAAAATTTGGCATAACTTGTCATGTAACCTCAAGAGGTAAACATAATTCTGTTACCTAATATAGTACCTATTTCAAGTACATTGGACTGCAGTGCATGCCCATTGGTGCACTTCTCCTTATGTTGCATTTGATAAGATTTGTATGTGCTGGAAGGAGGTACTTCTATTCATTAAGTCTGTGTACAAGAAATTTTTTTAAATCTTTTTTTATTGTTACTGGTTTTACTCGTTTTACTGTAGATATATCTATAATAATAATAATAATAATAATAATAATAATATTTATTGATTCAACACCCCGATAAATCTGTACGAAATATTCTGGGGTGAATGTCTGGGTTCAGAGTCTGTTATCCTCGTGGATGAGCTCGACCAACTATAACAATTACACCCTTGGCAGGCCTGTTCAAGCTTGATCCTCTCTCAACTCCCTGGGGAGCATACACCCAGCATGCAGCCAATTACGGCGCTTCATGGGTCAAGCACTCACAATTGCCATCTCTGCCTGTAGCCAAATATCTACAAGATGAATGCAGCATCACCAGTCATGAACGTCTTCGATTCGTGATTATTTGAAGCCATAACTTAGATAACTCAGTCAATTTTTGTCCGATTTACAATAAAGTTAAACTTTATTATGTAGCTAAATCTATTTTGTTATAGAATATTAGGTGGATATCAATCTGTCACATCAACTGTAGGCATGACAGCATTGTTTTAAGCCGCTGGCATTTTGTCTTTATTTGGAAATAGCAACGTCTTGAGTTTCCTTATTTGGGCATACATGAACGTACAGTTGTAAGACATTCTCTGTGATATGAAAGGCAGATCACCCAGCCCGTATCACCCGCTATTGTGATATGGCTGCCATTGGGGAATAAAATAAGTCCACTGACGTATCGAGGATTTCTCTACGGAGATTTCATTTTATTTTATTTTTTTCTCCTCCATTGGTCAATTGGCATTCTCTTAAAAAACGGTTGCCCCTTCTTTCAGTATAGCTGGATCCACCTCTGGAGTGTATTAATAGCATGGAAAAATTGTAGAGAAAAATGTAAAACGCCCCTGTGAGATCATTGCAATATATGAGGTTGAGTGAAACACAAAATAACACA
Source organism: Alitta virens (assembly GCA_932294295.1). Taxonomy (NCBI): domain Eukaryota; kingdom Metazoa; phylum Annelida; class Polychaeta; order Phyllodocida; family Nereididae; genus Alitta; species Alitta virens. The sequence continues at coordinate 1,097,481 of OW028582.1, read as the reverse complement.
ATTATTTGGTAAAGATAGATAGATAGATACTTTATTTTGATGGAATGGTACAAAAATTATTATACAGTAGGACAATTACATGATGTTAACTATGAATTTTAATCCGTTATAAATATAGGTCCATCAGGAAATCACCTAAGCATTAGCTGTAATGGTGGCACCTTCAATCAAAAGAAAGAAAATTAAATTTAGATTAATAAAAATAATTATGCTATTATTATAAGTTATATAACATGGATAGAATTAATATATATATTTTTTAAATGTAATAATAATAATGTATATATATTCCAATGGACTGGAATTTTAATTTGTGGTCATTTCTGTAACTTTTTGAATTTCTTTCACCAAGGTGTTCCAGATTCCTGAAAAAAAAGGCAGTATATTTATAAACTCTCTTATCAAGATCAAACAAACAAATAGGTGAATGATATTGATATTAAACTTTCTCTAAATACTTACCAAGCATCTCAGGGTTGTATTTATAATCAGCAGCTGCATCTGTAAAGTTTCCCATGGCAATATTAATGCTTATATATATATACAAATACATTTTAAATGTTTGCGATCTGTTTTCCGGTTGTAAAAAAAAAACGGTAGGAAAATTTGGGACGATCTCCATTTGAGTTACTAATAATATAACATATTTAGACCTCAGTTGCCAGTACTTGTGTACTAACACGATTAACACCTTGCAGTAACATGATTACCAACTGCAAGTTAAGTCCAGTAAAGTACGCGATGAAAATTACCGAAATCAACTCTTGGAAACATTAATATAATAATAATCATTGAGACAAATATGTATTACTTTATATATCAAATCACACAATTTACCAAAATCAACTCTGGGAATCATAATGTCATAGATGTTATTCCAGAATGCCAAATCTTCCTGAAGATCATCTGGAATACTCTCCACGAAAGGTTCTGGACTCTCGATCAGGCGAACATTGGTGTTCGGATCAAAACGGGGCCACTCAACGGGAACAGAGAGGGGACCTTCGTTTGGATTTCTGAATTCAGAAATGTACGGTTAAAAAGTACGCAAAAGCCATTTCAGTTGATAGTTCTACATGCACTGGGAAAGTTGTGCTAACCAACCATATGGGAGGATAGATGAGATATTTTTTAGTGGTACAGTTTCATAGCTAAATATTATTAAAACTTTGCTTGGTAACAAACCTAGCTTGATTGCCACAGTTTCAAATCAGCAATAATCACTAATTGGTTGCCAACTTTTGATGTAGGATTAATCATTTAATAAGACGGCTACACCAGTGTTTTTGGATTTTTCAGATATCTGGATGGACCCGTCTCTCTGGAGTTGTTAAATTAATTTCAAGCATGTACCCGTCAGACCATTTTGATGGTGAACAAAAAAAACATTTCAATCGACTTTATACACTGCGCAGCCTTGTTGCGTGGCCTTGCCAGATTTCATGGCAATGACATGTTTTTTTTTTCGCCGTCGCCCTCTAGCGGCAATAGATGCATAACTAGACGTCTAAGTAGGTTAGCCAATGCAAGCAACGCATTATCGCTTCAAAACACTCAACCGTCACTGCAGGCCACACTGCTGCGCTAAATATAGATACATTTTGTAAACAACAGCACTGATTTGGCGGTCCACATTGCCACCAATCAAAGGGGGTAAGCAAAAACCACGCAATCAAGCCTATATCTAGCAAGGCGCCTAGCATAGCTACGCCAAGATGGTGCTTTGGCTTTTGAAGATATTAGATTAATCCTTACTTTTCTATATGGCGATCAAAAATTAGAACTAGTATAGAGGTACAATATTTGGGAGTCATTTTAGATTCAAATCTCAACTATGGGGTAACAGCTGATATGCTTGCCAAGTCAGCGAATAGAGCTCTCTGTAGTTTGTGCTCAAAATTTAAATCCAATAAGGGGTTCTACAAAATATGCTCAAAATTATATGATTCAGGAATTGTACCAATTTTAGATTATGCAGCGGGTGTGTGGGGCTTCAATGTCCTTATGAAGGAAGTGAAATTATACAAAATAGAGCTTTACGCTTCTTTGAAGGAGTACATAGATTTGCATCAAAACTTGCAATAAATAGTGATATGGGACTGATGCCATGTTGTCTAAGGCAAAAGAAAGAGATGTTAAGGTTGTGGCATAAGTTGGTAATGGTATACAATAAAATGCTAGTTAAGAAAATATTTGGGTGTAAAGAAATTAAATCAATTTTTGAGGTGATTGAATCTGTGTCAAGTTTTGCAAATGACACAATTATCAATATGAACCTAGCCAAGGAGAATTTTAATAGAAATGAGCATACCAAATGGCAAAGATAGGTGACAGTTGTTCCAAAGTTGAGTTTTTATAATATGTTTAAAGGTAGTTATGGGTTAAAAACTTTGTATTCAGTATACTGAATAGAAAATATAAATTTTATCTAAATTTTGTTATATTGTATTAACATTAAGACTAGAAACTGGGAGTTTCGAAGATATACCAATATAATGCAGTCATTGCCTCCTCTTTTATGATGATAATTTAGGGGAATCAGAAATCCATTTTAATTTACACTGACCTTTTTATAACGAAATAAGATTTGAATTGTTCTATAACGTCAGAAAAACCTATTTTATTTTGATTCGTTGGATGATAATGATAAAACTAAAAGACCAATGGAAGATTATATTAAGATAGACACGGCGATCTTTTTAAGTAAGGCATCAGACAAAAGACAAAGAAATTTGTATTTATAAGTATTAAAAGGTCTAGATAATTACCATATGTTTATATTTTTCATTTAGATTTTTGAAACCACTGCTTTTACATTTATATAATGGTTTATGTTATGTTATGCAGTTTGTTGTTGTTATGTTTGTCTTATGAGTGCCTTATTTTATCATGTGAATTGTGAGCCCAAGAGAGCTGAAGGCTAAGCCAGGAGTGCAATGGGCCCATTTCACTATAATAAAGAATCTTCACGCTCTCTCTATGGAGAAATATATTCACAATGCATTAACAATTTGCCTTGGTTTTCCATGACAAAACCAAAATTTCAACAGTGAAAAGCCAAAACACAATTACCCGGTGTGTATGAAGTTGCAGTAATAAGCCTGGATATATTCGCTCAGTTGAGCATCATCTCCTTGAAGGCTATCACGACCAAAAATGAACCGCACATCTTCACCATGGACACCTCTCAGCCATTCTGGGTTTGTGCCAGAGTACTGATGTTGGAATTCGTACAAGTAGGAACCACGGTTTGATAATCTGAAGCAGGAAAGATTTGACAATGCAGAAACAGTACAAAGCATGACATTTACGACATAATACAAAACACTACATAGCGCTCTTGGTCAAATAAAGCCTTCAATTCAAATTAATGCACTTGCAGCTGAGATTTCTGTGATGTGCTATAACAATAGCACTGATATTTTGTCTCCTTAAACCGGAATCTGTACTAACAAAATATTATGAAAACGATCAAAATTGCTTCTTTGATTGTTGAGCGTTTTTATACAAGGCTAGTGAGAACTTATCAATAAAAGATCAATAACTTACTGAGAGTGTAGTTCAATTTCTTTAAGAGCCCTGGATCCGAATATAAAATCAGTCGCTATTTTAGCCACAGCCCTTTGCCTTGTGTCATAATCTTCATCCAGTACACCAGGAAAGCGCTCAACAACAAGAGAAACCAATTCATCTCTATTTTGATAAGCATTAAAAATAAAGTTCAAGAAAATCTCAGCAATTCCTACGCTAAGAACAAATGGCAATCCAAAAGGTGCCCCATCGTGCATTGTTAAACCAGCCATCAGGTCATAGTCAGTGTTCAGTCCAGCCTGCATTGCATCTATTGGTAAAGTAGTGACTAAATCGCCATCAATTACAGGTAGCTGGGTGCAAAGATACCCGTCTGAAAGTGGTGGATACATTAGTCCAAGCAAATCCAGTGAAAATGCAGATTCCCCTCTGAGACAGTCTACTGCATCTTCATCTGGGCTTGTTGGACAGTTGAAGTTGTTGGCCAATCTAGCAGAAGTCAGACGTTGATGACTGGTTGCACTGAAGTAGGATGCGGCACTGCCGCTGATGAATATAGCTCGTTGGAATAACCCTGTAGCAGCTGGTGACAGCGCAAGATGGCTTATGCTAGCCGCTCCAGCTGAATGACCCATGATTGTAACTCTTGACACATCTCCGCCAAATGCAGCAATGTTGTCTCTGATCCATTCCAAGGCAGCAACTTGATCCCACAATCCATAATTACCAGGTGCAGCATCACTCTGACTTGAGAAGAATCCAAGAGTGCCTAGTCGATAGTTAGATGTCACAACAATGACCTGGCCTCTTGTTGTTAAAAGCCCGCCATCATAACCATTTGCACTACCAGTAATGAAAGCTCCTCCATGCACAAACAAGAGGACTGGCAGGTTTTCGTTCTTGGATCTGCAATTATTTAAAAGTGTAATTTTCAATATTGACAAGTTTTGAGATCATTGTGAGAAACACAATGAGATAAATATGCTCTTCTAATATTTTTAATCAACAATTAAGAGGGAATTAGCTTATAATGATGAGAAATCTGTCCAGGGTGGGCATTGATTTCTGAGGCAGTCAAGACTAAGTTGGAGAGGGCAGATGGCATGGAATGAAAGGAAGTTGAACTCACACAAGTTCCTTCGCTGAACCAGACACATAGACATTCAGAAACAAACAATCTTCAGAGGCAGTAATGGAGCCAGTCTGGGTGCACTTCCTTCCGAAGTTTTGTGTGTCTCTAACCCCATCCCACGCCTCAGGTGCAACTGGCTTCTGCCATCTCAACTCATCGACAGGAGGTCTAGCAAATGGTATGCCTTTGAATTCATCATAGGCAGCACCCGCTGTAAAATGAAATAGTGGAAATAATCTTTATAATGCTTGCAGTGAGTAATGATGGCACAATCAGATGTAGAAAATGCAATAATTTGTGCCTTAGGAAAATGTATACAGCCTGGAATCTTAAAAATGGTAACAGTCAAAAAGTATACTACTCAAAATGATCAGTTCAAATGTTTTCTAAGTGTAACAATCAACAGCTGTCACTTCCTAGTTGGTGACACAGGTAATTAAGCAGAACACTGAAAGCTGAGCTATCACCTGACATTACAGCTGATTTCACAAACTTGGAACTAAATTCAAGAGGACATTATGTGGATCTAGTACTTGGCTGAGAAATTGTGAATAGGAGTTCTGGATTCACATGACATCCTCTGGAATTGAATTTCCAAGTATACAAAATCTTTTGTTACTGTAATCCCATAAAACAAAATATACAGTATAAAGTAAAACAAGATATAAAGCATATGCACCTCCAGTCTCTTTGGCACTACCCCTAATGTCTCCGTAGATGGTAGACACAATTGGATCTTCCTGAGCGAAACACGCCTGCAAGGTGCAGACCAGAAGCAAATACCTCATCAAACTCTCCATAGTGGTCAGCAAACAACTCCTGAAAATCTACCTCGTAAGTCTTTATACCGCAATCAATATTACACTTTCTACCACCTATTATATCTTTCTTATCTTATCCCATCAAATTGTAACAAATGTCAAATATGATATTTTCATGAAAAAAATGTTTCATACGTCAATTAAGATAAGATTCTGAACTAGTTTTCAAATGACAAGAACAGAGTGGCTGTTAATAGTGTTTCGTATATCTTCACATATCAATTAAAGTGGATCAACAGGGTTCAGGTACTTCGTAGGCGAATTTTCTCTCATTGAAGATGTGTGATTTCAGGTGATGCTATTTACAGCAGATCTTGTGATTCAGGTGAAATGTTAAAATCAAACGAAATGTTTTCATAAAACATCTGTCTTACGTCGTTTCATTTCTATTGAGTCTTTTAAATAAAATATAGCATAGTGTGAAGACATCTGTGGACCGAAGTAAGTAATATAACTCAATTACTGTTGAATATGAGGCCTGTGCAAATTGAACAGTGCTTTGGAATGGCTTCAAAATAATCGTCTCTGGAGCACTACCTTGCTTAGCAGCCCAGTCCTGATTCTCAGTATGTTATGGCTTGCATCCATGGGGATGGGTGGGTGGATGGATTAGGGCTTTACGTCCTGTATTTCTAAGCCTGTTGGGCTAATTTTGATAGGCAGTAACCATGACAATTAGATGAAGCCATTCAACATACAGGTTCGACCGAGAATCGAATTCGGGTACCAGAGGTTGGATTGCAATCCATAAAAGATGGCACGGCAGCAGTTCAGGTTGGATAAAACTAAAAAATAAATCAGTTAACCACCAGATTATATTGTCAAGTCTTTCTGATAGATGTAATCCTCTGGATATTAAGCACTGCAATGTTGTTTTTTGAGGTGCTGTTTGTTTTATGAAAGCTGCTCATCCAGTATGATGCCTAGATATCTCATGTCAGAGTGGGTGGGTGGATTTGGGCTTTACGTCCTGTATTTCTGGGCTAATTATGACAGGCAGGGACCATGGCAATGAGATGGTGGATGAAACAGCCATCCAACATAGGCTCGACCGCGATATCTTATGTCAGATGAGGGCCCAATGGTGCAGTTAATATCTATATGTGCTGTTTTGGAGTCATTAATCTGAAGCTTATAGTGGTCAATCCAATATTTGATCTGCTTTTTATGTTATAATAATTACGTAGAATTACTCTTCAATTTTCATTTGATTCTTTGAGCATGATGTCACAGTTTTCCCCTATGCTTGCATAAATTATTGATTTTTTTCATAAAAGAGCTAAAGCCAAACAAGATTGCATTGTAAAAGGCTATTTGACATAATCAAAACAGTTCAGCAGATTTACAGCTTGTTTGACTGAAGTAAGTGAAGTTTGCTGTTTTTGACTAGCAACATTGATGAATGCATAGTACACTGTGACATCACACTCCAGTCCTATTGGCTTCACAGGGTGTGGGCATGATGTCATACTTTCTTCTGAGCATCACAGTTTACAGAACTGACAAATCAGTGGCTGTAAAACCCTAATAGTGTCAAGGATGAAGAAGAAAAATGAAAAAGACTATTCTACGTAATTATTTCCAAGATAATAAGAGCTAGTGTTGTTGTCCGGGTGTTGAACTCCGATGCATCAGACTCTTTTGGTGGAAATTCTTTATGAGACTGTATAGTATCTACTTGGTCATCAGCGCAACCAATGCTCTTAATGGTCCTATCTTCAGTAGTGGATTTTCACGGAAGGTTCGCCATATTTCCACCTGGTGGCTACGACAGAATAGCAATTATATGGGCTGAAAAAGTTCCTGCCCTGGATTGTAATTAGCTGAAGCAAAGTGCTTCCTAGCAGCAGTATTTTTAGTGCTTTTTAATGTATATTTGACATCTTATAATTCAATTGATTTCTTATTTCCCTGAGAAAAATATATTTATGGAATCAGTAAGTTATGATCTACTATGTCTGAAAAGCAAAGCGAGTAATAAAATGAGACAGAAGACTTATGTCCTTCTGAATTCAGGGCTGCTCAGTGAAAAGACTCTTTTGTGGATGCCAATGTGCTGGCATAGACTGAGAAAAGAACCGGCCAAGATACCTTCCCTTGCGGAATGGAGCATTTTTGTCAAGAGTGAAGACCTTGTTAAATTGTATACGAATAGTTAAGCAACGCAGGCCATTTAAGCCCTGTCTATGTGAGCTCCTGTATTAGCTCATATTTTCAATGATTAATAATAGCACAAAACAAGTCTTCACTTCTTAGAACTCAGAACTGAGAGCAATTTATTCAAAATATCACATATTAAAATATGTACATTCGGGAGTGGCCCTCTAAGGCAGAAATTATACTGCCATCACGGTCCACACCCTAGTTAATAAACAAATGAACAAAATTTCAAAAATTCAAACCATGATAATTTTAAGACTTTTTATTAATGACATTGCAGATATAGGTACAGTCACTAATGTAATGTCAGTGTTAATGAAAATGATGAGTTTGGAGAGGGATGGTGAATCACTGATGATGCTGAGATATAGATAACACCGAAACTTTGTCCATTTAAATGAAATTCAACTTCACATACTTGTGGTGGTGGACTATGGTCCTAGGCATTTAAAATCAGGAGAGTTCTTTGCATCACACATGATCCAACAGGTGTAACTTACTTATGATGTTGATGAGGAAGTACCGTATTGATGTAGACTTCACATGATGTTATTACATTACTGAATAAGCTTCTTCACAATGGTGTGAGGGGTGTGGCCTTCGACTGGTTCAGGAGCTACCTTACAGATAGGGAACAGTGTACAGAGTTTAGGTCAACTATCTCCCCAAAACTGCCAATAGTATGTGGTGTGCCCCAGGGCTCGATCTTGGGTCCATTATTGTTTTTATTGTACATCAATGACATCATAAATAGCTGCAGCAACTCAAAACTCTTATTATTTGCAGATGACACCAATGTATTCTTAGAACACGACAATTATGATGAACTTATTAATGTAACCAAAACCGAACTAGACAATATATCACATTGGTTACTTATGAATAAATTATCACTAAATGTAGGAAAAACTAAATTTATAATTTTTCGAACACCTCGTAAATTACTTCCCTCAATACCCATCATTACAATCAATAGTGAAAATATTGAAAAGGTAACCGAAATTAAATTTCTTGGTGTATACATAGACGCATTGATGAATTGGAAATTTCACATTATTTATAAAAGCAAGGTCATAGCAAAGAATTTGGCAGTGATTCATCGCATTAAAAACTTAGTCCCAATCCAGATACGTAAAACACTATACTATAGCTTAATTCATCCTCACCTCAGCTATGGAGTCTTGGCTTGGGGCACCACCCGCTCCAAAGAAATTAAACACCTAAAAACTCTTCAAAAAAGGTCAGTTAGATTTGTGATTAGAGCAAGATATAATTCTCATAGCAAAAAAATTTTCCATTCCCTAGATATCATCACAATAGATGATCTATTCAATATGCAATGCTGTAAACTTTTCCTAAGAAGCATGAACAATATCCTACCCCAATATTTCATAAATACCTTTAGAACAGTCAATGACAGACACAACTATGCTACTAGACAGCAAGACAACTTAAGACCCCCAACGGCATTCCATAATATACAAAACCAACTACTTAGTGTTAAAGTTGCCAAAATCTGGAATCATTTGCCTCAGACAATAAGACAATATTCCGATAACTCAATAAATACATTCTGCAACAAATATCATAATTATTTAATCAATCAATATCCATTAATCTGTGAGATAAGAAATTGCTGTATCTGCCAAATTTAAATCTCATCTCATTTCCATTGTCTCTAATTATTTTCCATTACCATTACATTCATATCATGTATTGCAACATCCTTTAACACAATATTGTAATTCAAGCCATTAATATTATTATTACTTATAACTTTATTTCATTTTGCTTCATAATTATAATTAATTAAATTTTCAATTTAACATTTTTTTCCCGAGGTGGACACTGTCACAGCCTATGTTGGCTCTAGTGTTCTCCTGGTGGGTTTTTGACAATATGTTATTTAACTATGTGTGTCAGTGTGGCCGTTTGCTTCTGTATGTTTGAATTTTGTGTGTAGGAATTTGTAATTGTACCCATCAAATAAATAAATATCTATCTATCTATCTATTACAGGGCTATAATACCAGGTTTTGATGTAAAAGAAATGAAAGAAGATTTAGATATTAAAAACATATATTATTATGTTTGATTCAAATTTGATACATACATATGGAGGTCTTATCTTTATGCAAGCTAATATGCCATTTTTACAATTTTTCTTGTACATAGTCTATGTATCATCTGATTTAATTGTATGCATAATTATTAGTGGTTATACATATTTGTAACAGACAGAAACCACTTAAATTTGTATCTGAAAAGACAAGTTTTACATCTATTGGGAGTGAGTATAGTACAATCAACAGTTATGTTTTATTTTAAGATAAACTTGATAAACTAAAATTTAGCATAACTTGTTATGTAACCTCAAGAGGTAAACATAATTCTGTTACCTAATATAGTACCTATTTCAAGTACATTGGACTGCAGTGCATGCCACTTGGTGCACTGCTCACATATGTTGCATTTGATAAGATTTGTATGTGCTGGAAGCCAGATGGTGGGGTGGCAATAGTGTGGTAAAACTTGTGACTAGCTGTGCTATATATTGGCAACACTTTTTGGTTCTTTCCTGTGTGCCATGGAGAGTTTAATGTGGTGTGTGCTTGTGACTTTTGCCATCCAGGCATGTCTTGCCCAGGAGGACTCAATTGTATGTACAATTTATGGAGATATAAAGGGTTTAGTCAAAACCACTAACAGTAGATACTTTGTGTGATTAATTTAACTTTAATTTTGGAAATCGTAAACTTTTCCCATTACTGGTGCCAAATATGAACAATGACAGGATGACGAGAGTGTTCAAAGATTTTAAATCACCCTTGTGTTTCACCAATAGATTTAAAGACAGTTTTATCCCTTTTTGTATCAATGTACTTTTTAAACATCAATAACCAGCATAAAACTCAATGTTTTTAGATATAGTAATGTAATTTAATTTTACTTTTAACTTGATGTCTAGGCTTTTATCTTTTAAGTGTATGACACGTGTTTTATATTTATTTAATCATCAATTTTCCATTTTTGAACTTGGTAGCAATTTAACTGTAAAGTTACAATTTAATAAATATTTATTTATTATAACTGTAATCATGGCAAATTACTTCTTAATGGTTGAAATATCTATTACTTAACGTGTGTCTTACCTGAACATTCTACATACTTATGGTATCATAGCAAGGCATGTTTCAAAGAAAGCTGGTAACAAGAGTTTTAAATGTTATTAATACAATGTATGTTTGTCTTTTTATGACCACTTAAGAAAGATCAGTTTGTTACAAGGGCTTGACAAATGTTGTTAATGCTACTTACGTTTGTCTTTTTATGACCACTTAAGAAAGATCAGTTTGTTGCAAGGGCTTGCCAAATGTTGTTAATACTACTTTTGTTTGTCTTTTTATGACCACTTAAGAAAGATCAGTTTGTTGCAAGGGCTTGCCAAATGTTGTGAATGCAACTTATGTTTGTCCCATTTATCGTAGGTGGCAATACGTATCAAGAATTCCGAGGTATTCCATTTGCCACACCTCCAGTGGATGATCTCAGATGGCGTAAACCAGTTCCTCCTGAGCCCTGGGATGGGGTGCAGGACACAGTGAGGTTCAAAAGACAATGCGTTCAAGAAGGTGAACTGACTGCTTCAGAAGATTGTCTGTATCTGAATGTGTATGTGCCGGGGTCAACAAAAGATCATTTGTAAGTGGAAAAATATTGCAACTAGTAATTTGGTTTTGCCATCTTTTACGAAATGTGGATGTTCTATACTCGAACCATTTTATTTTAATTGCATTGGCTTTAACAGAAGTAACATGTTTGTTGTTCCTAACATTATGTAAGTGAAGTTTTCCAACCCCTCGTGCATTACTGGAGTAATTGTAGTTGTCTTACTTCACCCCATAGATTATATCAAATGAAGTAGTGTCTTTATCACTGCTAAATGGAATAGAGGTTGCTATAACAGAAAAAAATAATTTCATTACAGGAAAAATAATGTAAATTTGCCCGTCATTGTGTTCGTTCATGGTGGAGCATTCATCTTTGGCAGTGCAAATAAGTATGATGGTGCTTTACTGTCCACAAATGGCCAGGTCATTGTTGTCACCACCAACTACAGACTGAGCACTCTTGGGTTCTTCTCCACTAAAGGTGACACAGCTAATGGCAATTATGGACTCTGGGATCAGGTTGCTGCACTGCGATGGGTACAAGACAACATCGCTGAGTTTGGAGGAGATGTTTCAAGAGTTTCACTCATGGGTCAGTCGGCAGGTGCAGCTAGCGTCAGTCACCTCGCTCTGTCACCAGAGGCTAAAGGGCTATTCCAAAGAGTCATTTTGGTCAGCGGAAGCAGTTCGTCATATTACGCCGCAACTGGCTACCAGAGCGTTACGTCAACCAGGCTGGCAAATCATTTCAACTGCCCAATGACATCAGAAGAAGAAGCTGTTGATTGCCTCAGAGAAAAATCAGCCCTTGCTCTTGATATTCTTGGTCTGGCTTATCCACCACTTGTTGACCAATATCTGTGCACAAATCTCCCGATTGTGGATGGTGAACTGGTCAGTGTAAAACCAATTGATGGCATGGTTGCAGGCCTAAATGCAGACTACGATCTTATGACAGGTTTAACAATGCATGATGGTGCCAGTTTCGCATTATCTTTCACTGCAACCATTGATCTTGTTAGCACGCTGCTGAACTTTGTTTTCAATGTATACCACAACAGAGACGAATTAGTTTCCATGGCTTTTGAGCGTTATCCTGAATTACTGAGTGATGACTTAGATACTCGTCAAAGAATTCTGACAAAGCTTGGCACAGATTTACTCTTTGGATCCAGGGCATTGAAGGAAGCAGAGCTGCATCATAAGTGAGTAGTTTGAATATTTTATAAGATGATCATAGACAGATTATTCAGAAATCATTATTGACAGGTGACAAAACGACATAGTGGTGGACCTTTATCCACCATTTTGTATATTCCACACCTAAATCATCTATGGTTTATTGTTCCTGTGTTGATTGGTTTAGAAGAGCTGACTAATATCACCTACCAGTATTTTTTAGTCATGTCATTTAAATTTGCTGTCAAATATATGAAATTATATTGCAGAAGCTCCAGCCGTTCTACATACTTGTATGAATTTCGACATCAGTACAGCGACACCAATCCACCATGGTTACAAGGAGTCCACAGTGAAGATTTAAAATTAATCTTTGGTCGAGATGAATTAGAAGGACCAGATGCTCAACTGAGCCAGTACATCCAGTCGTACTACAGCAACTTTGCCTACACTGGGTAAGTGTATGATGTTGCATTTTGTTAAATATTTGTGGGTCATAGATGACGTTTGATTGGGAGACATTTCTTATTCGTATTTAAGCATAATAAAAAAATAGACCAAATTCAGACATTGAGATTTAAGTGGTAGCATGTATGTCATATCACCTTTCTGACAACTTCTAATTGGGAACTTTTACCCACAGCAATCCAAATGAAGGTCCCCATTCGATTCCCATTGAATGGCCGCAGTTTGACCCAAACACCAACGTCCGCCTGGTGGAGAGTCCCGAACCTTTTGTGGAGAACATTCCTGCAGATCTTTTGGATGATTTGGAATGGGCAAATGGCATTTACGATATTGTAGTACCAAGACTTGACAATGGTAAAAAGTTGTTCTTGAAATTTTTGTGATTATCGCAGATTTTGTTTAACATGACGCACACTAATTTGTTTGTCGTTTGCAGATGTGGATGAAGAAGGCTTTAGCCCTGAAACACTAGGTAAGTGGGATACCTTTTGAAAACATAAATTACTGATGGATAATGCATCTTATAGATCAAAGTTTGATATGCTTTCAATATTTATTTCAGAAATGTGGAATATTCTTACAAAGGAAATAAAACGATCTTCAGAACCCTAAGGAAAATAATGTTTCAACTAACTGGTCCATTTTTTTTATCTTGATGTACTAAACTCTTGCCTAATACAGATCTAACCTAAACAAAATCTAACATGTGTTTGTTGTCACTGGGTTTTCACTTTCCCACATTTTAATCACAAAATGTTTAAATTGATATTGAACTGGAAGCAAACTTGAGAAAACTATTTCAAACATCTCAGGTCAGATCCAGTTCTTGTCACAAGACTCGTCGGGTCTTCGGATCTCAGACTCATTCATAAAAAAAGGTTAAAGAAACACATATCAGGGGCTAATAAACAATTACAAAAATATTCGCACGCGCGTCACAAGACGATGCAATAGTAAATTATGGATCATGCTAGAAATCAGATAATGCACATAATAATACAATGACAATAATAAGAATGCATAATAAGTTTAAGACCATAGGGATTTACATAACAAATGGTTCACCCTGACCCCTGGTGTCGATAAGTTCAAATGATGCTCACATGTGGTTTCATTAAACTCCATTATTATTGAGATTAAGACCCTACGTTATACGTAGTGATGGAATACCGTCATGCATGGGATACATTTGTCACATAACAAGAATTCTAAATCTCATTGTGACGTCACTTCTACTGTTGATATTGTGCTGTATTGTATTAAGATTTAAATAAAAAGGCTCATATTGTGTTCAAATTTGTTTACTTTATAATATAAGAGCATTCCTAGATATTATGCTAGGGGGACCTCCTACAAAGAAATTCTCATACAGTGCACCCATATTTGGACTTCCTAGATTAACAAATACCAAAAAAAAAAAGGAACTAATAAATATCTGGTGTTGTGTCATCTCAAGTTTTTTTTTGTGAAAAGTAAAATGACAGGTATTGTCACAATTTGAGTAAGATATTCAGAAACTAATATCTGTTAAAGGAAATATGATTAAATCTGTAGATAAAGGCCAGTTCATATATTATTTTTGAGAAAGTTTTAGATGTAGCATGATTACCAATATGGATAGTTTGACTAGTTTTGCAGTTGTTATCGTGCCTGTAAATAAATTTAGCCTTGAAGTACATTTTGCTCAAATACCGGCTACACCCGATATATCTTGAACATTCTTAAGGACTAGGTACCTTACAGTTCAATTGGGCTCGATGTTATTTCCGTCCATGTTTACAGTGAAGTTGTTTGATTGGCAACGCTTTCTTTTGAATTTATTGCTAATTGGCCAATGAAAACATGATTTTGCTTCAAAGCTTAGTTCTTTTGTGACTATGTTGACATGAGGATGGCTAACAATTAAGATAGTGTCATCTGCATATAGGATGACTTTGCATGTAACGCAGGATGGCATGTCATTACTGTATATTAGATAGCACCAGGGGCCAAGAAGACTACCCTGTGGGACTGTGGCACTCACTCCAGACTTCAAGTTTTGAAGCTTTATTTCGCAAATAACAGCCTGCAACAATATGCAGTTAATTACATATAATTGCTTACATCTATATACAGCAGCTACATGTATATACAATAAAATAAAAGGTGAAATGAACTAAATTAACTCTTATTAACTCACCCGGATTGGGTTGCCATGCTTGCTGCTTCAGTCTTTCTGGCTCTTTCTCTGAGCTTGACCTAATTAGGCTATATTGAACTTAATCACCTGATCTGAGGCTCCGTATGGGTACATGCCTATTTAGAGACTTGGGAGGCTCCAAACAGGTTGCTCATTGTCAACAAGACTCACCAGTGCCACAGGACTCCACGTGTAATCTTTCTTTCTTTTGACATATAATTGTTGACATTGAAAGACTGTTTCCTGCCTTCTAGATAGGATCTGAACCATGCATCATCTATGCCAGCTAATCTGATTTTTTCATAACATGTTATGATTAACACTATCGAAAGCCTTTTGGACATCCAACATCATCTTACCAACAAAATTTGCTCTACATACGTCAGATCTGATATGGTCGTACAGGTGAATTAGACAGGTGAATAGCTTTTTTGAAAACCAGATGTAATGGATGGATGATGTTATGCATTGTTTTACAATAAATGTAGATAAACTGCTTTTTCTAGTATCTTTGATATTGATGTTAGAACCCTTACAGGTCTATAATTTTCCACACCAAGTTTGCTACCCTTTTTAGTATAAGGGGTGACTTCTGCAATTTTTGTGCAGTTGGGTACACATTTTGATATGATGGACAAGTTGACAAGGTTAGTGATAACATTTTATACACCATCTCGTAGAATCTTGGGCTAATACCATCTCGGCCAGTACTTTAATTGGTTTTGAAGTTCTTTTAAGATGAATGTTGGATCGACTTCTTGTAGTACAAATTGGCCAGGAGTGATACCGAGATTTCTATAGTACAGTTGTTCAATGTTCAAGTTAGAACTTTAATCTAATTTTCTTACCATTTCACTTTGTTCTCTTGACGTGGCTGAGGTAGAGATAAAACAGGAAAATAACTTCACCCAAGTACAGGGCCAGTTCGTGTGCTATAAATTCATGCTTTATCTGCAAGAGAGACAAGTCCATCCAGTTATCTACATGTATTTTCGTTTTGTCACATCATCTAACCATTCATGCTTATTCCTCATAAGTGCTGTGCCCCTCTGCAAAAGTTACATTCTACTGATTGTTTTCATAATTTTGTAATACTGTATCGTTTGTAATACCTGTCATAATAATTTATGAACTTTATTATAGAAAATTTAATAAAATAGTTCTAGCAATGCTGCTAACATGAGAACAAGATTGGCTCTCTTTGACAAAAACAAAGGATCAATAATGCATTTGGCAACAGATTGGGTCATTCAGTCGAATGTCACCTGTTTTTTTATTTCAAATACCCGACAACATTGTTGTATATCTTTCAGTTGTAAGCAATTTTTAAGCAATCCAAACTAAGGTCCCCCATATCATATCTGTTGAATGGCCGCAGTTTGACAAACACCAACGTCCGCCTGGTGGAGAGTCCTGAACCTTTGTGGAGAATATTCCTGGAGATCTTTTGGATGATTTGGAATGGGCAAATGCATTTATGAGATACGATTTTTTAAATTATGTGATTTCTATCATTTTGAACCCATTCTGATTTTTCAGTTTGCCCTGTCTGCATTCATTGTTGTCCAGTAAACAATGTTGGATGTTGTGGCTTTGAGGCATGGGGTGAGAATGCATATTCTATATTCAGTTTTTATATTGGGAAATAAAATGTTTGAATTTGGTTTCATAGATTCTGAAAGTACTTCCCAGATACATTGAATGTTTTGCTGTTTTCAAGAAGTAAAAGCAGTGTTTGTCTGATTTTTACATATTTATTCTTTATCTTGTTTACAAAAAGAGAGCTCTTGCTATTTTCAGAAATGTTGAAAATTCTAATGAAAGCTTCAGAAAAGTCTAGATAGCTAGACTGAGAGTGAAAGTTTTGATCTACAGCTGTTGCTTACTTATTATACTTATGCAACCCATTTTTATTACAAAACCATGCGCTTCAAAAATTAAACTAACGTCATAGTTGAATGAAACTTATTTATAACATTTCAGAAAACAATTACAAGAAGAAATGGCTTAGTGATGTAACAATGAAAATGGTTTGAATTAAAATTATAAATTTCTAAGACCAATAATGGGAAGGTAGAATTAAGATACATGATATTGGTATTTTCCAACAGTATATTTTAAAACTCAACTAAGAATGACACACTTTGTATTTACCTGAAGAAAAACTCTGTACTCTTATTCCCTTCATGTGAAAATTTTTTTTGAAAACGTTCTGATTTCTTTCACCCTTCCATAATAGGATAAGATATCCCTAGATAACACAGTTGGTGCAGGTGTAATATTCAAAGGATAATTTGATTTATAAATACCTTGACAATTTTAAAGAGTCATTTCCCGATAACTGTGGCCCAACTAACCATGAAGTGCTGGATTAGGTATTTGCTTCTGGTCTGCATCTTGCAGGCGAGTCTTGCTCAGGAAGATCCAATTGTGTCTACCATCTACGGAGAAATTAGGGGTAGTGCCAAGGAGACTGGAGGTTGAAATTTATTTTATTGTCTATGACTTAATGCAAAATTTTGTTAAAATATAACATAAGTAACCCATTGTGCAGTTGTTGGATTACAATTGATTATTGTAGATAGACCTTGTGGAAAACTTTTTTTTGTTTATCCAATACTTTAGATGGTTAAATCGAACAGTGATAGCTTCTTTAATGCATTTTTGCAAAAATTAAATTCTCCATTGTACCAAAACTTTTAAGATTTCCATCTATTTACAACAGCAGGCGCTGCCTATGATGAATTCAAAGGCATACCATTTGCAAGACCTCCAATTGGTGAGCTTAGATGGCAGAAGCCAGTTAACCCTGAAGTTTGGGATGGGGTCAGAGACACACAGAACTTTGGTAGCCAGTGCACCCAGAGAGATTCCAGCACGGCATCTGAGGACTGTTTGTTTCTCAACGTCTATGTGCCAGGATCAGTAGAGGACCTTGTGTAAGTTTTCATCCATTCAGCTTAAATATGTTTGTCATAACCACTCACTAAGACTAAACTTACTGACCTGGTAGTTTCCCTTCTTTTAGCTGAATTAAATTTCTCCATGTCTAAAATGTCATTCATTTTGGCCATCATTCCTTGTAAATTTGCACAAAAGTAGTATATTTTCTCTTTGATTATGTAATTAGTAGAGATTTTTATTGTTGGCAACATTTGCCATGATGCATAATATCGATACAATGATCATGAGTCAACGTTCGATACATATCTGTGCTACTCCAATCTACATATTTAGTCATATTTAGAGTCTGCTGGGTCCAAATTTAACGTAACACTGGGTCTGTTTTTTAGTGTATGAAAGAATCATGCAGGTGCGGTGTATCCACAAAATAACGGATGCAGGAGTTTGCATGAGTAGTAGGAAAAGCAATTATTTTCACCAAAATAATTACTTGCACAAGATCTGCGGACACTATCAATAGACCATATCAAAACTTCTATCGAGGGTATTTACCAGTATACTCGATATACTGTGAACTGGGGACATTCCTAGTCATTAGAAATGTGGTTTCAAATAATTGCAGATCCAAGAATGAATATCTGCCAGTGCTTTTCTTCGTTCATGGAGGGATTTTCATCTTTGGTAGTGCTGATGATTTTGATGGTGGGCTCTTAACAACAAGTGGTCAAGTCATTCTTGTGACAGCCAATTATCGACTGAGCACTCTTGGATTCTTCTCAAGTCAGAGTGATGCTGCTCCTGGTAATTATGGATTGTGGGATCAAGTTGCTGCTTTGGAATGGATCAGAGACAACATTGCTGCATTTGGCGGAGATGTGTCAAAAGTTACAATCATGGGTCATTCAGCTGGATCGGCTAGCGTAAGCTATCTTGCACTGTCACCGGCTGCCGCAGGGCTATTTCAGAGAGCTATATTCATTAGTGGAAGTGCTGCATCTTATATTGGTGCAACTAGTCATCAACAAATGACATCTTCTAGATTAGCAAACCACTTCAATTGTCCATTGAGCCCTGATGAAGCTGCTGTAGACTGTCTCAGAGAAGAATCTGCAACTTCACTAGATTCTCTTGGGCTTTTCTATCCACCTCTTTTGGATGGATATGTTTTAACCCAAATACCTGTAATTGATGGAGAATTGGTCACTACCTTACCAATAGATGCAATGAATGCTGGACTGAATACTGACTATGACTTGATGGTAGGTACAACAATGCATGATGGCGCATCCTTTACACTGCCATATACAAGTACCCCTGAAGAGGTGGAAGCATATATTAACTAACTTGCTAACGCTTATCAAAACCGAAATGAAATTGTTTCTCTCATGCTCGAGTGAGACCCTGGTTTACTAAGTGAAGATCTGAACACAAGACAAAGAGCACTGACTAAAGCTGGAACTGATTTTGTATTTGGATCCAGGGCACTGAAAGAAATTGAACTGCACTCTCAGTGAGTAACACACATGATATTGAAAACCTAGCTATTTAAAACAATTTAATGACAGCGTTTAGTCAAGCTGCAGTATTTCTTTAGCATTGACTGGACAGAGTAAAATTTAATTTTGCAGTGTCTTGTTTGTCGACCATTTATTCTTGTAATGTATAGTCTAATTGAGGTACAGAGAGCATTCTGCGGACATTTGCTCATGTTTTCTTGACTCAGATTATCAAGCCGCGGGTCCTACTTGTACGAGTTTCAACATCAGTACTCCGACACAGACCCTGCATGGTTGCAAGGTGTCCATGGCGAAGATCTAGCTTTTATTTTTGGTCGGGAAAATTTTGAAGGAGATGATGCTATACTGAGTGAATACATCCAGGATTATTACTGCAACTTTGTTTACACCGGGTAACTATGTTTCACAATTATACTTTTTGCTAGTGAACTTTTACGTTCTAGTAGTACGGCAATTCCTATTATCATACTATGAATGCTGTCTTTGAATGTATTGATATAAACATAGCTTTTTCTACTGGATTCACTTTTTCCCCAGTAATCCAAATGAAGATCCTCACCCTGTTCCTGTTGAATGGTTCGGGTTTGATCGGAACACCAACCTTCGCCTGATCGAGAGTCCAGAACCTTTTGTGGAGAGTATTCCAGATGATCCTCAGGAAGATTTGGCATTCTGGAATAACATCTATGACATTATGATTCCCACATACATATTTGTCTCAATGATTATTATTATATTAATGTTTTCTGGTGTTTCAGATGTTGATGATTACAAATACAGCCCACAGATGCTCCGTAGGTTTATTGGAATGATGAATATTGATATCATTGAATTTTATTCTTGATATAATATTTTTAATTTTGGTGTAACTTAAAACATTTGATCTTTCAGGAATGTGGAATATGTTGGTTGAAGAAATTAAAAAGGCAACTGATATGACGACAATGTGAAAGTCTAGAGCATTTCATTATCTGTATACAACTTTTTAAATAAATTTGTCATTGAGGATTTTGTTCCTTGTTTCTTATCATAGCTCAGTTGGTACATGAGGCATAGGCAGTTCATGTTTTACTTGCCTTAACTTCCTTGTACAAGTCTGTAAACATTGAAATGTGCCAAAACTGTAATGTTATTGTGCCACAACTGGAATGTTATTGTAGAACCAGTTAGCCTATGTTAAAGTGTAGGTATACCCCAGGTAACAGGTACTTGAAAGAAAAACTTATTAAGTTCATTAAACAAAAAATGGTTCAACTAAAATATAAATATCTTTCTATGAATTAGGACGTCATAGATTAACTTTTTCTGCAGCCTTATTGATTGAGGCTGTATAGGTATGCTCAACAATATGTTGGCTACAGTAGCAAACTTGTGTAAAAAAATAAAAAATAATAATATTCACAAATTAACACAGCAGATTACTAAAAAAAGGATAATATTATTTAAATTAAACATAATCATAATTATTATAGCTTGGTTTTCATGAGTGAATTATGCTGCATGAGACCCCGACCCTGAGTGCCCCAACCCTTAGTTCCTTAACTCTCACTGCCCCGACCCTTAGAGACAGGTCGGGTCTGTGAATTGGAAAGTGACGTCACAGTTTTTCGATGCCAGATATCAACCAATCAGATCACAGAACTCGCCAGACCCAGCCCGAGTGTTGTTCACTCAGAGAACCTGAGTGGTATGGGTGGGGCCTAGCTTGCTGAACTTCCAGGGTCTAAGGTTCGTTTCACGGTCAAGCCTAAGTTGAATGGCTGTTTCATCCTTCATCTCATTGCCATGGTCCCTGCCTGTCCTAATTAGCTAAACAGGTGCAGAAATACAGGACATAAAGCCCTATCCACCCACCCATGCCTAGTGGTAATCTCACATATATATATATAGCCTGAATGGAAGAGTCGATGGGTGGTTATTTAAAAAATCACTACGTGAGGACAATAAGCTACTTTCATTAAAACAGGGGGCTATCAGTAACCATGCTAACTGCGCCTGAACCATTGTTTGATGACATAAGCACACGATGGGTTCATTTAGTGCAGTGTATGACATCACATTAAGATGACGTCAGCGAACAATGAGTAGGCGTAGTTACTGACAGCTCCCTCTATAGATCAATAATAGCCCAATTGGGCATTCAGGGCGGGGAACATTGGGACAGTTCCTGCTGGTCCAGGTGATCGCTATTACTAACCAATATATTTTTGACAAATATTACATTTTGATCTTATAATCAGGGTTGGGTACATTGGACAGTGCCCTGCTGGTCTAGGTGTTAAATAACCAATGTTTGTAAATACAATATCAAGTAATAGTGAGAACCAAAAAGAGTCACATTGATTTCATGAAAAGAGATATTCATTCCAAGCAAAAAAAGTCAAACAAGCCTGTCTTTTATAACCCCATGATGGGTGATCGATCCGGATCTTTACTGAATTTGATTTGTATGCTATATATTTTTATTTTATTTTATTTATTTATTAATATATTTTCACTGGGTTACATAATCTCCCAGGAGTTTTTCATATTGTTGTGTATGGAGAACAGAATAGAGTCAAATCCAGGGGAATAGGTTGAGAGCAGTGTTTATTCTGGTGGAAACACCCAAACTGCCTGTGGTGCAGCCTGACCTTGCTATATACAGTCAATTCCAACAATGGATTGTAGGGGGCCAGTTGCACCCTCATTAAATATGCAAATGATGCAGGTGCACTGGCAAGACAATGGAATATACAACAAACAAGAACTCAATTAACATTCAAGTAACTCTGAGACATGATCTATAAACTGAGATATTAATACATGACATGCCCCTTGTATAATAGAAATTATTGATAGGACATTATAGATTGTTATCTATGATGAGACAAAATAATTTCATATTGTGCATTAATAAAAATGTAATGTCTAAATCAGAGTCTATGATTGGTTTTAAGTTCATAAAGATGGAACAATTTAGAGTTCAGTGAATTAGATTCCTTGTTGTCACAAGCTGGCTCATTTGAACTCAATGTAATACACGAGTCATTGTGCTTATGATGGAGATCTTGCTATTCATAGTGGTCTAATTAGTATGTGAAGACACATAAGGTCCTCCTTGGATGTCAGTCAGGTGAATCTTCTTGGCCCAGTCTTGTTCTTCTTGGAGGCTCTATCATACTGGTGTTGATGAACACAATTACATTGTCAATGAAGATTATTCCCTCTATCAGATGATGGTGATGCAGGATGGTATACAGTATACAGTATACAGCCTTTCTTCTTGATCATGTTGATGACAATTTCATTGCTCAGGTGCTGGAACCCATCTTTGTTCAACCTATTTGTTATGGTTACAGTGAGAAGTTCTCCCAAAATTAGAACAATCAATGTGACATCACTAAATTTAATTAAATACTTAAGATTTGAAATAATTGTGTTTTATTTATAAACAGTAATATTTTGTCATTATTGAAAAGCTATATCCAAACCATAAGTGACCATAAGTGACTTAAATTTAGGGGATACATTTGTCAAATGTACAACTTAAGATAATTACTGCATAAATGCTTGCAATGCTGCAAAGGTGTGAAGTAATTCTAATTTTACCCACATCAATGAAATGAGGTGTGAATGGTTTAAGCAATTAAACAATAAACAATTGTTGGGCACCATCTGCCTTTGTAGTAGGGGTGTCAGTTATATGGCACCTTTGAGCTATTGAGCTGCCTTGACAGATCTACATTGTAAATGTTTGTGAAGATAAACCCCAATGCAAGCAATACAATTAAACAGTCCAATTAGGAGACTTAGGCCTAACATAAAACAATAGAACTGCATTTGACAGCTTGGTTGGAGAATTTATGAATGTTTAGGAAAATTACACAAATACCATTTATTTTGTTGAAGCAATAGCATGACATTTCGTCCCTATTTATGACAATGACAGATTGTTTAACACATGCATATCCAGGTACATAATAGTATCTAGTTTCATACTAATTTCATATATACCTGACAAATATGGTTGACACTCTCAAACCCTATTTGTTAATTAAGTGATAGGAAAACACTTTTACCCTGATGGGAATCATAACCAATTTAGGTCTCAGCTCTGCAATAAAGCTGCAAAAGCTACAGACACATTAAAATGGCCTATTCATTTGGCAGGTTTTGACACCTACAGCCATAATAGGAATGGTACTAGCTTCCATAATGGAAGAATGCTCTAAATTTAAATCTCATTGAAATGAGCTGGCACTAGAGCTAATTTTGCCGGGGGTCCTTCTGTGAGTTTTGTAATCAAATATTACACTACACCTATTGTCCTTATGTATAAATTATAAACGAATGCTAGGACAAGCATCCAATTTTGGTAGCCAAACATTTATATTGAAATAGCTCCCTGGCACCTTGGGTGCTATAGTGTCAAGATGTGTAAATATCCATCAATATCATTCTGAGACAAAAAGGCAAACCACAGTCTAACAACTGGTTTAACCAAAACAGCAATGTAGCTGATTAATAAGAATAATGGAATTTGTATGTATTAATGAAGTAAAGGTGAGGAATAAGAACCACATATATAGTTATCTGTATGAACATTGTATAGAAAGATTTGTTGATAAATGCCTAATGATTTAGTTGAGTTATTAAAAATATGAAGAAAATATTTATTTATTGGTAATTTAATTTACCAACCTTTTATTTGTTTATTTATTTAGCACCTAAATCCTAACATTGTAACTTTAACCTAAACTTTATTCTAGATCTGACATTAAAGAAAACTTGTTTAAAAACCAAATATAATGATTTAAGCAAATTTTAAACATTTTAGAAGTCACATTTTCATGAACATTGATATGGGAGAAGCAAGAGCTCACTGTACCTTTTGTTGGTGATATTACATCTTCTCTGCTGAGATGGCTGGACTCCTCTGGCCTGGTGAGCATGGTGACATCTTAATGGCTGCAGTTTTGGACTCCTTAAAATCCTCCAATGGATCCACTCTCCTAAGCCAAGCCTAGGCAAAGGAGAGACCCAGATTCTGCACCATGTTGTGTATGGAGAACAGAATAGAGTCAAATCCAGGGGAATAGGTTGAGAGCAGTGTTTATTCTGGTGGTGCAGCCTGACCTTGCTATATACAGTCAATTCCAACAATGGATTGTAGGGGGCCAGTTGCACCCTCATTAAATATGCAAATGATGCAGGTGCACTGGCAAGCCAATGGAATATACAACAAACAAGAACTCAATTAACATTCAAGTAACTCTGAGACATGATCTATAAACTGAGATATTAATACATGACAATATGGCCCAGTATAAAAACATGTAAAAACAAGTAAAAAGAAAATGCATGTTAAACATTTGCAGTGTTGGCCCTTAAGAAAGACCTAAGGTCACAGTTAAAACATTCAGTGGTGGTGGCAGTGTGAACTTCTTCAGGTAAATTATTCCAGATTGTGGATCCTCTGTAAATAAAATACCTTTTAAAAAAAATTTTTCTACATACCGGAACATAACAGTGTTATCCATAAACATATATAGTGTTATCCATAATTGTAGCACTTTTATGGTCACCATAGGGTAACAACCCCATGACGGATAAAATGCAATGTCTGTTTTTGGTGAATATTCTGAAAAATCAATGACCTCGGACAATGCAAAGCAAGGGAACATGTGTACAAACAGATGAGCATTATTACATAGAGATCTGGCATTGGACATGGAAGTAATTTGTATAGTCAGTTTTTCATGTGATAAAGTAAATTATTAGTTTAGTTTTATTTCATTTTGAACAGTTAACTATGGCATTCTGACAGTACTAGCAGACACAGTGATGAATAATTTTTGCCACTTTTTAGGACATACAAAAGTGTCTGAATTGTACATGTATTACTCACTACCTTATTGCTCTCAGAAATGTAGAAAATTCTGATAAAAGCTTTGCAAAGTTCTTCACAACTTGATTAAGAGCGAAAAGTGGACTGCTGTTGTTCTCCTATCAAAGTTATGCAACACATTTTTTGTTGTATAATTTCAGCTTATCAAAAGCATGGTCATGACTCAGCTAGTTTTCTTCACATTTCATATCAATGGATATTGTTGTTATCATAGAGAATAAAATGTTTCAAAATAAGTGTCACTTAAAACAGCATAGAATACAGTGGGACAAATTAAGAAATATAAAATTATCATTCTATAAAATAACTTAAAAGTGTGAAAAAATGGTTGAGTCATGAAACAAAAGAAATAGTTTGAGATAATATACACAATTACCTAAGCAAAAAGGCTGATACTATCATCTTGGTGGGTGTGTACATGTTCACCTGAGAGGTATACATAGCATAGAGCCCTGTGTTAGCCATGTTACCACCCTTCCCAGGAAGAGACCCAGGGCATTTAATTAAAGGGCAGTCCTGTGGAACATGGCATATGTGTTAATTGTATGGCAGGTAACATTAAGCTAAGATCCTCTGTATGTCATCCAAATTATGTATTTTTTAGCATTATATTTTGACCTCGTCAACTCGTCAAATAACTATTTTACTTCATGAAAAACTTCGGTACTTTCCCGTTGTTCGCTTTATGAACATTGCACATTCTTTTATTTCAATGAAAATTTACTGATTAACTTTTCTTAATCTGCATTAGAATAAGATATCCCAAGATAGCAGAGGTGGTATTGGTGTAATATTTGAGAGATTAAATGATATATAAGTCCCTATAAAGGTAGGTATTCAAGAATTGTATGTTGATAACCATGAAGCACTTGATGAGGTATTTGCTTTTGGTCTGCACCTTGCAGACCAGTTTTGCTCAGGAAGATCCAATTGTGTCTACCATCTACGGAGACATCAGGGGTAATGCCAGGCAGACTGGAGGTGAATATTTGTTTATGTTCTATACTTTATACCAAATTTTGTCATAAAGAACATAAGGATTACTGTCAGACTTTTGTGCAGCTTTTCAAGTGCAATGGTCGTTTCACAGTGAAATTAATTATCAATAAAAAGATAGTTCAGTCATGTGCACCTTAGTGCATCTGCCTGGTTTTGTAAGTTACATCGTACTGTATTTTCCTGTATTTATTACAGTGGGTGCTGCCTATGATGAATTCAAAGGCATACCATTCGCTAGACCTCCAATTGGTAATCTGAGATGGCAGAAGCCAGTTGTCCCTGAGGCTTGGAATGGGGTCAAAGAGACACAGAATTTTGGAAGCCAGTGCACCCAGAATGATGCTGACATTTCATCCGAGGACTGTTTGTTTCTGAATGTCTATGTGCCTGGATCAGTGAAGGAACTCATGTGAGTTTACATCCATTTAGCTTGTTTTACCATACACTTGACAAAATGACAAAATTTGCAATAAGCAAGCACCTTGACCCAGTCACTTTGCTTCTCTTTGGTCAATTAAATTCTATTCAATATGTCTCACACATCCTTCAACGTCATTGAGGCAGTCATTCCTTGTAGATTTGCATAGAAATAATATGAGTTTTTGGCTCAAATTATGTAAATCCTAGCAATGATTGTTGCTGCTTCTCGTACAACTTTTAATATCATGGGAAATGCTGCAATTTCTTTCCAAATGCAGATCCAAGAATGAAAATCTGCCAGTGCTTTTCTTCGTTCATGGAGGGATTTTCATCTTTGGTAGTTCAAATGATTTTGATGGTGGACTAATAACAACAAGAGGTCAAGTCATTCTTGTGACAACCAACTATCGACTAGGCACTATTGGATTCTTCTCAAGTCAGAGTGATGCTGCGCCTGGTAATTATGGATTGTGGGATCAAGTTGCTGCTTTGGAATGGGTCAGAGACAACATTGCTGCATTTGGCGGAGATGTGTCAAGAGTTACCATCATGGGACATTCAGCTGGATCAGTTAGCATGAGTCATCTTACCTTGTCACCAGCTGCCACAGGGCTATTTCAGAGAGCTATATTCATTAGTGGAAGTGCTGCATCCTATTTTGGTGCAACAAGTCACCAGCGACTGACATCTTCTAGATTGGCAAATCACTTCAATTGTCCATTGAGCCCTGATGAGGCTGCTGTAGACTGTCTCAGAGAAGAATCTGCAACTTCACTGGATTCACTTGGGATTCTCTATCCACTAACTGTGGATGGATATGTTTTAACCCAAATACCCGTAATTGATGGCAATATGGTCAGTACTTTACCAATCAATGCAATGAAGGCTGGACTGAATACTGAGTATGACTTGATGGTAGGTACAACAATGCATGATGGGGCACCTTTCGCACTTCCATTTACTGATTCTCCTGAAGAAGTGTACACATTCATTAACTTTCTTATGAATGCATATCAAAACCAAGATCAAATTGTTTCTCTCATGCTCGAGCGAGACCCTGGTTTACTTAGTGAAGATCTCGACACAAGACAAAGAGCACTGACTAAAGCTGGAACTGATTGGGTATTTGGTGCCAGGGCTCTGACAGAAATTAAACTGCACTCACAGTGAGTAAACTATATGATGATAGAAGTTAAGAGACAGATTTGCTATCACCTTTTTTAACAGTTTAATAAAGATAGTCCAGCAGGAACTTTTTTTTTTAGTTTACTGGAAAGAGCATACATATAGCATTATTCCTTGTCATGCATAGTATTTTCTCATGTTATCTTTGACTTAGATTATCAAGCCGCGGTTCCTACTTGTACAAGTTTCAACATCAGTACTCTGACACAGATCCAGAATGGTTGCAAGGCGTCCATGGCGAAGACCTAGCTTTCATTTTTGGTCGGGAAAGTTTTGAAGGAGATGATGCTAAAGTTAGTGAATACATCCAGGATTATTACTGCAACTTTGTTCACACAGGGTAACTATGTTTCACAATCATACTTTTTGCTGGTGAACTTTTACGTTCTAGTAGTACGACAATTCCTATTAATCATACTATTAATGCTGTCTTTTAATGCATTGATACAAACATAGCTTTTTTTTACTGCATTCACTTTTTCCCCAGTAATCCAAATGAAGGTCCTCACTCGGTTCCCGTTGAGTGGCCCCGTTTTGATCCGGACACCAACTTTCGCCTGATTGAGAGTCCAGAACCTTTTGTGGAGAGAATTCCAGATGATCTTCAGGAGGATTTGGCATTCTGGAATAACATCTACGACATCATGGTTCCAAGAGTTGATTTTGGTAAATTATGATTCAATGACAGGGAGATTCATGTTTGCCACACTGATAAGTAGGACAATATGTTAATGCCTCAACATTATATCCCAAGTTAGATTCTGTGATGTTAACATGTCCGAAGCCCAGTAGCAAATGAAATGAAATAAGTGTAGCACGAATATACGGTGCAGGTGCAGACGTGATAGGCAGCAGCTATATAACATAGCCTTTTGCAGACTTCTGAATCTCGGTCCTTTCAGGACTGAGTCTCCCTTTCATATTAGAAACTAAACTCGAGAGAACATCATGTGATTTCAGGATTACTATTGGCTGAGGAACTTCCTTAGTCTATGAAAGTCCTGACATCATTTGGATTGTAGTTCACAAGTCTGTAAATTTGGCTGTAACATGTGGTCCATTTTCAATATAAAAGACCCTATGAAAGCTTATATTCTGTCTAATATGATGGAGTGGTCAATTGCAATGTTTGTGGTCTAAATTGTACACAAATTACTCAAAGTAGTGAATCAACGATGGTCTTCATGGCAATGGCCAGATGATTGAAAGTCATGGTTCGACAGACAACATAGGCATGCATCCCCCCACCCGTAAAGAGAAATCGACGCCTCTGTAATATAGACTTCAAAGCATTGGCCATGAAGCTCAAGAATCTTGTATCAGACGTGAACTTAAGTTTGATTGTATATCACTGCAAATGCTTGCGATTACCAATTTTTTCAAAGCGGCACATTATTGTCGTCATTGCAGTCCCTGCTGCTTTTGGCCAATTAAAATTTTATACAATTTATTTGACAACGAAATGTCATTATTGAAATATTTGTCTAATGTTATTTGTCTGATGTTTCAGATGTTGATGATTACAAATACAGCCCAGGGAAACTGAGTAAGTGCATTGAAATATTATATATTAATGCATTGAAATATTTTTTTATTAATATCGGTGAATTTATACTGCGATATGATATTTCTCATCTCGGTGTAAAACTAATAATACTTTGTTCTTTCAGGGATGTGGAATACTTTGGTTGAAGAAATTAAAAAGGCAACAGATATGACCTCGAAGTGAACGCCTAGTACATTTCATTACTTGTATCAGAATTTTTTATTTCTTATCATATCTCAGTAAAACAGCAGGTTCAGAGGCACGTGCCATTTATTTAGTTTCACTTGTCTGAACTTCCTTGTACAAATATGCGCTAAATTTATCCGGAAGTTTTGTAAGCTGTGCTGATATGTCCTGGCACAGACAGCAACTGCTATCAAAAATAAACCTTAATGATTAATGACAATGAGCACTATTAAGACAAAAACAATTTATTGACGTCATAGTTCTCGTATGAAATGTAAAAACAGTTCAATGCAGAAAGAAGCCCCCTTCCGAATGAAAAAACATGCATACAAAAACTTGACTTAGAGGGCTGCACTTTCCATATCTATCTATCTGTCTATCCATCTATCCACATCTGTCTATCTGTCTATCTGCCATTGCCTACAGGATGTCATATGATCTCAAATTACAAAGGTTGCTGGGTGGATTGGGGCTTTACATCCTGTATGTCTGCACTCATTGGGCTAATTAGGACAGACAGGGATCATGGCAATGAGATGGAGGATGAAACAGCCATCCAACAAAGGCTCGAACGAGAAGCAAACTCGCGACCCAGTGGTTGGAAGCCCAGCATGCTACCACTGAGCTAGCCCCCACCTCACTCAAATTACACAAATAAATGTTATATAAAGCTGTTGCAATCTATAGGTTGTGGATTCAAATCCTTCCATATTTTTGAGTTAGGGTGGATTCTTTTAAAAGCTCTGTCTGATTCAGTTGAAGTGTGCGTGTGTGAGACAGGCTTTACTTCCCATATTTTTTCCCCAGATAAGGCTGATCAGGACAGGCAGGTAGGTGCCTATAGATAATGAGGGGGATTATGAAGCAATCTTCAGACTTGGGGTGGATTCGAACCCAGGACCCAGTGGTTGGTAGCCCAAAGCACTAGCACTTAGCTAAGCCCCTGCTCCCCATTCAGTTGAGGTAGGGTGGTGGATGAGTGAATTAGAGCTTTATGTCCTGTATTTCTGCACCTGTTGGGTATTTAGGACAGGCAGGGACCATGACAATGAGATAATGGATGAAACCGCCATCCAGCTTAGTCTCGACCCGAAATTCAACAACCTGGGACCAAGTGGTTGGAAGTCCAGCGCGCTACCACTGAGCTAGGCCCCAACCCTAGAATCAGTTGCGGTACAGTGGATTAATAACCATAATGATGTGAGCAACGGTAGTCTTTACAATATCAACATAGAAGTAGAAGAAGCAGTGATTCCCACGTCAAATATGTGACTGAATTGGGAAGGACTTAGGCTTGGTCTGCCACAGTTGTAATTGTAGAGTCATTTTAGCCTCAGTAGCAGTGTTTGTGGTTGTTAGCCCTGATAAAAGGCCTTTCTAGCTCTGCTGAAGGTCCCCGGTTTGAATCGCAACCCAGGCACTCTTCAAGAGCTACATCTCACCTAGAGGTCGCATGTGATGTTAGGCTGGTGGTGCCTTGTACTGGGTGCCTATGTTAGGACCAGTAAAATACCTATCATCTCAGCAGTTCCCACTGCTGCTGAGTAGAAAACAGCTAACACACCAGAGGGTGTTTCAAAAGGAAGCTTTGATACAGTAACTCCACTCCCCCTGGTGGATGTAAGATGATTGCAAACAATTAAAACTATCAGATGTATACAGTTCAGGATGTGTCACATATATTAAAGAAAGCCTCACAGTGCTAGATGTATTAAGAATGTTAATTACCAACAGTTGGACACATCAGAGAAAATTGTAATGTTAGTTTCGTTTTATTTGTACTTTCAAACGTAATTTCCGTTCCAATTAAGCCCAAAAATAACCCCGCCAAGTAATTGCTGCGTGTAGTCTGGTGCATTGATCTTACTTAGCCTGGATCACGCATGTTTCCACTTCATCCGCAGCTAATGACCAGTCTAAGCCATTAGCTCCACAGGCGTCCATCATTGTACCCGTCCACCTGGTGTGCTGGGACCAGACGAAATGTGCACACTTAGTCTGGTCCACTCAAGAGCTACATGTACACCTTGTGAGCAGACTAGGCTTAGTGGGTGGATCTGAAACAGTGAATGAATGGGATAAGACCAGAGAAATATATATTACCATCGCACAATACATGTTACACAGTGGTCAAAATGGTCTTATAATTTAGAGGGTAAAATGCACAAATTGTTGAAAGTAGTCTCATATTTTTGGTGGGGGTATACCTAGTGTGGCCAATATGGTATGATAGTTTTGAAAAGTGCTGCATATGCAGTTATCGCTGCAGTCTTATCTGTTTTTGGAGGGTGGGGTATATGCAATGGTTATGTCATCTTATATTTGGGGGATAGTGTATAAAAATTGATCAAAGTGATCTTATCCCAGACACCAAGTTAGATTCAGTGAACATCCTTCCAACGCTGGCTCTAGACAACCATCATTGCACCTGTGTTTAGCATGTTTTCAGGATAATTCTAGATGTTCACACATTGGTCAAAGTGGTCTTATATTTTTCGAGGGTGGTGTATACATAGTGATGGAAATGATCTTATATTTGTGGAGGTGTATAACAAGGGCCTATCCCATTTTACCAGGATGAATATCTCTATAGAGAATGAGGGGCTAAACTGAACTACTTTCCAACTGACTCTGAAATAGAAAACTGAGAGTCAGATATTTAAAGTTCTCAGTTTTACTTGAATGCTCAAATTCAGTCTTTAAGTTTCATTTTTATGTCTGTGAAGCTTTTTGGATAAAATACTGCTCGAGTTCCAAGCCATAGAGTATTTTTCTACTGGCACTTGCTGGAATTACGTTTATGGTAACTTTGCATTTTGTGATTCAAATGAATATTGGATATAATTTATTTTAAATGATCCTTAAATATGATAATATTACTTCCAACATGTATTTTCCTATAAAATTTGCAATATTCTTTCCATTCAGAAATAAAAAGTCTTATTTCAAACGTTTCTTCACTTATGTAATGATGCCATATTCTTGTTCAGAGACAATCATGTCCAGTGACACTTCCAATATTTGTAACAAAGCCTTCAATGACAAATTTTTTTTTTTAGATTTATGGGAGAAATTGCAGATATTTAGGGCCAATTTTAACAAATTACTAAGCTTGTTGCAATATTTGGAGACTTTACACTAGACAATTTAAGGAATACAATCTTTCAGTTCATGGTGTCTGAAGAATCTTCAGAAATAATGCTTTAAAGAGATTCGTTTAATTTAATATTTTCAAATTATAAAATAGACCAAGTCAAATTATCCACATGTTATATAAATAGCGCATGGTGAGGAGACCAATATATAGTTTTACTGGCTGAAGCAAGCAGTAAAACTTTATATTGATCAATTATATTCACCTTACTAGTTTCGTTTAACATGACCAATATTTCCTACCAATATTAGGATTTGTTGGTCCTTAGCAGTTGGCGTGTTGTGATTGGTCAATTCTATTGTTTACTTTGCTAGTTTTACTTTCGCATGACTAATATTTCCAACCAATATACGGATTTGTTGGTCCTTAGCAGCCGGCATGTTGTGATTGTTCAATTCTATTTTCACTTTGCTAGTTTCACTTTCGCATGACCAATATTTCCTACCAATATACAGATTTGTCGGTCCTTAGCAGTTGGCGTGTTGTGATTGGTCAATTCTATTTTTTACTTTGCTAGTTTTACTTTCGCATGACCAATATATCCTACCAATATACGGATTTGTTGGTCCTTAGCAGTTGGCATGTTGTGATTGGTCAATTCTATTTTTACTTTGCTAGTTTTACTTTCGCATGACCAATGTTTCCTACCAATATACGGATTTGTTGGTCCTTAGCAGTTGGCGTGTTGTGATTGGTCAATTCTATTTTTTGCTTTGGTAGTTTTACTTTCGCATGAACAATATTTCCTACCAGTATTAGGATTATGTATCGATAAGCGAAGAACTGTCTGAGTCTGAAAATATTTGGGTCAACGCAGCAGCAGCGTAGCCAGCGTAATCATGAAAGGGGTTGCCTACGCTATACTTTAAAAGGCTACTACTCCCCCAATACTTGTTCGATTTTCATCAAATAAAGGCTGAATTGTTTAAGGAAATGTGTACAATTTATATCTTAGTTTAAACGCTAGATGACGGTCCCTTTTCAGCTTCAAAATGGTTTGTGAAAACAGAACAAATTGGTAATTATATTATATAGTGTACTTGGGTGGTATATAACAATGCATTTCGTGGTCTGATGGGCAATCCAAGGATATTGTAGTGCTAGTCTGATAGATAAATAAATTTGTAAAATTCTGAGTAAAGAATGCAGTAGCCATCACACTGTATTAAAGTGTTTACATTGTAGGCCTAGTGCTGCTGGCATTCCACACACAACACCAGGTATCTATTCTTTTTTTGAAAAAGAATATTCTTGTTTAATCCTGTCATGTGATGCCCTCTGTGCATGCTGATTGGCTAAAAAACTTAGGTGTAGAACATAACAAAATAAAAGTACAGAGAATTGCCGACCCATTCTTACTGCAGCCTTTTTCATTTTTTTTATACCTGGGCCTAGGCCTTTATCAAGTATAGAACTATCATACTATGTTCTATGACAGACCAGGTATATTTAAGCGGTCAACGCAGCAGCAGCGTGGCAGGGAGGGGGATGCATTCATATACTTTAAAAGGCTGCTGCTCTTCTAATATTGGTCAGATTTTCGTCACATAAAGACTGAATTGTTCAGGAAAATAGATAAATAAATTTGTAAAATTCTAGTAAAGAATGTAGTATACAAGGCACAAACACTGGTCTCAATGAGGCAGTAGCCATCATACTGTATTAAAGTGTTTACATTGTAGGCCTAGTGCTGCTGGCATTCTACACACAACACCAGGTATCTATTTTTATTTTAAAGAATATTCTTGTTAAAGGTCATAATGAATGTTTGCACAATCAATTTTATCCAACTTATAGTCAGTATAGGTTAAGAAGGTCACAACTTTATTTAAGTGCCAATAGAGAACATTTGTGCGAACATTTTTCACTATCTGTCAAGTTATTTTACTGGTTATACAGTATTTCCAAAATCTGCGAGTGGAATAAACTTTGCTGTGAAATCCAGGAATCATGCAAAAGACATTGTCTCAAATTTTGTCATTTCAAATATTGTTTTCAAGTGGATACTTCAATGGATCTTTAAAGGAGCAAAATCCATTGACAAAAGCTATGTGGTAATCAAAAGGCATCCGCCTGAAAGTTGTAAGTTTGAATCAAAGACTCGACAGGAAGCAACAAAGATGCTGGGGTCCCTTGTATTTTGCAAACTACATCCGGGTCTCGATCTTTTGTTTGTGTCAAAGGACTTCACACAAAAATAATGCATAAAATATTGTTTTGATCACGTGCGCAGAAGTTGATAGATCAGACTTTCAAAGTATTCAATGCCTGTTTTCCTGGACAAGGAAGTTATAAAAGGATTGTTTCTCGCCAGAAGTCTGATTTTTAAACTATGTTTACAAAAGTTTTAGAAAGACAGGTGGACAATTTTACAAACATTTTTTCTTTTATTTTAGCTTAACTCTTTTTCTCTTTGCTTGTTCAATGCGTATAAATTTGTCATGTTTTATGCTCCGTTCTATGCTCTCTGCATTGCATAACACTGTCGCCACCTAGTGGATGGATGCATAATATGGTGCATGTGTCAGATCGCTAAAGGTCAGGCGAATGATCAGACATGATACAGCTTATCACGAAGCAAAAAAAGAGAGTCAGAAATTCCTCAAACGCTTCGATATTTAACAGTGTTTTCTTATTCTCAAATATAAGAGAGACAAGTGCCTGTAATAGAGATCCAGCACACTGAGCTGTCACTTCATTTGGAGCATGTTATCAGTGGAGTGTCAGGGTCAGCCTGAACATGTTCTTCAGTGGCTTCCGACAGAAACCCCATCTCTGGCTGCGTGGGCTTTCTTTAGTGTAAGCGGAGACAATAGGCAGTGTATTGTGCGCACATTACTGGGTTGAAGGTTGACCAGCTTCTATGACCAGCTATATATAACAGGCAGAGTCATGATGAGAAGACACATTTTGATGTCGTTATATATTCATTCATACCCCAAATGATTACAAACACCAGTCAGTACAGATGAATAATCAGCTATTATTCCAATGACAATTTCAACGACTTTCAAAGGATTTAGCCACTTTATTTACTTGAATAATTTTATTCACATTATAATTTTAACATATTACATCAAAAGCAATGGACTACCAATCTGATGTATCATGTAACGACCTAAATGATTGTCAGCTGAGCATCAAAAGCTAGTGGCTAGCCTGAGTATGGAACCAACAGCTTCCAGAGAAATAACCAGAACCTTGACCGCTGGGCCTTCCAGAAGTTATCTTGGCAGTTAATCCAATCTTAGGGCTTTGATGCGACATTGAAGATTCCTGAAAAGAATCAACAAGTTTCGTATTCTGCATGTCCAGAGAAAACTAATGAATCATTTCAATGAATAAGACCCTCTCGAAATATCCAATCAGCCAGAATAATTCAAGGTTTTGTTACTCGATACAATTGGAATCCATTCAAATGCTTTTCAATCAAAACCTATTGAGTGTTGGAACATTCATTAGCGATGGACAAAAGGGAGCAGAAATTGAAAGGCAAACATCACGTTGTTCATGTAAAATTTGCCATTATCCATGGGAAGTTATTATTTTCTATGGATTACATGAATATTTATTTATTAAAATCGGTCAGCAAACTAAACTGCTGTGTCGTGCGTTTCACACAATTCTTAATCATTACCCAAACAAAGTAGAATTTAAATTGCTCCATCAGAAAGGACTTGTACACAACAATTAAAACTTTAGATAACCCATCTCATCAAAAAGGTCAACATTTTCAGTGTCAAGTACAATCAAATGGCTACTTTTTACCATCCATTATATCTGACACCTCATGTAAACAGTTGTATGTGAAAATAGCGATGTCATTGAACAGATAAGCGAGATATTCAGGTAAAATAAGTTAGAATATATTGACAATTATATTGGTTAACAGAAACATAGTCGAAAGAAACAGCCACTGTCTCTGCGATATTTATTTTCCAGTGAATTCGAGTATGGCTATGTCATGCCGCTATACCCTGTGTTCTTGTGTTGTTACTTTTGGCACTCTGATGACCCAGTTGTAACCATGGGTGACCTTCTATTGACCCTCAGGTGACCTTCAGGTGACCCAACTGACCTGCTGGTACACACAGTGTTGAATAGTAAACCAAAGGCACGGGACAGAAGCAGCTAGAATTAATTGAACTGTCGCCCTCAGAGCTACATGCCGTATTCAATGAGACTACAGGGCAGTGCCATCTCATGACTGTTCAGAGTGACCTTGTAGTTAATTTAGCCTCAACATAACCATTCCACTTGGGTACAAACAAGGACAATTACACTTATTGCCCTTACAGGTGGAGATGAATAGAGGAGGTATGTCAGATTAATGGAGGTGGTTTGTCAAAAGCCCCTGCCCACCACGTACAGTGCTTCTGTTGATGATGATGCACATCGGAATATGTTAATATTTATTGACTCCATGAATATAACCTTTATTATACACTCCATGTGAACTACAGAAATCTATACATAGAGGTTTTTACTTGCATTAAGTAATTTACTTGATATGAGATCACATTATTTTATGTTATCTGAGAAGTCTGGATAAAAAGATAATAGCCTTCAATTTCATTACGCTAAATTTAACACATAAGATGTACTAACACTTCACTAAGTTGCATAGCTGCTCTATGACTAATGTAAATGTTTTACCAAGAAAAAATAGTTACAGTCTTAGTGATTTATTAATGAAGAGAACATTCATACATATTTATTCAAATTAATTATGATTTCACATAAGTATCTTTGGTGTATTTTTTCGACATTGTTCTCGAAGTTGCCAATATTAACAAGTCTGGTGTGAACCACAATTCTGCTTGTACTATTTTTATCACATCTTATCACCTACTTACATGGCAAGTGTCAATCTGTGAGTGTGTGATATCTGGAGAATTCCCAAAAGAAAGCATTTTTCAGTCACATGATCCAAGCAATGGCGAGAAAAGGTTGGGAATGTAAATGAAAGGAGAAGACCTCAGTGACATCTGATGTCAACTACCAACATTATTACTAATTTCTTCTCTGCCTGTCTGTCTGTTTGCCTGTCTCATACATGTGCTGAGTTGACTTATGGGACCGGATCAAATTTGGACACTCAAATTCAAGATTACGCCACATGGATACAACTATTGATATTATTTCTGGACTTACTGTAGTAATGAGACAGGGATTGCATCTTGAGGGGGGGGGGGGCACGGAGTGTGTTAGGGGTGGGGGGGGGGGTCATGGGTGGGAGTAGGACGATGGTTCACAAATTGAACAATTATGAGACGCACAGGTGAAATCATATGAGACACCCAATATATCATTATGTGTAGCCTAATTACTTTAATGCATGAACCTGTTATACAACTATGTTCATTGTACAGGGTGCGGCCTAAAAACTTGCACGGGGCTTCTCTTTCGGGATAGCTCTAGGTTACTCAAATGCCTATGAGGTCTTTTAAAGTTTTGCCACATTTAGTCAGGGGTATAAGCAATTGGTCATTGTGATATTTTTTATCTTGTATAGTCAGACAATATGAGTGTCTGAATTATTGAGAGGGTGCATGCTGCAAGGCTTGTTCTGAGAGACACATGTCACAGAAGTCAGAATTATGTCTGCTTGTAAGGTGTCTCTAGTTGCAGAAAAGTTTACAAATTAGAGATTTCCTAGTTAATACACCTCTGACGCCACAGAAAATATAATATTTGCAGAGAATTCTCCTTCAGTGTTTTCTATACATGCATATGTATATTATGGTATTAGTTGATAAGAAGGTTGGTTTCAGTTTTGATCCAGCAAGGTCATAAAATTAAAACAGATATATATAGTGGTATTCCAGAGGGACTTTTTGAATCTACAACTAATCTGGAAAAAATCACATGATTTTCAGGAAGATGGGCCAGTTAATAAGACAGAAAATTGATCAGAATCCAAAATTGCTTTTTTCACCTTAAAGGTGTCAATGGTCTACCTTCTTATTAAAAATGAATCTATTTTGTCCTATTTTTGGTGGCAAAGGTCAACAAAGGTGTCTGTAACACATCTGTATGATCAGTGACATAATCTAATGTTTGTACTGCAAAGGCCAAGGTGAAAATGACCCGAAGGTGTGATAAGTGTGCATGTGCTATATTTAGATCCATATTATCAATAATTCCTGAGTAAACAAGAAAATATGTTAATAAAGATAATTCAGGACTATAATTACTTTTGTGTGTATGATTACAGCTGCATGTGGTGATTATCAATTGAGATAATAACAGAAGAGGTAGCAGTAGCTGCTGGTGCAAGTTTTTATGCCGCACCCTGTAATGAGGTTTATTTGCTGCATTTACATATGATATCTCATTATGAAATGAAAATGGCCATTGTCATGCAGAATATCGTGTAAAAATCACCCAAATTAAACCTTCATTTAATTGTTTGTACACCCAGAATTCATTCGCAATGATAATTGTGTGATTTGTCTAAATGTTATTGGCATGAGAAATTAAATTAGTGGTATGATACAATATTCATTAGTTTATGCTGTCGCAGGTAGGTGTTCTTTCGTGACTCATTTAATCACCAACCCTTTTATTTATTAGTCATGCAAGATGTCTTATACAATCAACAAGATCAAACCCAAAATAGTATCATCTAATCTTAATTGTCATATACCCATGATTCATTCATAATGATTATTTTACGATTCGTCTCAGTTTTGTTGGCATGAGACATGAAATTAATCATATTTTACAATATTTCATTTGTTGCTGTATTTAACAGTTTATTTTAGTATAAAAGTGTTTGGTTGGAACTCACTTAATCACCATCCATTTTTATTAGTTGACCACACTTAAATATTCCAGATCAGTGTCAAACATATCTTCATAGTTATCATTTTATTAGTAACAATGAACCAATCAGGAAACAGATAATATGTGATGTCATTGTGAACAACCTTGACCTGGGAATTTGCAGACAAATTCATCTTTAGGAATGACTGCGCACATTGATGGGAGGTTTCTTGGCTCTGTTTGTATCATTGATTCTGGGCCAGGAACTCTAATTGCTAGATCTCTGACTGATTGAACCCATGCCTAGAGCTTAGTTGCAGTTAATTTGGTACATGGCCAATACATGGCCAGTTGTGCCATGTGCGTTTTCAATGCGTTTGGATAAACGCATGTAAATTGCATGGTTTTTGCCTCATTATAATTAGTTAAACCATGCATTTTCCATGCATTTATCCTTCTCATGGAAAACGCACGTGGCACATTTGGCCATGGTTAACCTCTTTGGCTGCTCAAGAAAGCTGTGCCTGTAGGTGTATGGCCATGCACTGTTAATGAGACTTATCTCAGTCCCTGCTCCACTGCACCGGATATATTTATCATGACATTGTAAATATGAGTGGCAGTACTGTAAAACCGAAAAACATTAGTCACTGACAGAAAGCTAGGTCAGCCCAGTGTTAGCCTGATTACCAGTTTTATTTGGAGTTTCCTAAATCAATGCCCGTGTTCCCTCGTTAATTGGCTATCTTGTGAATAAAAAACCTAACCAAGAACTCTCTCCCAAGATAGATAGATACATATATATATAATTTTATTGACAGGATATTATCATAATTGATACATTTGTCAAATATACAAATAACATAAAATAATAACATACAATAATACAATACTTTTACAGTAATTAGATAATAATACTAAAAGTGTTAAGCTAACAGTCTATATTAAATGTTGTAACTATGTATTTTACAGCAAGTTGGTCCCGTTTGTGACAAGTAAAAATACTAATAATAAAATACAATTTTACAATATAGACAAATAATAAAAGAAAATTTAAAAAAAACTGACAAATATTAACTGCTTATCCCAGTGGTTTTAACCAATCTGGCTATCCATGTATGGACTTAAAATAATAGTATGCGGAGCCCAGGGAAAGAAAAAATAAATAAATTCAGAGGACATGGTTACAGATAGATACAGAAAG
Organism: Alitta virens; assembly: GCA_932294295.1. Classification (NCBI taxonomy): domain Eukaryota; kingdom Metazoa; phylum Annelida; class Polychaeta; order Phyllodocida; family Nereididae; genus Alitta; species Alitta virens. Next base: position 1,056,567 of record OW028582.1, on the reverse strand, counting down.
TGCAGCCTTCTAAGACAATTTCTTGCTGCTAGCAAGGGTTGATCAAGATGTCACTCATGTCTAGCCCTGGGGACCCATGCCTGAGTATGGGTTACGGTTCATCCCATTGGAAAACCTTGAGATTCTGAAGACAGGTCTTGGGAGAAGTAGAATAACTCTGTTTCCTTGTTACTTTGGCTAACAGCTGTTACACACTTAGATAATAGACAAAATTACCTATTGATAGCACATAAAATCATTTTGCAACGCCATGCGTAAAAACATGAAATTATCACATGAAGTCAAGTGAAGAGGATTTTTTCTTATTCATGGGATGCATGGTCATGAAAGGCTGCATCTTATTGGCCAATAAAGTGAAAGTTGTGGCTTTGTTTGCAAAGATGATGACGTCACACAGCAATGACGTCATTAGCAGTCTTGCTAACAAGACTTTCACTTTAGCGACGTTATGATAAGTGTTGATTACCGACCACTAAAAAGTTGTTTTTCTTCAATGACCTTTCTTGAATGACTGTCAAATATAGTGCTATCAGCAGTAAAACATCTAAGGACTAACCACACAGACTTTCATTGCTCAACATGCAATGGGGTCTCTGTAGGACAATTTCTCCTGAAGGTAAGTCAGAATCTCAAGGTTTCTCAATGGGATGACTCATGACCCCTGTGCTAACACACAGGGGTCTTCAGGGCTACTCATGTCAGACAAAAGTCAGCACGCTATCGAGGACACATTTGTAGATTTTTGTCCAAACTGCACCGTAGCTCAATTTTTGTTGATTGGTAGAAATAGCACCAAATGCGTGCACAATCAGAAATGGCTGTCCCACGCGATTGTTTCGGAGTGGGCTGCACAATAGGCAAACTCTTGAGACCGAGAAATGGCACTGTCCTCTTGAAAAGGAGCTATCTAGAACCAGAAATGAGACGTCAGCGCACCCACAAATGGCACGCGATTTAAGCAAGTGTAAAAGAAGAACAATGTAGTGTCACAAAGCAATGCTAACAGTGGCTTCTCCGTGCATTGATGTCATAGCCTCAATACAGAAAGTTTTATAACTATCGAATACCTTTCTGATGGCACACCTGTTAGCATTATAAAGGAAATATTTATATCTATGTAAAACATTTTTGAAAATCTTAGCTGGATATTCGTCTTGGTTATGATACGTTTAAATTTATTTTATTTTATTTTATTTTAATCTAAAGAAGAATAATGATGTTGTTTTCATACAAATTAAAAGATGAAGCTCTGAAAAGAGGCAATATGAGTATGCAGAATGTATTTTTTTCATTATCAATGCCTCATATAATTTTTCTGTCTGGGCATTGCATGCCATTCGTGCACAATCTTTTTGTGTAACCAATGCATTGTACTCATGTTGTTGCTGAGACACACTAGAATACATTTTGCATAATCACTTATATAGCGGATTGGATGTTTTTTATATCTGGCATCTAGACCTATCAAACGATATAGCTGTGACGGATACGAGCTTTAACAATGCCAGATATATGTATTTATAGAGAATAGATACTCAGATCTGTGAACAAATTAGGTCAATGACTGATAGGAGATTGGGATATGTCACATACATCAATGTTATAGCAGTTTGCTGGGTGAAAATTGAGAAAAATTTATGAATCTCCTTGAAAGATATGAAACACAAATCTTAAGACTGCATATATCAGATAATTATTTTGTAAATAATGTAAGATGAAGAAAAGGTATTTTGTCCAAATTCCTACTGTCCTAACGATTACAAAAAAAGTGACCATAGTTTTAGCTAATTATGGATAAAGTCCAAGCTAAACAACATAGTTTTTTTTTTTCAGGCGATTGGTGGGTGGAATAGGGCTTTACGTCCTGTACTTCTGCACCTAATGGGCTAATTAGGACAGGCAGGAACTATGGCAATGAGATGAAGGATGAAACAGCCATCCAACTTGAACCCGGGACCCAGTAGTTGGAAGCTCTACTGAGCTAGGGCCCCATCCCTCCTCTTTAGTTGGTCCAACTTATATCTGCTTGCCGTATAGAAGTTAGACAACTTCTTCTGGATCATTCTGCTGCCACGATAAACCAAGCTAGCTGCTAAGACTGTCTAAACAAATCCATAACAAGCTATAAAGTATAATTTCATCAACCAAGTGATAATTTCAGGACGATAGGAAATTCAGTTATTATAAGTACTACTGTTTTTCATTAAATGCTGTCTCAAACAGCACACTATATTGAATGTGACTTTAGCTAAAAGCAATATATTAACTGAAAGCTAGACTACCCAAGAAATTGCAATACAGGTTATAATTAGCCATAGCTAAATCAAAGCAATGGCTGGGAAATTTGAGCATCAAAATGAAACTCACAGAAAATAAACCTACATTGATCTTTAGTTGTGCATGCAACAATGGCAAAGCATTTACAGAATCTTTGATATGACAATCTGTTTGAGAGTAATAAAAGAGATATAAATAGTTGATCAGAAGAGACCAGAATAGCTGATGAATCCTCATGCCTACATTATTTGTTGACATTCAAGATTAGTTGGAAATCACAGTGACAAATCACAATACAATGTTACCTTGAAATGATGTTCGGTGGAACCAACAAAATAATTATATTATTAGGCAGCTAGACGTAGAGGTTGGAGCCAGTCTAGGAAAGACCAGCATTTGGCTCCAACCTTTCACTGTGACAGACTGACAAGAGGTCATGATGAGGCGGCTATTCAAAACTGCCCAGACGAAAAAATTATCGATCTTCTCAAGGAATCAAGCCTCGTCTGCAAGACCTGTCAAAGATACTTTTGGATACCTGTGGATCAGCTTTTAGAGGTACATCAGGAGATACATGCAGCATATGTTGTCTGGTAGTCTGTCACAAGCATAAGCGATTACATTATGTCAATGTTACTCTTTTGATTGACCGTTTTTGTGTGTGAATGGCTGCAATAGTCTGGACTTCTGGCAAATACTTTGCTATAAGAAACAAACATTTGGCTCATAAAGTACTTAATTTCCTCAATTGTACTGCTGCTTTACTATATTAACAGTTACTTCAATTCCTTTGCTATCTATGTATCAGGAAAGTTTAAGATATTATTTGTATTTAGACTTTATGTATTCAAATACAATTAAATACAAACCCTAAAAGTTAATTTTGTATGAAATTATACCCAACATCTTTATGTGGCATAACTTTGTTGCTGAATGTCATATATATTCCTTAGGTAGCATTGCCATAGCCAATATATGACTATTTTGGACATAGAAGTAATAATCTTTTATGTAGATTATTTAAGGGAACATGCTATTGTGTTGATAATTCTAGAGAACTGAATACTCCTTATTGTGCATAAAATCTTTGAAACAGATAAATTCAATGAATAAGGACATAACAATACTTTTAATGCTCACTTGGCTTTACTCTGAACAGAATGGATTGCTGTTAATACAGGGTTCCTGTAGGTTTATCTTCATAAGAAGTAAGACTTTTGTTAGACATTATAATATTTTTATTTCATCGTCCAGGCTATTGGCTACTTAACAATTAAAAAGAAAGTTTGTGATTCCTATTTATTTATATTTACCAAAACATCTGATATTACAATTTTGATATTAATAGTACATTTGCATCAAAATGAGAGATTTGATCAGGCTTTGCAAGGCTTCATACAGGTCTTATTTATCAGCTCTTTAGCAATCACCGGGAACCCTGTAATATTTTCACACTTGTCTAAATATAACGAACAAAATGAAGAAATTCAAGAGTTAAAAAAATAGGACATCTTGGACTCTAATTAGCATTGCATAACAGGCTATGTGGGCCAAGTGGAAATCATTTCAGTTCATCGCACACACTATAAAAATACTCAGTAAATAATATTTTTTCAAATTTTGTGAAACATAGCTGAGATATGTCAGTGTGACTATCACCAGGCAATATAGAGTGTCCCTGTTTGAAATTTCATGAGGGTAAGTGCATTAGTGTTAAGCTACTATCTCACATAGCCGAGTGACGATGCCGAGTAATGACGATTGCTGAAAAGCAATGAATTGGCTTCACTCTTTGTCATTTGATGTCTAGTGCCATAGAGAAAAAGCAGGTCAGGAACAACTCACCAATGGCTCGCCCACGGCTCGCCGACAACTCGCCAATTAATTCAAGTACGGACCCAGTGTTGTTGCCGTGTGACGAAGAGTGAACAGGATTGTAAAACACGCCAAACGCTCGCCGACAACTCCCCGAGCAAGCATTCCTCTCGACTTGTCTCGAGTGTCACGCCAATAACCCTTCTTTACACGCCGACTGCTCAGTGAGGAAATCACTTCAAGGCAGCACCCCTTATGACCAAGAGTACTCGCGGAGTGACCAAGTGTACTCACTGGGTGTATGGCGAGTGCACGGCGAGTTAACCCCGTGGAAATCCCAAGCGATTCCAGAGCAAAGTTGCTCGGCGACTCTCCTAGAAAATTTGTTTAAAAAAAACTCGGCATCACTCGGCATTGTCACTCGGCTTTGTGAGATAGACCCTTAAGAGTTCAGCTCTAGAAACGAAAGTGCGTGTGTGAGTTCTGCTCTGGAAATGAAAGTGTTACACCAACCCTCCTGCTTGGAAAAACACTGAACAGTTTTAATGATGCTTGTGTGCTATGCGGGATTCGCTGAGGGCTTTGATGCAGTGCAGCCTACGTTTACTTCGTTAATAGTGCTTGAGCATCACACGCAACACAATTTAGTGTGGTAGGCTAAATAATATCATTCTCTTCCCAAATATATGCACCTGTATGTATCAATCAACATATTTGCAAATATGCACTACCTTTATTCCAGCAATATTCTGTACTCCTTCATGCCCCATCAGTTTATTATAAAACTTAATTCCCTGTTTTTACCTGAAAGGATATTAGAAAACAAGTCTTGAAACGTGTACCAGATTTTATTTCATCAAGAAAAACACCCCCTATTTACCACAAAAATGCCTTTGAAAAGAAATTCTTTAAAGTGAGCCTTCATGATCGCATTGACAGCATGAGTCTTCATGAGGAAGAAGGATTATGTCACCATAAGCTCCGTTCTACACCCACAAACCTTGAATATGTTAACCCTGGATTTTATCACACTCTGTAACCCTTTATCAGATCAGGCATCGTGTATTCATGGCTGTCATCATGAGATTCTGCCCAGTGGCCAGCCAGGCAATCCATGCCCCCTGTAGGTCAGTGTTGGTCATTCATGGTCAGTCTTGGACCCTACTGGTCACTGCTGGTCAGAGTGGTCAGTGTCATGAAAGATTTATGAGATTCCATCTCCTCAAAAACCCAAATGCTGTAATGCAAGATGGATGACATGTTTTGGAGCAATCTGCATCTTTTTATCAAGATGGATTTCAACACTCTGTCAAATTTACTAAAGTTAAAAGACACGGGAAAACTTTGGTGACTCTTTATAGTCTAAACAGTCTCTAAACAGTGTGTAGAAGCACTGAATGAAAGGTAATCAGAATAATTATTGAGTTGTGCACATTTCATGAAAACTTCTTACTGTGTCGATACTGCCCATTATGGGTACATCATGGTGTTTTGAGTAAGTTATATTACTTGAAAAGTATTTGAAAAGCTTTTAATACTCGTCAATCTTCTTATGAATCAACATAAACTTGATATATGACTGTTAAAAATATTTAATACATTGTGCATTATTTAATTTTATAAGAGAGCAAAGACTCTTCACAAATGCACGTATGTACAACAAATTTACATGGACTGCATTTATATTCTCATTTCAAACTTTATTTTGCTGGCCAGAATCTCTACTTTCCTCTTAGCATAATTTGATTGTGTGGGTATTTTTGGGTTTTAAAAAATGGCGGTGTAAAAGTCACATTCTTAAATTAGTAATCTTTATTTCTTATAGTCACATCTCCACCAGAAATGGTTTGATTTTCACAGGAAAAGTATCTTACTGTAGGCCATAAAACTGGCTTTAACATAGGAATAAAAAAATACATGTACATTAAATTTTGCAAATAACTATATAAGAACATTTCTGCTTAGGAGAGTTCTTGGTAAAGAGCAAGATATTCAACTATGAGGACCACTGCCGCCCTCCAGCCAGCGATGCTGATTGTACATGAAAGGGCTTTTATTGCCCTGTTACTTTGATTGCTTAATAAGACCATTTCAAAGATAAACTCCACGAAAACCCTTGAAATCTGAATAAACACAGACTTTCATAAGAGTATTCTCATACAAAGGACATCCAACAAAGATGTAGCTCATAAAGATTGCCCAAGCCAGATCGAACCTAACTCCAAGGAACTGGCTTGCGAAGTGATGAGTGTCAATGTACTAACAGGCTGATGCCTTACCATCAAGCTGCTGCATAACTTCCCTGCTATCCATGCTGTTATGAAGATGAATTCATATGAGCCATGTTGTCCATTGTCATGTGTCCATCGTATGAATGACAAAATCACCTGTCTGGATGGAGCATAAACTGACCAGTGGTCACCAACAAGGCCAGTCGCATGTTGCCTGATCCAGCTCATTACACATCGATGTTTGTAAAGTGCCTTTGTGCATTTGGGCTGAATTAAGATGCTGTGCATACCTCTCGCTGTAACTGACAGTGGTCTGGGTGCCCTGTTAGCCAACCCAAATATGGAAATAAATTACCATGCATTTCATCCTCAATGTAGCATCCGACCCAGGGTTGCTGGGAGTTAGTCAAGGACATTTCCTTATTTCTATGAAAGCCTGTAAAAATTCACAAACAACTATTTGCAGTAGTGCACTGTCTTTATATTGCATTGTATAATTTGTATTGTCTCTGTGTATAAGCTATTGCATTACTTGAAAATAATATTCAACAGTATCCGGAGCCAGGAAAACCTAGTTAATATACGAATATGAAGGCACCGTATGCTCAACTGAAAAGCCACAGTATTACAAAGAGAGTTGATGTATTCATTGCAGATGTTGTTGATCTTACAAGTTACACATGCGCTCTGCATTTAAATGTCAATCATGAAATAGCCTTTATAATTAATTTAACTTACTTACAATATGTTTGGTTAAGTTGCAAATGTACTTGAATATTAGTCTTGCTTGTTGCACTAGCCAAAAGCCCAGCTTGCATAATATATGTGAAAAAAAAAACCTTCAACCAGACCATGGAGCACATTTACCCAATATTTGGTGCTTTCGCCTTCCTTAGTTTGGACATTGGATGCAGTGCACTACCAATTTGAAGTGTGTCTCCCATGAATGGTTTCTGTATGGCACTTAGGTCATAATGCGTGCCTTGCAAACCTGGATCGACCAAATGAGGAGAAAAAGTACAATAGGTCACTGACATGGTAGCAGATAAGTATTTTTTGTTGACATCATCTATACTGTGACAGCTTCCATGCAACAATGGTGTAGTGACATCATCTTATTGTTTTTTTATGTACTACAGTCCTAGTAGGCTGCGTTACTTTTTTTCCCCATTATCCTCATCGGGGCTGTTTAGTTCCTTAACCACTAGATCACCCAGCTCTAATAAAACAAAATCATGACAAAGAGAATAGAAAATAAAAAGGGGTATTGAACAACCTCCAGAGGGTTATAAAATTCAGAAATAGGCCAAGAAATAAAATAAAATTGTCATTTTTGAGATGCAACTGTCATGTGGGTGAAGGTGATCACAATTTTCAAATAAATCACTTACTTTCACCAACAAAACCTAAATTGCCTCTCATGGCATGTCTTCTAGCTGTTTTCTTTAACTAAAATTAATTTTACCCCATGTCAAGCATTTCCAAGTAAAACCATTGATGTATTGAAAAGATGTGTGTGGTCATGCAACTGTTTAAACTACCAGTTGAATGCCAAAAGAGTGAAGTGCGGCAGACATGGAATACATTTCATTGCATTGTGTATATAGACAAATTAATCAAATATATATCAGGCTTATTTGCAATTTTCGAAATCATACTCTTTATTAAGTTACTTTCTCCTGTACAGATTTTTCCATTTTTCACTCATATGACCCAGGTAGCTCAATGGACAAGTTGTAGTGACGTTGCTCTGTATGAAAGATTGACTTCACCAATCTGACAAATTTGCCAAAGATCATGGGTTCGATGCATGACCACCGCATCCACCTCTCTCCCCGGCTGTCCTCAGCTAATATGTAAAATTATATTTTGCTTTTTTATTGTCTAAACTAATGTACATTTTTTCTACTGTTTGTTTTTTGTTCTCTTTTCAAATTTATGATCACGCATAATTGTTTGTTATTACTAAGATTGCATAATAAATTTACAATAAATACTCGTAACAGTGTCAGCCAATGAAATATATGAAATATAATAAATGTAACAAATTGAGTCATCTCATCATTATGTCTGCCTCTGGCAGCTGGTCATATTGGCATGATCAGCTGACTGTGCTTTAGACCCAGTAACATTATATGCTGACTATATCCAATAATAGTATAAGTCAAAATTTACCATAAGGCGGATATAAGACAGAGATTCATTACAACTAAGTTGACAGACTTCCCCTTCAGCAGTGCATAATCTGCTTCACTAAGATCTCATGTATTCCTGAATGTAATATTCACAAATTGGAGACACGAGGCTCAGAAATGTCAACCAAGGTGTGCTAATACATGTAGGTTGTTGAGAAGTCTGGGCTATAGGGCTTGACTATGTGGCTGTGAGATGGCTGCCATCTGAACCATATTGTATTTGTTAGAGATATGCATCCTGTATTATTATGTATACTACAAAAAAAGGTACATCAACCTCCCCCCCCCCCTTATGGGCAAAAAAAGGGTAAATTAATTATTGAACATTGGCTATTTGTTATTATAGTTTGACATTTGTTTTGGATCCGTATAAAGACCACTTCACCATTACACCACCTTACTGTTGAGAGAGCATGCACCCACTTTTGGACATAACTAGACCCTTATCAATAGTAGTCTTGCAATATTGTACACTCTCTGTTAAGGCCACTTTACTATTAAAACCAGTAAGCTCTACACCAAGGCTGGTCTTGGATGTGAGTTGTACATCTTTGGATATTTATATTCTTCTAAAATGCAAACTTGGTCTGTCTCAGGACATGGAATCACAAGTTTTTATTTTGTAAGAGAATTATGATTATGCCACCAAAGCTGAAATCAGATCGATATTGGTGCTTAAGAAAGTGTAACTGCCAAAAACATATTTGGAGATGTTGTTTATAATTCCCTTCTAGTCACTGTAATCTTGTTTGGCATTAACAGTTTTACCAACCAAGAAACACAACCAAACATGAACTGAACAAACTAGAACAGAAAATAAACTGTTAGTAAAATTAATCATTTTTACAATTGTTGGGACCCTTGAAGTAAGATAATGTGATTGAGTCAACACAAGAAAAGCCTGCAGATGATTTAACACAGGACAGAGCAAGGAAAGCAAAGCTATAACTTGGATCAGCCCAGAAGCGAACAACGCCTTAAATGGTAAGTTTAGGCAGCTCCCGGAGCGCTTGTATTTTTCACTTTTTTTCAATTGACTTGCCAGGATCAATTGTGCGGACTGAAGATTTATTGGGTTCATGGACCTGGTGGTCAAGTGGCCACTGCCCACTGTCCTGTCTGCAAATGCTACGATCTAGTCTGGTGCAGTATTTATGATGTGCAGAAATACAACCCAGCATTCATACTCATCTGTAATGGCCCTTCTGTGGCTGCTAAGCGAGATAGATAATGCTCAACCTTAGCTTGTATGAAGTGAAACTTTGCATATTACTCATATAAGTATTATGTATTACGCTTATGCTTAAAAAAGGAAATTCCAGCTGAGGAGTGGGTGTCAAAGTACATCATGGCTGGTGTATTCCGTTTCTATGGCAATAAGTTTGAGCGCTTCGGTTCGAAACTAAAATTGCACATTTTATTTGTCACATATTATCTGCAACTGTATGCGGGACATAATATTGGGACCTATTAATTGGTTATCTCTAGTCATGAATTTATTAAGTTTTTCATGCACAAAAAACGAAATATAAGTACAGTTCTGTTGAAACTTAAGCCACCAATGTTTGTGTATTCTAGGAATATATTTCCCAGATATATATATATGAATGTACAAATGCCATAGCTTTACACAAACACATTTTTGTGATATATCAAAGTTACATTACATGCAGGGCTCAAAGGATTTGCACTATAAGAAAGAATCCATTATATTTGATGACACCTTAAAGATTAATACACTCAAATCAATTGGAATAAGTGGGAAACAATTAATATTGCATCAGTATAAATCCTAGATATTCCTTTGATTCATAGGTCCTGTTCTACAAATGGTATGTTAAATTAATTGCTCGGATCTGTGTGGTGTAAACATCCATGACACGGTTACTTTGATCTCACATCTGTTGGTTTAGCTGAACAAACATGCAGGTTCCATCTCCCACACACTGGTTTAGCGAAAAGAGTGCTGCAAATATGGTGATTCTGATGTTTAAGCAGCAGTAATTTTGTGTCTAGACAATGACTTTTGTAATGTACTTTTTCAAATAAATTGCTTGTTTTGTACTCAACTAATACTCTGAAACTTTCTTCTTAAAAGGACTGGTCTTCCTTTGTAATTGTGTTCATTGTGTGAAGCCTACAATCTGGGCTGATGCAATGGGCTGCAGGAAGCCATAAAGATGGAAGCCAAATGTACATTTTTCCATTCTTGATGAATTCCCATATTTAACAAGAGGGAAATAGACAATCTATTGTCAGCATTTTGACATGTTTTCGATAACACGTCAGAAAGAGAAAGTAGCAGTTGAATCTATGCTACCATGATCCTTGGAAGTTTGAAAGCTGTAGATGACTGTTAAAAATAAGTGTAACTATTAATTGTAGACTAACTTGCATACCTCATTTGGGAGTAATGGTGCTCCTGGCTGAGACCTATTGAGTGATGTAAACCGTCTTCTGACCTGTGCTGTGTGGAGACCATTTGTAGCATTTACTCCAGTGCATGTAAATCGTGAATGAAATATTTCTACTATTTAAATTGATAAGAAAACAATTAGATAGAAATCTAACAATGAACTGAAGGTAACTCTATATGAACCTTGTTTTCTTTCTTAACTTCAAAAATGCTATAGCATATGATCATTTGTAGTATTAGAAGTATTTTTTAAAACAACTTAAACATTTGCTTTCTATATTGCTCTCCGGCAGAGATGGGTTGCATTTTGTCATGAAAATCATTTAATCTTCTGTGATATTTTAGATATAATTTAAACCTTATCATGAAATTGATTGCTACAAAGCTAAACTATTTGTTTTCTGTTCTTTATTTGTAGCAGTTCATAAAAGTCCAAGGATAAATTTTAGCTTGTCCAAAAGAGAGAATGTCAGTTTCTAAGAATGTTAATTTTTTGCTTCGTATCTAACTAAAAACCAAAAGGTATGTGAGCTTATGCACCATGATGGCATACTGCCAATCTTGTCTTACATGTAGAGAGTTCTTTGATCAAATATATAAGCAACTTGGGCAATAAAGATTGAGTAAAGTCATGCCGAGAATTGTTTAATCAAATATATCAGCAACTTGGCCAAAACAGATTGAGTACAGACATCAGGAGAGTTGTTTTATCAAATATATAAGCAACTTGAGCAATAAGGGTTGGTTGAAAACAGATGTAGCCCCTCATTTTCAGTCAATAATTTTGTTAAACTATTTTAAACTTTATCTTTCCAATGTGTCAGACACAAAACAATTCACATTCATGTTCAATGTGAAAAATATGACAATAAAGCTTGTGCTTTGTTATATTATGTTAAGGCATTGGTGTCCCTTCAACTTATTTAATTTTTTTGGAAAAAGTCGTTTCTATATTGAATGGTTAGACAACTGTAGATTTGTTCATAAATATATATGATAGCAGGTAAGTTTAATTTTACCTGTGATGCAAAGAAAAGTTTCTCAGTTCACAGAAAACATTACAAAATAAACTCACATGTAACATGTGAAGGAAAACCGGTTAACTGACCTAATTTTTTTGCTCTTGTTGCAAATATGGTGCAGTTCAAAACCTCAAAGGAACCATCTGCTGACAAAAAAAGTGAAGTATATTTTCATGGTTCCTTTATTGCTTATGTGACAGGTATTTTCAGGAACTGTTACATGTTTGCACAAAAATATCAAAATAGTAATTACAGCAGCATAAAAAGACACAGGCAGTATGAATTAGATTATTCATTAAGTTCATCTTGGTATGTAGGTCATTGTAGGACCAACAAGCTGCCAAATAGATGGATTGATTTTTGGAATTAAGAAAAACCCAGGTCATCATTTAAGTCCTTTCTAATTACAGTAAGCATGCCTATGTACAATAGTTTTTGCCTACCTGTATGAATATTTCTATGGTGTTTTGTTCCCTTCATAATCTCAATAGGCCACATTATAATATTTCATTGAAATGCTGGTGTTCAGAAATTTAATAGAAATACAAAAAAGTCACTGGTCTTTGAACCAGTCAGCCTCATATATTATGCAGACACAACTTGGAAGGAATCTGCCATTAGGCTGATAGGTGTACCAAGCTGAACTTTCTTTGCTAAACTTGTTCAACACCTCCTGTGACACTTCCCAGTCTTTCCATATTAACTTGGATATAGTATTAAAAACCTAGTGTGGCTTTCTTCACGTATGGATAATTTTCTTCTGCGAATGAAGTCTATAGACTGCGCTGTTAACAGCACTTCGGATCCCCAGAGTGCACCAGAGTCGTGAGGAAATATCAGATGTAGTTTGGATGTCTGCATCCTGACAAAGGACAGATTCTAAGAATGAATTGGCCACTCTGAGACCATTTTGGTGCTAATTTTTGTTTCTTTAATAAGCTATATGAGTACACTTGCTGACTTCTAAGCACTAAGTGATTTTCGCCATACTAAGAGGAATCAATGAAATTATTCAGATATGTGAGAGAGGTATTTTCATCAGCTTGACCTGCTATAATTTTATTTGGCCTTTAGATAACACCCAGCTACTAGACTTTCTTTACATTCAGCGCACAGTGCTTGCAAGTCAGCCTCACCTCACCCTGATACGACTGATATAAATATCTGAACGTCGCCCACTTTCTTTCTTATGACAAACAATTTCATGCTTTCCTCCTACTTTTATCGGTTCTGTAAGATGTAGTGTAAATAGTAACCGCGGGCTGCTTTGAAATGACTTAAGTGTGTCAGCGTCGCTCTATTGAAAATTCTTCTGTGAATGACTGCAGTAGCCTTGATCTCTAGTACATGCTTTGTTAAAATGAACAAATATTTGGCTCATGAAGGACTTTTCTTATTATACGTTACCCAAAATAACAGATACTTAATTTCCTTTTCTATTTAAACTACAGCAAAAGCAAGAAAGTGTCATCCACCGGTAAAGATGGGAGCTGGCAAAATTTCAGTAACACACTGTCATTTGCTATTGCAATGATGAAATGATGAATCATTCTGAATACTGCTGACTATATATTTTTTAGCCTTTAAATCATCATGCATAAGTAAAAACTTTTTACATTATACACAATAGTTTTGTTGTGGTAGCTAAGTAGTAAATATGTTTCTGTTCCCGAAAACCGGTAACTGTCAATTAATACAACAAATAAGCATAACCTCTATTCAATCAATATTTCCATGACATATCTATACACAGAATCTGTCATTGAGCATTTCTCTTTATTCAAACTGAAACAGATCCCTGGACTGATGTAATAATAATAATAATATTTATTGTTTCAACACCCCGATAAATCTGTATGAAATATTCTGCGGTGAATGTCTGGGTTCAGAGTCTGTTATCCTCGTGGATGAGCTCGACCAACTATAACAATTACACCCTTGGCAGGCCTGTTCAAGCTTGATCCTCTCTCAACTCCCTGGGGAGCATACACCCAGCATGCAGCTAATTACGGCGTTTCATGGGTCAAGCACTCACAATTGCTATCTCTGCCTATAGCCAAGTACCCATTTACACCTGGGTGGAGTGGAGCAAAGAGTTACGGAGGATCTGCTCAGTTCCTCCATGCCATGGCTGGGGCTCGAACCTACAACCTTGCACTTTGCAAATCCATAAAAGTTTCCGTTGAAAATATGCTGGTTTTGTTCTGCAATTTATGCTTAGGGCCTGTGAGTGTCTTTCTTATTCATCCTCCAGACTGAGATCACAGATCAACTTGTTGCTGCAAAGTGGCCATGGCATTTGTATTCCTCAGACTTCAGTCTTGTCCATGCTGTCATTTAGCTGTCCTTCTTTAGTACACATTTAGCAATAACAAGGACGAACATTGTGCCCATTGGTGTATTTTTGGCATACAGTAGAACCTGGACATCCTAACACCATCCTTGGTGCAACTTTCTCTGGTTTTAATAGCATGGCGGTCTTAATAGGAAGTAAAATACAATGACAAGAAAACAGTTAGGTAAGAAAATAAGTGTTTTTAAGGATGAGGAGGGTTTCTTCTTCTTCTTGCTAGCTAAGTGCAGGCTACTAGAAACTAGTGTATCACGCACTGCTGTGGTGTGGTGATAGTACACTATATCGCCTTCACATTTTCCATTCGGTGATCCAATGTTGGTCTGCTTCTCTTCATGTTACAGTTTGGTGGTCTTAAACCAGGGATATACTGTATTTGATACAGTCTTTCTTAACCAAAACTTGTTTTGATTTTGAAATAAAGCTCAAAGTAACTAGGGCAAGCAAAGACCTCACACTTTTAAAGTTACCCTAATCCTGTTGTTAACTTACAGCATCTCATCATACCTATTCACATGTATAAAGTATGATCGCATGGCATCCTAAGATGAATTATAGAACTCATAACCTACCCAAGATCACTTCTTTGGGTAGAACTTGCAACCTTCCAGTCAACAGGTATCGATGTCAGCCACTAAGCCGAGTTAATCTTGAAGCAGCACTTTAACTTGCATGTTTCTTTTATTGTCTCTTTCTCTATTGTTGATATGAAAGGAGTTATTTCTCCATAAAGATGTTAAGTTTGCTTACATTCCTTTTGTTGCAAAGATAAAAACAGTGCAGGTTGTGAGAAAATGCATGGTCATACTCGCCAGTTCTTGCTAATGTTGCCTTATGATACTCGAGGGTCCTTCTGAGAAATAACGATGTCGGTGACAGTTGGCCCCCTTCAATCCAGTCAGTGCTCCAGTGGACACAAGACGAATGTCAAGGAGTTAGACAATAGTCATTCGCTTGGAAGAAACATGGTGGACCAGATATCTTTATTTTATGCACTTGGCAAGTTTGAGTGCTGTATTTAAATACCATAAGAGTACAAGTTTTGGCATGTTAAGCACAAGCAGTTTATTGTAGTTCTTCATGGCCATATTCAAAACAAATCATTGTAAAAATAGTAAAACTGATGTCCTCTCCCACATTGCATTGTTGAAAATGTACCACACAATATGATAGCGATATTCTGTTTGCCTCGCAGTGATATGCGTAAGAGTGAAGTTTTTTTGGTTACTGAATAGTGAGCAAGATGAGTCATGTTGCTTTATGTCCATACATTGATGATTCATAACTGTAATCACATCAAGAGGGTGATTCATCATGGGCTGGTAGTGGCCTCTCGATAGCGGTCTTAAGACCTTAGAGAGGCCTCCCAAACATAGAGAAAAATACATTTTAAATATTTCTTTACTTGTTTATTTGTCTATTTTTTCTATGTATGTTTCAAACAATGTCTGTATATGAAATGTGTGTCTCTTTGTGTAAATAAATGTCTTTGTCTTTGTCTGTCTGTCTGGTAACATCTGTCACACATCCTGATCTGCCCACTGATGATATGGATAGGTAAATCTAGACATTCATGCAGCTGATCAAGCACTCAGCTGATCAAAAGCATGTTATGGTTATGACACATCCTCAGATCTGCTGCCTATCAAAGGTCATCATACAGCATGCAAATTTGCAATGGAAAAGATAAGGATTTGCATCAATGATGGCTCATCATGCAAACATTTTACTCCATACAGTAGGAATATTCTTCACTCTTACAGTGACACATATGTCATGAATGACATGAAGCTGTCGAATAAAAGATATATATATATATCTTACACATACTGAAAGCTTACACTATATATCTACCATATTTGGACCATGCACTAGGCCAGGACCACATTTCTGTTATCGTAAATATTGCAGCACAATACATCAGCACATTTGCAATTTGAAAGAACCTGTGGGACAGTCGGCAATGGTCACTTGACCAGAGGCCCAGGTTTAATTTTCTCTTGGCCTTAGTACTTTTAGGAACAAATACAAACTTTGGTTCAGCTTGGCATACATCCAGTCCAACATGCTTGCTTTAACACCATACATTTTCCAGATGTCAGGGCTTCTATCGTCATAAAAAATAGTCAATACAGAAAAAAGGGACATCAACTTATTGTGTAATTCCTTTCAAGGCAGCCAGAGTTACTACCAACTGAGCACTATGTCTTTCTGGGCCAATAGAAGTTAAGGGAATACATGAAAATGTGGGCCATCAGAATGAAAGTGGGTGTCACTGAGAAGCTTATAAAAGTCATGTCAGGATGAGGTGAAGTTTATGACGACCTGACGTGCTGCTGGAAAATATAGTTTTTGTTGAATCAACAGAAACAATTCATAATCAAATATGAAATTTGCTGGTTTTAGTGCCTGGAGATAGCAGAAGTCACCATGATGCATGTTTCAGTACTTGTTGCAAAGTTCAAGACGAATTAGGCAAAAGACTAGAAAAAGTAACATCCAGTGGATACTGAAGGTTTTCCTTTTTTCCTTGGAATTTGTTTCCTACAAGAATTCTTTGCAAATTCCTATCTCTTGTATGCTGTAACTTCAATTTGTAGTACTAAATTCTTGGAAAATGGCATTAAAATGTTTACTGCATAGACTACAACTGCAGACAAACATGATCCGTGTGTGTTAGAAAATGACACCAGTATTTACCATGTAATGACATCAAGGAAATTGAAATGTCTGAAATATATGTACTGAGGCGGATACATAGACGTATTAGATTGCAATAGATTAATTTTTTTTATATCATAGAAAATGACATGCATCTTGTACATGTACATTACTACAAATTATACGTATAGTGCAGATTATTTTCGCTTGTTATACTTGGCTTGCCAGGATCAATTTTGCAGACTGACTGGGATCACAGAGCTGGGGTCAAATGGTCACTGCCCACTGTCCAGTCTGCCGCTCAATTTGCAAGAACACTAATATTTATTTTGATGTAATATGCATGCGTATACAATCCTCAGGTTATTAGTACAAATGCAGTGCTCCAATAGACCTTCTTAAAAATTGAAGACCGCCCACTGAAAGTATTGTCTGGAGAATTTTTGTGTGTGTTGGGATTGAGATTATCTCTGTTCAGATTAGTATCAAAGCATTACTTCTGCATAGACCATTTTCAGAAGGTTTGTGTTCAGAAAAGTAATTTATGTTTCAGAAACAATGTTTTTATGGCCCTCGAATAAAAAGTTGATTAATAAAGAGGAGGGGATTATCAAGTTCGCATTACCGTGTCATCTGGTGTCAACTCCTACCTTATAACTGACTGTTCTCCAGTCTGTCAAGCTTATGTGGGAGGTGAGGTAGGATGATGCACCCCCTAATGGACCACATGTAATGAAACAATAATGGTACAAAATGAGACACAGGTAAAATCATATAAAACCTGCATATTATCATTATATGTAGCCTAATTACTTTAATGCACAAACATGCTATACAATTAATTTGATTTTGACTAGGTTTATTGCATGTACATACGATACCTCATTATGAAATGAAACCATCCATTGTCATGCAAAATATCATTAATTTATAATGATAATTGTGTGTTTCATCTAAATTGTGCTGACATGAGAAATTAAATTAGTTCTCTAATTCAGTTTCATTTGCTTAGGCTGTATCAGCTGCTATGCACCCTCATGTCAGTATTGTTATTATATAATGGCAAATATTTATAGCTGGCTTAATTACCTTCCCCTTTTATTTATTTGGTAACATAAGCTTACCACCGAAATACTCCAGATCAGGATCAATGAAATATATCTCTCTTTGATCATCATTTCAGCAAATCTTCAACATCATTGTGGATGAATTTACCCAAGGAATTTGCAAACAAATTCAACTCTTCAAACGGCTGCACACGTTGATGGCTGAAGTCTTGGGTTTGATTGCATCTTTGATTCTGGGTCAGGAACTCTAACTGCGAGGTCTCAGTGTAGAAGCCTATTCCTCTGAACAGTTCTGTGAATTTGGTACATGGCCAAATGGTTTTGGTAGAAAGCAGTTACTGTGGGTGTATAGGTTCAAACACGGTCTCTGCACTGTTTATGAGTCCCATCTAAGCCCTAGTATAGCTATTGCATGGGACATACTCATCAACTCATCGATTCACCCTTCTCCTCTGCATAGATAAATTGTGTTAGAGTATAACACAAAACAATGCTAGGGCACAAATAGCATACAAGTTTGGCCTGAAATTGGCTCATTATCAATCCAACATGGGTAACGCGAGCAGAACTCTTGCCAATATGACATGAGCAGATACCATCGGGGTGATGTCAACTGAAAATGGCCAACATAGAAATGAGGTTGTCCAAATCAGGCATACTACCTGGGGTTAGTTAAACCAACATCAATGCTCCCTCATTATTCCCATGTTAATAGAAATCAGCCAGAAGCCTATATCCCATATAATATTATATTGGCTAGATGTCAGAGTTATTATATCGGCCCGATGTTGCCCATATCCGATCGAGGTCAACCAGTATCAGCCTGAGTTGCAATGCTATCTGGATAATTTTTTGTTTTTAGAGTTTTGCCTAAACTGCATCATGCCTCAATTCTTTTTGCTTGGTAGAAATAGCACCAAATGCGTGCACAACCAGAAAAAGTCCCACACAATTTTTTGTAGTGTGCTGCACAACAGGCAAACTGTTGAGACCATGAAATGGCACTGTCCTCTTGAAAAAAAGCCATCCAGCACCAAAAATGAAACGTCAGCACACTGTCAAATGGCACGCAATTTGAGCAAGTGTAAAAAAGCGTACTATTCAATATCACACAAAGCACAGTGCTGTACAGGCAGTAATGCATATAAATGGAATACTATATCCCTTTTAACAACGGCTTCAAAGTGCATCTATAACATATCTTAAATACAGCATATTGTGAAATAAATCTCGAATCAAGAAAAAAATAACAAAATATGAAAAGGTGTTTCTCTCTTGTAGTTTTAATTTGACATCTAGAAAATTATTTGTAACTAAATTTTTGCTATATTTTTTAATGCAATTTTGAGCTGACATGGTGAAATCATGAGATAGTAGCTGGTGAAAAAGTTGAGGGACTTCAGTAGTGACATAACATTCAGTGAAAATACATCAAAATTACTTATTATTCTTATAAGGTCAAACTTTGGTTCTTGTACTTGTAAATCAAAATAGAAATTTTCCAAACATAAACTTAAGATTTTACAATCTAATCAGAAGAGGCAAAAAATGGCCCATTTTCATAAAATCTTATTCTGTGTTACAGTCTCTTGAATTGTAAAAGCACCAATGATATTGCAATATTTTCATCATAAATAACCATGTGATGACTAGAAAAGATTGTCTGGATTAAAAGAAAGCTAGATTCAACAACAAGAATGGCCCAACAGACCATAGCAACACAATACCCATATAAAGGCAGGTGTGGGAGTTCATATGTGCACAGGTTATGTAACATTACATACATTTGGCCAAACAGCAGTAAAATTAGCAAAACATGACACATAATCACATTGTGATGATTGCATTTGTCATTTACGTCCTGTGCAATGTCATAGTTGGCACATTCTCATGCAAATTCCACGTGGGTTGAATAATTCTGATTGTAACTGTAACTTCCCTGATTGTGCTATCCATACCGTCATGAAGAAAAATTTATATGAACTGTGTTGTTCATGATCCTAGCCATCAATTTTAGAGATGACCTTTTGACCAAATCACCTCCCTGGATGTAGTAAAAACTGACCAGTGGTCACTTACAAGGCAAGTCGCATCTTGCTAGGCCCTGCCCATTACAGATCGATGTACCCTGGTATGTTTGCCAGCCCAAATATGGAAATAAATTGCAGGAGTTAGCCACGGCATTACTTGAAAATAATATTCAACAATATCCAGAGCCAGGAAAACCTAGTTAAAATGACAGCTGAAAAGCCAAATTATTACAAAGAGAGTTAATATATTCATTGCAGATGTTGCTATCTTACAAGTTACACATGTGCTCTGCATTTAAATTTCAATGAAATAGCCTTGATAATTAATTCAACTTACTTGCAATATGTTTGGTTAAGTTGCAAATGTACTTAAATATTGGTCTAGCTACATTTAGTTTGTTGCACTAGCCAGGAGCCCAACTTGTGTAATATTATGTGATACAAAGATAAAACCCATCAACCAGACCATGAAGCACATTTTCCCAATATTTGGGGCTTTCATCTTCCTTAGCTTGGACACTGGATGCAGTGCACTCCCAATTTAAAGTTTGTCTCGCATATAATGCATGCCTTGTAAACCAGGGTCGAACAAATGAGGAGAAAAAGTACAATAGGTCACTGACATGGTAGCAGATAAGTATTGTTTGTTGATGTCATCCATTTTATGACAGCTTCCATGCAACAATGGTGTAGTGACATCATCTTATTGTTTTTTATGTACTTCAGTCCTAGTGCCCCCAGTAGGCTCTGTTACTTTTTTTCCCCATTATCCTCATCGGGGCTGTTTAGTTCCTGAACCACAAGACCACCAAGCTCTAAATCATGACATAGAGAATAGAAAATAAAAATGGGTATTGAACGACCTCCAGAGGGTTATTAAATTCAGAAATAGCCCAAGAAATAATAAAATTGTCATTTTTGAGATGCAACTGTCATGTGGGTGAAGATGATCACAATTTTCAAATAAATCACTTTCTTTTTCCAACAAAACCTTAATTGACTCTCATGGCATGTCTTCTAGCGGTTTTCTTTAACTAAAATTAATTTTACCCCATGTCAAGGATTTCCAAGTAAAACCATTGATGTATTGAAAAGATGCATGTGGTCATGCAACAGTCTAAACTACCAGTACGATGCCAAAATATTGAAGTGTGGCTGACATGGAATAAATTTCATTGCATTGTGTATATAGACAAATTAATCAAATATAAACAGTTGCAAAATATAGAAATATTCATGTGGCATAAGTTTAAGGGTCCAGTATATATTAGGCTTATTGCAATTTTCGAAATCATACTCTTTATAAAAGATACTTTCTCCTGCACAGATTTTTCCATTTTTTACACTATATGACCCAGGTAGCCCAATGGAATAGTTGTATGTCATGAATCTGTCTTATACCCAGTAACATTATATGCAGACTGTATCCATTAATAGTCCAAGTCAAAATTTACCATAAGGCAGATATAAGACAGATTCATGACATACTTATTTCACCACCATGATCGGCCTAAGGAAGTCATAGACAAACTAAGCTGACAGACATCCCCTTCAGCAGTGCATAATCTGCTTCACAAAAGGCTCTTGTTTTCCTGTAAGTAATATACACAAATTGGAGACACGAGGCTCAGAAATGTCAACCAAGGTGTGCTAATACATGTAGGTTGTTGAGAAGTCTGGGCTGAGGCTGTGAGATGGCTGCCATCTGAAGCATATTGTATTTGTTAGAGATATGCATCCTGTATTATTATGTATACTACAAAAAGAAAATAATCACCCCCCTTATGAGCAAAAAAAAGGGTTAATTAATTGAACATTGGCTATTTGTGTAATAATCGGTTTTGACATTGTTTTGGCTACAAGTGATTTTAAGTAATGAAACTAATGGTTGGTGTACTATGCAGTAGAACTCAGCTATACGATTCCTATAAGACCACTTCACTATTACGCCACTTTACTGTTGAGACCGCATGCACCCCTTTTTGGACATAACTAGACCCTTACCAATTGTAGTCTTGCAATATTGTACATCCTCTGTTAAGGCCACTTCACCATTGAAACCAGTAAGCTGTACACCAAGGCTGGTCTTAGATGTGAGTTGTACATCTTTGGATATTTATATTCTTCTAAAAGGCAAACTTGGGCTGTCTCTTTACCAGGAATCACAAGGCAGTATTCGCTGGTGACAAAATCAGTTATCATCTAAAGCAGGCTGATAATGTTTTCTGCTTCAGTAATCACCAGGGAGTGATAACTATGTCAAACACTGAAGGATTTGTGACAACTAGGGCAAACAATATACTCTAATGGACTTAAAAAACGAATAGGTAAAACATGTTGTACAAACCCGAGATAATGCGTTTTCAAAGTCCATTAGTATACATCAACACCATAGGAACACTTCGATATAAGACCATTTCACAATTAAGACCACCTCAGCATCAGATCACTACACAATTTAGACCACTTCACTACTATACAAACACCTCACCACAAAGACCACTTCATTATTAAAACCACATCCCTTACAAGAATACCTCAATACAAGACCACCTCACATTCAAGACTCCCTCATTACTTAGACCACTTCACTAGTGAGAAACATTAAAACCACATTAAAACCACTTCACTATCAAAATATAAGAACACTGCAATATAAGAAAAAGTTAAAATAAAGACAACTCATCATTAAGCCAATTTCAGGATCAAGACCACCTCGTTTTTAAAACCACTTCATTATGAAGCTAACCTGTTAAAACCACATCGTTATTAAGACCGCCTCATAAAGACCACCTCACTATCAAAAACACCTCATAATTTAGCCACTAAATTTGGAAAAACTTAACCATTGTATTTGAATTACTATTATTTCTGTCATTAGGAGCACTCAAATTTGCATTAAATGGGCAGGTGTTATGGAAAGCTAAAATTTCCATAACAGCAAGAATGTGATAATTAGTTCTATTTTTATCTCTATGATTTTGAAAAAATAAAATAAAATTTCTGTTTAAATTTTTTTAGGTTATCTACTCTCATAGTATTAGTGAGTTATTGCCCTTGGGAGGCTAATTCAGGCTTATCACACTCGAGCGCTCATGCGCTCTTGTGTGATCCATCATTAATCAGCCTCCAGTGGGGCAATAACTATCACTTAAGAAAGTGTAACTGCCAAAATCTGTCAAACACATTTGGAGTTACTGCTTAAAATTCCCCTCTAGTCATTGTAATCTTGTTTGGGATTAACAGTTTTAAGAACCAAAAATGCTACCAAAATTGAAATGAACAAACTACAATAGTTAATGGGACCCTTGAAGTAAGAAAAAGTGATTGAGTTAACACACGAAAATCTGGGACACAGCAAGGAAAGCAAAGCTATAACTTGGTTCACCCTAGAAGCAAACAACGCCTTAAGATGGTAAGTTTTGGCTGCTCCCCGGAGCGCTTCTATTTTTCACTTTTTTTCACTTGGCTTGCCAGGATCAATTGTGCGGACTGAAGATTCATTGGGATCATGGACCTGGTGGTCAAGTGCCACTGTCCAGTCTGCCCTCAACTTGCAAATGCTGCAATTTATTCTTGTGCAATATTTATGATGAGCAGAAATACAACCCAGCATTCATGCTCATTTGTAATGGCCCTTCTGTGGCTGCTAAGCGAGATAGATAATGCTCAACATTAGCTGGTATGAAGTAAAACTTCGCATATTACTCATATAAGTATTATGTATTACACCTATGCTTATAAAAGCAAATGTCAGCTGGAAAGTTGGTGTCAAAGTACACCATGGCTGGTGCATTTTGTTTCTATGGCCATAAATTTGAGTGCTTCGGTTTGAAAATGAAATTGCATATTTAATTTTTCATATAATATTATCTGAAACTGTATACGGGACATAATATTGGAACATATTAATTGGTTATCTCTAGTCATAATTTCATTAAGTTTTTCCTGCACAAAAAACGAAATATAGGTAAATCACTGCTTAAACCTAAGTCACCACTGTTTGTGTATTCTAGGAATATGTTCCCTTGGAATATACTTATGATTTTAAAGTATGACATTCCCTAGGAATGTACAATGCCATAGCTTTACACAAACACATTTTTGTGATATATCAAAGGTACACTTCATGCCGGGCTCAAAGGATTTGCATCATATAGCAGTACTTTTGTGTCTAGATAAATTACTTGTTTTGTAACAACTAATTAATACTCTGAAACTTTCTTCTTAAAATGATTGGTCTTCCTTTATAATTGTGTTCATTGTGTGAAACCTACAGTCTGGGCTGATGCAATGGGCTACAGGAAGCCATGAAGATGGAAGCCAAATGTACTTTGATCGATTCTTGATGAATTCTCATATTTAACAAGAGGGAAATAAACAATCTATTGTCAGCATTTTGACATGTTTTCGATAACACGTCAGAAAGAGAAAGTAGCAGTTGAATCTATGCTACCATGATCCTTGGAATTTTCAAAGCTGTAGTGTGACTATTAATTGTAGACTAGACTTGCAAACCTTGTTTTGGGAGAATTGGTGCTCCTGGCTGAGATTTATTGGGTGATGTAAACCTTTGTTGAAACCCAGTTTTTTTTTCTTCCTCGTATTTTAGTCATATTGCATTGTTTCAAAGATATTTTGGTTATCGTCAATGACATTAATCAACATAGCCAGTCGTTCAGTGATTAATACTAATCATAACTTTGCCTGTGTGTGGATACTAGGTGCTTGAGCCTTGAAATGATCTGCAAAGTCAAGTGCAATTTCCTCTACTACAGGTTTTATTTCTTTACAAACTGGTGTAATCTTGTGTCTGAGGATTGCATTGTATATTGCATGAATTAGCTGTCAAATTAGTTTCTTCAGCAGACATCCATTATTATTCCATTGCACAAGAATAGTTTACATATCCGGATAGTTGAATTAGTGAAATTATTGACCACAATATCTTACCAAGTGACCATTAGTGCTGCAAATGGCAGTCCTACAACAGCACATACAATATTGTGCAGCTGTAATATGATTTGAACAAAAAATGGAAGTCCAGTATGTAGGACAAGAAATATAACTTGGCTCTCTCAAATTGTACTGTTATATTATGTGACTGGAAAAAGTGCCATTCAATAATACAGTACAATATAAAACTCATGTTACATTTAATGAGATTACAAATACTGTTGCAGGATTGAGAGAATATATTTTGGTATGGCTAGATACAATACATAGCATTGCGAAGAATCACCAGGATTCAAAATAAAATTTGGAACAACCTTGTCTGCTGTTCGCAAGGTTCCACTCCAAACATATATAAGCTGCACCATGTAAAATGTTAAAAAAAACCGAATATATTTAAGAAATCTTTTAAAATGTCCATATCAATGTCTGAGTGCTGCTGAGTATAAATATTTGTCAGTATATATGACTAGCTGTCAGAGGCAGCTGTTAGGGTGATATGATAACGCTTGGATTCCACATGATGCTATACATTTACCTCATGGGTGGGTTTTTTTTTACTTGCCTAAGCTTAGACACAAAGTACAAGGCCTACAATTCTACGTCTTAGTCAATCAACATCTCTTTCATTAAATGGGGCCTTGGCCTGGGATCAACCCCAGGATCTTCAGCGGAGCTGGCCAATTTGGAATTGGTGGATGCCCTAACAATTGGGCCAGCCTGCAATATTTTCAACATTGTGGCATGATGTAAACCTTTACTTAAGAGTGTGCTGTGATGCTGACTCTGTTTCTGACTGTGTGTGTCGAGACCATTTGTAGCATTAACTCCAATGCATGTTAAGAGTGAATGAAATATAACTACTATTCACATTTATAGGAAAACCATCTGATGGAAATCTTACAATGAACTGAAAGTAACTCCTGATGTACCTTGTTTTCTTTTTTAAATTCAAATATGCCATAGCATTTGATCGTTTAATGCTATTAATTTCTTTATTAAAAACAATGTAAGCGTTTGCTTTCTGTATTGATATCCGACATAGATGGATTACATATTGTCATGATGACCATTTATTTTGTGCAGTAAATTGATATAGCTTAAACCTTATCGAAAAATTATTGCTACCGAAGGTAAATATTTGTTTTCTGTTCTTTATTTGTAGCAGTTTGTAAGAGTCCAAGGATGCATTTTAGCTTGTCCAAAAGAGGGAATGTCAATTGACCTACTGCCTGTCTGGTCTTACATGTTGTTTGATCAAGTATATCAGCAACTTAGGCAATACAGATTGGGAAAAGACATGTAACCCGTCATTTTTCTCCTGTAGGATTTTACAGAGGACTCCATTGTACTAACACATGAACTATAACATCACTAAAATGATTCTTGATGAAATCCATCTCTTGTATGAAAATTACTACTTATTGCCCAGAGACCACAGGTATAGGCTGCCAAAAATCAGGACTGTGCACTTTGAGAGACATTAGTGCCACAGTCAATAATTGTGTTAACCTGCTAAAACCTTTTCTTCCAAATTTGTCAGACACAAGAAAATGCACAATCATGTTAAATGTGACAAATGTGACAAGAAAGCCATTTTTGCAATCCAATGTAAGAATTTCTCCTATTCAGGCTATAAATAGGCATTGAAAAATACTCAAAGCTCCTTTTTTTAACTTCCTTGACCTTGAAAACATAGCTTTAGCCACCATAATTTCCTCAATGTCATTCTAAGTTCCTGAGATGTAGCGACTACACTTTGCCTTTTGTAAACACTACCCAAGGTTATCATTAGGACAAATAAGTTGGAATTGTTCATCAATATTGATGAACAATTCCCCAAAAGACCTTCTATTGCAGAATTTTCATTGCTTCTCAATAGCCAAATAACACAGCCTGGTGTCCAATATACAAACTTGAAATGATGTCCATTTAATTCCCTGACCTCAAAACCTATATTTTGATGCAAAAGTAGAGATAGAGTGAAAATAAGCTTTTCGGCAGCCATTTTGGATTTGGCCATTTGTTGGAGTTAGCCCAAACTTTTTCAGCACTGAAACTTTGGGATGAGAAAGTGGTCACAGACTCTATGGCAGGGTCCTCTACTGAGGCAGTTTAAAGGGTAGATTCCTCCCAATAAGTTTTTTTTTAGGGTCTGTCTCTTTAAAGACATTTTGAGACTTTTTATACCTTCGTAATAAGCACCAACATTATCTCATTTTGTCAACTGACATTGAAAAATTAACTGGCTCTAAATCTGTTTTCCGTTTTAAAAGAGAAAACTACTTTGTCCTTCCCAATGTTGTCAATTATTGTATGTGTTCATCGAAATT
Source organism: Alitta virens (assembly GCA_932294295.1). Lineage (NCBI taxonomy): Eukaryota > Metazoa > Annelida > Polychaeta > Phyllodocida > Nereididae > Alitta > Alitta virens. The sequence goes on along the minus strand of OW028582.1, from coordinate 1,029,214 downwards.
TACAAATAGATTGCATTAAAATATTTTCAGTCTCTGTTTCCTACTTTGTATTGTATTGTATTATATTGTATTGTATTGCATTGTATTAATGCTAGTGGACCGAAGAAGCTTATTAGCTTAGCTGTCTGGTAATAGAGGCAGACATCATGATGAGATGATAAGCTTAGAGTCTTTACCATGTCAAAAATTAACCCCATGCTGATTATCTTCTTGCTTGCCAGTATAGACACTGAGTGCACGGCACCTCCAATTTAACATCTCATGTGAGTGACATCCAGTCAGCAATTTAACATCTCATGAAGAGTGCCCGGGCCAAGTTTGAACCTAGCTAAGACCTTCAGCAGAGTGCTCATTTACTAACAGGCCGATGCCTTAATCACTTGGCCACCCAGCTGCTGCAGAACTTCCCTGATTCTATGCCATTCATTTTGTTACGATTCATAAGCTGTGTAGTCCATGATCATAGTCATCAATTTTAGATGACCATATGTGTCCATCTTATGGATGACTAAATAACCTGTGTGAATGTGTAGCATAAACTGACCAGTGGTCACTTACAAGGCTGGTCGCATCTTGTCAAACCCTGCCCATTACAGATCGATGTTTGTAAGCTGCCTTTGCCCATTTGGGCTGAATTAAGATGCTGAACATGCCCCTTGCTGTAACTGACTGTGGCCTGGGTACCCTGTTTGCCGGCCCAAATATGGAAAAATAATTACCCTGGCATATCACCCTCAATGTAGCGTCTGACCCAGGGTTGCTGGAGTTAGCCAAGGATGTGCCTTATTTCCATGCAAACACATGAACCTGTAAAAATGCATACAAACACTCCATGGCTTATCTATTTGCCATACTCTATTGTTTTGTATTGCACTGTATAATTTGTATTGTCTCAGACAGTATCTCTCTTTAATAACATTCAACCATGGCTCTCCAGAACAAGTAACAATTTTACAATTTTACAATGAAATATTACAATGAAATTTTACAATGAAATCTTATATTTTAATAATGCTAATACCTGTCATTATTATTTGGAAGATGCTTTCAATGAAAAAATGAATTTGTTAAGTTTAGACTGTTTTTCTGCAATTCACTTTAATATTAGAAGTGTGCCAAGAAATTTGGATAGTCTAATGAGCTATTTAAGTAATTTACTGTAGTTGTCAGTTTCTCTGTAATTGGTCTCTCAGAGACTTGGCTTAATGAAAATAATTTTGACTTGTACGACATTGATGGCTACAGTTCAGTTCATGCTTTTAGGACAAATTGCTCTGGTGGTGATGTATCACTGATGGTGAAGTCTGGCATAACTTACACAGAAAGATCTGATTTGGCATTTTTTACTGAATTTGTGGAAAGTATTTTCATTGAGTTTCCAAAATCTATGTTAGGTTTATCTAAGAATGTTATAATAGGCAACATTTACAGACCACCAAGCAGCGATATTGATGCCTTTAATGACTTTGTTAGTAATTCATTAAATAAGGTAAAATCTGAGAAAAAATATTGTTTTTTATTAGGTGATTTCAATATCGATCTTTTAAACTATGAGACACATCTTGGGACAGGTGCATTTCTTGACATATTATATTCTAACTGTTTCTTCCCAGCTATAACTAGACCTACCCGAGTTCAGCGAAATTCCGCAACCCTAATTGACAATATATACTTCAATTGTACAAGTGATTTATTAACTTATAATGGCATCCTTGTAACTGATATCACTGATCATTTCCCAGTATTTACAGTCCTCAGTAATCAGCGCACTGAAGTTAGACCAAACCTGATAAGCAAAAGAGTGTACTCACAAGCAAACTTAGAAAAATTTTATAACATTGTGTCCAACTATGATTGGAGTACTTTACTTAATATCGAAGATTGTTCAGAGTCATTCTCCCATTTTCATTGCGAATTTTTACAATTGTATGATGAATGTTTTCCTGTTAAAATCTGTAAACATGGGTACAAAACAAAAAAGATTTGGCTAACAGAATCACTGAAAAAATCTATAAAAGTTAAAAATAAATTGTACATTATCTCGAAACAAATACCCAGCAGTGAAAATATTAACCAATATAGAATATACACAAAGAGATTACAAAAGTTACTGAATTTGGCAGAAAAAGAGTACTATCATGATTTATTTGAAGCTAATAAGGGAAATCTTAAAAAATCATGGGATATTATTAATGGGATTATTAACAAGAAACAGTCCTCAAGTAATTCTAGTGAGTTCATTATTAATGGTCAAAAAACTTCAGATAAGGAACATATTGCTAATGCTTTTAATAGATATTTTACAAATGTTGGTGAAAGCCTCAATGATAAATTGCCCCCATCTAATGTCAGTCCACTACATTACTTAGATAATATTAATGTTAATAATTCACTGTATTTGTACCCTACTGATGAAAATGAAGTATTAAGAATTGTATCCAATATCAAAACTAATAGTGTGGGATGGGATAATATTCATATAAAAGTTATCAAAACGACGTTTCAATCACTTAATAGAATCTTTGTTCACCTAATTAATAAATCACTTTCTTCTGGAGTATTCCCTGATGAGATGAAAGTTGCTAGGGTCATTCCCTTATTTAAGGGTGGGGTTAGCCAATTGATTAATAATTACCGTCCAGTCTCTGTTTTATCAATATTTTCGAAAATGTATGTGCTAATTATCTACAATAGAGTACTTAAACTCATAAATGATAATGATTTACTTTTTAAATACCAATTTGGATTTAGAGCTAATTACAGCACTTCCATGGCTTTGATTACTTTAACTGATAAAATTATAACAGCAATAGACAAAAATTATATGACTTTAGGAACTTTTTTAGATTTCAGTAAAGCTTTTGACACTATTGACCATTCTATACTACTTAGAAAATTATATAAATATGGAATTAGAGGCTTTGCCAATGATTTAGTTAAAAGTTATTTGGAAAAAAGAAAACAATATGTATCTTTTGATAAAATATCTTCTGAATCTTTGCCTATTATTGTGGCGTGCCTTAGGCCTCAATTTTAGGGCCTTTGTTTTTCATTCTTTATGTGAATGACATATACTTAGTTTCCAACTCATTTATGCCCATTCTCTTTACTGACGATAGTAGTGTTTTTGTTCAGGGTAAATTTTTAATTCCATGACAACTAATTTAAACAATTCTTTAGATCTTATATATCAATGGACTATAGCAAATAGATTGTCGTTAAATATTGATGAGACTTATTATATGTTATTTAAAATAAATAATAAAAATCCTCCCGGTGAGCTTAGGGTGAAAATTGCCAATAAAATAATAAATGTAGTTGTCTCTTGTAAATTCCTTGGAGTGTACAATGATGCTAAACTGAACTGGAAGAAACATTTTAATTATATTTGCAAAAAGATTGCTAAAGGCATTGGAATCATTGCTCAGGCCAGAAAGTATTTAAAATCTACATCACTTCTAACTCTATATTATTCATTTGTATTCCCCTATGTGAATTATGGAATTGAAGTATGGGGCTCAGTGCCTTTCACAAAATTAATTCCAGTATTAAAGTTACAGAAACGGGTCCTTAGAGTCATCTCATTCTCCCATCCGAGAACTCCTTCGCTTCCCTTGTTTCTTAACTATAAAGTGCTTGATGTGTATAAGATATATGTTTACAAAACTGCTCTATTTATGTTCAAATTTCATAAAGGAGACTGTCCTGTATTTTTTCAGTCATTTTTTTCAATCTAATCAACTTGTTCATGATCATATTACTAGACAACATCAGAGACTTCATTTACCATTATTCAGAACTAACTTTTGTCAACGTTCATTTAGATACAAGGGTGCCATTATATGGAATCATACATCGACTAATATTTCTATTAACTTCTCAATATACACAATAAAGAAACATTTAAAATTTTACATTTTACATAATAGCTTAGATCATCTTTGATTCAGAACTGACTTAATTGTTATCTTATAGGTATACTTCAATTCCTTCCTCCAATATACCCAAGGTGTTTGTAAATCTTAAAATTTAATTATATTTTTAGTTTTTCGTGTTTTTTTTTTGTAAAAATTATCTTATAATTGATACTAAATGCATTATAAAATGTTATTGCTTATTACTCTATAGAATGGTACATGTTTAAATTGTAAATAATTATCTCTGGCCCATATACATAATTCTTTGTGTCAGGGCAGGGGAATGCTCTTTTCTATATTGAATTAATGTTTAATAAAGAACTTAAACTTGAACTAAATACTAGCTAAAGCTACAGCAATCCCAACTTACTTTACTGAAATTTCACATTAGCACAACGACTGTTAAATAAAATAATTTCATGTAGTCCAGTAGCATATGGCTCGTAAGTTACACATATTTACAGTTACTTGTAAATATCAATCATGAAACAGTACTTTTATAATTAATACAATTAAATATACAGTGGTTTGGTTTAGTTGAAGGTAGCAGGAGGTTTAAATATTGTTCTAGCTAGGCAGCTAGGTCTAGTCGGTTAAAGACTGAAAGTTTATTTGAGGACTGCACTTGTCTGAAGTCCAATCAATTATACACAAAGAGATTAAGTCATTCAACCAGACCATGGAGCAAATTTACCCAATAGCTGGGCTTTTTCCTGCCCAGCTTGAATGCTGGATGCAGGACACTACCACTCATAAAGAATTCCTTACAAGCCAGGTTCAAGCCCAGTATCCTCAGAGGAGTTGTTCAATGCCTTAACCACAAGACCACTCCACTGAAATTATACAAAGGAGTGAGCCAAGGATGTTCCTTATTTCTATGAAAGGAATGACATAGAAGCAAATAAAAACTCAAATCAAATATCTGTTTGCAGTTGGGCATTGTCTTTGTATTGCATTGTATAATTTGTATTGTCTCTATATACTCGAAAATAAACAGACTTCTTAATGATTATAAAAGAGAAAACATAAAGCAATCAAGGATAGTGACGGACCTCCAGAGGGTTATAAAAATCAGAAATAGGTCAGGAAATAACATAAAACCAAATTTTAAGATGCCATTTGGATGACGGTAATCACAATTGCTGATACATAACCTTCTTCTAAATTGCCTCGCATGACATGTCTCCTAGCTGTTCTCTTAACCAAAATTGATTTTACCGCATGTCAAGGATTTCCAAGTAAAACCAATGATGTATTGAAAAGATGCGTGTGGTCATGCGAAAGTTTAAACTACCAATTGAATGCCACAATATTGAAGAGATCTATGCAGATGTGGATGCATTTAATTGCATTGTGTACATACAGTTGCAAAATTTATAGAAATCTTTATGTAGCATAAGCTTAAGGAGCCCAGTATATATTAGGCTTATTTTCAATTTTTGAAATCATGCTCTTTATAAAAGATACCTTCTCCTATAAGGATTTTTCCATTTTTCACACTATATGACTCAGGCAGCCAAGTTGACAAGTTGTAGCTCTGTTGCTCTGTATGAAAGATGGATTTCATCGTTCTGTAAAACTTGCTAAAGATCATGGGTTCGATGCATAGCCACCCCATATAACTCTTTCACCAGCTGTCCCCAGTTAATATGTAAACTAGTTTTTTGCCTTTTTATTATCTAAACTAATGTGTGATTGCTTCTTTCTTCACACTTTTTGCTTTTCTTTAATTAGTAAATTTTTCCCTGCTGTTCATTTGTCGATATGTTCTCTTTGCACATTTTTTTAATCATGCCTAATTATTAACCCTCAGCGAACGAAGTACGAAAAGGGTTTTTGTTTTCATCAATGTCTGTCCGACGGGTGGGCGGGCTTACCACTTTCCTTTTTACGGAGCAGAACTCTAACACTAATGCACTTATCCTTACAAAATGATGTACAGCAATACTCTATATGGCCTAGTGGTGCCTTTTGATAGTCATGTTGGCTATGTTTTACAAAATTTGGAAAAAATAAAAAATAAATATTTGTTTTTGTCTTCGGAGCAGAACTCACACACTACTGCACCTACATGCATACAAAACTTGGTAAGAATGTCTAGAAATAGTGTAGAGATACCTTTTTGGGGTTTCATGACCATTTATGATAATTTTATTCAATAACGAAAATATGAAAATTTGGACAGATACTCTTTCAAATCCTCATATCAAGGACTCTATGATCCTTACATCAGTAACATTTTGCCAATGATATATCTAGACTATCATATGATTATGGTACATTCACTTTTAAACTTCTTTTTGACATTTGTTTCATTATTCTTTTTTTGTTCATAATATTAAAAAATCTTGAAAAAATGCAAATAATTGTGTTGCTTCCTTCATATTCCTTATCATCCCATACTTAGCAATGACAGCCGTAAATGCTATACACTTCATAATATTATGCAATTATTAAATATTTGATCATAGTATTGCCATGCTCAACCCAATCGATAGTTTTTGTTTATAATTAGTAATTTCATAATTAGTTGCATAATGATCTATATAACTTTCACTTGACTCCAATACTTATTATTGTTTTCTTCATATACACCTATAAAGTGTTCAGTTATAAAAACTAATTTAACTGCCATAGATTTAATGCAAATCAGCAACCCAACAATTCAGTAACAGAGTTCCTTCAGTTGCCAGCTAAATTTAAACAGCGAGCAAAAAATAGTTTGACTTATAAAGGCATTAACATGGGAGTGTTGAGTATCATTCTATATGAAATAACCTTTAAGATCTTGTATTTATTTGTCTTTAGACTTTATTTATTTAAATACAAGTAAATAATAACCTTGAAGGTAAATTTTTTATGAAAGTATACCCAACATCTTTATGTGGCATAACATTATTGCTGAATTTGTTATATATTCCTTAGGATCATAGCCATAGCCCCTGTTGATACAGGGTTCCTGAAGGTTTACCTTCGTAAGATGTAAGATATTTGTAGGACACTATAATATCATGCGTACATGAAAAATAAGACCACTAATATAGTAATATACACCAATATATTTAATTTCATCGTCAAAAAAAACAATCAGGGTATTGGCTTTAAAGCAATAAAATAAACGCAGTTCTTGTGTATTTAAAGAAAGTTCATAATTTCTTAAGACACTTTTATATCAAATCGTCTGATCATTACAGATGTTAATATCCAAGTATATTTGCATCACAATAAGGCAATGTAAGATTTAGTGGACAAAAGTAAGACTTAACATAGGCCTTAATTGTTACAAAAATGAAGTAAGACATTTTCAGACTTTTTAATAACCCATGGGAACACTATTATTCTACACTTGACAGAATATAATGAACAAATGAAAAAATTCAAGAGTTAAATAAATAGGACATCTTGGACTCTAATTAACATTGCATAACAGGCTAAGTAGGCCAAGTGGCAATTGTTTCGGTTCAACACACACACTATATAAACACTCAAGAAATAATATTTTTGTAAAACATAGCCAATATATTGCCATAATACTGTATAAAATGTTATTATGGTAAGTGCATTAGTGTTAGAGTTCAGCTAAAGAAACCAAAGTGTGTGTTAGAGTTCTGCTCTGGAAATTAAAGTGTAACGCCCTCCCTCCGGCCTGTCGGACGAACACTTAACAATTTTAATGATGCCTCTGTTCTATGTGGGATTCGCTGAGGTTTAGCTGCAGTGCAGCCTATTATTTTATATTACTGAGATCGCATAAATTTGCAACAAATACTTGTAACAGTGCCAGCCAATGAAATATAATAAATTGAGACATTAAACATTAATAGTCTAAGTCAAAATTTACCATAAGGCAGAGAAATAAGACAGATTCATGAAATAGTTTTTTGCCACCATGAGCTGCCTAAGGAAGTCATGGACAACAGTGCATAATCTGCTTCACAAAAGGCTCTTGTTATATACACAAATTGGAGACATGAGGCATAGAAACGTCAGCCAAGGTGCTGCTAATACATGTAGGTTGTCGAGAAGTCTGTGCCATAGGGCATGCGGTCCCAACCGTAAGGTGGTGTAATAGTGAAACGGCCTTTATAGGGATCTTATAGAATCAGAAACATTTATTTCATATTACATATATCAACTACATTTTGTCATAACATATATACAAGAAAAATCATTGTATATGTAATATGAGGGGACACCTCCAAGACATGGAATGTCACTGCTGAGGTGCCCCCCAGACTTCAAAGAGACTCCAACAAAAACCTTTCCAAAACAGTCAACCTATAATTACAAATAGCCACTGCTTAAATAATTAACCCTTTTTTTGCCCATAAGGGGGGTGATGTACTTTTTTGTGTAGTATACATAATAATACAGGATGCATATCTCTAACAAATACAATATGCACCCATTTTTGGACATAACTGGACCTATACTAATTATAGTCTTGCAATATTGTCACTCCCTGTTAAGTCCACTTAAAAGCAAACTTGGTCTGTCTCTGTACCCGGAATCAGAAGTTTTTTATTTTGTTTGAGCATTATGCTTCCAAAGCTAAAATCAGATCGATATTGGTACTAATACCATTCGAGACCCCTCTCAGCAAATCAGAAAGCAGTGTTCGTTGGTGACAAAATCATTTATCAGCTCAAGCAGGCTGATAATGTTTTCTGCTTCAGTGATCACCAGGGAGTGATAACTATGTCAAACACTGACAGATTTGTGACAACTAGAGCAAACAATATACAATCTTAGTAACAAGTATGTAATTGAAAACAAACGGCAACATTAGAACACCTAAATATAAGACCATTTCACAATTAAGACCACTTCAGTATAAGATCACTTCACAATTTAGACCACTTTACTACTATACAAACACCTCGCTACGCAGACCACTTCATAATTAAAACCACATCACTATCAACAGTACCTTAATACAAGACCACCTCACAATCAAGACTACCTCATTATTTAGATCGCTTCACTAGTGAGAAACTTCAATATTAAAACCACTTCACTATCAATATATAAGAGCACTGCAATATCAGAAAATGTCAAAATAAAGACAACTCATCATTAAGCCCGCCTCACGATTAAGACCGCTTCATTTTTAAAACCACTTTTTTATGAAGCCCACCTGTTAAAACCACATCAATATTAAGACTGCCTCATGAAGACTGCCTCACTATTAAAAGCATCTCCTTATTAGCCACTAAATTTGGAAAGGCTTGACCATTGTATTTAAATTACTATTAATTCTGTCATTAAGACCACTCAAATATGCATCAAATGGGCAGGGTTTAGATCAGTTCAAATTTCCATAACAGCAAGAATGTGATAATAAGTTATATTTTTATCTCTATGATTTTGAAAAAACATAATTAATCTACATACCTGACAATCCAATAATATCATTGTGCAAAATATGATCCATGTGCAGTGGAGTAATATTGCTTCTGTTAACTATCACTTAAGAAAGTGTAATTGCCAAAAACTGTCAAACACATTTGGAGGTATTGCTTAAAATTCCCTGTAATCTTGTTTGGGATTAACCGTTTTAACAACCACAAACGCCACCAAACTGGAAATTAACAAACTACAAAAGAATATCAGCTTGCTCGTTGGGACATATTAATTGGTTATCTCTAGTCATGAACTTACTAAGTTTTTCATGCACAAAAACTTGACCATTGTATTTAAATTACTATTAATTCGTTCAGTAAGAGCACTCAAATTTGCATCAAATGGGCAGGTTTAACATCAGTTGAAATTCCCATAACCGCAAGAATGTGATAAATAAGTTATATTTTTATCTCTACGATTTTGAAAAAAAAAAAAGAATCAACATATCTGACCATAGACATTTTCCATCATGTCATTGCTCAGTGATGACAGCACTGATACTTTAACTAATACCAAGGCTACATCATTTAAGCACAGGCGTTTGCCATCATGATAGCCCTTAGCAAGTTAGTGTACTATAGACCCAAGGTTACTGACTTTGTCAAGAACAGCTTTTACTCCCCCTGCGTCACTGCCTTCAATGATGGGGCTAGTTTCAGTCAATAATATCATATTACACATAAAAAAAGGTTTAATATACACAAAAATAATTTTCCTTCTAATTCTAAGTGATAACTTCCATTATTTATGGGTATTTACCACTTATATACAAGGAATTCCTTGCCTGTACGCTGGGAAATGTTCAATTCTCATCTCTAATGCCAGCTAATTTTGCATATTTCACCATCTACACACATGATGGTGTTTCCTGATTGGCCAATATCTCCCAAGCACAGTCTGCTGTCAGCTTTAAGCCAATTAAGGTACCTAACTGAGTAATCTTTGTTTAAGAATTGAGTGTAATCAATGCAAAGAAAACAAATTGATATGCAATTTCACTGTTAGACATTCAATGCCATAAGCCAGCCTATATGCTATTAAGCCAATTTGTTTGTATTTAGGTCTAACTGGTAAACTAGCAAAATAATTGCCATCAAGCTAAGGGCATTTCCTAATGTATTCAGTTACATTCTGATTGGCAGTTGCAAATGACATAGCGGCCTCTTGAGATGAGAAGCCAATTAAGGCAGTCAGTAGCCTTGGTATTAGTTAAAGTATAAGTGTGTCATCACTGAGCAATGTCATATATGTTGGCAGACGCCTGTGATTTAAGTCGTTTCTAATTACACTAAGCATGCCCATGTACCATCATTTTTTGCCTACCTGTACAAATATTTCTATGGTGTTTTGTTACCTTCATAATCTCATTGGGCCGCATTATAATTTTTCATTTAAGTGATGGTGTTCAGAAATTTAATAGTATATGAAAAAGACACTGGTTTTTGAAGCAGTCAGCCACATAAATTATGCAGATACATCTTGGAAGGAATCTGCCATTAGGCTGACGTGGGTACCAAGCTGAACTTACTTTGCTAAACTTGTCAAAACTTCCTGTGACATTTCCCAGTCTTTCCATATTAACTTGGATATAGTATTAAGAGCCTGGTGTGGTTCTCTCCACGTATGGATAATGTTCTTCTGCGAGTGATGTCTATAGACTGAGCTGTTAACACCACTTCTCCGGAGTGCACCAGAGTCGTGGTGAAATATCAGATGTAGTTTGGATGTCTGAATCCTGACAAAGGACAGATTCTAAGAATGAATTGGCCACTCTGAGACCATTTTGTGGATAAACATGCTTATTTTTGTCTCTCTAATAAGCTATATGTGTACACTTGCTGACTTCTAAGGACTAAGTGATTTTCGCCATACTAAGAGGAATCAATGAAATTAGTCAGATATGTGAGAGAGGTATTTTCATCAGCTTGACCTGCTATAATATTTTTTGGCCTTAAAATAACACCCTGCTACTAGACTTTCTATACATTCAGCACACAGTGCTTGCAAGTCAGCCTCACCTCACCCTGATACGACTGATATAAATATCTGAACATCACCCACTTTCTTTCTTATGACCAACAATTTCATGCTTTCCTCCTACTTTTATTGGTTCTGTAAGATGTAGTGTAAATAGTAACCCGGGCTGTTTTGAAATGACTTGAATGCATCAGCGTCGCTCTATTGAACATTCTTTTGTGAATGACTGCAGTGGCCTTGATCTTTAGCACATGCTTTGTTAAGATAAAATATTTGGATCCCCAAATTACCCAAAATAAAAGATACATAATTTCCTTGTCTATTTAATCTACAGCAAAAGCAAGAAAGTGTCATCCACTAGTAAATATGGGAGCTGGCATTTTCTAACCTGCATCACCACAAAGGTTCATAAAGCAAAATTTCGGTAACACACATTGCCACTGCAATGTTGAAATGATGAATCATTCGGAATACTGCTGACTAAAAATTTTTTAGCCTTTAAATCATACATGATTAAAAACTTTCTACATTTCTTGTTAGGCACTTCAACTATACACACAACAGAATTTGTTGTGGTAAAGAAGTAATAAATATCATGATTATGTTCCCCGAAAACAGGTACACTGTCAATTTATATAACAAATAAGCATAACCTCTATTCAATCAATATTTCCATGACATATCTAAACACAGAATCTGTCACTGAGCATTTCTCTTCATTCAAACTGAAACAGATCCCTGGACTGATGTACTTCCGGTTGGGATAATTGCGGAGGAATAATGTTGCACTTCTGCCAATCATCATGGAGGGAGCACTAATTGGTTCATTAGTCTAGAATTACTCAATTTTAATATTGAAAAATGTCCCAGACATCTTAAATAAGTGTAGTGGACCCTGTTACATTTTTGAGCCCCACGTTGTCACCACATACAGTGTATATCTCACTGTTTGTCAATCAAAGCAGTTGAATAAAAAAAGAACAAATGACAATCTATAAAAGTTAAATTGAAAATATGCATGGTTTTGTTTGTCAATTTGTGACTAGGGCCTGTGAGTGTCTTTCCTATCTTTATAATATCTGAGTAAAGCAGTGATACAAGAATATTTTATTTGACACACTTCAATTCGTATTTGTGTAGGACCAATGAGGTGAAATGTATCTTATGTTATGTTATCTTATATCGCAATGAAAACTATTTGAGGTCATATAATTCTACAACAAATATCTTAAATACCGTTAAATACAGTTAGCACACCCCAGTAGTTGACTACAAATGTCACATGGCACCTTCAGCCAATAGAAAGCCATCCTCCACTGAGATCACAGATCAACTTGTTGCTACAAAATGGCCATGGCATTTGTATTCCTCAGACTTCATTCGTGTCCATGCTGTCATTTAGCTGTCCTTCTGTAGTACAAATTTGGCACAAACAAGGAAAAAAATTGTCCTCATTGGTGTATTTTTGGTATACAGTAGAACCTGGACATTGTAACACCATCTTTGGTGCTATTTTCACTGTTTTTAATGGAACGGCGGTCTTAATAGAAAGTAAAATAAAATGATAAGAATACAGTTAGGTACAAAAATAGGTGGTTTTAATGATGAGGAGGGTTTCTTCTTCTTCTTGCTAGCTAAGTGCAGGCCACTAGAAACTAGTGTATCACGCACTGTTGTGGTGTGGTGATAATACGTTATATCGCCTCCATTCGGTGGTCTAATGTGGGTCTGATTCTCTTCATGTTATAGTTTGGTGGTCTTAAACCAGGGATATACTGTATTTGAAACAGTCCTTCTTAACCAAAGCACTTTTTGATTTTGAACTAAAACTCAATGTAGCTAGGGCAAGTGGAGACCTCACCTTTTTTAAGTTACCTGAATCCTGTTAACTCGTCATACCTATTCACATGTATAAAGTATGATTCTCATGGCATCCTTAGATGAATTATAGAACTCATACCCTACCCAAGATCACCTCTTTGGGTAGAACTCGCAACCTTCCAGTCAACAGATATCGATGTTAGCCACTAAGCCGAGTTAATCTTGAAGCAGCACTTTAACTGGCATGTTTCTTTCATTGTATCTTTCTCTATTATTGCTCCTTAAAGTTGTTTCACCAGATTGAGTTTGCCTACATTCCTTTGGTTGCAAAGATGCAAACAGTGCTTGTTGTGAGAATATACTCTCCACCTCTTGCTACTGCTGCCTTATGATACTCGAGTGGGTCCTTCTGAGAAATAACGATGTCGGTGACAGTTGGTCCCCTTCAATCGAGTCAGTGCTCCAGTGGACACAAGATGAATGTCAAGGAGTTAGACAATAGTCATTCGCTTGGAAGAAACATGGTGGCCAGATATCTTTATTTTATGCACTTGTCAGGTTTGAGTGCTGTATTTAAATACCATAAGAATACAAGGAGTTTTGGCATGTTAAGTAGAAGCAGTTTATTGTAGTTATTCTAGCATATAACATGGCCATATTCTCAACAAATCATTGTGAAAAAGGTGAAACTATTGTCCTCTCCCACGTTGCATTGTTGAAAATGTACCACACAATATGATGGTGATTTTCTGTTTGCCTTACAGTGATATGTAACAGTGAATACTTCTGTTTTTTGGTAGCTGAAAAGTGTCTTATGTTACATTGATGATTCATAACTGTAATCACATCAAGATGATGACTCATCATGGGGCCAATAACAGCTTTCACACAGCCTGTCTAGCTGATCTGCCCCCTTATGATATGGATCAGTGAATCTAGGACATTCATTCAACCGATCAAGTGCATGTTACGGTTTTGACACGTCTTCAGACTGGCTGCCTATCATGAGTCATCATACTGGCTGCCTATCATGAGTCATCATACTGTATGCACATTTGCAATAGAAATGATAAGTTTGCATCAATGACGACTCATCATGCAAAAATTTTACTCCATACAGTAGGAAATTTCATTCTTACACATCACTGAAAGTTTACACTATATATTTACCATGTTTGGACCATGCACTAGGCTAGGACCACATTTCTGTTGTCATAAATATTGCAGCAGAATGCATCAGCGCATTTGCAAGTTGAAAAAACCTGTGGAGAGTCGACAATGGTCACTTGACCAGAGGCCCAGGACACGCATAAATCTGCAATACGCGTTATCTGGACTAAAATACCCCAAAGGAATCACAGTATTCCTTCATGCTATTACTTTCAGAAAGACAAGTTTTCACTTGGCCACATTAACTGTAAATTAAATTAAATTTTGTTTTGTTGTTTTATTGAGAGGAAAGTAAACCTTAAATCAACACTGATTTATTTGAAACTACAACTCAGACTGGTGCTGTGAACCCTCTGCTTTTCATTAATTTTGTCTTGGCTTTAGTGCTTTAGGAACAGAAATACAAACTTTGGTATGCTTGGCATACATCCAGTCCAACATACTTGCTTTAACACCATACATTTGCCAGAGGTCAGGGCTACTGTCGTCATAAAAAATAGTCAATACAAAACAAGGGACATCAACTTATTGTGTAATTGCTTTCAAAACTGCAAGAGTTACTCTCAACTGAGCACTATGTCTTACTGGGCAAATAGAAGTGAGGGGATTACTTGAAAATGTGGGCCATAAGAATGAAAGTGGGTGTCGCTGAGAAGTCATGTCAGGATGAATTAACAGAAACATTGGTAATCAAATATGCAATTTGCTGGTTTTAGTGCCTGGAGATAGCAGAAGTCACCATGATGCATGTTTCAGTATGGTTGCAAAGTTCGAGACGAATTAGGCTCTTCGAAAATGGCATTTAAATGTTTTCTGCATAGACGACAACTGCAGACAAACATGATCCATGTGTGTCAGAAAATGACACCGGAATTTACCATGTAATGGCATCAAGGAAATTGAAATGTCTGAAATATATGTACTGAGGCTGATACAAAGACATATTAGATTGCAATAGATTTTTTTTTTATATCATAGAAAATGACATGCTTGTTGTACATGTTCATTACTACAAATTATACGTATAGTGCAGATTATTTTTGCTTGTTATACTTGGCTTGCCAGGATCAATTTTGCAGACTGACTGGGATCACAGAGCTGGGGTCAAATGGTCACTGCCCACTGTCCAGTCTGCCCCTCAATTTGCAAGAACACTAAGATTTATTTTGTTGTAATATGCATGCGTATACAATCCTCTGGTTATTAGTACAAATGCAGTGCTCCAATAGACCTTCTTAAAAATTGACGACTGCTGAAAGTATTGTCTGGAGAATTTTTGTGTGTGTTGGGATTGAGATTATCTCTGTTCAGATTAGTATCAAAGCATTACTTCTGCATAGACCATCTTCAGAAGGTTTGTGTTTAGAAAAGTAATTAATTTTTCAGAACATCATTTTGATGGCCCTCGAATAAAAAGTTGATTAATAAAGAAAATCACCACAATTAAATCTAGGATTTCATCATATTATTATTTTCATAAACCTCAAATTTGTTTATAATATTAATTGTGTGCTTCATCTAAATTGTGCTGACGTGAGAAATTAAATTAGTTCTGTAATTCACGGTTCCATTTGCTTAGGCTGTATCAGCTTCTATGCACCCTCATGTAAGTATTGTTATTGTATAATGGTAAATATTTATGGCTTGCTTAATTACCATCCCCTTTTATTTATTTGGTAACATAAGCTTACCACCGAAATACTCCAGATCAGTATCAATGAAATATTTCTCTCTTTGATCATCATTTCAGCAAATCTTCAACATCATTGTGGATGAATTTACCCAAGAAATTTGCAAACAAATTCAACTCTTCAAACGGCTGCACACGTTGATGGCTGAAGTCTTGGGTCTGATTGCATCTTTGATTCTGGGTCAGGAACTCTAACGGCTAGCTCTCAGTGTAGAAGCCTATTCCTCTGAATAGTTCTGTGAATTTGGTACATGGCCAAATGGTTATGGTAGAAAGCAGTTACTGTGGGTGTATAGGTTCAAACACAGTCTCTGCACTGTTTATGAGTTCCATCTAAGCCCTAGTATAGCTATTGCATGGGACATACTCATCAACTCATCGATTCACCCTTCTCCTCTGCATAGATAAATTGTGTTAGAGTATAACACAAAACAATGCTAGGTCACAGATAGCATACAAGTTTGGCCTGAAATTGGCTCATTATCAATCCAACATGGGTAACGCGAGCAGAAATCTTGCCAATATGACATGAGCAGATACCATCGGGGTGATGTCAACTGAAAATGGCCAACATAGAAATGAGGTTGTCCAAATCTGGCATACTACCTGGGGTTAGTTAAACCAACATCAATGCTCCCTCATTATTCCCATGTTAATAGAAATCAGCCAGAAGCCTATATCCCATATAATATTATATTAGCTAGATGTCAGAATTATTATATCGGCCCGATGTTGCCCATATCCGATCGAGGTCAACCAGTGTCAGCCTGAGTTGGAATGCTATCTGGATAATTTTTTGTTTTTAGAGTTTTGCTTAAGCTGCACCATGCCTCAATTCTTGTTGCTTGGTAGAAATAGCACCAAATGCGTGCACAACCAGAGAAAGTCCCACACAATTTTTTGTAGTGTGCTGCACAACAGGCAAACTGTTGAGACCATGAAATGGCACTGTCCTCTTGAAAAAAAGCCATCCAGCACCAAAAATGAAACGTCAGCACACTGTCAAATGGCACGCAATTTGAGCAAGTGTAAAAAAGCGCACAATTCAATATCACACAAAGCACAGTGCTGTACAGGCAGTAATGCATATAAATGGAATACTATATCCCTTTTAACAACGGCTTCAAAGTGCATCTATAACATATCTTAAATACAGATGGCACCACTCTTAGCATATTGTGAAATAAATCTCAAATCAAGAAAACAATTACAAAATATGAAAAGGTGTTTCAAAATTTTCATAAAATCTTATTCTGTGTTACAGTCTATTGAATTGTAAAAGCACCAATAATATTGCAATATTTTCATCATAAATAACCATGTGATGACTAGAAAAGATTGTCTGGATTAAAAGAAAGCTAGATTCAACAACAAGAATACCCATATAAAGGCAGGTGTGGGAGTTCATATGTACACAGGTTATGTAACATTACATACATTTGGCCAAACAGCAGTAAAATTAGCAAAACATGACACATAATCACATTGTGATGATTGCATTTGTCATTTACGTCCTGTGCTATGTCATAGTTGGCACATTCTCATGCAAATTCCACAGGGGTTGAATAATTTTGATTGTAACTAACTTCCCTGATTGTGCTATCCATACTGTCATGAAGAAAAATTTATATGAACTGTGTTGTCCATGATCCTAGCCATTAATTTTAGAGATGACCTTTTGACCAAATCACCTCCCTGGATGTAGTAAAAACTGACCAGTGGTCACTTACAAGGCAAGTCACATCTTGCTAGACCCTGCCCATTACAGATCGATGTACCCTGGTATGTTTGCCAGCCCAAATATGGAAATAAATAACCCTGCATATTACCCTCAATGTGCCGTCCGATCCAGGGTTGCAGGAGTTAGCCACGGATGTTCCCTATTTCTTTGAAATGAACAACATAGAAGCAAATGAAAACTCCTATACAAACATTTATTTGCAGTAGTGCATTGTTTCTATATGCATTGTATAATTTGTATTGTCTCTATAAATAAGCTAAGGCATTACTTGAAAATAATATTCAACAATATCCAGAGCCAGGAAAACCTAGTTAAAATGACAGCCGAAAAGCCAAATTATTACAAAGAGAGTTAATATATTCATTGCAGATGGTGTTTATCTTACAAGTTACACATGCGCTCTGCATTTAAATTTCAATGAAATAGCCTTTATAATTAATTCAACTTACTTGCAATATGTGTGGTTAAGTTGCAAATGTACTTAAATATTGGTCTAGCTACATTTAGCTTCTTGCACTAGCCAGAAGCCAAACTTGCATAATATTATGTGATACAAAGATAAAACCCTTCAACCAGACCATGAAGCACATTTACCCAATATTTGGGGCTTTCACCTTCCTTAGCTTGGACACTGGATGCAGTGCACTCCCAATTTAAAGTGTGTCTCGCATGTATGGTTTCTGTGCGGAATTTTGTTATTAATGCATGCCTTGCAAACCAGGGTCGAACAACTGGGGAGAAAAAGTACAATAAGTCACTGACATGGTAGCAGATAAGTATTGTTTGTTGATGTCATCTATTTTATGACAGCTTCCATGCAACAATGGTGTAGTGACATCATCTTATTGTTTTTTATGTACTTCAGTCCTAGTGCCCCCAGTAGGATCTGTTACTTTTTTCCCCCATTATCCTCATCGGGGCTGTTTAGTTCCTGAACCACTAGACCACCCAGCTCTAATGGAACGAAATCATGACATAGAGAATAGAAAATAAAAAAGGGTATTAAACGACCTCCAGAGGGTTATTAAATTCAGAAATAGCCCAAGAAATAATAAAATTGTCATTTTTGAGATGCAACTGTCATGTGGGTGAAGATGATCACAATTTTCAAATAAATCACTTTCTTTTTCCAACAAAACCTTAATTGACTCTCATGGCATGTCTTCTAGCTGTTTTCTTTAACTAAAATTAATTTTACCCCATGTCAAGGATTTCCAAGTAAAACCATTGATGTATTGAAAAGATGCATGTGGTCATGCAACAGTCTAAACTACCAGTACGATGCCAAAATATTGAAGTGCGGCTGACATGGAATAAATTTCATTGCATTGTGTATATAGACAAATTAATCAAATATAAACAGTTGCAAAATATAGAAATATTCATGTGGCATAAGTTTAAGGGTCCAGTATATATTAGGCTTATTGCAATTTTTGAAATCATACTCTTTATAAAAGATACTTTCTCCTGCACAGATTTTTCCATTTTTTACACTATATGACCCAGGTAGCCCAATTGAATAGTTGTATGTCATGAATCTGTCTGATACCCAATAACATTATATGCAGACTTTATCCATTAATAGTCCAAGTCAAAATTTACCATAAGGCAGATATAAAACAGATTCATGACATACTTATTTCACCACCATGATCGGCCTAAGGAAGTCATAGACAAACTAAGCTGACAGACATCCCCTTCAGCAGTGCATAATCTGCTTCACAAAGGGCTCTTGTTTTCCTGTAAGTAATATACACAAATTGGAGACACGAGGCTCAGAAATGTCAACCAAGGTGTGCTAATACATGTAGGTTGTTGAGAAGTCTGGGCTGAGGCTGTGAGATGGCTGCCATCTGAAGCATATTGTATTTGTTAGAGATGTGCATCCTGTATTATTATGTATACTACAAAAAGAAAATAATCACCCCCCTTATGAGCAAAAAAAAGGGTTAATTAATTGAACATTGGCTATTTGTGTAATAATCGGTTTTGACATTGTTTTGGCTACAAGTGATTATAAGTAATGAAACTAATGGTTGGTGTACTATGCAGTAGAACTCAGCTATAGGATTCCTATAAGACCACTTCACTATTACGCCACTTTACTGTTGAGACCGCATGCACCTATTTTTGGACATAACTAGACCCTTACCAATTGTAGTCTTGCAATATTGTACATCCTCTGTTAAGGCCACTTCACCATTGAAACCAGTAAGCTGTACACCAAGGCTGGTCTTAGATGTGAGTTGTACATCTTTGGATATTTATATTCTTCTAAAAGGCAAACTTGGGCTGTCTCTTTACCAGGAATCACAAGGCAGTATTCGCTGGTGACAAAATCAGTTATCATCTAAAGCAGGCTGATAATGTTTTCTGCTTCAGTAATCGCCAGGGAGTGATAACTATGTCAAACACTGAAGGATTTGTGACAACTAGGGCAAACAATATACTCTAATGGACTTTAAAAACGAATAGGTAAAACATGTTGTACAAACCCGAGATAATGCGTTTTCAAAGTCCATTAGTATACATCAACACCATAGGAACACTTCGATATGAGACCATTTCAGCATCAGATCACTTCACAATTCGATATAAGACCACCTCAGCATCAGATCACTTCACAATTTAGACCACTTCACTACTATACAAACACCTCACTACAAAGACCACTTCATTATTAAAACCACATCCCTTACAAGAATACCTCAATACAAGACCACCTCACATTCAAGACTCCCTCATTACTTAGACCACTTCACTAGTGAGAAACATTAAAACCACATTAAAACCACTTCACTGTCAAAATATAAGAACACTGCAATATAAGAAAAAGTTAAAATAAAGACAACTCATCATTAAGCCAATTTCAGGATCAAGACCACCTCGTTTTTAAAACCACTTCATTATGAAGCTAACCTGTTAAAACCACATCGTTATTAAGACCGCCTCATAAAGACCACCTCACTATCAAAAGCACCTCATTATTTAGCCACTAAATTTGGAAAAACTTGACCATTGTATTTGAATTACTATTATTTCTGTCATTAGGAGCACTCAAATTTGCATCAAATGGGCAGGTGTTATGGAAAGCTAAAATTTCCATAACAGCAAGAATGTGATAATTAGTTCTATTTTTATCTCTATGATTTTGAAAAAATAAAATAAAATTTCTGTTTAAATTTGTTTTAGGTTATCTACTCTCATAGTATTAGTGAGTTATTGCCCTTGGGAGGCTAATTCAGGCTTATCACACTCGAGCGCTCATGTGCTCTTGTGTGATCAATCATTAATCAGCCTCCAGCGGGGCAATAACTATCACTTAAGAAAGTGTAACTGCCAAAATCTGTCAAACACATTTGGAGTTACTGCTTAAAATTCCCCTCTAGTCATTGTAATCTTGTTTGGGATTAACAGTTTTAAGAACCAAAAATGCTACCAAACTTGAAATGAACAAACTACAATAGTTAATGGGACCCTTGAAGTAAGAAAAAGTGATTGAGTTAACACACGAAAAGCTGGGACACAGCAAGGAAAGCAAAGCTATAACTTGGGTCAGCCTAGAAGCAAACAACGCCTTAAGATGGTAAGTTTTGGCTGCTCCCCGGAGCGCATCTATTTTTTGCTTTTTTTCACTTGGCTTGCCAGGATCAATTGTGCGGACTGAAGATTCATTGGGATCATGGACCTGGTGGTCAAGTGCCACTCTCCAGTCTGCCCTCAACTTGCAAATGCTGCAATTTATTCTTGTGCAATATTTATGATGAGCAGAAATACAACCCAGCATTCATGCTCATTTGTAATGGCCCTTCTGTGGCTGCTAAGCGAGATAGATAATGCTCAACATTAGCTGGTATGAAGTAAAACTTCGCATATTACTCATATAAGTATTATGTATTACACCTATGCTTATAAAAGCAAATGTCAGCTGGAAAGTTGGTGTCAAAGTACACCATGGCTGGTGCATTTTGTTTCTATGGCCATAAATTTGAGTGCTTCGGTTTGAAAATGAAATTGCATATTTTATTTTTCATATTATATTATCTGCAACTGTATACGGGACATAATATTGGAACATATTAATTGGTTATCTCTAGTCATAATTTCATTGAGTTTTTCCTGCACAAAAAACGAAATATAGGTAAATCACTGCTTAAACCTAAGTCACCACTGTTTGTGTATTCTAGGAATATGTTCCCTTGGAATATACTTATGATTTTAAAGTATGACATTCCCTAGGAATGTACAATGCCATAGCTTTACACAAACACATTTTTGTGATATATCAAAGGTACACTTCATGCCGGGCTCAAAGGATTTGCATCATATAGAAAGAATGCGTTATATGTCACTTTACAGATAAGTACTGTCAAAGCAATTTGAATAAGTGGGAAACAATTAATATTGCATCAGTATAAATCTTAGATATTCCCTTGATATGTCATTGGTCCTGTCCCTACAAATGGCATGACAAATTCATTACCTTGATACAGCTACTTTGATCTCACATATTTTGGTTTCGCTGAACAGACAACTAGTTTCCATCTGCAAATATGGTAATTCTGATGTATTAGTAGCAGTACGTTTGTGTCTAGATAAATTACTTGTTTTGTAACGACTAATTAATACTCTGAAACTTTCTTCTTAAAATGATTGGTCTTCCTTTATAATTGTGTTCATTGTGTGAAACCTACAGTCTGGGCTGATGCAATGGGCTACAGGAAGCCATGAAGATGGAAGCCAAATGTACTTTGATTGATTCTTGATGAATTCCCATATTTAACAAGAGGTAAATAAACAATCTATTGTTAGCATTTTGACATGTTTTCGATAACACGTCAGAAAGAGAAAGTAGCAGTTGAATCTATGCTACCATGATCCTTGGAATTTTCAAAGCTGTAGATGACTGTTAAAAACAAGTGTGACTATTAATTGTAGACTAGACTGCAAACCTTGTTTTGGGAGAATTGGTGCTCCTGGCTGAGATTTATTGGGTGATGTAAACCTTTGTTGAAACCCAGTTTTTTTTTCTTCCTCGTATTTTAGTCATATTGCATTGTTTCGAAGATATTTTGGTTATTGTCAATGACATTAATCAACATAGCCAGTCGTTCAGTGATTAATACTTATCATAACTTTGCCTGTGTGTGGATACCAAGTGCTTGAGCCTTGAAATGATCTGCAAAGTCAAGTGAAATTTCCTCTACTTCAGGTTTTATTTCTATGCACACTGGTGTATTCTTGTGTCTGAGGATTTCATTGTATATTGCATGAATTAGCTTTCAGATGAGTTCCTTCAGCAGACATCCATTATTGCACAAGAATTGTTGGTGATTGACAGAAGCCTTATATATCCGGATAGTTGAATTAGTGAAATTATTGACCACAATATCTTACCAAGTGACTGTGTAATTGCATTAGTGCTGCAAATGGCAGTCCTACAACACATACAATATTGTGCAGCTGTAATATCATTTGGACAACAAAAAATGGAAGTCCATTATGTAGGACAAGAAATATAACTTGGCTCTCTCAAATTTGATGTACTGTTATATTATGTGACTGGAAAAAGTGCCATTCAATAATACAGTACAATATAAAACTCATGTAAAATTTAATGAGATTATAATTTCTTTGGCAGGATTGAGAGAATATATTTTGGTATGGCTAGATACAATACATAGCATTACGAAGAATCACCAGGATTCAAAATAAAATTTGGAACAACCTTGTCTGCTGTTCACAAGGTTCTACTCCAAACATATATAAGCTGCACCATGTAAAATGTTAAAAAAAAACGAATATATTTGGGAAATCTTTTAAAATGTCCATATCAATGTCTGAGTGCTGCTGAGTATAAATATTTGTCAGTATATATGACTAGCTGTCAGAGGCAGCTGTTAGGGTGATGTGATAACGCTTTGATTCCACATGATGCTATACATTTACCCCATGGGTGGGTTTTTTTTACTTGCCTAAGCTTAGACACCAATTACAAGGCCTACAATTCTACGTCTTAGTCAATCAACATCTATTTCTTGAAGTGGGCCTTGGCCTGGGATCAACCCCAGGATCTTCAGCAGAACTGGCCAATTTGGAATTGGTGGATGCCTTAACAATTGGGCCGCCCTGCTGCTATAAAAGCACACAGTGTCTGCAGTTAGTTAAAATGTCTAACAATTTTATCAAAATGTTGAAAAAGCTTGAGTTTGAATGACAGCTTTCGTGTATGAGACATTTTCAACATTGCGGAGTGATGTAAACCTTTGCTTAAGAGTGCTGTGATGCTAACTCTGTTTCTGACCGGTGCTGTGCGGAGACCATTTGTAGCTTTAACTCCTTTGCATGTAAATCGTGAATGAAATATTCCTACTATTTAAATTGATAAGAAAACAATTAGATAGAAATCTAACAATGAACTGAAGGTAACTCTATATGAACCTTGTTTTCTTTCTTACCTTCAAATATGTTATAGCATATGATCGTTTTATGGTATTAAAATTCTTTTTTAAAACAACTTAAATGTTTGCTTTCTATATTGCTATCTGACAAAGATGGGTTATGTTGTCATGAAGATCATTTAATCTTCTGTGATATTTTAGATATAATTTAAACCTTATCATGAAAATTATTGCTACTGAGCTAAACTATTTGTTTTCTTTACTTTATTTGCAGCAGTTTGTAAAAATCCAAGGATAAATTTTAGCTTGTCCAAAAGAGAGAATGTCAGTTTTTAAGAATGTTAATTTTTTGCTTAGTATCTAACTAAAAACCAAAAGGTAGAGAGCTTATGCAACATGATGGCATACTCCCTGTCTGGCCTTACATGCAGAGAGTTGTTTGATCAAATATATCAGCAACCTGGGCAATACAGATTGAGTGCAGACACGCATAGAATTGTGTGATCAAATATATCAACAACTGTAGATTTCTTCATAAATGTTAATGATAGCAGGTAAGTTTCACTTTACCTGTGATGCAAAGAACCAAGTTTCTCAGTTCACAGAAAGAAAAAATTACAAAATAAACACACATGTAACATGTGCAGGAAAAACCCGTTACTAATAACTGACCTACTTTCGGTGCTCTTGTTGCAATTATGGAGCAGTTCAAAACATCAAGAGAAACATTTGTTGACAAAAAAATGAAGGAAATTTTCATGGTTCCTTTATGGATTATGTGATAGGTGTTTTCAGGAACTGTTACAAGTTCGCACAAAAACTTTAGAACAGTAATTACACAGCATAAAATGACAGTCAGTATTAATTAGCTGGCTCATTAAGTTCATCTAGATATGTAGGTCATTGTAAGATCAACAAACTTCCAAATAGATCGATTGATTTTTGGAATTAAGAAAACCCCAAGTCATCATTTAAGTTACCTTTATGAATATTTCTATGGTGTTATGTTCCCTTCATAATCTTATTTGGCAGCATTATAATCTTTCATTGAAGTGTTGGTGTTCAGAATTTAATAGACATACGAAGCAGACACTGATCTTTGAACCAGTCAGCCTCATATATTATGCAGACACAACTTGGAAGGAATCTGCCATTAGGCTCATGGGTGTACCAAGCTGAACTTTCCTTGCCAAACTTGTTCAACACCTCCTGTGACATTTCCCAGTCTTTCCATATTAACTTGGATCTAATATTAAGAGCCTGATGTCACTCCTTCCACATATGGATAACGTTCTTCTGCGAATGAAGTCTATAGACTGAGCTGCTAACATCACTTCCCTTGAGTGCTCCAGAGTCGTGGTGAAATATCAGATGTAGTTTGGATGTTGTCTGAATCCTGGCAAAGGGCAGATTCTAAGAATGACCATTCTGAGACCATTTTGTGAATAAAATGTTAATTTTTTTCTCTAAAAGTTAGTTCCAGAACATAGACAATCTCTGGACAGAGCAATATAACGGTCTAATAAACTACATATATGAGTACACTTGCTGAATTTCATTACATGCAGCTCACAGTGTTGGGAAATCAGCCTCACCTCACCCTGAGACGATTAATATAAATATCTGAACGTCACCCACTTTCTTTCTTCTGACCTACAATTTCATGGTATTCTTCTACTTTTATAGGTTCTGTAAGATGTAGTGTAAATAGTAACCGCAGGCTGTTTTGAAATGACTCAAGCGCCTCAGCTACGCTCTATTGAAAATTATTTTGTAAATGACTACAGTTTTTTCTCTGTAAGTAAGTTTTAGAAAATTGCAGATATAGACAATATCTGGACAGAGCAATTTACCAGTCTAATAAACTATATGATTACACTTGCTGACTTTTAAGCACTGAGTGATTTTGGGTCATACAAAGAGAGGTTTTTCGTCAGCTTGACCTATGAGGATTGTTACTTGTCTTTCTATACGTGCAGTGCGCAGTGCTTAGAAGTCAGTAAGTGTACTCTTGTTTGTCATGCCCTCACACTGATATGACTGATAGAAACATCTTAACAACACCCACTGTCTTCCCTATGACCCACAATTTCATGCTTTCCTCCTACTTTCATTGGTTCTGTAAGATGTAGTGTTCAGTTGATAATAACTCTGTCTGCTTTCAAAGCAATGAGTTATGTATACCAATGTCACTCTATTGAAAGTTCTTTTGTGAATGACTGCAGTGGCCCTGACCTCTGGCAAATGTTTTGTTATATACCAAATAGATATCTTGGTCACGAAAGACTTTCTGTGTTATATTTTACCACTGCTTTCACAAAATCTCATCAATAAATTGTTGTTATTACTACTTTTTGTTAACTATTGCATGCCATCAATATGATGAATCATTTTCGATATTGACGTTTGTGATAAAAAACAAAATAAAAAACAAGTGACTGAGAAGACCACACTCGACTGATATAGTTTTCAGTTACTGCAGTTAAACTTGCAATCTATTTTCATTGTCTTGAATTCTCATTGTTACCAGTCTGACACCTATAGTCAGACATAATGAGATTATTTACACATTTACTCCATAGGTGGGACAATTAGGAAATGTTCTAAGAAGTTTTTTATTGGATGTCTGTGAAATATTTAATAGCCTTGAAATAATTTTGCATAATTTCATATTACACAAAACATAATTTGGTGTGGTAGCTAAGAAATAAAATATAATTCTGTTCCCAAAAACAGGTAACTGTCAATCTAAATAACAAATAGGCATAACCTTCATTCAATCAACAATTCCACCACATATCTATACCAGCCAATCACTGGTTAAAAACAGAATCTGTCACTGAGCATTTCTCTTTATTCAAACTGAAACATCCCTGGACTGATGTACTTCCAGTTGGGATAATTGCGGAGGAATAATGTTGCACTTCTGCGAATCATCATGGAGGGAGCATTCATTGGTTCTTTAGTCTAGAATTACTCAATGTTAATATTGCAAAATGTCAGACATCTTAAATAAGTGTGGTGGGCCTTGTTACATTTGAAGTGCGATGTTGTCACCACATACAGTGTATATTTCACTGTTTGCCAATCAAAGAGGCTTTTAAAAAAAAGAACAAATGACAATCTATGAAAGATTCATTGTTGAAAATATGCATGGTATGATTCGTCAATTTGTGACTTGGGCCTGTGAGTGTCTTTCCTATCTTCATAATATCTGAGTAAAGCAGTGATACAGGAATATCTTTTTTGACACACTTCAATCTGTTTTTGTGCAGGACCAATGAGGTAAAATATCATCTTATCTTATGTTATGTTATCTTATCTTGCAATAAAAACTATTTGAGGTCATATAATCCAGCAACAAATATCTACAAATGTAGTACATCACTCGACATATGACACGTTCAGCCAATAGAAAGCCATCCTCCAAGACTGAGATCACAGATCAACTTGTTGCGGCAAAGTGGCCATGGCATTTGTAGGTCGTACAGAAGCTTCGGCTTGGGTCATATATTTTGTATTGTACATTGAATGCGACACTGTGATTTAAAACAACTTTAAATAAAATTTTACTAGTACTACTTACTATTCCTCAGACTTCCTTCTTGGCCCTGGTCTTGGCCCTGGTCCTGTCCATGCTGTCACTTAAGCTGTCCTTCTGTAGTTACACATTAAATAAAAACAAGAAATAACACTGTCCTTGTTGGTGTCTTTTCGGTATAAAGCAGAACCTGGACATTTTACTGATTTTAATGGCACTGTTGTCCTAATAGTAAGTAAAATACAATGGTAAGAATACAGTTAGGTACAAAAAAACAGGTTGGTTTTCTTCTTCTTCTTCCTTGCTAAGTGCAGACCCCTATAAACCAGTGTATCACACACTGCTGTGGTGTGGTGATAGTACGCTAAATCGGCTCCACCTTTTCCATGCGGTAGGCCAACGTTGGTCTGATTCTCTTCATATTATAGTTTGGTGGTCTTAAAGCAGAGATATACTGTATTTGAAACAGTCATCCTTAACCAAAACATGTTTGGATTTTGAAATAATACTCACAAAGTACCTAGGGCAAGCAAAGACCACACAATTTAAAAAATAACAAATCCTGTTGTGAACTTACAGCATCTCGTTATACCTATTCACATGTATAAGGTATCCAAGATCACCTCTATAGGTAAAACTTGCGCCAACTTTCTAGTCAATAGGCATCGATGTTAGCCACTAAGCCAAGTCAATCATGAAGTAGCACATTAACTGGCAGGTTTCATTAATTATCTCTTTCTCTATTATTGCTACGAAAGGAGGTATTTCTCCATAAAGTTGTTTCACCAGATTGAGTTTAGCTAAATTCCTTTGGTAGTGAAGATGCAAACCGTGCTTGTTGTGAGAATATGTATGATCATACTCTCCTCTCCACCTCTTGCTAGTGCTGCTTTATGATACTCGAGCGGGTCCTTCTGAGAAATAAGGATGTCGGTGACAGTTGATCCACTTCAATCCAGTCAGTGCTCCAATGGACACAAGATGAATTTGGAAACAAGATGAATGTCAAGGAGTTAGACAATAGTCATTTGCTTAGATGAAACATGGTGGACCAGATTTCTTATTTTATGCTGTATTTTTGAGTGCTGTATTTAATTACCATAAGAATACAAGGAGTTTTGGCATGTTCAGCAGAAGCAGTTTATCGTAGTTCTTCTTGCAAATTACATGACCATATGCAAGACAAATCATTGTAAAAAAGGTGAAACTAATGTCCTCTCCCACGTTGCATTGTTGAAAATGTACCACACAATATGATAGTGATATTCTGATTGCAGTGATATGTGTAAGAGTGAAATTTTATTTGGAAACTGAATAGTGAGCACAGTGAGTC
Organism: Alitta virens; assembly: GCA_932294295.1. Taxonomy (NCBI): domain Eukaryota; kingdom Metazoa; phylum Annelida; class Polychaeta; order Phyllodocida; family Nereididae; genus Alitta; species Alitta virens. The sequence goes on along the minus strand of OW028582.1, from coordinate 1,000,220 downwards.
ATGTTCCTATATGTCCCTACATTGATGATTCATAACTGTAATCACATCAAGATGATGACTTAGTAACAGCTGTCACACAGCCTGATCTGCCCACTGATGATATGGATAGGCGAATCTAGACGTTCATGCAGCTGATCAAGCACTCAGCTGATCAAGTGAATGTTACGATTATGACACATCTTCAGACTTGCTGCCTATCAAACGTCATCATACAGCATGCAAATTTGCAATGGAAAAGATAAGGATTTGCATCAATGATGACTCATCATGCAAACATTTTACTCCATACAGTAGGAATATTCTTCACTCTTACAGTGACACATATGTCATGAATGACATGAAGCTGTCGAATAAAAAATATATATATATCTTACACATACTGAAAGCTTACACTATGTATCTACCATGTTTGGGCGGGGGCCTAGCTCAGAGGTAGCGCTCTGGTCTTCCAACCACTGGGTCCCAGGTTCGATTCCTGGTCAAGCCTATGTTGGATGGCTGTTTCATCCTTCGTCTCATTGCAATGGTCTCTGCCTGTCCTAATTAGCCCAACTGGTGCAGAAATACAGGACGTAAAGCCCTAATCACACACACACATCTGCCATATTTGGACCATGCACTAGGCTAGGACCACATTTCTGTTATCGTAAATATTGCAGCACAATACATCAGCACATTTGCAAGTTGAAAGAACCTGTGGGACAGTCGGCAGCGGTCACTTGACCGGTGGCCCAGGATTAATTTTCTCTTGGCTTTAGTGCTTTTAGGAACAAATACAAACTTTGGTAAGCTTGGCATACATCCAGTCCAACATGCTTGCTTTAACACCACACATTTGCCAGAGGTCAGGGCTACTTTCGTCATAAAAAAATAGTCAATACAGAAAAAGGGACATCAACTTATTGTGTAATTGCTTTCAAAACTGCCAGAGTTACCATCAACTGAGCACTATGTCTTACTGGGCAAATAGAAGTGAGGGGAATACTTGAAAATGTGGGCCATAAGAATGAAAGTGGGTGTCGCTGAGAAGCTTATTAAAGTCATGTCAGGATGAGGTGAAGTTTCTGACAACCTGACGTGCTGCTGAAATATAGTTTTTATTGAATCAACAGAAAAAATTCGTAATCAGATATGATATGGTTTTAGTGCCTGGAGATAGCAGAAGTCGCCATGATGCATGTTTCAGTACTTGTTGCAAAGTTCAAGACAAGTTAGGCAAAAGACTAGAAAAAGTAACATCCAGTGGATACTGAAGGTTTTCCTTTCTTCCTTGGAATTTGTTTCCTGCAAGAATTCTTTGCAAATTCCTATCTCTTGTATGCTGTAACTTCAATTTGTAGTACTGAATTCTTGGAAAATGGCATTAAAACGTTTACTGTATAGACTACAACTGCAGACAAACATGATCTGTGTGTGTTAGAAAATGACACTAGTATTTACCATCACAGAGCTGTGGTCAAATGGTCACTGCCCACTGTCCAGTCTACCCCTCAATTTGCAAGAATACTAAGATTTATTTTGATGTAATATGCATGCGTATACAATCCCCTGGTTATTAGTACAAATGCAGTGCTCCAATAGACCTTCTTAAAAATTTATGACCGCCCACTGAAAGTATTGTCTGGAGAATTTTTGTGTGTGTTGGGATTGAGATTATCTCTGTTCCGATTAGTATCAAAAGCATTACTTCTGCATAGACCATCTTCAGAAGGTTTGTGTTTAGAAAAGTAATTAATTTTTCAGATACATTGTTTTTATGGTCCTCGACTAAAAAGTTGATTAATAAAGAGGAGGGGATTATCAAGTTCGCATTACAGTGTCATCTGGTGTCAACTCCTACCTTATAACTGAGTGTTCTCCAGTCTGTCAAGCTCCCTAATGGTCCACAGTAAATGAAACACTAATTGGAACAAAATGAGACACAGGTAAAATCATATAAAACATGCAAAGTATCATTATATGTAGCCTAATTACTTTAATCACACACCTGTCATACAATTAATTTGATTATGACTAGGTTTATTGCATGTACATATGATACCTTATTATGAAATGAAACCATCCATTGTCATGCAAGATATCATTCATTTATAATGATAATTGTGTGTTTCATCTAAATTGTGCTGACATGAGAAATTAAATTAGTTCTCTAATTCAGTTTAATTTGCTTAGGCTGTATCAGCTGCTATGCACCCTCATGTAAGTATTGTTATTATATAATGGTAAATATTTATGGCTTGCTTAATTACCATCCCCTTTTATTTATTTGGTAACATAAGCTTACCAAAGGAAAATACTCAGATCAGTATCAATGAAATATATCTCTCTTTGATGATCATTTCAGCAAATCTTCAACATCATTGTGGATGAATTTACCCAAGGAATTTGCAGACAAATTCAACTCTTCAAACGACTGCACACATTGATGGCTTGGGTCTGATTGCATCTTTGATTCTGGGTCAGGAACTCTAATTGCTGGATCTCAGTGTAGAAGCCTATTCCTGTGAATTTGGTACATGGCCAAATAGTTTTGGTAGAAAGCAGTTACTGTGGGTGTATAGGTTAGGGTTAGAATACCAGTTTGGTCTGAAATTGGGTCATCATCAATCCTACATGGGCAACGCGAGCAGACATCTTGCCAGTATGACATGAGGAGAAACTGTCAGGGTGATGTCGACTGACTATAGCCAACATAGAAATTAGGTTGACCCAATCTGGCATACTACCTGGGGTTAGCTGAACCAACATACATTATGGTGTTTTGAGTAAGTTATATTACGTGAAAGATATGTCTGTTTAAAGGGCATTAATTTTAATACTTGTCAATCTTGGAGTCCAGACCATGTTACACATTTACCCCATGAGTGGAGTCTTTGTTTGCCACAGCATAGACACTGAGTACACAAGGGACCTCCAATTTGATGTCGCATGCAAATGACATCCAGCAGAGATGTAGCTGATGAAGAGTGCTCAAGCCAGATCGAACCCAGCGATGAGTGCCAATGTACTAACAGGCCAATGCCTTATCATTAGGCCATCAAGCTGCTGCTTTTATGAAGATGAATTTATATGAGCTGTGCTGTCCATGATCATAGCCATCAATTTTTGGAGGTGACCATGTGTCCGTCCTATGGATGACAAAATCACCTGTTTGGATTCAGCACAAACTGACCAGTGGTCACTTACAAGGCCAGTCACATCTTGCCTGATCCAGCCCATTACAGATCTTTGTTTGTAAGCTCCCTTTGTGCATTTGGGCTGAACTAAGATGCTGTGCATGCTCCTTGCGGTAACTGACCATGGTCTGGGTATCCTGTTAGCCGGCCCAAATATGGAAATAAATTACCCCGCATTTCATCCTCAATGTAGCGTGGGAGCCAGGGTTACCTTGAGTGAGCTGAGGATATTCCTTGCTGTACAAAAACACAGAAACAATCAAAGTGCATAAAAACACCCCATTCCTTATGTATTTCCAGAAATGTACAGTACTCCTCCTAAATAACATTCAACCATAGCTATCTAGAAAAAGAAAAATCTAACTGAATCAAAGGCTACATTAGCACAAAGGCTGTTATAATATTCATTGAAAATATGGCTTGTGTTATAACTTGCACTTATGCTGTGCTTTAAAATGTTAATCGTGAAATTATATAATATAATTCATTGGATTTAACTGCAATGTATTTGGTTTGATTGCAGGTGACAGGGTGTTTAAATGTTGGCTCATTTAGTACTGTGCTAGTCTGCATCCCAATTCACATAATACTATGTGATAAAAAGATAAAACCTCTCAATCAGATCATGGAGCACATTTACCCAAATTTGAAATGCATTTAGGTTATAATGCATGCCTTGCAAACCGGGATTGAACAAATGGGTAGAAAAATTACCACAAAAGGTCATGGACAGATTGTCATGTGGGTCAAGGTAATCACAATTTTCAAATAATTGCTTTCTTTTTACAGCAAATCTAAATTGCTTCTCATGACATGTCGCCTAGGGATTCTCTTTAACCAAAACTAATTTTACCCATGTCAAGGATTTCCAAGTAAAACCATTGATGTATTGAAAAGATGCGTGTTGTCATGCGACAGTTTAAACTACGAACTGAATGCGCAATATATTGAAGAGATTTATGCAGATGTGGATGCATTTCATTGAATTGTGTACATTGATCAATAAGCAAAAATAAACAGTTGTAAAATATATAGAAATATTTATGTAGCATAAGCTTATTAAGAACCAGTATATATTAGGCTTATTTGCAATTTTCAAAATCATACTCTTTATAAAAGATACAGATTTTCCACTTTTCACGCTTTATGACCCAGGTAGCCCAATGTAGCTCTGTTCTCAGTATGACGAAATGATTTCACCGTTCTCACAAATTTACCAAAGATCATGGGTCTAATGCATGGCCATGGCATCTACCTGTCTCACCAGCCATCCCCAGCTAATATTTATAATGATATTTTGCCTTTTCATTATCTAAGCTAATGTGTGATCGCATGTTTCATCATACTGTTTGCTTTTCTTAAATTAGTACATTATTCGTACTGTTCATTTCTTGATATGTTCTCTTTGCACATTTTTTAATTATGCATGATTATTTTTTTGATCACATAAGTTTGCAACAAATACTTGTAACAGTGTCAGCCATGAAATATAATAAATTGAGACATTGAACATTGATATAGCAAGATATGCTGACTTTATCCGTTAATGCAGATATAAACAGATTCATGACTTACTTTTCTCGCCACCATGAGCGGCCTAAGGAAGTCATAGACAACTAAGTTGACAGACTTCCCCTTCAGCAGCGCATAATCTACTTCACAAAGGGCTCTTGTTTTTCTGTAAGTAACATACACAAATTGGTGAAATGAGGCTCAGAAATGTCAACCAAGGTGTTGCAAATACATGTAGGTTGTTGAGATGTCTGGGCTATAGGACTTGACTATAAGACTGCAAGATGTCTGCCAAATGAAGCATATTGTAATCATAATCGGTTTTGACATTGTTTTGGCTACAAGTGATTATAAGTAATGAAACTAATGGTTGGTGTATTATGCAGTAGAACTCGGCTATAAGATACCTACACAAGGCTACCTCACTATTACCAAAACCTTGCAATTAACACCACCTCATGACTAAGACCACCTTATTATCAATACCGTCTCACTACCAATAACACATCAGTATTTAGATCACCTATTTTTTGACCCAATTGATTCTACATATGTATTAAGGCCATTGTACATCTGCTTTTTAGAAGAATATACAATTCAAAAAAAAACTTGGTCTCTATCGGAACCTGGAATCACAAGCTTTTATTCTTTTTTGAAAATGTATATTGTTCTAAAAAGCAAACTTTGTCTCTATTGATTTTTTTGTCAGAAAATTACACTACCAAAGGTGAAATCAGATAGATAGTGGTACTTAAGAAAGTGTAACTGCCCAAACTGCCAAAAACACTTGGTCCAGGAGGTGATGTGTAAAATTCCCTCCTAGTAACTGTAATCTCATTTGTGATAAACATTTTAAACGTCCAAGAAACACAACCAAACATGCAATTAACAAACTGCGATAGAATATCAGCTTGACCAGTCAGTTAAAAATTAATCATTTTTACTATTAAGGTTTAAGGTTTATTTAGTAGACACCCAAATTGGCTCGTGGCCACTTGATTAGGTGTATTTTTACAGTGTTTAAATATAATTGCAAGTAAAACAATTCTGTATGTTATAGTTAATTTGGTATCCATTAATTATATAAAGTTTGACATATTGAGCAAATCCAACAAGACCATGCGTTTGCAATTTAGAAGATATGATATGTTCTGTTTTATTTAATGTATTTATCATTTTTAACTTTAAGCAGTTTTCAGTTAATGTCCTTCTATGGAAAGTATTGTAATATTGATTTTTTGATCTGGTGTTGTAGTTATGTATGTCTTTTGATTTGAATATTTCAATATTTTGGAAATATTCAGGGACACCATTGTTTTCAAGTTTATGTAAAAATTTATATGTCTGTAATTTGTTGATGTCTTCTGAACGTAATATAGTAATCTTTTAAACAGTGGTTCAGTATGGGCATTGAATCTAGAATTGTTTATTACACGAATGGCTCTTTTTTGGATCTTATTTAGTTTGTAGGATTTATGTCCCCCGACAAGTATTCCATAACATAATTTCGAATGAATTAGAGAATTGTATATTTGAAGCAGAATGTTTTCTGACACTGACTTCTTGATCAAATTTAAGGAGCCAATAGTTTTTGATAATGTGGCTGTTAATCTACTTATATGATTCTTAAATGTGAGTGCAGTGTCCAGTTGTTTACCAAGATAATTGAAACTGCTAACAGTCTCTATTTGCTTACCATTCAGTTTTATTTCTGGTTGGTCTACTTTTTTTTGGAGGTTATGGAATATCATGCATTTTGTCTTATTTGTATTCAATGAGAATTTATTAGATTTTAGCCATATAGAGATATTCTGGTGTTTATCATTTATATTTTTTGAATTTTGAGCGGCTGTTAACTCGACATTTAGAACTACATAATGTGGTATCATCTGCATATATTATGACATCAAAGTAATCGGTTGCCCTGCAAATATCATTGATATATATTATGAATAATAAAGGTCCTAATATTGATCCTTGAGGTACTCCTGTAGTTATAATTTCAGTTTTTGATTTTTGTCCTCAAATTGCACACATTGTTTTCGGTCTGATAGGTAGCTGACAAATAGCTCCAGTTCAGTGCCCTTTAGTCCATAGAATTGAAGTTTATTCAAAAGAATTTGATGGTGTATAGTATCGAATGCTTTACTAAGATCCATAAACACATTTACAGGAACCTTATTTTCTTCCATCATCCATATGATGTTATCGGTCAGTTGTAAGCAAGCCATTTCAGTTGAATGCTTTTTTCTGAAACCGTATTGGTTTTTATTGAACAGTTTGTTTGTTTCAAAGTAATTTTGTAATTGTTCATTCATAACTTTTTTTCATTTATCATGGTCCAGCATATTTTTGAATCATTCTTGTTTTGTGTGAAATTATAATCGTAATAATTAGTTTTAGCTTCTATGGCTCTTTTCGTTATATTATTGTAGGTTTTTAAATTAATTTTCAGTGATTGATATTTTTCACTTTCCACTTTTGTTTTCTTTAGTTTAGAGTATAGTTTATCCCTATAGTTAATGGATTTAATCAAACTGGTTGTGATCCATTCGGATTTTTTGTGTTTTCGTCTGTCAAATTTCACTTCAGTAATTGGGATATATTTTTTCATTTCATGGCCTAAAGTTTCTAAGAGCTTATTGCAATTTTTGTCAACACTTTCATTTGTGTCAAAGTCCAAGAGAGTATCGAAATCAGTTTGACATAATGTGTCCCGGAGGAGTTTGATTGATTTATTATTGTATTTGTATATCTTTATGAATCTTGGTGATTTTTGAGTTATTTTATCCATAGCTATGAAAATAGGGAGATGATCTGATATGTTGCTATTTATTATACCGCCAGTTATTTCTAACGTATGTGTATTAGACCTAAGGAAGATATTATCTATTAGAGTTCCATGATTTCCAGATATTCGTGTGGGCATTGTAATTATCGGAATGAAGCTGTAGCTCAGCATGTTATAAAAAAATGTTTTTGCAAAATTGTTATCTTCAACTTTTAAAAGATTTATATTAAAGTCACCTACGATTATAGTCATTCCAGTGTCTTGGTCTATTTCATTTAGGAGTACCTCAAGGTCTTCTAGAAATTGTTCTTGTTCCTCACTTAGATTTCTTGGAGGTCTATAAATGTTTATTAGCCTTAATTGCTTTTTTGAGCTATCAAGATAATTTCAAGTTTTTGATATTCCCAGAGTGTATCATATCTGCAGGACACCACAACGTCTCTGTACTCATAATCCTGCTTCAGATAAATGGCAAGACCACCATGTTTTCCACAAGTTCTATTTTTTGTAATTAAATTATAGCCTTTGATGTTTAGAGGACCAGTTTCTATATTTTCGTGTAACCATGTTTCCTGAATACATAATGCATCATACTGAAAATCACTGCTATTCAAAGTCCTCAATATGTAATTTGATTTCATCCAATTTTGAATTTAGACTTTGGACATTCAAACTGAAATTTGTGAAAAGATTTTTTGAATTTGGAAATATTTTAGGAATGTGTGCATTATCATAATACTTGCATTGCTGGAGGATTTGCTCATTATCATTCAGATATGAAATGGAATTCAAATTATTTTCTTCCATTGCTTTGAAGGTCTTGTGTTTTCTGTCTAGTTAGCCTGACGTTCATGTTTGAGTCGCTCATTGATGAATGTGGTTTTTCTGGGCAATCTTCGTGCAATTTGCTTGTTTTTTCTGGTGGTGTTGGACTTAATTGTCCACTTTCTTCCTCTTCGTTTTCTTCATTGTGAGTGGTGGTTTCAGGTGTTCCTGTAAGTTGATGTCTGGATGTTGAAGCTTTTTTTTTTTTGTCAGATGTAGATTCTCGACTGGGTGTTGACTGCATTTGTGATAGCAGTTGTTGGATTATTTCACTTGTTTCTAGTTCTTTTGATTGAGTTTCTTTGAGAAGAGGATGGTCATTATTTAATTCAATAGGTTCATCTTCTATTTTTTGCCTTACATATATTTTTCCTTCTTTTGTCCAGGTTGAATGGATAATTTTCTTTTTCTTCAATTGTCTTGCTTTGTAAAATAAGTTTGACTCAGCCATGGTTAGATCCTCGGATATATATATGTTTTTATCCTTCAGCTGTCTCACTCTTTGCCTGTAAATAAGCTGAGCATCCCAGCATGATTTCATTGTAACAAGATATTTTGGTATTGATGCTTCTGGCTCACTTGTGTATGTTTCATTTTTCCTTTTATGTGTAGGCAATTGTTGTACTGCTATAATTCCTTGATGGTTAATTGCTGGAAAATGTGCAGTTAGGAAATTTTCTAAAAATATCTTGGGATCTTGGGTACCAATATCTATTCCGGCAATAATGATATTGTTTCTCTTTATACCTCTTTCCAGATTTCTTTGTGGTAGTTTGGATTGGTAGACTGGGACTGAGTGGCTTGATTCTGTGGTCTTGGGATTTTTTTCCAGGCATTGTTGGCATAAATTTCGAAGTTCTGACTACTCCTTGCTGTGCTTGTCTACTTGAATTGAGAGCTGGCTCATTGCATCTTTCATTTTCTTGTTATTATTCTTCATATGATTCAATGTTTTCCAGAACCAGATCAATTCTTGATGTCACAAATGTTTTCATTTCCTTTACAAGTACAGACATGAGCTGTATTATAGCGTCATTGCAAGCCATGACAGATAGTTGCCCTTAGCAACGGGCCAGGCCTGCTGCACTGTTTAATGTGACTGTGCAAACTTCTTGTTTTCTCTTGTTTTCAGTTGTGAAGAAATTTTGTCGTGAGTTCAGATTGTTCCTGGGTGTAGGTTCTAGTAGTATGACTATTTTCAGACCTCTCTGTTCAATATTGCCGCAGAAATTTGCACAAATTATAGGAGTGCTGTTACAGCTGTTGTGCTGTCCTTTGTGCCTCGTTCTGATTTACTGGGACCCTTGAAGTAAGAAAATGTGATTTAGTCAACACAAGAAAAGCCTGCAGACGATTTAACACAGGACACAGCAAGGGAAGCAAAGCTATATTTTGGGTCAGCCCAGGAGCAAACAATGCCTTAAGATAGTTAGTTTTGGCTGCTCTCCGGAGTGCAAGTATTTTTCGATTTTATTTCACTTGGCTTGCCAGGATAAATTGTGCGGACTGAAGATTTATTGGGTTCATGGACCTGGTGGTCAAGCGGCCAATGCCCACGGTCCAGTCTGCCCTCAACTTGCAAATGCTGCCATTTAGTCTAGTGCACTATTTATGATGTGCAGAAATGCAACCCAGCATTCATGCTCATCTGTAATGGCTCTTCTGTGACTGCTAAATGAGATAGATAATGCTCAACCTTCGGTGCTATGAAGTAAAACTTTGCATATTACTCATATAAGTATTAAGTATTACGTATTACGCTTATACTTATAAAAGCAAATGTCAGCTGGGCAGTGGGCGCCAAATTGCATCGTGGCTGGTATACTCTGTTTACATGGCAATAAGTTTATGTGCTTGGGCTGGAAACTGAAATTGCATATTTTATGTTTCTTATTATATTATCTGCAACTGTTTACGGAACATAATAATGGGACATATTAATTGGTTATCTCTAATCATGAATTTATTAAGTTTTTCCTGCACAAAAAACAAAATATAGGTACAGCCAATGTTTGTATATTCACTAGGAATATACATATGATTTTAAAGTATGACATTCCCTAGGAATGTACAATGCCATAGCTTTACACAAACCCATTTTTGTGATATGTCAAAGGTACACTTCATGCTCTCACATCTGTTGGTTTAGCTGAACATACACCTAGGTTCCATCTCCCACATATTTGGTTGAGCAGATTTTAGTGCTGCAATTATGGTGATTTTGATGTTTCAGTAGAAGTAATTTTGTATAAGCTGCATCATGTGAAATGTTAAAAAAACAGTAGCCAATATATTTGGGAAATCTTCTAAAATGTCCATGTGAATGTATGAGTGCTGCTGGGTATAAAGATTTGTAAGCTTATATGACAAGCTGACAGAGGCAGATGTAATGATGATACGATAAGACTTGGAGTCCACACCATGTTATACATTTACCCCATGGGTGGGGTCTTTCACTTGCCTAAGCTTAGTCACCAAGTACAAGGCCTCCAATTTAAGCTCTTAGTCAATCAACATCCTGGGTTGTTGTTCATGTAGAGGGCCCTGGCCTGGGATCATACTGGGACCTTCAGCCAAGCTTGGAATTTGGAGAGGCCTTAATCATGAAGCCACCCTGTTGCTATGAAAACACATAGTGTCTGCAGTTAGCTAAAATGCCTAAACATTTTGTCAATATGTCGAAAAAGACTGGGAATTTGACTGACAGCTTTGTCTACGTGATATTTTCAACATTGTGGAATGATGTAAACCTTTACTCAAGAGTGTGCTGTGATGCTAACTCTGTTTCTGACCTGTGCTGTGTTGAGACAATTTGTAGCAAAATGAACTGATAGTAACTCTATATGAACCTTGTTTTCAATCTTAACTTCAAATATGCTATAGCATATGACCGTTTTATGCTATTTAAAATCCTTTTTAAAGTAACTTATGCGTTTGCTTGCTATATTGCTATCCGGCAATTAAATTTTCTGTCATATTTAAATATAATTTAAACCTCACACGTAAAAATTATTGCTACTGAAGGAAAACTATTTGTTGTGTGTTCATTATTTGTAGCAGTTTATAAAAGTCCAAGGATACAATTTAGCTTGTCCAAAAGTGAGAATGTCAGTTTTTAAGAATGTTAATTTTTTGCTTAGTATCACTAAAAACCAAGAGGTATGTGAGCTTATGCAACATGATGGCCTACTGCCTGTCTGGCCTTACATACAGAGAGTGTATCAGCAACTTAGGAAATACAGATTGAGTACAGACATGCAGAGAGTTGTTTGATCAAATATATAAGCAACTTGAGCAATACGGGTTGGTTGAAAACACATGTAGCCCCTCATTTTCAGTCAATAATTTTGTTAAACTATTTTAAACTTTATCTTTCCAATGTGTCAGACACAAAACAATTCACATTCGTGTTCAATGTGAAAAATATGACAATAAAGCTTGTGTTATGTTATGTTATGTTATGTTCAGGCAGTGGTGTCCCTTCAACTTATTGAAAATTTTTGGAAAAAGTTGTTTCTATATTGTATGGTTGGACAACTGTAGATTTGTTCAAAAATATGTATGATAGCTGGTAAGTTTAAATTTACCTGTGATACGAAGAAAAGTTTCTCAGTTCACAGAAAACATTACCAAATAAACACACATGTAACATGTGCAGGAAAACTCGTTAACTGACCTACTTTTGGTGCTCTTGTTGCAATTATGGTGCAGTTCAAAACATCAAGGAAAACATCTGCATGGTTCCTTTATTGCTTATGTGACAGGTATTTTCAGGAACTGTTACAATTTCGCACCAAAACTTTAGAACAGTAATTACAGCGGCATAAAATGACACTCAGTACAAATTAGCTGGTTCATTAAGTTCATCTAGATATGTAGGTCATTGTAGGACCAACAAACTGCCAAATAAATGGATTAATTTTTGGAATTAAGAAAACCCCAAGTCATCATTTAAGTCATTCCTAATTACACTAAACATGCCCATGTACAATAGTTTTTGCCTACCTGTATGAATATTTCTATGGTGTTTTTTTCCCTTCAGAATCTCATTTGGCAGCATTATAATCTTTCATTGAAGTGTTGGTGTTCAGAATTTATAGAAATACAAGAAAGACACTGGTTTTTGAACCAGTCAGCCTCATAGATTATGCAGACACAACTTAGAAGGAATCTGCCATTAGGCTGATGGGTGTACCAAGCTGAACTTTCTTTGCTAAACTTGTTCAACACCTCGTGTGACATTTCCCAGCCTTTCCATATTAACTTGGATATAATATTAAGAGCCTGGTGTGGCTCCCTCCACATATGGATAACATTCTTCTGTGAATGAAGTCTATAGACTGCGCTGTTAACAGCAGTTCGGATCCCCAGAGTGCACCAGAATCGTGTTGAAATATCAGATGTAGTTTGGATGTCTGAATCCTGAGAAAGGACAGATTCTAAGAATGAATTGGCCACTATGAGACTATTTTGTGGATGAACATGCTAATTTTCTTTCTCTATAAGTTAGTTTCAGAATATAGACAATCTCTGGACAGAGCAATTTACCGGTCTGATTAACTATATGAATACACTTGCTGACTTGGGTTATAAAAAGAGAGGTTTTTTCATCAACTTTAAAATATGTCAGCGTCGCTCTATTGAAAATGCTTCAGTGAATGACTGCAGTTGCCTTGATCTCTAGCATATGATTTGTTAAAATTAACAAATATTTGGCTCATCAAGGATTTTTCTTATTATACTTTACCCAAAATAACAGATACTTAATTTTCTTGTCTATTTAAGCTACAGCAAAAGCAAGAAAGTGTCATCCACCGGTAAATATGGGAGCTGGCATTTTCTAACCTGCATCATCACAAAGGTTCATCGAGCAAAATTTCGGTAACACACTGTCATTTGCCATTGCAATGCTGAAATGTTGAATCATTCTGAATACTGCTGACTACATATTATTCAGCCTTTAAATCTTTATGCATGATTAAAAACTTTCTGCATTTCTTGTTAGGCACTTCAACATAAAACACAATAGTATTAGTTGTGGTAGCCAAGTAGTAAATATGATTCTGTTCCCGAAAAGAGGTAACTGTCAATTTATATAACAAATAAGCATAATCATAATCAATCAATATTTCCATGACATATCTATACACAGAATCTGTCACTGAGCATTTCTCTTCATTCAAACTGAAACAGATCCCTGGACTGATGTACTTCCGGTTGGGTAATTGCGGAGGAATAATTTTGCACTTCTGCCAATCATCATGGAGGGAGCACTGATTGGTTCATTAGTCTAGAATTACTCAATTTTAATATTGAAAAATGTCACAGACATCTTAAATAAGTGTAGTGGACCCTGTTACATTTTTAAGTGCAATGTTGTCGCCACATACAGTGAATATTTCACTGTTTGTCAATCAAAGAAGCTGTATAAAAAAAATATCAAATGACAATATATGAAAGTTTCTTTGGTGAAAATATGCATGGTATTGTTCGTCAATTTGTGACTAGGGCCTGTGAGTGTCTTTCCTATCTTCAACATATCTGAGTAAAGCAATGATACAGGAATATTTTATTTAACACACTTCAATCATTTTTTGTGTAGGACCAATGAGGTGAAATATATCTTATTTTATGTTATCTTATCTTTTATCACAATGAAAAACCGATTTCAGGTCATATAATCCACAAATATTTGAAATACCATTAAATACAATTAGCACTCCCCAATGATTGACTACAAATGTAGTACATCACTCGACATATGACACGTTCAGCCAATGGAAAGCCATACTGCAAGACTGAGATCACAGATCAACTTGTTGTGGCAAAGTGGCCACAGCATTTGTATTCCTCAGGCTTCCTTCTTGGCCTCCATCTTGTCTTTGCTGTCACTTTGTTGTCCTTCTGTAGTACATGTTAAGTAAAAACAAGGAAAACACTGTCCTTGTTGGTGTCTTTTTGGTATGAAGCAGAACCTGGAAATTTTACTGGTTTTAATGGCACGGTGTCCTAATAGTAAGTAAAATACAATAGAAAGACTACAGTTGGGAACAAAAATAGGTGGTTTTAATGATGAGGTGGTTTTCTTCTTCCAGCTTGCCAAGTGCAGGCCACTAGAAACCAGTGTATCACACACAGCTGTGGTGTAGTGATAGTACCCTATATTGGCTCCACCTTTTCCATGCGGTGGGCAAACGCTGGTCTGATTCTCTTTATTAAAGTTTGGTGGTATTAAATCAATGATGTTCTGTATTTGAAACAGTCCTTCTTAACAAAAACATGTTTTGATTTTGAAATATAACTCAAAAGTAACTATGGCAAGCAATGACCTCACACTTTTAAAGTTACCCTAGTCCTGTTGTAAACTTACAGCATCTTATACCTATTCACATGTATAAAGTATGATTTCCATGGCATCCTAAGATGAATTCCACATGTTCCAGTCAACAGGTATATATGTTAGCCACTAAGCCGTGTGAATCATGATGCAGCACTTTAACTGGCATGGTTCATTCATTGTCTCTTTCTCTATTATTGCTATGAAAGGAGGTATTTCTCCATAAAGTTGTTTCACCAGATTGAGTTTGCCTACATTCTTTGGTTGCAAATATACAAACAGTGCTTGTTGTGAGAATATGCAGGGTCATACTCTCCAGCTCTTGCTAATGTTGCCTTATGATACTCGAGTGGGTGCTTCTGAGAAATAACGATGTTGGTGACAGTTATTGTTGGTCCCCTTCAATCCAGTCAGTGTTCCGGTGGACTTGAGATGAATATCAAGTTGTTAGATTTTAGTCCCTGGGTCAGAGGAAACATGGGAAACCAGATTTATTTATGTTTTGATACTTGTTGGTTAGTTTAAGAGTTGTGTAATTACTTTAAGAATGCAAAAAGTTGTAGCAAGTTCAGCAAATATTTGAAACAATTGGATTAAGTTTTGCTACCGTTATACTACTCTAATCAACATGTGAATTTATTTTTGTTACAAGATCACATAGACGCTTGCAGTCTACTAATGACTGATAATGACGTCAGACAACACTGCTATCAATTAGTTTCATTCTCAGGCTTGTTTATTCACCATATATAGGAGTTTGTCAGTCCCCGCGCAGTGAACTACTTTCGCTTTTATGAATTGAAGTTACTAAACTCTGGTGGATGTTTTTCTCCCTGCTGCCATGAAGTTTTTTGTCACCACTAATGAATCTCATTGCTGCTCCGGGGACCAATACCAGGCTTATTCAGCTCAGGGGTCATGCTGGGTTTCAATGAAGGTTTACATCACTCCATAAGGAGTCTACCAAGTCTCAGCCAGGAGCACCAATACTCCCAAATGAAGTCTGCGGGTATGGTCTGCAACTTGTGAAGTGTCACACATGACTGTCAGTATGGTCCAAAGCTTCTCAGCATGGATGCTTGCATCATACATTACATCAAGAAACTGAGCAGCTGTTGTAATGTTTATCTTGGATTACTACACATGTATTGACTATATGCCAAACTCTTGTCAATGCAAAGATGATATTTGCTTCATTGTCATACATTCGCCAATATAGATGACCTATTAAATTAAAAAAATTCATGTATTTGTATGTTCTTTTGTAAATAAATTCCGATACTGCAATCTTTTCGTGGTAAGTAAGATTAGTTTCATAAAATACCATCAACTGTAGCTGTCTGTAGTGACCAGCACCTGACTGTGGTCTAAACATGCTAAAGCCAGCTGCTTCTGTCCACTTAATAGCTAATGATACAGTGTAGTGAATGAATATTAGTTTTAAGAAGAAACTAGGTGTTTACAAAAGCTTTCAAAATAGCTAGAGTTACTGGAACACTATGTGTAACTAGACCAATAGAAGTGGGAGGAAAGCACAAAATTATGGGTCGTAAGAGAGCAAGTGGGTGTCGCTGAGAAGTTTATAGCAGTCATGTCAAGGTGAGGTGAGGTTTATGACAACCTGATCAAAATATACAGCGGATGTTAATTCATCAGGGATAGTCCAGTCATGTAATCAGGGTAAGATTGGCTGGTGGTGCCCAGAAAGTTCAGAATGTACTACGATGCATTTAAAATGATGTTCCGATGCTGGTCGCAAAGCTCAAGACGCATTAGGCTTAAAGGATAGACAAAAGTAGCATCCAGTGTACACTCAAAGTTTTACTTTCATTCTTGGAATTTTGTGTCCGATCAAGATTATGTGTAAATTCTAATCTCCTCTACTATAGTTTGAAGGCCTTTTTTCCGGGGAAAAATGGCTTACTTATAGACAACATCTGCAGAAGAACTTGATCCATATGTGAAAAGAACAATATTAAGCTTACCAAATGATGGCATCGAGGGAACAAAAATGTCTTATGATATATGTCTTAAATTGATTTAGATAAACTTAAGCCGGATGCAGAGATTTAAGTATTATATTGCAATATGAAGGTATATGTGTATCTCATTCACAATGAAGATAATTTTTGCTTTTTGTACTTTGCTCACCAGGATCAATTTGCAGACTGGAGATTTATTGGGGATCATGGACCCGGTGGTCAACTGGTCACTGCCAACTGTGCAGTCTACCCCTCAACTTGCAAATACACTAAGATTTATTTTGATGTAATACGAATCCGTATACAATCCCATAGGGCTACTAGTTCTAAAGCAATGCTCTAACAGACCATCTTAACTATACCTCTCATTCCAAATATCGTCTGAAGAATTTTATTTGTGTGTTTTGGTAATGACATTACCTCTGTACAGATTAGTATCAAAGCATTACTTTTCTCTAGACTTCCTTCAGAAGATTTATGTTAAAAAAAGTAATTTAAATTAAGAAAATCTTTTTGTGGCAGTCAAATAAAAAATGATGGATTTGATAAAGGGTAGAAGATAATCATGTTTCTATGACATGACCACTGGTCCTACTGGATGGTTTTATTCGTTCACAGCTTGACAAGTGGTCAGCATCACCTGCCACTAAAGCATGTTGTGACCGAAATAGAGGATTCCTCGCATATCTAGTCCAGCGGGTTATTGTCCTCCTGAAGACCAGTGGTCAGCTCTAAAATTAGTCCGATCCTTATAAATGGTTGCGGTTTTCTACTTGTGTAAATGTTGAAGTGGCAAACCAGTCTATGCTTTTCTTCCCTTGTATTTATTGTATACATATGTGTGCTTTTGTGCTGTAAAATAAAATAATTCTGAGTTCTGAGTTCTGAAAGTATGTTTCAGGTTTGTTCATCAAAAAACCAATTTAAATTTAGCAAATAAAAAACTAAATATCAAACTGTCTATCAAATAATGATATTTTCTCAGCATTCCATGGCAATGATGTTATTAAAAACCAGCACTGCCACTGCCTTACAGATTAAATAATATTTGCCACTGTGGCTTTTACTAACCTATCGAGAAACCTAGTTAACTTTTGAGATCAACCATAATTGGACCTTGTCCAATCTTGTTAAGATGTTTTATCTTCAACCATACCCTGTGGTTAACTACCTTTTAGCAGCTATTTACTAACCTCATCTTTGTTTTTGGGGAATGGTAAATAAGAGAGAATGATGAACATCATGAATCTGAAGTGAATAGGAAGAAAAGCTACCTCAAGAGGTCTCTGACACTGTAGCAGATAAGTATTGTTTAATGGCATCATCTATTCTTACGTAACACTGATGTAGTGACATCATCTTATTGTCTTTTCATGTGCTACAGTCGTAGTGCCACTTGTAGTCTCAGTTACGTTTTCTCTCCAATAAAAAAAGGTATAATTTTTAGCATAGATGAAACACTTATTCATAAATTTTTAAACGCTTATACGGACATGTTACACTGGAATGATGATATTCCAAATTCGCATTAATTAATTTTATTAGGTACTCACCTTGGGTCGAAAGGTCCTGGATTCGATTCCCCTACAAGGCATAACTGTTGACCAAATTCTCTTTAACCAATGCTCCGTTCCACTATTACCAGGTGTATTATATAGGTAATTGGCTACAGGCAGTGATGCCTGTTGTGGATTGCTTAAGTGAGTGGTTGGCTGTACGTCCTGTATTACTGCACCTGATGGGCTAATTATGACACAGGCATGGACCATGGCAATGAGACAAAGGATGAAACAGCAATCCAACATAGGCTCCGCCGTGAGTATGCTGCCCAGGGAGTTGAGAAAGAAACAAGCTTGAACAGGTCTGTCAAGAATGTGATACCACAAGTAGAATGAGCTTGTCAATGAGTACAACAGATTCGAAACTAAATAAATTGGCTTAAATTATTCATTATCTACCTTCAATAATCTGCAGCTTCTGTCATTCAGCTGCTTCGTTCAATTATACAATGAGACAGAACCTCACATTGATATACCTCATCACCCACTTCCTGTAAGATAATTGCAGAGGAATCATGTTTCATAATTTCCTGCCAGAATAACTCTCTGGAATCACTTTGATAATATTCATAAATGCCACTGAATGGGACAACTTCGAAACACCACACAGATCAAATTCTGTCCTGTCAAAGATTGGGGGCCTAGCTTGGTGGTAGCATCCAACTTGGGCTCACCCAGAAAGCAAACCTGGAACCCAGTCTATTTTTCATTTGACCTGTGAATGTACATGTAATCTTAATGTAAATGGAGTTATCACCATCCATGCAGTCTCAACCCACTTTACAATTAAACCCTTGATGAAGCTTGAGCCATTCTCAACTCCCTGGGGAGTATACAGCCCGTTACACAGAATTACTTGCAGGGGCTAAGCACTTAAAATTGCCATCACTGCCTATTGCCAAGTACCCTGTTACACTTGGGTGCAGTGGAGCAAAAAGTTACGGAGGATCTGCTCAGTTCCTCCATGCCATGGTGGGGGCTCGACCTTTCGATTTGAAGGCGAGCACCTTAACCATTAAGCCACGGCATGAATAAACTATAATGGCAAAATGGGACTAATGCTTGACAAAAAAAGCAGACAGGGTTCCAAAAGGAAGATAGGGAGGTCAAAAAGAAGATTTCATCTTACTAATGACCAGTTTCAGCAACCAATTGATACATCGAGTCTGTCTGCTTGGGTTTCTACATCTTGAGCTATAGCAGCTGGGAATGTAAATCAGCTTTGCATGTCAATGGCTAAGTACAATTTGTTGTAACTTGTATTGATATTCCACTAATATATCTATTCTTACAAATGTTTGTTACTCCATTTTTTGGGTGGGGACCTAGCCCAGTAGTTGCGCACTGATAATCGTATCACCAAATTATATGTTGTCATCATCAATTTTTTTTCTCCAATACATGGTTGGAAACAAATGTTGTGACCGATGTTCATTAATACAGTTGATCAGTACCCTGAATAAACCAATGTTTATTAATACAGTTGATCAGTACCTTGATTCAGCTATATAATATTATCAAGTGATGATGATTGTAATTTTCTCGTTATACACATACCAAGTTTGACCTTCAAATTCTGTGCTTCTACTTAATATCGAACTGTAAATCTTCCTAGCCACTAGTGTAATTTATTGGTATGAGCCACAAGAACCACTGTTTAATCTACAGCAATCAGTGACATGTGTTCACACACTGCTGCTTGCAGTGGCTTTGGCCACATACATGTATTTATCTCTGACCAGCTGTCAACAGTGAGACAGCTGTAAAACAACTGTGAGATACCATTTTCTGATATTGCGCTTCATTCTTTTGATTATCAGCTATGCCCAAAGAAAGGATCAATCGTCTATGATCACTGATGTAACAATCATTCCCTTGTGATAGTACAAGAGCAATGGGTTGGAGCAAGTAAACTAGTGGTACAGCACCCGACTCCCAATCCCAAGGAATCAGATTTGAGCCTGGCTCATTGACTTCTGTTTGTAGCCTTTAGCAAGCCACTAACTTCTGTTTGTGGCCTTTAGTCACTTAGTCCTCATTGCTACTGTCTACTCAGCAGAGAATGGGTATCTGGCTTTACAGATATAGGAAAACTTCAATATAAAGTTCAAAATCATGGTACTGATAAAGCATGTGTATGGCTGTATACTCCCAAGGGAGCTGAGTTTGAGGCCAGGGGAGCTGCTGTATGCTGCTTAATGGGAATAGTAGCTCTCAAAAATAGTCAAACTACACATTTTTTAAATCCAACTTTAGGTCTACAATAAACGCCAAATGTTACATATACAATATAATATGAACGCACTCAATAAACAAACATTGTACTAGTAAGATGCATCAGAATAATTGTCAATACATTGTTAATGAATTATTGTAATCATATCATAAGATATATCAATGTGTGTTTATATGAGCAAGTATAATGATGAAATGCCATGTGTGCTTATGACAACCATTTCTAGCAAAGCCATGGCCCTCATAGGCAAATACTACAAGCAGTAATTGCAGCATATGCATAATCATATATTATATTGTAACAGGAGCAGCCTGCTTTTTTGATATCAACAGATTTTTTTATATAAGTAAATGTGAATCTGAGATCACTGGCTTTGATGGAAAGTCAACAAATCTTATTTTAGGCATGAGCTTTGAAGGTGAATCCAGTTTTAAATAAAAGGTTTCTGGCCAGATTCAAGGGGCAATTCTTTTCTTTTTTTTTTACAATCAGCAATGGCCTGACAAGATGCATTTCTGGTTAAATCACTAAAGTATAATTGCTGAACTGATTAAATGCATGATTTAATACATTTGTGATATAATATTATTATTAATTTATTAAATTCAACAATTGTTCTACTAAATAACCTAATTAACTGGAACGCTTTTTTTTTTCTTTTTCTATATAATTTCTAATTAAAAATCTGGTAATATCGTATATTTTTTACATGCTTTTTACATGTTGTTCCATGTTCAATGTTAGGAAGCTCAGACAGTTATTAATAAAAGACAAATCACACTGATAGTTTTATATAATTATCTACAGCAAACATCAGGTACATTACAATGCATGTTTCCATTTATCTGAGATGGTCTTTGCATTAATATGCAAAAACCAAATAAAATAGAAAAACAACAAATTAATCATATCAAAAGAATGAGCAATGATCTTAGCTCCTATGTCAGACATTGGGGTCAATATGTCTTTATTATTTTGCCCTTAAATAAATCACAAAGGGAAACATCCCCCATACAGCTACATAATCCCCATATTACAGGCTTTAAGCAAAGGGCTCGCAGTTCTTCGTGCCTGTTTTTGGACCACAATCAATTTTTTAATCCAGGAAACTGGTTTGTAGAATTATGGATGCTGTCAATGATATAACTCATGCAAAGGATATAAATACAGCTATTTCCAAAATTTAAAAAGTGTTAAAAAATTAACAAATAGATCTTAGTATATGCTATCATTTTGTAACACTTATACACAATTAGATAAGCCATTTTTTAACATAAATTACCCTTCAAGACTGATTTGATAGGGGTGGGTGAATGTTTTTTTTTAACAACTTGTATTTTTGTACCTGATGGGCTAATTAGGACAGGCTGAGACCATGGCAAGGAGATGACGGATGAAACAGCCATCCAACTTAGGCTTGCAACGACTGGGTTCCAGGTTTGCTTCTCAGGTGAGCCCAAGTTGGATGGCTGTTTCATCCGTCATCTCATTGCCATGGTCTCCGCCTGTCCTAATTAGCCCATCAGGTGCAGAAATACAAGATGTAAAACCCTAATTCGCCCACCCCTATCAAATCAGTTTATGAAGGGTAATTTGTTCTAAAAATGGCTTATCTAATTGGTAATAAGTGTTACAATTACAAATTAGTCAATGCTTTTTGAAGTATGATAGCATTTACTAAGATCTATTTATTAATTTTTTAAGCACATTTTAAATCTTAGAAATAGATGTATTTATATCCTTTGCATGGGTTATCCCATTGGCAGCAACCCTAATTCTACAAACAAGTTTCCTGCATTAAAACATTGATTGTGGTCCACAGTGTTTTGTTTCTCCATTCTGATGGCTAAAACAGGCACGAAGAACTGCGAGCCCTTTGCTTAAAGCCTGTGATATGGAGATTATGTAGCTGTATGGGGGATGTTTTCATTTGTGATTTATGTAAGGGCAAAATGATAAAGACATATTGACCCCAATGTCTGACATAGGAGCTAAGATCATTGCTTATGTCTTTAGATATAATTAATTTGTTGTTTTTCTCCGTTATTTGGTTTTTGCTTGGTAATGAAATCACCATCTCAGACAAATGAAAACATGCATTGTAATGTAACTTATGTTTACTGTTGATAATTATATAAAGGTTTCAGTATGATTTGTCTTTTATAAATAACTGTCTGAGCTTCCTAACATTGAACATGGAACAACATTACAAAGCATGTAAAAAATAGATGATAGTACTAGGTAGTTAACTAAAAATAATAAAGAAAAAGAAAAAAAGCATTCCAGTATCTTGAATTTAATAATGATAATATTATATCACAAATGTATTAAATCATGAATTTAATGAGTATAGAAATTCTACTTTAATGATTTAACCAGAAACACTTTTTTTTCAGTCCATTGGAAACAGTAAAAAAATAAAAGATTATAACATAACATAAAAGGTGCCCTTTGAGTGGGGCCAGAAACCTATCACTTTAAACTGGATTCACCTTCAAAGCTCATGTCTAAAATTAGATGTGTGTGACTTTCCATCAAAACCAGTGATCTCAGTTTCACGTTACTTATAAGAAAAAAGTGTAATGATATAAAAGTAGTTGTAGGCTGCTCCTTTTGCAATATAATATAGTATACTCATTAAGTAGTACACAGCATCTCCCCTGGCCTCAAACTTCGCTGCCTTGGAGTATATAGACATACAATGTCATACACTTCATCAGCACCATGATTTTGAACTTGATATTGAAGCTTTCTTGTCTCTGTAAAGCCAGATACCCACTCTCTGCTGGGTAGACAGTAGCAAAGAGGATTAAGTGGCTTGCTAAATACCACAAAAAGAAGTTAGAGTGGCTTGCTAAAGAATAAAAACAGAATCCAGTGAGGCTCAAATCCGGTCCCATGGGATTGGGAGTCAGGTTTACCACTAGATCACTTGCTCCAACCAATTGCTCTTGTACTATTACAAGGGAATGATTGTTGCATCAGTGATCATAGGTGATTGATTCTTTCTTTGGGCATAACTGATAATCGAAAGAATAAAGCGCAGGATCAGTAACTGTTATCTCACCGTTGTCTTACAGCTGTCTCACTGTTGACAGCTGCTCAGAGATAAATACATGTATGTTGCCAAAGCCACTGCAAGCAGCAGTGTGAACACATGTCACTGATTGCAGCAAATTAAAGAGTTGTTGTTGTGGTTCATGCCCATTAATGGCTAGGAAGATTTACAGTTTGATATTAAGTAGAAGGGCAAAGTTGGTATGTGTAAAAATAGGAAATTACAATCATCATCTTGATATATAGCTGAATCAGGGTACTGATCAACTGTATCATACATTTCAATGACGTGTTTGAAAATGAATTGAAGATGACGCCATATAACTTGGTGATACTATTATTAGTGCGCAACCACTGGGCTAGGTCCCCACCCAAAAATAGAGTAACAAACATTTGTAAGAATAGATATAATGGTGGAATATCAATACAAGTTACAACAAATTGTACTTAGCCATTGACATGCTAAGCTGATTTACATTCCCAGCTGCCATAGCTCAAGATGCAAACACCCCAGTAGACTGACTCGATGTATCAACTGGTTGCTGAAACTGGTCATTAGTAAGATGAAATCTTCTTTTTGACCTCCCTATCTTCCTTTTGGAACCCTGTCTGCTTTTTTTGTCAAGCATTAGTCCCATTTTGCCATTATAGTTTATTCATGCCGTGGCCTAATGGTTAAGGTGCTCGCCTTCAAATCGAAAGGTCGAGCCCCCACCATGGCATGGAGGAACTGAGCAGGTCCTCCGTAACTCTTTGCTCCACTGCACCCACGTGTAACAGGGTACTTGGCAATAGGCAGTGTTGGCAATTTTAAGTGCTTAGCCCCTGCAAGTAATTCTGTGCAACGGGCTGTATACTCCCCAGGGAGTTGAGAATGGCTCAAGCTTCATCAAGGGTTTAATTGTAAAGTGGGTTGAGACTGCATGGACGGTGATAACTCAGACTATCAACTCCATTTACATTAACATCACATGCACATTCACAGGTCAAATGAAAAATAGACTGGGTTCCAGGTTTGCTTTCCGGGTAAGCCTAAGTTGGATGGCTATTTCATCTGTCATCTCATTGCCATGGTCTCCTCCTGTCCTAATTAGCCCATCAGGTGCAGAAATACAAGATTTAAAACCCTAATTCACCCACCCCAATCAAATCGGTCTTGAAGGGTAATTTATGTTAAAGATGGCTTATCTAATTGTGTACAAGTGTTAAAATTACAAAGTAGTCAATGGTTTTTGAAGTATGATAGCATATACTTAGATCTATTTATTATTTTTTTGAATCTTGGAAATTGATGTATTTATATCCATGCACAAAGCACTGGGAGCCCTTTGCTTAAAGCTTGTGATTTGGGGATTATGTAGCTGTTTGGGCACTTTTTTTCCATTTGTGATTTATATAAGGGCAAAATGATGAAGACATATTGACCCCAATGTCTGACGTTTTTTCTTATTAAGTCAAACACCATCTCAGACAAATGAAAACATGCATTGTAATGTAACTTATATTTACTGACGATAATTATATGAAAATATCAGTGTGATTTGCCTTTTGTTATAAGTTGTCTGAGCTTCCTAACATTGAACATGAAACAACATTACAAAGCATGTAAGAAATAGATGACATTGCCTGTTGTTAACTAAAAATTATAAAGAAAAAGAAAAAAAGCATCCCAGTTACTTAGGTTATTTTGTAGAACAATTGTTGAATTTAATAAATGATAATATTACATCACCAATGTGATAAATCATGCATTTAATGAGCATAGAAATTCAACTTTAGTGATTCAAGCAGAAATGCATCATTTCTGTCCAATGCTGACAAAAAAAAATGAAAAGAAAAACAAATGGTGCCCTTTGAATCGGGCCAGAAGCCTTTCACTTGAAACTGGATTCACATTCAAAGCTCGTAGCTAAAATTAGATTTGCTGAATTTCCACTTATTTAAAAACCAGTGATCTGAGATTCACGTTTACTGATATGAAAAAAGTGTAGTGATATAAAAGTAATTGTAGGATGGTCCAATTACAATATAATATATGATTATGCATATGCTGCAATTACTGCTTGTAACACATGCCTCATGAGGGCCATGACTTTGCTAGAAGTGGTTGTCATAAACACACATGGCATTTCATCATTATACTTGCTCATATAAACACACATTGATATATCTTATAATATGATTATAAGAATTCATTAACAATTTATTGACAATTATTCCGATGCAACTTACTAGTACACTTTATGTTTATTGAGCACGTTCACATTATATTGTATATGTAAAACATGGCATTTATGCTACTAAACCCATTAAGTAGTATACAGCAGCTCCCTTGGCCTCATACTCAGCCCCTTTGGGCATATATATGTTGCATTCAGCACCAGACTTCAAGTTTGGAAACTTTATTTCACAAATAACAGCCTGCAACAATATGCAGTTTATTACATTCAATTGCTTGCATCTATATACAGCAGTACATGTATAAACATTAAATTAAAAGGTGAAATGAACTAAATTAACTCAACCGGATCTGTCTGCCATGCTTGCTGCTTCAGTCTTTCTGGCTCTCTCTGAGCTTGACCCAATTAAACTATATTTAACTTAACCACCTGACCTGAGAGGCTCCCTATGGGTGCCTGCCTATTTAAAGACTTGGCAGGCTCCAAACAGGTTGCTCATGGTAAAAAAGACTCACCAGTGCCACATATACAGCCATACATATGCCTTATCAGTACCATGATTTTGAAATTTCCCATATCTTTAGAGCCAGATACTCACTCTCTGCTGAGTAGACAGTAGCAATGAGGACTAAGTGACTAAAGGCCACAAACAGAAGTTAGTGGCTTGCTAAAGGCTACAAACAGAAGTCAATGAGCCAGGCTCAAATCTGATTCCTTGGGATTGGGAGTCGGGTGCTGTACCACTAGTTTACTTGCTCCAACCCATTGCTCTTGTACTATCACAAGGGAATGATTGTTACATCAGTGATCATAGACGATTGATCCTTTCTTTGGGCATAGCTGATAATCAAAAGAATGAAGCGCAATATCAGAAACTGGTATCTCACAGTTGTTTTACAGCTGTCTCACTGTTGACAGCTGGTCAGAGATAAATACATGTATGTGGCCAAAGCCACTGCAAGCAGCAGTGTGTGAACACATGTCACTGATTGCTGTAGATTAAACAGTGGTTCTTGTGGCTCATACCAATAAATTACACTAGTGGCTAGGAAGATTTACAGTTCGATATTAAGTAGAAGCACAGAATTTGAAGGTCAAACTTGGTATGTGTATAACGAGAAAATTACAATCATCATCACTTGATAATATTGTATAGCTGAATCAAGGTACTGATCAACTGTATTAATGAACATTGGTTTATTCAGGGTACTGATCAACTGTATTAATGAACATCGGTTTATCCATCACAACATTTGTTTCCAACCATGTATTGGAGAAAAAAAATTGATGATGAAAACATATAATTTGGTGATACGATTATCAGTGCGCAACTACTGGGCTAGGTCCCCACCCAAAAAATGGAGTAACAAACATTTGTAAGAATAGAGCATTTACACAGTGTGCACTATTTTATAGTATATGTTGAATTGTGCTCAAATTACCGAATCGCGAATAGACACAGTTCTTTGTCTAAACGAACTGCCGCAATTAATTATATAGCAGAATAACATTACAGATACAAATCAGACAATTTAGAGAACAGCATGTGGGGATGAAGCTTTAGGCGTATTTCTCCATTAATCTTTCCTATGTTGCATAATATTGCATATTGAGATTTTATAAATTTATAGAGAGAGAAAAAAAAAAAAAACTAAGTGAAAATGAACAGAGACCAACCAGAAAAACAATGGTATATACATGGCTTTCATTATACATAGGTAGTTGCTAGATTATACAAACTTAAAAAGGTAAGCAAGCCTAAAAATAAAAAATAGAAATAGTACGTGATAAATGCATGTGGTCAAATTGATTAACTATCAAAAACCCAAAGGTTCCAAGTGACGCTAATGCACGTCTGACTACTGATGATTAAGGGAAGTCCATGACTTTGAATCTGGGCAGACACTCATCACTTGAGGCTGAATTCACCTTCAAAGCACGCAGGTCAAATTAGTGACAGAGTACCCCTGAGTGATGCCATTATATACAAACACTGAAAGGCAGACCAAGAATACTGTTTCAATGAAGTAAGTTCAAAAGAAAGTACACCAAAAAATATGATTTCTTTCAACAACCCTCCATGGATTACGTTTTTTTTTTAAATTAATAAATTGCTTGTGATTAAAGTATTTTCTAATTTTTTCTTGAAATAAGTAATCGTTACCTAAAATACTGAAAGATAAGGTATTCTGAATAATAACAAGAAATACTACTAAATATTTGAACTGCGATATTGTTTTCTGTATAAATGAAAAATTTGTTTCTATTGTAATATCTCTTTGCCTTAGTCCAAAGAAATTCTAGAGAAAGAAAGTTTTGGTAACTAGCACAGTTTCTTCACTGTTGATCTAAAATCAATATAATTTGGTATGTTATCTAAATAAAATCCACTTCTCACATATAATTAGCGTACTATGTGTTCTAATAGCATGATTGTATTTTTAAATGTATTCCTTGTCATTGTGTTAGTATTCTTTGTTTCCTTTTCCTGACCATATTGCACAATTTCAGTCCTCATTATGATACTATGTGTATTCAGCCCAAACCTTTCAGTATTGCACAAGAGTATTGCACATAATACACTTCTAAGGAAACTGTTATAAGATATTATCCAGAGTTTTGTGAACAGGAGTTGGTCCTGCCTATGTAACATCAGTCTGATTGATGACAGCATTATGAAAACAAAGCATCCTTTGTTTTCTGTTGGCTGCCTATCGGGGCAGCTAATTGCCAGCGAAGCTAGGAATACAAAAAGCTATGAGAACAGGACCTGCTACTAGTAGATCGCGTGACAACCAATTCAGGCCTTTTGTGTCTGTACTTCCTACAACAAAGCCTTTAAAAACAAGCTGTGTTATAGATATATGGCATTATCTGTTCCGCCAAGTAACATAGGCACTTGAAGATGTCATTCTTAATGCAGTCACCTGTCACTTAATTTTTGGGTTTGATCAGTATGATTAAATGCCAGCCTTTTCCACTCGACTATATATAGCCAGTTATGTACACAAACTATGTTGTTTTAACGATTTCAAATGAATAAGCTATCAATTTAGTTAATTGATACTTCCGATTCACATTTCCAATGACCATGATACCCATCATGTGATATGTGCTCATCTATATCTTGTGACAAGGCATTAAGACAAATATGTATACCAAGTGTTTCCTCATGGTTAAGGCAACAGTATGTAAAGCGGAATTTAAAACAGTAATAAATACGCTTAAAAATTTAGTGCAAATTAATTTACACATCGTTGTTTATTTGCCCACAAAAGCCTGCAGAAATAACCGGCCATAGAAGAGCCATTAGCTACGATTCTTTTTGGCACCTAGCACCTCCATCAATCAAAGCTCTTCCCTTTTTCCAAGTAAAATAACAGATGGAAGTAGTTCCTGGCGCAGTGATGCGCAAGACAGCCTAGCCATCTTACGCCTGGATTCATCCGCCTGAACATAGATCACAGAAAATAAACCCTAACTAGGTGCGAACCAAGTCACATGATTTGCCCTTTGTTCAGCTGATTTACTTAGCTCCTAGAAAAGAGCAAAGCAAATGAGTTTACCATAGAGGGGCTCGCCCAATATTGTCCACTGGACCTTTGAGGATAATTGCCTATAAAATTCAGAATATGTACTCAATTTTCCCAGGCCAAATAGTCGTCCAACATACTTAGCAACATCCAATGCACCTTGCTGCCTAGCAATATAAACCAATTCTGGATAAATGAAACATTTTGATTGGCTTACATCTCGATCGACTACACAATCCCTAATGAGTTGAGAAAGGCGGATCCATGAACAGGACTGCCTAAATTGTGTCTAAATTTATGACAATTCGATTTCATATAACAGTGATTTCATGATCTAGCTTTTTTTATTCAGTGTTATCTAAGTTCATGGCTTTTAGTTGGCTTGTAATTTAGTGCTTATTGTTTTTCCTGTACCTTTCCCACCGAAAACTGTCCATCAAAATGTCTGGCTGCAGGCGTACAATTTGGGCTGATGCTTTCACGAGAGTTTGATTATCATACCTGACAGGCAAATTCCATGTAGATTACATGTAT
The DNA here is from genome assembly GCA_932294295.1 of Alitta virens. Taxonomy (NCBI): domain Eukaryota; kingdom Metazoa; phylum Annelida; class Polychaeta; order Phyllodocida; family Nereididae; genus Alitta; species Alitta virens. Next base: position 970,498 of record OW028582.1, on the reverse strand, counting down.
GATTCTTGAAAGCTGCATGCCTGTAATTACCAAAATGATGTGTTATTACGAGTCATTAAGTCAAGATAATGCTACCTAATTTGGATTTGATTTTGAAAAATTACATTTACGTATGCCAACGATAACCTTTAATTCCTTCACATGAAATGGTGTCTTATTAATTTCATATAGTTTAATGTAGGCTATATTTCAGTAAATTCTGCACAAAGTCTTGTCTTAAACAGGATGAACATGCAAGTTACACTACATTGTATTCACCCATAATTTAGAAGCAATGAACTTGTACCAAATCTTAAACCATGGGTTCAAGACTCACAGTAATACCCCCAGGGCCCATTAATTTTTAAAAACATGTGTTATTTCAAAATTTTGATGTGAATCCAGGACTCCCATTGATTATTTATGTTGCATGCCGCCAATGGGAGTCATGTTTTCACATGATGTCATACATAGTTTAGTTTTCAAGTCAATGAAATTGGCTGTTATTGGCAAGAATAAAATGGCCACCATATCACAATATTATGAAACCTGCTTTAGAAGTGGTTAAAAACCAACAAACAATTTTAAGCCCATCTAGCTGCTTTGTCAGTACATTATTATTAGTATCAGACATGGTACTTTGAATTCCTAGTGGATAAACCTCACTATAGAAATAGATGAGAAACAGGCACCTCCAGTCAAGCAAAAAAAGTATGTGTTTCAAGGCATTATTTTTGTGAGTAGCAGACTCCATCTGACTCACTAATGGGAGTATGAGATATGCCTGAAGCACTGAGTGTTAAAGAACTAGCAGGGAAAAAAGGAAAAGCCATTTCCCCTACATGGCAACAGTGGTCAGTGGTGGTCACTAGTGGTCAGTGTGTCCAGGGGCACTGGTCACTTCTCTGACTTCACCATAGGCACACATTTACATCCTGTTTATTCTCTTGCTCAATCTCTTGATTTTTGTCTTGCCTATTCTGTCGTTTATTCACTTGTTATTTCACCATACTATGAGTTAAAGGTTGAGATAATTTTATGACAAAGACTACACATATATTGATTAATTTGCAATATATGCTAAAATATTCACAGGTTAACTTTCAATGGCTTAATGACAATTTCCTGAAACGGGAATGACATATTTTGATACATATTAGGTGCTTTCTTTATGTTAGGGGTTCATTTTATTTGCTAGAGGGGTCTCAATATTGATTTACTTGTTCTTGACACCTAATTAGGGTTACAGTTATATTAATTGTACAAAATGACCGTCTTTGTATCAAACCTCATTTTGGCAACCGTTAGAAACTAATTACCATACTCTTTATCTGGCATAATTTCTTTCTGATTCTTAACAGAAACATCATAGTTATGCCATACCTCTTTGTGTGATACAACAAAATCCCATATTAATGAGGAAAGACCCTCAGGTCCAATTTTGGATGATTTAAGTGGACATAAAATGCAATATGTCGGCCATAGGAAGCATAAAACCTGCATTGCCCTTTTATCTATGTTGGCTTGGCTTGAATAATTTGCTTCAAATGAACATCCAGAGGCTGAAGCTAATAGAGGGTTGTGTAGCATCGTAGCTAGACAGGGGCTCTGCAGAAGAAGTAATACAGTGGAAGCTTCAAAAATGTTTATCTGCTTTCAATGAATGGTCAAGAAAAATTATTTTTCATATTGAACAGTTTTTAATTAGTGCCACATCAGAGTGATCTCACTAAATGGACTAGATTATAATCAACTATTTGGGAATATATAAAAGTGCTTGTCATAACAGGCTTTTGTCATTTAAAAAACAGACAAAGTTTGCATGAGCGAAAACACCAGTCTCGTTACTCAACCAGACTTCTGTCACAAATGGGCTCATTGTAATACAGTTTTACTCTATAATAACTTCAGTGATTTGGTTCAGTTTGTAAAGTCATTACGAAAGCATGAATGGATATATCTTGAGCTCTTTTGTCATGAGAATTTCAGTTTTGAGAAGCTTTGATAAGTTAAGCCTATATATTTAAAACCAACACCAGAGTGAGGGTTGCAAGCAGACATACATACAGACAGCTAGTCAGAAAGACAGTTAGACAGACAAACACACGAACCACTTCCAATGCCAAAAGATGTTCCTCCATTTCCAACACAAGCTAACTTCACTCAGGACATCTTTCTAGAGGCAATATTTTCTCTCAATACAGTCAACAAGAGACGTAGTTGATATTCAATCTTGTGTCAGACACTTTCTTTTCTTTACAAAAAACAGAGGTCCTCCTCAGGGAATTGGGAATTTGTTCCATTGATTCACACAATTTCTGGGTTGATCTGAGGAGTCACATCCAGTGTGGACTCAAAGAGAAGAGGATTAGCCCCACAGAGCCAATCTGACTCCTAGAAAGATGGGTTTGTGTTTGAATGAGACCTATTAAGCCATCTCTCACCAGGGTGATAGACTCTCCCATCTAATGTAACTGCAGATGAACTGCATGGTAGACATTTTCTAAATCTTTGACGCTTACAAAATTCCATACAACTGTGTTCCACCGATATCAGTGATGTTTGTGTAAGTTTAAGTTGAATTGTTTTTTTTACAATGTATTTCTAGGCTATGTGAAAGTTTGAATAATTAGTACAAATATATTGCGGATATTTCTTGAAAAGTAATTGCTGTTACAATAGTTTTATTTTCACTGACATTGGTCTTACAATTAGGGAACTATGAACAAATAAATATAATATGGATAAATACATTTCAGTTGTGCCTGTTTCAGAAATGATTTATGTTCACCAGTGTTCGGATTAAAGAAGCCTATTCTCTATTGTTCACAGGCATGTGTTTTTACTACAGCCATCATTGGTGGATATAGACTACATTAGTTTATACAAATTATTATCAGAAATGTGAGATAATTCCAAATATGGAACAGTCCTGTATTGTGATGCAACTTTCAGCTGCATCAACTCGCTTTTAATCTATTCCACCTCCTCAATGTTTTTGTAAACTTAGCGTAATTGTAGTACATACACCCAGTGGCAGACCTGTCAGTGATTCCATCCAAGGCTTCCTGCATTTCGGTCTTCGTTCTCTGAACTGACTTCGAAAGATAAAGCGCTAGTCCGGCAGCCGTGAGGGAAGTGGGTTTGCAGATCAAGGATTTTTCTTCTTTTTCTCCTAAACCAGCCTGACTCTGTGGTTTTAATGAAAGCAGTCTGAGAAATACTGAGCTTCTTTGGCCTGGCTGCATCGGGTTGACTTATATTAAATCCCAGCGCATCGAACGTATGCACCGTAGCTTGTATAAATACCCTGCGGTTATTACAAAGTCAATTGCTTCTATAGAGACTAGCATTTTTGAGAAATGAAGGGTGATTATTTTGTCTCATGGTGATTATTTTCTCAGTTATTCTTTGCCCTTGGGTTGATGTCAATGACTAGATGAAGTCAAATATGTGGCAGGTCTTGCTGTAAAAACATTAAAATTGTTTGCACCATGTTATTTGTGTCAGGCGATGAATTTATCTGAGAATTTGCCTGTAGTTTTGGCATTTTGGGACACTGTGTTGCATTTGGGCCTAGAATGGACCGTACACTCTCTTTTCACGTGGCAGCCATTTTTGTCTCATTGACCTCTCCAAAGATAAGATCAGATAATATTTATTGTCAATTTGGTACAAAATGCGCTCTGCTTAAGTATTGTGATGTCACCAGTAGACAATGGGTATGGTGAGGTCACAGAGTACAAGAACAATGGAGAGGTAATGATGTCATAATACACTACGTTATCAAAATGAGGTCAATAAGGCAAAAATGCCAACATGGCTGCATGAAAAGGGCGTATCTTTTGTCAGCGTAGAGGCAGTATTTCTTGGCGTAAAAGAGAATTAGGAGTTTGACCTTGTTTGCTGTAGTTTATGGCACAGAATAAAATGTATACTCTGTTTCTGGCATGGAAAGTACTGTACTTTTGGTATATAGAAATGACTGTTTTCGCAAAGTGAAGTTTTCATTTTTGGTGTAGAAGAGATGGTAATTTTTGAAAAATTCAAAAGTGAGGTTGTATGAAAGATTTTTGCCTTGTAATATGCTGTAGTTTATGGCATAGTAGGAAAAGTGTACTGGATCTTTGGCAGATATTAAGAGTTTGTAATTGTTCATATAAGATATTAGATAAGTATTTTCTAATGACATAGAAGATAGTTATACATGTACCAAGTGTCCATATGTTATGCTGCTTATTAATAAGTAGTCAATGGGGAATACATTGTGCTTATATGGAGCAGTGGCACTGTGTAGTGCAAAGCCTTCTATTATCAGAGAACCATGTACATAGCATCCTAGATTCCACCTTAGTTTTGCATTTATCTCAATTATATCCAAGTATGTCTTTGCTGTCCTGTCATGCTATGCTGCACTGTCCTCTTTTGTTTTGCGAAAGCAGTGTGAAAAGGTCAGGCTGGCCTGCTCATTTAGTGATCTATCTTTCAACAACCAGTGGTTTTCCATTGCAAACAGGTTGCCTGGAATCATTCCATTCTACCAAACATTGTTCTGCTTTTAAGGATCGAACAGTGAACAATGTATTTAGTGGTTCAAAGGCATTCTTCATGGAGGTCAAGGCCAGCCTGATGACCTTCATGCTATACTACTTTTACAAGGTACAACAATCCCGTCAGGTTGCTGTTGCATCCAATAAGTACACCGTCACTATGTTTAGTAATAAAACCTAACTTTATCAATATCATCTTGCTTATGTATGCCCAGCCTGAATAAACGCTTAATGCTTATAAAATGCTAAACAACTTAACGAATACCAATTGATAGTAAAAAAAAAGAAAAATAGCAAAACAGCATTATTTATCTCTGGTACACACCCTGTCTTTCCATTAGTGATAAAGGGCTGACCATGACTTTGAATCTGGACGGTCACTCATCACTTTAGACTGAATTCACCTTCAAAGCACACAGGTCAAATTAACGAGAGTTACTGTGAGTGATGTCATTATAGAAACACTGAAAAGTAGACCAACAAAAATACTGGTAGTTTTTTCTGACAGGGATTCATTTAATTTAATAGAGAGGTCCCAAATGCTTGTGCTTGAGTCCTCGTTGGGGTAGTGATTATAGTAATTGGACAAAATAACAACCATTTTGGCACGAGTAACAAACTAATTACGATACTATCCATCTACAATTGAGTCTTCTGCTTGTATTTCTAGATGTATTCCACATCATCACATTTGTATTTTGATTGGCTTACATACATGTAATAAGCCTGTACGCCCCTTTTTTGCTGCCCATATAGCCCAAGTCTAGTCCTCATTAGTATACTATTGTGTATTCAGCTCAAGGCTCTCAGTATTTAACATAATATTGCTCATAAGATACTATCATAGCATCTCAGATGATATTCCAAGTTCTATAAATAGTTAGAGTGGTGAGACATTGAGTCCTTCAGACATTGAGACATTGAGACATTGAGACAATGAGTCCTTCAGATATTGAGACATTGAGACATTGAGACATTGAGACCGAGCTAGGCATAGGGAGGTGGAAAGCTAGGTATAGAGAGCCAGATGTTTCGGGAGAGTAACATTTGGACTAATCAGCATAATTATGCAATGGTAATCAGTGGTTTCTTGTGGTGAAGCAGTAGTATGCAAAGTTGAATTTAAAATAGTATGGATATACAGTGTAGAAAATAAACTTTTGCACACATATCGTATTATTCAAAATTTTGGAACTATACCGAGGAATCAAGAGCATGTTCTAATTTTAAGTTTCCATGAACCTTTCAAAGTGCTCGTGCGAATCAAATTTTACCAAAAGTTTGCTCATTTAATGGGTATGCTAACACTATTTCCATCGCTGTGAGTTGCTCTATGCTAGAATATGTATGGTGCCATGGATTAGAAACCCCCCCGTCCCTCCCTAAAAATAGCTTTTAGAAAGTGATAGCCTTTTAAAATATATGATGATTTAAGGGCACCTGATTAGTTACTTCAGACTAATTTCATGATACTGATTTGCTTTTTTATTTCATGGACCTTGAACACAAATGAATCAAAATTTTTAATTTTATTTGTTTTCAGTGGCTTTAGTTACTTATATACCTTGCTGCAGTTGGGAATTATTTTCAACATCAATGTCTATTTGTCACATGATTTACCCTTTGTTAGCAGATTTATTTAGTTCCTAGAAAGGGCAAAGCAATTGAGTTTACCATAGGTAGTTCAGATAATATTGTCCAGTGAATCTATATTGATTTCTTATAAATTTGAGAATATGTTTTCTTTGGTCCTAATTTTCCTCGACCAAATATGTCGCTCATCATACCTAGCAACATCCAATATGCTCTGCTGCCGAACAACATACACCCATGCTGGATAACAATGAAGCATTCTGATTCGTTCACACCAGCTGATCAGAGAATATTATATCGTGAGCTTGAAATATGGTTGAAAGACTACACACTCCATAATGAGTTGAGAAAGGTTGAATCTTGAGCTGGTCTGCCTAATTGGTTTGTAAATTTATGACAATTCAATTTCATGTAACAGCGATGTCATGACCTAGTTTGTTTATCAGCGTTATTTTAGTTCATGGCTATTAGATTGCATGTAATGTAGCACTTATTGTTTTTCCTGTAACTTTCTCACCGAAATACACTCCATCAAAATGTCTGGCTCCAGACGTACTGTTTCGAAAGGTTGGTACTTTGATACCTGACAGTAAAATTACACGTAAAATACATGTTTGATTCATGAAAGCTTCGTGAGTGTAATTATCAAAATTATATGTGTTTTTACAAGTCATTAAATCAAGATAAATCTACCTAATTGGGATGAAAGTTTGAAAAATTACTTCTACGTAAGCCAATTATAACTTTTAATTCTTTCACAGGTAATGGTGTCTTATTAATTTCATATTGTTTCATGTAGGCTACATTGCAGTAAAGTTTGCACCAAGGGTTGTCTTAATGTTGTGAGGTTTTGCTGTATTGGGACCAAAGACATTGTTACACACAACTCCTGCAAGAAACAATAAAAAAAAACCCCATCACAAAAAATCTCTGGGGTTTGGGGCTTGCATTTGCCACAGCATGGACTGGTTCTGTGTGGATATATGAAAATGCATGTTACTACATTGTATATGTTATATAACGTCCAATGTATATAGCACCCATAATTAGTGAGAATGGACTTGTAACAAATTTTAAAGCAAGTATCGCATTATATGTAATGAACATGGGTTCAAGACTCGCAGCATAACCCCGAAGGCCTATTATAATTAATTTTCAAAATATGTGTTGTTTCAACAACTTTGGTTTGAATCCAGGACTCCCATTGATATACAGACAATGGGAGACCTGTCTTCACATGATATAGTCAATGAAATTGGCGGTAATTGACAAGAATAAAATGGCCATCATATTAGATCAAAGTCAATATTATGAAACCTGCTTTAAAAAGTGGTAAAAAAACAACAAACAATTGTTAGAGTACTTAGAATTCCTAGTAGATAAACCTCAATTATAGAAATAGATGAGAAAGAGGCACCTCCAGTCAAGCAATAAAAGTATTTGTTCAAAGGCATTATTTTTGTGAGTAACAGACCTCATCTTACTCACCATGGGGAGTATGAGATATGCCTGAAGCACTGGGTGATATAGAACTAGCAGGGAAAAAAGAAAAGCCATTTTCCCTACATGGCAACAGTGGTCAGTGGCGATCACTAGTGGTCAGTGTGTTGTCCGGGGGCACTGGTTACTTCTCTGACTTCACCATAGGCACACGTTTATGTCCTGTTTATTCTCTTGTTCATTCTCTTGCTTTTTGTCTTGTCGTATATTCACTTGCTATTTCACCATACTATGAGTTAAAGTATGAGTGAATATGTTGACAAAGACTTCATGTATTTTGATTAATTTGCAATATGCTAAAATATTCACAGGTTAACTTTCAATGGCTTAATGACACTTTCCTGAAATGGGAATGACATATTTTGACACATATTAGGTGCTTTCTTTATGTTACAGGTTCATTTTATTTGCTAGAGGGGGGAGACCTTATTAGGGCAACAGTTATATTAATTGTACAAAATGACCCTCTTTGTATCAAACCTCATTTTGGCAACAGTTAGAAACTAATTACCATACTCTTTATCTGGCATAATTTCTTTCTGATTCTCAACAGAAACATCATAGTTATGCCATACCTCTTTGTGTGATACAACAAAATCCCATATTAATGAGGAAAGTCTCACAGGCCTCCAATTTTGGATGATTTAAGTGGACATAAAATGCAATATGTCGGCCATAGGAAGCATAACAACCTGCATTGCCCTTTTATCTATATTGGCTTGGCTTGCATAATTCGCTTCAAATGAGAATCCAGAGGCTGAAGCTAATAGAGGGTTGTGTAGCATCGTAGCTAGACAGGGGCTCTGCAGAAGAAGTAATACAGTGGAAGCTTCAAAAATGTTTATCTGCTTTCAAAGAATGGTCAAGAAAAATTATTTTTCATATTGAACAGTTTTTAATTAGTGCCACATCAGGGTGATCTCACTAAATGGACTAGATTATAATCAACTATTTGGGAATATATGAAAGTGCTTGTCATAACAGGCTTTTGTCATTTAAAAAACAGACAAAGTTTGCATGAGCGAAAACACCAGTCTCGTTACTCAACCAGACTTCTGTCACAAATGGGCTCATTGTAATACAGTTTTACTGTTAATAACTTCAGTGATTTGGTTCAGTTTGTAAAGTCATTGCGAAAGCATGAATGGATATATTTGAGCTCTTTTGTCATGAGAATTCCAGTTTTGGGAAGCTTTGATAAGTTAAGCCTATTTATTTAAAACCAACACCAGAGTGAGGGTTGCAAGCAGACATACATACAGACAGCTAGTCAGAAAGACAGTTAGACAGACAAACACACGAACCACTTCCAATGCCAAAAGATGTTCCTCCATTTCCAACACAAGCTAACTTCACTCAGGACATCTTTCTAGAGGCAATATTTTCTCTCAATACAGTCAACAAGAGACGTAGTTGATATTCAATCTTGTGTCAGACACTTTCTTTTCTTTACAAAAAACAGAGGTCCTCCTCAGGGAATTGGGAATTTGTTCCATTGATTCACACAATTTCTGGGTTGATCTGAGGAGTCACATCCGGTGTGGACTCAAAGAGGATTAGCCCCACAGAGCCAATCTGACTCCTAGAAAGATGGGTTTGTGTTTGAATGAGACCTATTAAGCCATCTCTCCCCAGGGTGATAGACTCTCCCATCTAATGTAACTGCAGATGAACTGCATGGTAGACATTTTCTAAATCTTTGACGCTTACAAAATTCCATACAACTGAGTTCCACCGATATCAGTGATGTTTGTATAAGTTTAAGTTGAATTGTTTTTTTTTACAATGTATTTCTGCACAGTTTTGAATAATTATTACAAATATATTGCGGATATTTCTTGTAAAGTAATTGCTATTAAAATTGTTTTATTTTTACTGACATTGGTCTCACATTTTGAAACTATAAATAAATAAATATAATATATATAGCTTTTATTTGACACTTTTTCATATCAGAAAAGATACATATGTCACATATCTACTCACTACGTCTATCTAAAACTACATCTACAAAAATCTGATGTACAAGTTCTCATTATTTTATACATAATATACAGCTTAACATTTAAGGTCCCAGTTGCCACAATTTGATGTTTTCTGGACAGAGTCCTGCTCTTAAACATTCAGTATTAAGGCGAAATAATATATATATATATAAGTACATAAAAGAAGGTCTGCCTCTGGGTGTATGTACTAGGACAACACTTATATAACACTTCTATAATATGGATAAGTAAGTTTACTGCCCTGCTTCAGGAATGATTTCTGCTCACCAGTGCTTGGATTAAAGAAGCCTATTGCTCTGATTACCAAAGCCATCATTGATGAATGTAGACTACATTAGTTTAAACAAATTATTATCAGAAATGTGAGATAATTCCAAATATGGAACAGTCATTCTAACTGCATCAACTTTCTTTTCTATGCCACATCCACGATGTTTTTTTTAAATAAGTGTTGTCCTAGTACATACACCCAGAGGCAGACCTGTCAGTGGTTCCATCCAAGGCTTCCTAGATTCGGTCTTCGTTTTCTCTGAATTGACTTTGAAAGATAAAGCGCTATTCCGGCAGTCGTGTGAGGGAAGTGTGTTTACAGATCAAGGATCTTTTTCGTTTTCTCCTAAACCTGCCAGACTCGGTGGTTTTAATCAAAGCAGTCTGAGAAATACTGAGCTGGGCTGCATCAGGTTGACTTATATTAAATCCCAGCACAAAGACGGTTGAATCTCAGATGCACTGTATTAGCTGTATATCCATATTTACTCTTTATTGCATTGAGCGTATACACCGTATATTGTACAAATACCCTACGGTTACTACATAGTCAATTACTTCTATAGAGACTTGCATTTTTTGAGAAATGGATGGATGATTTATAGCATAATAGCAGTGAGGGCATCAGGAGGGATTTGAGGGTTTGGCAATTCATGCCTCTTTGCCTCAAGGTGATTATTCTGTCTCATGCTGATTTTTTTCTCAGTTATTCTTTGCCCTTGGGTTGATGTCAATGCCTAAATTTAGATTTTTAGATTTAGATCAATTCATTTTCATAATGTATAAATAGTACATTTTAGAATATATAAATGAAATGAGAAGATGCGATTATGATGGAGACCCCTCAAGCCAGCAGAGCTAGCGCCTATGAGGGGCCACCAATGAAATGGAAGATGAGATGAGTGATATGAAATGGAGGAAATGGGATGAGGGTGATTATGTACTGGTGCTCAAATAACTATAAAATATATTAAGGACAAATTATGTTTGGCAGATAAAGCAATTTCTTATGATACATATATCGCTGTATGACTCCAGGAAATGGTTTTTAGTAATTTTGGAAAATTGTCTGAAACTGTTGGTGAGAATTTTGTCTTTTTAAAAGTTTAGTGTAGTATTGAAAGTGTGTGGAATTCTATATCTAATTGACTTTTTAATGAAGGAATGTTTGAATACAGGTTATTGATAGTTATTTGTTCCTCGAGTTAGATAATTATGGGTCTCAGAAATTTTAATAAAAATATTGTTGTAGAAATCGATCGGTAACATATTATTTTCTAACTTGTGACAAAACTTCAAGTCACTCAGTGTACACAGCTCCGGTAATTTAAGAAGCCTTAAATGTTTAGATATAGGATTGGTATGGGCATTGTATTTTGATATGCTAATTGTTCTTACTACCCTTTTCTGTAATATAATTATCGATTCACTGCAAGATCCCCACAAAAGAAGCCCATAATTCACGTAAGGTAAAAACATGGTATTGTAAAGGGTAATTAATGTATATTTTGGTAGCATGTGTCTTAATTTATTTAATACTGCTGTGAGTTTAGATAATTTCTTTCGAATGTGGTTGATATGTGACTTCCAAGAGAGATGCTGGTCTATAATAATTCCTAAAAAATTTAATTCACTGAGGTACTCAACATTAGTATTTTCAATTCTTATAACAGGAGGTTGTACTATTCTCTGATGAGTATGGAAGACCATGGCCTTAGTCTTGTTTATGTTAAGAGAGAATTTTAGATTAGATGAAGTCAAAGATATGCTAGGTCTTGTTATAAGGCATGAAAATTCTTTGCACCATGTTATTTGTGTCAAGCGAAGACTTTATCTTAGAATTTGCCTGTATTTCTGGCATAGTGGAAACTGTATTACATTTTGGCCTAGAAAGGACTGTATACACTCTTTTCATGTGGCAGCTATGTTTGCATTTTTGCCTCATTGACCTATCTTAAGATAAGATAAGATAAGATAAGATAATCTTTATTGTCAATTTTGTACAAAATGCAGTAGACAATGGCCATGGTGAGGTCACTGGGTGCAAGAACAATGGAGAAGTAATTATGTCTTAATATATAACATAATCAAAATGAGGCAAACATGCCAACATGGCTGTTGCACGAAAAGGGTTTATCTTTTGTCAGGGTAGAGTGTATATCTTGGCATAAAAGAGAATAGGAAGTTTGACCTTGAATAGCTGTAGTTTATGGCATAGAAGAAAATGTATACTCTATTTTTGGCATGGAAAGTACTGTATTTTTGGTACATAGAAATTACTGTTTTGGCAAAGCGAAGTCTGTATTCTTGATGCAGCACATGTGTATTTTTGTCATAGAAGAGGACTTATAAAAGATTTTGACTTATAATATGCTGTAGTTTATGGCATAGCAGGAAATATGGCATATTAAGAGTTTGTGGTTGTGTCATCGAAGATAATTGTTTTCTAATGACATATACATATGGACACTTGGTACATGTATAGTTATCTTATAAGTAGTCAATAGGGAATAAAGTGTGCTAATATGAAGCAGTGACACCTAATTGTGCTTGGTTTTGCTGTGTAGTACAAATGCTTCTATTGACAGGGAACAATGTACATGGATTCCACCTTAGTTTTGCATTTATCTCAATAATATCCAAGTATATCATGCTTTGCTGCACTGTCCTCCTTTGTTTTGAGAAAGCATTGTAAAAAGGTCAGGCTGGCCTGCTTATTTAGTGATCTATCTTCCAACAACCAGTGGTTTTCCATTGCAAACAGGTCGCCTGGAATCATCGCATTTCACCAAACATTGTTCTGCTTTTAAGGATCAACCAGTGAACAATGTATTTAGTGGTTCAAAGGCATTCTTCATGGAGGTCAAATGGCCAGGGCAGCCTGATGACCTTCAAATAATGCTTGTACTGTAAGTACATTGTCTCATTCCACTGAAGATAATTTAGCTTATTAACAATCGTAGCAAAGTGAGAACACACTATTTAGATGGTCTGTCATTATGTTCAGTAATAAAATGCTAAACAATTTAACGAAAAGCAATTGATATTAAAAAAAATAAAACTAGCAAAACAGCGTTATTTATCCCTGGTACACACCCCGTCTTTCCTTTTTTGGGTAGTGATTATAGTAATTGCACAAAATAACAACCATTTTGGCATGAGTATCAAACTAATTACGATACTATCCATCTACAAGTGAGTCTTATACTTGTATTTCTAGATGTATTCCACATCATCACATTTGTATTTTTTGATTGGCTTACATACATGTAATAAGCCTGTACGCCCCTTTTTTGCTGCCCATATAGCCCAAGTCTAGTCCTCATTAGTATACTACTGTGTATTCAGCTCAAGGCTCTCAGTATTTAACATAATATTGCTCATAAGATACTATCATAGCATCTCAAATGATATTCCAAGTTCTATAAATAGAAGATTGTCCTACATCCTTTGAAACATAAGTTTGATTGGCGATAGCAAAATGAAAACAAGTCATCCTTTGTTTTCTGTTGGTCATCTTTTCTGGCGAGCTAATTGCTATGAGAATACAGGATCTGCTAGATCGCATGATGACCCATTTAGCCCTTTATGTCTGCAACAAAACAGTTAAAAAACAAGCTCTAACAGACATACATATATGTATGGCTTTACCTATTCCAACATTATATCCACTGGTTAGTACAAGAAATCACGGCTAGTATAATTGGATTTCCTAATGGTTAAGGCATCCACCAATTCCATATAGGCCAGCTCAGGTTCCCAGTTTCAATCCCAGCCCAGGCACTCGTCATGATCTACATCCCAGTTGGATGTCCATTGCATGAGACATGTAATTGGAGGTGCCTTGTACTCAGTGTCTATGCTGAGGCATGTAAAAGACCCTACCCATGGGGTAAATGTGTAACATAGTGTGAACTCAAAGCAGCCTTATCTCATCATTACGTCTGCCTGCTACGGTTATATAAGTTGACTAAGCTTCACACCCAGTAGTATTGACATTGAGACATTGAGACTTTCAGACATTGAGACAGAGCTAGATATAGGGAGGGGGAAAGCTAGGTATAGAGAGCCAGATGTTTCAGGAGAGTAACATTTGGACTAATCAGCATAATTATGCAATGGTAATCAGTGGTTTCTTGTGATGTAGCAGTAGTATGCAAAGTTGAATTTAAAATAGTATGGATATACAGTGTAGAAAATTAACTTTTGCACACATATCGTATTCTTCTAAATTTGGTAACTATACCGAGGCAATCAAGAGCAGTCTAATTTTAAGTTTCCAGTAACCTTATAAAGTGCTCTTGCGAATTAAATTTTACCAAAAGTTTGCTCATTCAATGGGTATGCTAACACTATTTCCACCGCTGTGAGTTGATCTATGCTAGAATATGTATGGTGCCAAGCATTAGAAACCCCCCCACATCCCTCCCTCCTAAAAATAGCTTTCAGAGAGTGACAGCCTTTTAAAATATATCATGATTTAAGGGCACCTGATTGGTTACTTCAGACTAATTTCATGATACTGATTTGCTTTATTATTTCATGGACCTTGAACACAAATGAGTCAAAATTTTTAATTTTATTTGTTTTCAGTGGCTTCAGTTACTTATATACCGCGCTGCAGTTGGGAATTATTGTCAACATCAATGTCTATTTGCCTAAGAAAACCTGCAGAATTATTTGGCAATAGAAAAGTGATTAGCCAAGATTCTTTTTGCCTCCCAGCACGAATACCATTAACAAAACTCCTACCCCTTTAGAAGTAAAATAACAGATGGAAGCAGTTCCTGGCGCAGTGATGCGTAAGACAGCTTAGCCAGCTTACGCCTGGATTCTTCCGCCTGAAAATACATCACAGAAAATAAACCCTAAACTAGGTGTGAAGTAAGTCACATGATTTACCCTTTGTTGGCAGATTTATGTAGCTCCTAGAAAGGGCAAAGGAATTGAGTTTATCATAGGGAGTTCAGTTAATATTGTCCAGTGAACCTTTATTGATGTCTTATAAATTTGAGAATATGTTTTCTTTGGTCCTAATTTTCCTCGACCAAATATGTCGCTCAACATACCTAGCAACATCCAATATGCTCTGCTGCCAAACAACATACACCCATGTTGGATAACAATGAAGCATTCTGATTAGTTCACACCAGCTGATCAGAGAATATTATATCGTGAGTTTGAAATATGGTTGAAAGACTACACACTCCATAATGAGTTGAGAAAGGTTGAATCTTGAGCTAGTCTGCCTAATTTGTTTGTAAATGTATGACAATTCAATTTCATGTAACAGTGATGTCATGACCTAATTTGTTTATCAGCGTTATTTTAGTTCATGGCTATTAGATTGCCTATAATGTATCACTTATTGTTTTTCCTCGAACTTTCTTACCGAAATACACTCCATCAAAATGTCTGGCTCCAGACGTACCGTTTCGAAAAGTTGGTACTTTGATACCTGACAGTAAAATTACACGTAGATTACATGTATAATTCATGAAAGCTCCGTGAGTCTAATTTTATCAAAATTATGTGTTTTTACGAGTCATTAAATCAAGATTATTCTACCTAGTTGGGATGAGACTTTGAAAAGTTACTTTTACGTAAGCCAATTATTTTTTTTTATTTTTTTTATTTGTAATATGTTTTACATGGGTACACACACTCGGTGGGACCGTTTTTCAGGTGGCCCATATAATAAAAAAAAGCGTAAAAAACACAAATAAATTATATATATACAGGTATGTACATAAGAACGTTAAAAATATTACTGATGAGCTCAACTGGGTACTAGCTAAAGTATATCTTTGCTTTACATTTGAATAAATTTACATTATTACAATCTTTCAATTCTTCTGGTAAGCTATTCCATATAACTGATGCCCTATATAAAAATGATCTTTTAAAGTACTGGGTATGACACTCTGGTATAACAACATTTGATGAATTTGCTAGTCTAGTATTAACCTCATGAACATCACAAGCCATTACAATTGAGTTTACTAAATGCAATGGAGCATTCCCATGAATACAATTATACATGTGTATACTTAAGAAATAATTAATTCGTTCTTGTATATTTTGCCATTTCAATGATTTAACTAAGGTAATACCTCTAATATTGATGATATCAAAACAGCCAGTAATTAGTCTTGCGGCTCTGTTTTGTAACCTCTGAATAATATTTACATTTACATCTGTGCAACCCCATACGGTGCAGGCATAATCAAATAATGGTAGTACATACATTTTATAAGTAAGTTCAAGTAGGTTTCTAGGTACAATGTGTCTTAATCGACCTAACCAAGCAAGTTTACCAGATATCTTTTTAACTATTTCTAGAATGTGTTTATCAAATTTTAAGTTTCTATCAACATGAACACCCAAATATTTTGTAACTGTAAGATTTTCAACAATTTGATCATTAAGCTTAACACATAATATATTTTGCTCATCACAATTAACCTGAGCATCTACTAACATGGATACTGTCTTATTTACATTGAGGGCTAAACAATTTGAAGTAAACCATGTTGCAGCCTTATTTACACAATCATTTAAATCATTATTTATATCCGAGACCTGTTTACCTTTACAATAAATTATAGTGTCGTCGGCATACATAGACAATCGGCCATCACCAATGAAGTTAGGCAGGTCATTTACAAAAATAGTAAATAATAAGGGACCAAGGTTAGAACCTTGGGGAACCCCAATATTAATATTTAATACATCAGACATTTCATTATTATAATAAACACTTTGGCATCTATCAGTGAGATACGACTTAAACCATTTAGACTCATTGTTTCTTATTCCATATTTTTCTAATTTAGCTATAAGAAGCTTATGATTAATAGTATCAAAACATTTGGATATGTCAAGGAATGTAACTCCAGTTTTTAGATTATCATCAATATTCTGTAACCATTCATCAATAGTTGTATGTAGACAATTAGAAGTGGAGTGAAATTTCTTATAAGCATACTGGTCAAGCGAAATAAAGTCATGTGACACAAGATACGTTAACAATTGGTACTGAATTTCTTTTTCAAACATTTTGGCTAAATGTCCTATAACCGAAATAGGTCTATAATTAGAACAATTTTTAACATCTCCTGAACCTTTATAAATAGGTGTAACCCTAGAATATTTCCATTCCTTTGGTACAATAGCATACTGTAATGATATATTAAATAAATGAGTAAGTGATGGAGTTATATATGTAGCTGCTAATTTAAGTAGTTTACAATCAAATATTAAAAATTATAACTTTTAATTCTTTCACATGTAACAGTGTTTTAATAATTTCATATAGTTTAATGTAGGCTATATTGTAGTAAAGTTTGCACCAAGGGCTGTCTTAACATAGAAAGGTTTTGCTGTATTGGGACCAAAGACATTGTTATACACAACTCCGATAAGCAACAATAAAGAAAAACTCCCATCAGAAAAAATCTCTGGGGTTTGGGGCTTGCATTTGCTACAGCAAGGACTGGTTCTGTGTGAATATATGAAAATGCAAGTTACTACATTGTATATGTCATATAAAGTCCAATGTTAATAGCACCCATAATTAGTGGGAATGGATTTGTAACACATTTTAAAGCAAGTATCACATTATGTGTGCTTGATAATGAACATGGGTTCAAGACTCACAGCAATAATTTGAAGGCCTATTATAAGTAATTTTCAAAAATATGTTTTGCTTCAACAACTTTGGTTTGAATCCAGGACTCCCATCGATTATTTCAGTCATATACAGACAATGGGAGACCTGTCTTCACATGATGTCATACATAGTTTAGTTTCCAAGTCAATGAAATGTGCGGTAATTGGCAAGAATAAAATGGCCATCATATCAGATCAAAGTTAATATTATGACACCTGCTTTAAAAAGTGGTAAAAAAAAAAAAATCTATTGTTAGCAGTCAAGCTGCTCTGGTAGATACATTGTTATTAGTGTCAGACATAGTACTTAGAATTCCTAGTGGATAAACCTCACTTAAAGAAATAGATGAGAAAGAGGCACATCCAGTCAAGCAATAAAAGTATTTGTTCAAAGGCATTATTTTGGTGAGTAGCAGACTCCATCTGACTCACCATGGGGAGTATGAGATATGCATGAAGCACTGGGTGATATAGAACTAGCAGGGAAATAGGAAAAGCCATTTCCCGTACATGGCAGCAGTGGTCAATGACGATCACTAGTGGTCAGTGTGTTGTCCAGGGGCACTGGTCACTTCTCTGACTTCACCATGGGCACATGTTTATGTCCTGTTTATTCTCTTGCTCATTCTCTTGCTTTTTGTCTTGCCTATTCTGTCGTTTATTCAATTGCTGTTTCACCATACTATGAGTTAAAGGTTTAGATAATTTTATGACAAAGACTACACATATATTGATTAATTTGCAATATGCTAAAATATTCACAGGTTAACTTTCAATGGTTTAATGATAATTTCCTAAAACGGGAATGACATATTTTTTCACATATTAGGTGCTTTCTTTATGTTAGGGATTCATTTGATTTGCTAGCGAGGTCTCAATATTGATTTACTTATTCTTGAGACCTAATTAGGGTAACAGTTATTAATTGTACAAAATGACCCTCTTTGTATCAAACCTCATTTTGGCAACAGTTAGAAACCAATTATCATACTCTTTATCTGGCATAATTTCTTTCTGATTTTAACAGAAACACATCATAGTTATGCCATACTTCTTTGTGTGATACAACAAAATCCCATATTAATGAGGAAAGACCCTCAGGTCCAATTTTGATGATTTAAGTGAACATAAAATGCAATATGTCGGCCATAGGAAGCATAAAAACCCGCATTGCCCTTTTATCTATATTGGCTTGGCTTGCATAATTCGCTTCAAATGAGAATCCAGAGGCTGAAACTAAAAGAGGGTTGTGCAGCATCGTAGCTAGACAGTGGCTCTGCAGAAGAAGTAATACAATGGAAGTTTCAAAAATGTTTATATGCTTTCAATGAATGGTCAAGAAATATTAACTTTCATTTTCTTTTGTAATTTGGTTCATCTTATAAAGTCATTGTAAAAGCATGCATGGATACATGTTGTTCTCTTTTGTCATGAGAATTTCAGTTTCAAAAAAGCTAGTTTAGCCTATGTACTTTAAAACCAACAGCAGAGTGAGAGATGCAAGCAGACAAACAGACAGACAGCTTGTCAGAAAGACAGACAGTTATACAGACACACAAACAACTTCCAATGCCAATTGATGTCCCCCCATTTCCAACGCAAGCTAATTCTGCCCAGGACATCTTTCTAGAGGCGATATTTTCTCTCAATACAGTCAACAAGAAACGTAGTTTATATTCAATCTTATGTCAGACAAGGGAGGACTTTCTCTTTTTACAAACAACAGAGGTGCTCCTAAGGGAATTGTGAATTTGTTCCATTGATTCACACAATTTCTGGGTTGATCTGAGGAGTCACATACAGTGTGGACTCAAAGAGAAGAGGACTAGCCCCAAAGAGTCACTCTGACTCCTAGAAAGATGGGTTTGTGTTTGAATGAAAACCATTTAATATTTGATAATCCATTTATACATTGGTTCAAATTTTATTTTATTCAATGTTTTTATTTTTATTTTTTTTTAATTATCATATTAGCGCCCCTTATGAAATGATGCGGTTTAGGTCACTTGTAAACCCGAGTGGGCTGGGGAGTTACAATTGTCATACCTGTTGTTTTTGTGTTTAATATATATAGATTTTATTGACATGTAAAATATCATAAATGATACATATGTCATTCAGTTAAAAGATAACATGAAAGAGACATTAATGTAAGTACAGAAAGCAATAAAATTTCAATAATCAAGGTTCCAGCCACCAAGTTAACTTATAATACGTGTTTAAAATCCACATACACAATAGAAAAAAATACAAGCCGCTAATAAAAACATTTCACTCTCAAAGTCCAAAACATGACAAGCACATCATAACTAATAAACTAATAAACTAATTTAATGTTAATAACTCTATGTGACTAAAATAAAAGAATTTCAAATCAATTAAGTCTCTCTCCCCAGGGTGATAGACTCTTCCATCTAATGTTGCTGCAGATAAACTGCATGGTAGACATTTTCTAAATCTTTGATGCTTACAAAATTCCATAAAACTGAGTTCCACCGATATCAGTGATGTTTGTGTAAGTTTAAGTTGAATTGTTTTTTTTACAATGTATTTCTAGGCTATGTGAAAGTTTGAATAATTAGTACAAATATATTGTGGATATTTCTTGAAAAGTAATTGCTGTTACAATAGTTTTATTTTCACTGACATTTGTCTTACAATTAGGGAACTATGAATAAATAAATATAATATGGATAAATACATTTCTGTTGTGCCTGTTTCAGAAATGATTTCTGTTCACCAGTGTTTGGATTAAAGAAGCCTATTCTTCATTGTTCATAGGCATGTGTTTTTACTAAAGCCATCATTGGTGGATATAGACCACATTAGTTTATACAAATTATTATCAGAAATGTGAGATAATTCCATATATGGAACAGTCTTGTATTGTGATGCAACTCTCAGCTGCATCAACTCGCTTTTAATTCTATTCCACCTTCTATTTTTTTTGTAAACTTAGCGTTATTGTAGTGATTACATCCAAGGCTTGCTGCATTTCGGTCTTCGTTCTCTGAACTGACTTCGAAAGATAAAGTGCTAGTCCTGCAGCCGTGAGGGAAGTGGGTTTGCAGATCAAGGATTTTTCTTCTTTTTCCCTAAACCAGCCTGACTCGGTGGTATAATCAAAGAAATCTGAGAAATACTGAGCTTCTTTGGCCTGGCTGCATCAGGTTGACTTATATTAAATCCCAGCACAAAGACGGTTGAATCTCAGATGCACTGTATTAGCCGTATATTTAGATTTACTGTTTATTGCATTGAACGTATGCACCATAGCTTGTACAAATATCCTACGGTTACTACATAGTCAATTGCTTTCATAGAGACTGGCATTTTTGAGAAATGAAGGGATGATTTATAGACATAATAGCTGTGGGAGCATCAGGAGGGATTTGAGGATTGGTCAATCCATGCCTGTTTGCCTCAAGGTGATTATTCTGTCTCATGGTGATTATTTTCTCAGTTATTCTGCCCTTGGGTTGATGTCAATGCCTAGATGAAGTCAAATACGTGCCAGGTCTTGCTATAAAACATGAAAATTGTTTGCACCATGTTATTTGTGTCAGGCGATGCCTTTATCTGAGAATTTGCCTGTATTTTTGGCATAGTGGGAACTGTGTTGCATTTTGGCCTAGAATGGATAAGATAAGAGCAGCCTGCAATGCCGGGGCACTTTTTAAAATTTGCTCATGTAACCCGATAATTTTGAGAATTTTTGCAGTGGTGGGAACATTTTTTGCATCTGTCTGAGCTGATTTCGACCCTTATATACTAATTTACCCTATTTTCCAAAAAAGCACCCTGGAACCCGATAAAACACTTAATTTCACACATTTTGCTACCAAAACATATCCACTAGCATAGATCTATAGGTCTAGGGTTTTTTTTAAGGTAAAAATTTCTAATTTTACAAATTTTACCAAAATGGCTTGAGACCTTCTTTAAAAAAACATCTTTAAAAAAAAAAGTATTCTTCAGTAACTGTGCTAAAAGATAAAACAAGCGTTTTAATATAATATCCCGCAATAGAGTGTGAACCTCATAGAAAAACCATGAGGTTCACACTATGAGGTCCATTGTTGTGAACCTCATAACATACATTATCCCTTATAAAGAGAACAGCCTGGCCAATCACAGGACAGCACACATAAACTCAGTGACGTCATGAGAGTCTTCACTCCAAATGGATATTCTTCACAAAATCTATAAAATAAACAAAAGTAGCCTCAACTGACATAAGAAACCCCATTAACTTTTTGATTCTTCAATCTGAGTACAATTTTAATTAATTTGCTGAAGTGTCAGTTTAGCAGTGACAATGGCCCAGTTCATACAACATGTCTTGAATACACTTTTCGGTCCTAAATGAGCATAAAATCCAAAAATATTTCAGTAGATATGGTTTAAATATACTCAAATGTCCATAAACTCCCCATTTTAAGGCCAAAAATGCTTCATGTTGAAGACTCTCTCCTCGCTGAATCATGACATTGTTGTTTTGAAATGGTGACGTCATCACCATGGCAACCAACCAGAGTGAGGCAGAACAGATAGAAAAACAAAATATCTTTACTCACTGCTGGAAAAATAGTTCTCATATAAAATAATTACAGAGAAATTATTATTGCGGGATATAGATAAAACCTAATAACTGTGTGGTTCAGAGCCTTGAACTTCACTCGTGATGAGGTTGGGCTGGAGAACCCACTCGTCCCTATGGGACTCATGGGTTCACCAGCCCAACCTCATCACTCATGAAGTTCAAGGCTCTGAATCACACAGTTATTAGGTTTTATTATATAAGACACATATTTAATGCTTTCAGGTGGTCAATTATGATAACCTTCCATTGGTCTCCTGGGGCGCAGTGGCCCAATTAGTTTTGCTGTGTAGTGCAAAGCCTTCTATTGTCAGGGAACCATGTCTATAGCATTCTAGATTCCACCTTAGTTTTGCGTTCATCTCAATTATATCCAAGTATGTCTTTGCTGTCCTGTCATGCTATGCTGCACTGTCCTCTTTTGTTTTCCATTGCAAACAGGTTGCCTGGAATCATTCCATTCTACCAAACATTGTTCTGCTTTTAAGGATTGACCAGTGAACAATGTATTTAGTGGTTCAAAGGCATTCTCCATGGAGGTCAAGGGCAGCCTGATGAACTTCATGAAGTCCTACTTTTACAAGGTACAACCATCCTGTCAGGTTGCTGTTGCATCTAATAGGTACATTTTCTCATTGGACGGAAGCTTAGGTCTATTTGGATAATCCGTCATTATGTTCAGTAATAAAACCTAACTTTATTAATATTACCTTGCTTACTTATGTCCAGCCTAGGTAAATATCGTTAATGCAAATAAATGCTAAAAAATTAAATAAATACGAATTGATAGTAAAAAAAAACTAGCAAAACAGCATTATTTCACCCTGGTACACACCATGTCTTTCCATTAGTGATTAAGGGCTGACCATGACTTTGAATCTGGACGGTCACTCATCACTTTAAACAGAATTCACCTTCAAAACACAAAGGTCAAATAACGTGAGTTACCGTGAGTGATGTCATTATAGCAACACTTTTTTTCTGACAGGGATTCATTTAATTTACTAGAGGGGTCCCAAATGCCTGTGCTTGAGACCTCGTTGGGGTAGTGATTATAGTAATTGCACAAAATAACAACCATTTTGGCACCAGTTACAAACTAATTACGATACTATCCATCTACAAGTGAGTCTTCCACTTGTATTTCTAGATGTATTCCACATCATCACATTTGTATTATTTGATTGGCTTACATAGCCTGTATGCCCCTTCTTTGCTGCAAATATTACACAATTCTAGTCCTCATTAGTATACTACTGTTTATCCCATGACTGAGCATGTTTTATCCCTGATACTGGTGTGGTTCCCTGGTCGATATTGTTCTGCGAGGGATGATATCAAAGGCTTGAAGGAATGATGCAGCTTTTCAAGGGATGATACGAGATTCAGCCGATCAACAAGAACTGCAGGGATGATATGGCTTTTTAAATTTTTGACCAATTAGCAACCAATAAAAGAGATGATATCGATTTCCACAAATCAGGAGCAATTTCAGGGCCACACCTGCAAAACTGAACTGGCCAATGAAATGCTGTTGCTATCAGTTTGTTTTGTTCAAAACAATGAAAAATTTGGGATTTTTAGTGTGTCATGAAATTCATCAGTTCAAATGGCATTTTCTACATAAATTAATATACCAAAGTTTCCAAACCCATAAAATTGATGCAAATGATTTTACTTTCATTATTCTAAATGCAGAACTTTTCTGAGAGTACCAGGACCTTAAAATGTTGTGCAGGATATCTCAAAACTGCCACTTGCTGTCAATGTTGATCAAAAACAAAGTTACCACTGAAGTCCTATCAATTGCCATTCAGACAGAGTATGTGTTTTTGCCGCACTTCTGATCAGTAAAAAGTCATCATACTTGCAAAATATTCCACAAAATGCATCCCAAGGGTATCCAAAAGGTTTCAAAACACACACAACTGGCATTTAGCTCCGACAGTTGCTTTTCATGAACTAGAATTGTGACGTTTTTGTGACGTCATCAATGACGTCATAAGCTTGCTTTTCTGAAAATAGCCTCAGTTGCAGGTTTGAGTTGACTTTAGAGTTTTATCAGTTGCTGAAGACAGCCATAACTTCAGAGCTCCCTATCCGAAATATATAAAAGTTGAGGTAATTCATGTAGTAGTGTGTATTCATCATGTAAAGTATCAAGCATAACAAAAATTTATTGAAGCTACAGTAGTTGGTTGAGCCATGCACAAGCTCCTGTTATGACGGGTGTACCTTATCAAGTAATTTTCAATTTATGGCTATAAAAAAAGAGTCATGGGATAAATAGATTATCACAATGGCAGGAGGCTGTATCTCCCTGGTATCATCACCCGAGACCCTGTATCATCCCGAGACAAGGCTCTCAGTATTTAACATAATATTGCTCATAAGATCCTATCATAGCATCTCAGATGATATTCTATAAATAGAATTCTATTCTATAAATAGTTCTATAAATAGAAGATTGTCCTACATCCTATGAAACATCTGTTAGAGTGGTGGTAGCAAAATGGAAACAGATCATCCTTTGTTTCTGTTGGTCATCTTGTATGTAAAAGACCACACCCAAGGGGTAATTGTGCAACATGGTGTGAACTCCAAACAGTTTATCATCTCATCTTTACTTTTGCCTGTTGCAGTTATATAAGTTGACTAAGCCTCACACTCAGTATTGAGACATTGAGACCTTATGACATAGCTAGGCATAGGGAGGAGGAAAGCTAGGTATAGAGAGCCAGATGTATAGGGAGAGTAACATTTGAACTAATCAGCGTAATTATGCAATTTTATTAGCAGTTTCTTGTGGTTAAAGCAGTAGTATGCAAAGTTGAAATGAAAATATATCTAATTTTAAGTTTCCACTTACCTTTTAAAGTGCTCTTGCGAATTAAATTTTACCAAAAGTTTGCTCATTTAATGGGTATGCTAACACTATTTCCATCGCTGTGAGTTACTCTATACTAGAATATGTATGGTGCCATACATTAGAAACCCCCCCCCCCACCCGCCCCTCCCTCCTATAAATAGCTTTTAGAAAGTAATAGCCTTTTAAAATATATCATGATTTAAGGGCACCTGATTGGTTACCTTAGACTAATTTCCTGATACTGATTGTCTTTTTTATTTCAATTACCTTGAACACAAATGAATCACAAATTTTACTTATTTATTTTTTCAAGGGCTTCAGTGGCTTCTGTTACTTACATACCGCACTGCAGTTGGGAATAATTGTCAACATCGTTGTCTATTTGCCTAAAAAAACCTGCAGAATTAACTGGCTATTAAAAACCCATTAGCTAAGATTCTTTTGCTTCCCAGCACCGCTACCATCACTCAAAATTCCTACCCCCTTTGAAGTGAAATAACAGATGGAAGCAGTTTCTGGTGTGGTGATGCGTAAGACAGCCTAGCCAGCTTACGTCCGGATTCATCTGCCTGAGCATACATCACAGAAAATAAACCCTTACTAGGTGCATGATTTACCCTTTGTTAGTTGATTTATTTAGCTCCTAGAAAGGGCAAAGCAATTCAGTTTATCATAGGGAGTTCAGTTAATATTGTCCAGTGAACCCTTTATTGATAGTTGCTTATAAATTTGAGAATACATTTTTTTTGGTCCTTATTTTCCAAGACCAAATATGTCGCTCAACATTCTGATTGGTTCACACCAGCCGATCAAAGAATATTATATCGTGGGTTTGAAATACTGGTTGAAAGACTACACACTCAATAATGAGTTGAGAAAGGCTGAATCTTAAGCAGGTCTGCCTGAATTGTTTGTAAAGGT
This sequence comes from Alitta virens, assembly GCA_932294295.1. Classification (NCBI taxonomy): domain Eukaryota; kingdom Metazoa; phylum Annelida; class Polychaeta; order Phyllodocida; family Nereididae; genus Alitta; species Alitta virens. The sequence continues at coordinate 944,539 of OW028582.1, read as the reverse complement.
ATTACAATTCAATTTCATGTAACAGTGATGTCATGACCTAGTTTGTTTATTTATCGTTATCTTAGTTCATGCCTATTAGTTTGCTTGTAATGTAGTACTAAGTCTTGTTTTTCCTGTAACTTTCCCACCAAAAAACACTCCATCAAAATGTCTGGCTGCAGATGTACCATTTAGGTTGGTACTTTCACGATAGTTTAATTATCATACCTGACAGGAAAATTTCATGTAGATTACATGTATGATTAATAAAAGCTCCACGCCTGTAATTACGAAAATTATGTGTTATTACGAGTCGTTAAATCAAGATAATTCTACCAAATTAGGATGAGATTTTTAAAAAATACTTTTACGAAAGCCAATTTTAACTTTTAATTCTTTTACATGAAGCGGTGTCTTATTAATTTCATATAGTTAGGCTATTTTGCAGTAAAATTTGCACCTAGGGTTGTCTTAATATAGTTAGGTTTTGCTGTATAGGGACCAAAGACAATGTTATACAAAACTTCTGTGAAGAACAAAAAAGAAAAACTCCATCTGAAAAAGAAACTCTGGGGTTTAGGGCTTGCAATTGCTACAGGATGGATTGGTTCTATTTGAATATATGAAAATGCAAGTTACTACATTGTATTTATTGTAAAACATGAAATGTATATAGCACCCTTGAAATTGGGAATGGATTGTTACAAATTTTAAACCAGGTATCAGATTATGTTGAATTATGAGCACGGGTTCAAGACTTGCAGCATTACCCAGATGGCCTATTACAAGTAATTGTCAAAAATATGTGTTATTTCAACAACTTTGATGTGAATCCAGGTCTCCCATTGGTTAATTCAGTCGCATACAGCCAATGGGAGTCCTGTTTTATATGACGTCATATGTAGTTTAGTTTCCAAGTCTACGAAATTTCCTGTAATTGGCAAGAATAAAATGGCCACCATATCAGATCAAAGTCAATATTATGAAACCTGCTTTAGAAGTGGTTAAAATCCAACAAACAATTGTAAGCAGTCTAGCTGTTCTGGTAGATACATAATTATTAGTGTCTGACATTGTACTTTGAATTCCTAGTGGATAAACCTCACTTATAAAAATAGATGAGAAACAGGCACCTGCAGGCCAGCAATAAAATTATGCTTTTCAAGGCATTATTTTTGTGAGTAACAGACTCCATCTTACTCACCTTGGGGAGTATGAGATATGCCAGAGGCACTGGGTGATATAGAACTAGGAGGGAAATAGGAAAAGCCATTACCCCTACAAGGCAACAGTGGTCAGTAGTGGTCAGTGTGGTGTCCAGGAGCACTGGTTACTTCTCTGGCTTCACTATAGGCACACATGTATGTCCTGTGTATTCTCTTATATGCTGTTGTTTGTTCACTTGCTATTTCACAAGATCATATTGAATATGTTAACAGAGACTCCATTCATATTGATTAATCAGCAATACTAAAATTGCAACACAGTACATTTCCTGGGCAAGGACTTTGCTGGACTAAGAAATATTCACAGGTTAACTTTAAATAGTTTAATGATAATTTCCTAAAACAGGAATTACATATTTTGACACATATTAGGTTCTTTCTTTCTGGTAGGTGTTCATTTGATTTGCTAGAGGGGTCTTAATATGGAATTACTTGTTCTTGAGACCTTATTAGGGTAACAGTTATATAAATTGCACAAAATGACCCTCCTTGTATCAAACCTTATTTTGGCAACATTTACAAACCAATTACCATACTCTTTATACTCTTTTTTTGCGCAATACTGCCTGGTACTTTTTTATTTTTATACATGTGAACATTCTTATCTTTTTGTGTTAATTTGAATCTTATTGTGATATTATGATCAGTATTTGTGTATATTTTTGTAAAATTTTAATCTAATATTGATATTATAATCAGTATTTGTGATTTGATCGGTGATTTTATTTGCTATCTTTTATGTACTTATATATATATATATTATTTCGCTTTAATACTGAATGTTTAAGAGCAGGACTCTGTCCAGAAAACATCAAATTGTGGGACCTTAAATGTTAAGCTGCATATTATGTATAAAATAATGAGAACTTGTACATCAGATTTTTGTAGATGTAGTTTTAGATAGACGTAGTGAGTAGATATGTGACATATGTATCTTTTCTGATAAAAAGTGTCAATAAAAGCTATATATATATTTATCTGGCATAATTTCTTTCAATTCTTAACGCATCATAGTTATGCCATTCCTCTTTGTGTGATACAAGAAAATCCCATATTAACGAGGAAAGACTCACAGGCCTCCAATTTTGGATGATTTAAGTGGATATAAAATGCAATATGTCGGCCATAGGAAGCATAAAAACCCGCATTGCCCTTTTATCTATATTGGCTTGGCTTGCATAATTCGCTTCAAATGAGAATCCAGAGGCTGAAGGTAATAGAGCGTTGTACAGCATCGTAGCTAGACAGTGGCTCTGCAGAAGAAGTAATACAATGGAAGTTTCAAAAATGTTTATCTGCTTTCAATTCATGGTCGAGAAATATTAACTTTCGTGTTTTGTGTGATTGGTTCATCTTATAAAGTCATTGTAAAAGCATGTGTGGAAACATGTAGTTCTCTTTTGTCATGAGAATTTCAGTTTTGAGAAGCTAGTGTAACCTATGTACTTTAAAACCAACAGCAGAGTGAAAGATGCAAGGAGACATACAGACATCTAGTAAGAAAGACTGACAGTTAGACAGACACACACACAAACAACTTCCAATGCCAATTGATGTCCCTCCATTTCCAACACAAGCTAACTCTGCCCAGGACATCTTTCTAGAGGCGATATTTTCTCTCAATACAGTCAACAAGAAACGTAGTTGATATTCAATCTTGTGACTGACAAGGGAGAACTTTCTCTTTTTACAAACAACAGAGGTCCTCCTCAGGGAATTGGGAATTTGTTCCATTGATTCACACAATTTCTGGGTTGATTTGAGGAGTCACATCCGGTGTGGACTCAAAGAGAAGAGGATTAGCTTCAAAGAGTCACTTTGACTCCATGAAGATGGGCTTGTGTTTGAATGAGAGCTATTAAGCCATCCCTCCCCTGGGTGATAGACCCTCCCATCAAATGTCACTGTAGATGAACTGCATGGTAGATATTTTCTAAAGTTTTGATGCATACAAAATACAATAAAACTGAGTTACACTGATCAGTGATGTTTGTAAGTTTATTTTAAATTGTCTTTTTACAATGTATTTCTAAGCTTTGTGAGAGTTTCATATAATTAATACAAATATATTGTAGATATTATTTGTAAAGTAATTGCTGTTAAAACAGTTTATTTTTTACTGATGTTGATCTCACATTTTGGAAACTATAAATAAAAAAATATAACACAAACATGAATAAAAAAATCTTTGTTGTGCCTGTTTCAGGCCTATAGCTCATAGGCAGTTCTGAATAGATGTGTTTTTAAGATCCTCTGAAAGCCATCTTTGGTAGATATAGGCTACATTATTTTATACAAATCAAATTTCATCAGAAATGTTAGATAATTCCAAATATGGAACATGTGATGCTTCTCTTAACTGCATCAACTCGCTTTAATCAATTCAACCTGTGCCATGTATTTGCAAACCTAGTAGAGTCATAGTATATACAACCAGCCGCACAACTGCGATTGGTTCCATCCAAGTCTTCCAACATTTCTGTCTTCATTCTCCGAATTGACTGCAAAAGATAAAGCACTGGTCCAGCGGCCGTGGTTGGGAAGTGGGTTTGCAGATCAAGGATTTTTCTTCTTTTTCTCCTAAATCAGCAAGACTCCGTGGTTTTAATCAAAGTAGTCTGAGAAATACTGAGCATCTTTGGCCTGGCCGCATCAGGTTGACTTATATTAAATCCCAGCGCAAAGACTGTTGAATCTCAGATGCACTGTATTAGCCGTATATCTAGATTTACTGTTTATTGCCTCAAGCCAACACACTATATATTGCATAAATACCCTACGGTTACTACATAGTCAATTGCTTCCATAGCGACTTGCATTTATGGGAAATTAAGAGATGATTTATAGACATAATAGCAGTGAGAGTGTAAGGAGGGATTTGAGGGTTGGGCAATCCATGCCTCTTTGCCTCAAGGTGATTTTTCTGTCTCATGGTGATTATTTTCTCAGTTATTCTTTGCTCTTGAGTTGATGTCAATGCCTGGTGGAGGTCAAAATGTGCTAGGTATTATCTATGAAATATGGAAATAATTTGAACCATGTTATCTGTGTCAGGCAAAAGGTGAGCTTGATAAAGAAATGGCTTATCTTAAGAGTTACCTCTATTTTTGGCATGCAAGATACTCTCGTGTTTTGTCAGGGAAGACACCACATTGCATTTTGGCATAGGAAAGACTGTATATTTGGCATAGCAGAGACTGTATTTATTGGCATAAAAGAGATAAGTGATTTTGATATGAAAAAGGCTGTTTGTATGTTTGGCATAGAAAATACTGTATTTTTGGCGTATGGAAGAGACTGCATTTATGATAGAGAAGACGGTACTTGTTATTTTCTAATGGCATAGAACAGAGTTACATGTACAAAGGGCATATATGGTGTGCTGCCTAAATAGTCAATGGAGAATAAATTGTGCTAATATGGAGCAGTAGCTCAATTGTCCAAAGATCTGCAGCCCAGTACAAAAGCTAGATTGCTTCTTAGTTCTGCATCTATCTCCATTCTATCCAAGTATGTCTTGAGGTGCTGTCGTATGCTGCACTGTCCTCTTTTGTTTTGAGAAATCAATTGTAGAAAGGTCAGGCTGGCCTGCTCATTTAGTGATCTATCTTTCAACAACCAGTGGTTTTCCATTGCAAAGAGGTTGCCTGGAATCATTCCATTCTACCAAACATTGTTCTGCTTTTAAGGATCGACCAGTGAACAATGTATTTAGGGGTCCAAAGGCATTCTTCACAGAGGTCAAATGCCCAGGTTAGCCTGATGACCTTCATGGTGTCCTACTTTTACAAGGTACAATCATCCTGTCAGGCTACTGCTGCTGTCATTAATTACAATCGTAGCAAAGTGAGTACATACCGGTTATGAACTATCAATATGTACATTTATAAATTGATTTTGTTAATATCACCTTGCGTGCATAATAATGTATGTATGTCTAGCTTAAATAAATGTTGTCTGAAGCTAATTAATGCCACAAAAAAGTGACAAATACCAGTTGATTGGAAACATCATTATGTTGGTGCTACAAGGGTGTAACAACTTTTCAATACTGTATGACCAGCAGGCGGCAGATGAGATTATAAGGCTTGGAAGTCAACACTATGTTACATATTCCAAGATGCTTGGGGTATTTTACTTGCCTTTGCATAGACAGCACCAATACCTTCATATTTACCAGTTCATGTGGACTGCTTCTGATTGCAATGAAACAAAGCTTACATTGTATAAGACAAGTATTGGCTAACATCATTAGACTTTTATCATTAGACTTTAACATTTCATGCATCATGTCTCCATACTACTGTGTCTGAAGCTAAGTCAACTTATATGTCCAGCTGCTAGAGGCAGATATAATGATGAGATAAGGCTTGAAGTTCACACCACACATTACACATTCACCCCATGATTGGAGTCTTAGTTGCCGGAGTACAAGGCACCTATAATTTAACGTCTCACGCGATCGATATACAACTGGGCTGTAGCTCATGATTAGTGTCTGGGCCAGGGATCGAACAACGGACCTTCAGCAGAGCTGGCCAATATGGAATTGGCAGATCCCTTAACCGTTAGACCACGCAACTGTTTTTAGGGTTGGAAATTGAATATAAATTATGGACCTTTGCAGGGGATGCCTTATGCATTACTAGACTACCCATGGCCAGCTGTGTTGTCAAGGCTTTGTGTTATGAAGCTCTTTGTCATGTGCTCTGCTCTAAAATATTGTCAGAGACTAGACACACTAGATGTATTCATAGCAAGACCTCCGTGGTCTCTTGACTCATTAGGTCTTATAACGAAGAGATGGGGAGTGACCTAAATGAACTCTCCCTGCCAATAAAAACATACACAAGACAAGAACTGATCTCTCCAGCCATCTTGGAATATTAATCAGGTAAAGGAGGTCTCCCTGGTTAATACCTAACCCAAAAAGATGACAGATAACCCAACCCGACCAAGTTTTTTTTTTAGCATCTATTATTTACAATCTGTATTTCAACATAATTCTACAGTGCATTAGAGCCTTTGCATTTATTGTTCTTTACTGTGCTTCACCTGGAAAACATGCTAGATTGAGTCAATCTAGATCAGTGTGACATCGTTGATTGATATTGAGACGATGTTGTTCCGACCGTGGCCAATATTGAAATGATGCTGTGCCAATTTAGAATGCGACCTGGGCAATGCATCTCATCATGTTCACTGTACGTCATTACTCTTAATTTTGCGTTGGGAGTCATAGCTACTTAAAAGTTTATCCCATGGTGAGTTTATGTCTCTTGCCTCACAACAGATGCTCCATGTTATGCACCTACAATTCTCTTTACCAATGATATACATGTGTGATTTAGTTCACAAAGAATGACCATATGGAACCGAACCCATAGCCATCAAAGAGGCTAGCAACACCTTAACCACGAGACCAACCAACTAGAAAACAATCTTTCCAATACCAAGACTATGGTGAAATCTGATACTACATAGCCAAATTTGCCACGTGCGTTTTCCATGAGAAGGATAAACGCATGGTTTTTGCCTAATTATAATTAGGTGAAAACCATGCGTTTTCCATGCGTTTATCCAAACGCATGGAAAACGCACGTGGCAAATTTGGCCATATACTATAATGAGGTAACCAAACGAGTAATAATAGTCTTATGTGTTGGGAGTAAATCAGTTCTTTTATGACAATAGATCTCATTTTCCCATCCTACAAAGAAAATATATGGGGACACAGGATATGTTGTGTGACTGAAGAGTTATGACTACAAGCCTTATCCTCTCATCATTACATCCGCTTCTGAAGTCTGGTTAATGACGCCAATTATGTTTCGGATTAGTCGCACACAACACAGTACAGAAGTAGGATTAATAAATGATTCAGTTCATGGGCTTTCAGATTAATGATGGTCTGCATTACACAAATATAACAACAATATTCACATCGAAAAACCTGTGAATGAAGCAAACATATTTAGTATACTGTGACTTTTTGGATATGCAACAGATAAAATGGTCTTAGTAACAAAGGAAATAGTCTTATGTGTGAATCATACTGATCTGCCATCTGGAGAGATCCCTATTATCTTCACATTCAATGTATTCCTATTCAGATATGATGAATGTATAGTGAGGAGTGTTGTAACCCCCCTGGGTAAGATCTTTAGATGACATTGTGTAAACACTCTGAGTGCCAACGTTTGTTTTCTTTTAGGACTTGCAACAAGTCTCTCCCCATTTGCATTTGTCCTTCTTGAATTAGACTTTGGTCCTCGTGGGATGCTATTTTGGTCTACTTCCATTTAAAGCCCTCTGTGAATACGTTTAGCTCTTTCTGTCGTGACTTGAGCTATTTGGAGAAGATGAGATCTGAGATGAATGACATAGACATTTCAATGTACCAGAATAGCCCAGCATTGAAATAAAGGAAAGTATGATGAAATTCATGCTGTTTGTATTTGAAACTGACATTAAAATTCCAATTATCACTCTTGAAACCAATTTGAGGCTTATGGTAATTCAAGATCTTTTCACAATGAATGTCCTTGTAAAGACATTGTTATCGTCTCACATAATGCATTAATCAATTAAGATGCCTTCATAAGGAAAGCTATATTCAGCATCTTCATTCATCTTTCATAAACATACTCTTTTGAGCATACCATGCAGAGAAACATGTCAAAACATGATTATTTAAATATGATTTTGACCATCTCAAAATTCATTTAAAATATTTATTCACGAATTTACAACTGGAACATCAAATACATTTCATATTTATAGCAGATAAGTCATATGTCTCATTGCCGTATATATGCATTAACGTAACAGCAGATTTCCTACGTTAAAATACATGATATATTCATAATTTATCCATCTTCAGTATTATTTACATCCCTGGTCATCCCATTTATATATATTATATTTAGATACACAGTACTTTGCTGACTGGATTAACAGCAGACATTTTACGAATATAACAGAGTAGTAACACAACGGCGCTGGCGTGAATGAAAGTTCTAGCAGACCTCAGCGCTCCGATGATACTACTTACGAGAACTTGGATATTAAATGCAGTCAAATGCCCCAAAGAATTATCTTCATTTCACTTACACTGGACGTATGAAATATCATGTAAAGATATTTATTGTCACACAATAGATTTACTCTAGGTTAATAATAAATTTCTGTACATATAGAGGAGTAATCGATACAATTCTTACCATACACATGGACGGATATTTACAAAATATACACAATGATTAGCTTTAACATTCCCAGAGACAAACCATTAACAACATATTGTAACTTATGTAGGCACAGTGAAACTTGAACATAACGATGTATGGATCACATAATTATAATTATATACAATACTGAGATATTGTAATATGTAAATTACATAATAACATTGAAAGCAAGGAGGCATTAGAGCACTTGGGTGGATGCTGACTGAGGGCATTTTTGACATATTGACATATATTGGTAAGTGTGATCGCAAACATATCAACAGTCAGTTATGTTATGTTTAATGATGTAAGGTCACTCATGTCTGCGCTAGATATGGGATAGCTAGACAGGCACCGGAGTGTGCATTGCGCAGAGCCCTGTGTTGGCCACTTGGGTTTGAGGTCTTCACCCACAGTGTTAACACTTCCACCCCCAGGACTTTCAAGGGCAAAGAATATAGCCATAATATGATTTAAATTATATTAAGTGATAAACCAAACCTGAACAAGATGTTTTCAGCAACAGATCACTCATAGATAATTTCTCGCATCAACTCGACAATGTTCCACCATCATCAATGTCCGAGCAACGTTTGATATATGTCGCGTTGTTGGAAAATAAAGTGCTATTGTATATCAATGCACTTACTCCAAATTTTGTTCTGTAATAAATTGTCATTACTTTATTTTTGTTTGGACCACTTATTTGATGGCATAAAAAAAGTCTAGTCTTGGTGGATTTATTGTATGTAACGACCCGTCTTGATTTTGTGGTCATGATTGCAGTATAGTTGTTACTGCAATGTTACTCGACAATGTTCCACCATCATCAATGTCCGAGCAACGTTTGATATATGTCGCGTTGTTGGAAAATAAAGTACTATTGTATATCAATGCACTTACTCCAAATCTTGTTCTGTAATAAATTGTCATTAGCTTATTTCTGGTTGGACCACTTATTTCATGGCACAAAAATATTCCAGTCTTGGTGGATTTATTGTTTGTAATGAGCGGTCTTGATTTTGTGGTGATGATTGCGGTATAGTTGTCACTGCAATGTCTTGCGGTGTTATATATTGTACTGAGTCTTTTTTGATGTGCATGGGAACCGAAAAATGTGTGTAAGTAGTGCATACTTATTAATACATTATTGGCACTTCATAAATTAGCTACAGTAGCTGATTATGAAGTATTTATGATTTATTTAACTATATTTTAGCAGGGTAACATGTGTCAGAGTACTGTCTGCTTTAGAACAGGGCCCTCTAGAATTAAAATACAATATATACAATTAAACATTCAAAATAAAAGCAACTGTCTCATTATAGTGGTAAAAATACATTTTAGCCTTTCTTTAAAATCATCAATTACTGTGCACTCTTCTATGTAATTAGGCAAAAATATTCCATAGTTTTATGATAACTAAATGAAGCTTTAGTAGCCTAATTATGTACATGTTTTGCTTGTTTACTCATCTAAAGTAAATTGATCAACTTCTCGTATAATCTATAGGCTGAATTGTGGTATTAAAGGCATAACAATGAAATTACAAAAAATTAGATTCATGTACTGAGTTTACGCAATTCTTGTTCTGACAAGGAGGCAATTCAGAATATTTGCCTAAACTAAAAAAATATGAATTCATTTCTCTTGTATTTTTTAGAGAATATTTCTTAAGTCTACACTCAGCCTATCGGCTTCATAGTTTAACCAATTATTTTGTTTAACTAGGTAACACTAGCAAAGAATGTCCATAATGAGGTCGCTGGGCTGTTAGGTGACAGCACACAGTGATACACTGAGAAATAAGAAGACTGGCAACGCGTAACATCAAGAGATTAGGTTGAGACAATGAAAAATGATAAATCTTCGAACAAAGCAAATCAGCTACCGAGCTATATAATGTGTAAAACTGATATGATTTATTTTATCATTGTATATGGCCAATTGTGCCACGTGCATTTTCCATGCATTTTGATAAACGCATGGAAAACGCATGGATTTTGCCTCATTATAATTGGCTAAAAACCATGCGTTTTCCATGCGTTTATCCTTCTCATGGAAAACGCACATAGCACATTTGGCCATGTATAATGCTTGTAAAATAATTTATTTAGTAAGTCAGCTTAGTAACAACAGAGTTATATGTGCTGATTTACTAAATAAATTATTATATTATGTGTGACAATGATGTGATTTGTATATTATTGTACAATGACTGTTTGGAGATTTGTATGTTTGTAGGTAAGTATATTTTAAAGTGGCATATATATATGAAATAACTGAAAAAAATGTAAAACCAAAGCTACAAGCTTAATACATTTAGAATATTCCGAAGAAAAAAAACCCTCATATCGAGCGTTTACTCTTAAATGTAAGGTCATCAGGAATTGACCAAACTGATACAGCACTCACGATCATCCCTTGAAGGCGAAGTAAGAAAAAAGATAGACAGTCAGAGATTATATCAGAACACACTATGATCATCACGATTCTATTTAAGATTCTACATATTAATATGTCATGCTGGTATGATTCTCAAGGAAAAACAAAAAAAAACTTAGATTTATAAGAATTTAACACAAATGAAAGATGAAATATACAGTTGCATCCAGGACTTTTACCAGTAAATCTTGCATTCATACCAGCATGACATCTTAATTTGAAATGTAGATTCCCAAAAAATATTTATAAAAACCCTTTGATTTATAGCAATATTACACAGAGCAGACAAATAATAATCACCACTTGAGAATGTTGTCATGCTGGTACACAGAAAAATTTATCGAATACATCACATACAATCATAATGATTATCTAACACTATAAATTAAATGAGGTCCATCAATTCAACTTACATCTCTATAGCTTCCCCACACTCTGATATGTTGACTGTTAAAGTGTTTGTGTTGGAATACTTGTAATTGTCTTCCTTGCTGCACATGCAACATAAGATACTCTTAACAGTCTTTCGGAAATGCACATTAATGACACAGTATAGCACAAAGTTAATGGTGAAGTTGATTATCTGGAGAAAGTTAACGACAAACTTTGAGATCATGAAGGCGTTAAAGCGGCTGTTGTCCCCTCGACTGTTTACAACCCAAGGCTCAAGGAATTTGAGAATCTCCGAGGGAGAGACGAGAAAGATAAACATTGCCACGATTGTGATGAGAGTGGTGGTCAGCCGATGTCCACTGTCGTTATTTGTCCTGTTGGCTCGGTACATCTGTCGCATGCGACGTGACTCCTTCAACGCTCGGATGAGACAGATGTTGCAGAATGCGAGGATAAAAAGTGGTACGGAAACTCCAAAAATGGCCCACATGATCTTGTAAGTGATCACAAAGTAATCATTTTTATACAGGTCAGAGACCACTAATACATAACAACTACAATTAGCAGCACACATCTTCTCCGGAATGCTGAACCGCCAGAACTGAGGCATATTGAACGCAATGGATATGAGGAATATTGCAGATATGGACAATCTGGTGGCTTTTAGGTTTATGAAGCCCCTGGCATGTAACGGGTAGCATATGCCCATGTAGCGTCCGGTTGCCATCGCTACGGTCAGCCACGTACTGCTCAGCAGAAACGTGTTGAAGAGAGGTTCCTTGTAAGCGTAATAGTAAAGGGAGACTAAAGAGTCTTCCTCTGTGTATATCATCCTGCTCGGTATGAAGGCCATCGGCAAGGCCACCACACAAAAGAACATATCGGAGACAGCCAAGGCCACCAAACCCAGATGCACCGACTTCTCCATTCTATCCATCGACTGTTGTAATTGCTTCCGAGTCAGAATGATCACGTTCAAGACGTTCCCTATTATTCCGAAGATGCACAAGGTGGGCGCACCAATCTTGTATAAAATGAACTTCGTTAATAATACCCCATAATCCTTGTCAGGTTCCGTTTTGTTCTTAGTAGCAAACGCAGCTGCCATTAGTGTAATGTTGTGAAAATACTCCTGGCAGCTCATGGTGACGGAGTTCCTCAAGGATGCTGTGTTAAGCCTTACTATATCAGTACAACATCAAGGGTGGAGTAGCACTGAGATAATGACGATGTGTTGTCGTTAATACTGATTTACTCATGTCTGTGTTCAACAATATTTTACTAGTAAAAAATCACTAGATCAAATAGCAGCAATTAGTGGGCAATTTAATAACATCTTGTCCTTTGAGCTGTCAACGTCTCACTGGAAATTTGTCAAATAATCCTTTGATATATATATCACGAATCAGTGCCTGATTGTCTTCAGCACTCCCTTAAGAGACAGTTTGTGTATACTGTTCTGATGCTTTGTGATTTCTGATCTATTAACGTCCATCCAGTTGTGTAATCTCAGAAAGTAGTCGAGAAATTCTTAATGAATATGACTTCCAGTTCCACGTTCAATTCATGCGAAGCATTGCACCAGAATTTTATCCTAGCGACTGAGCTGACTGAAACTGGTCAATAAAATTTGGACATGTGTAATAATCCGCAAAAGCCCTGATTGGCCAGTGTGGAATAAACCCGTGGAGTGTATTTGGCTTCGTTCATTGCATACGAATGACTGGGGAGTGTTTTTCCTTGCCACTAATCTTTGCGTTACATCCCAGCTGTGGAGTCACTCAACTGATAAATACATGTGTTGAGCCCAGTTGGTGTTTATTTGAACAGAAATCGGAGGCAATTCTACAGCTGCTCCCAGGGGGCCTATAGTACTGGATTGAAACTTTGTTGCAAAGTGTGAGAGAGGATTTTTTTTTCTAAAGCCCTTGATTTATTTAATTTCACCAGAAGTCGGATGAATTATCCAGATTGATTGGAAAAAGTGCGGGACTCAGATACAACTTGATGTTAAGACTTCAGAGAGTGTTTGGGTGCCTTTAACTGTGGACTCTTTTCACTGCCTCTGGACCCAACTAGCTTTGCTTAAATAATTCAGGAAGATGTGTTAAGTGTCCACCAGGGCTATATCAACACCATCCGGGGTGCACAGATTCACACAGAATGTCTTTTTAGTCAAACGAAAAGAGCTAGCAGCCTACCAATATCTTGTCCATAAGGTTTCATCGCAGCTTCACCAACATTTAATATGATTGATGTGAAAAGAAGCCACTTTGAAATTACGCTGAATTAAATTCATACCTTCTTGGTCTAATTGCATGCATTGTCAATTTAATCTCTCCATCAGCATTACCATTTCAATTGCATTTTAATTGCATTTAAAGGAAGTTCACTTCATGACTCTAAAACACTAAGACAAGAGATCAATTTAGAATGACAAATTAACTGGTTACATTACTAAGACCCCTGGTTCCATTACTGTTTCAACATTCCGAATTTCTCCAGAACAAATTGCAATCTCTTTTACTCAGGGTTTGCAATCAAGCTTATCTCACGAAAGGACATAATTGCTGATTAATCATTTAATTGCTGCCTATCGTTATCAACTCAGCTGTGAAGTAATTAAACCTAATTTATTAAGATGCTTATCAGCCAAAATGTGCATTTCAGGGATAAATTTAGCCCCTCAAAGCTCTGATGAGTTCATGAAATTCCGTTTAAGCTGATGGGCACATTTGCAGAATTTTCGATATTTCAGCTCGCCCTTGCATCCAAAGGTCTTTGATTTCTAAAAAAACTGCAAATTCGCAACAAAATTGTTCTGTCTGAAATATGATGAAGCAATTTCCCGAGTCTTGGCTTGGATGGTCGAATTTCAAAACTTCATTAGTATCAAACTGCATATGTTGCAGCTATAACTTCTGATATATTGACACTATTCGACCGGCTCGCTATCTATGTAAAGACTAATATTGCTGCAGTTTTCCTGTCCTTTTCTGTCAGATTTAACAGATAAATGTCCATTGACAATTGCTGGGACACGATAATATACTTGTGACACTTGTATTAACAGCAATACTTGTAATGTTAAAGTAATGTGTCTGTCACAAACTGGAACAGATAATTTGTTTATCACATCTGCACATCCAACGGAATTATCCACACAGTTCGTTTTCATCTGTCATTAAGCTAGAGCCATTGCGTCATCAGTCTCTCTGCTAATTCCTTTAATGTAGAAATTCTTTTTCGGGGTAATTAGAGCTCTCCAATTCTGTTGATGAAACTGCAGCCTCTGGCTTCAGATGAAAACCCTGAAAAGATTAGGAAAATGTCACTACAAAATGAAGTAAATGTATGTTACAAGATACAGTCTGCTTGTGTAACAAATCATTTACATTCAAAAATCATTTACATTCAAAAATCATTTACATTCAAAAATCATTTACATTCAAAAATCATTTACATTAAAAAAATCTGTTTCAAGAGAGTTTTGTTACATTTGTATCTACAGTTAGTTAAAAAAAATATGGTCGACTCTATAAAGCTGTAGCGACCTATTCCTGGCTGTAGCTATAACTGCCAGCTAAAGCCAGCCACTTCTGTCTACTTCTAGCTTGACTGACTGAAAAAATATAAACATTGGCAAATGTAAGAAATTTATCTAATATATAAAAAAAAAGATCTATTTCATCAATCTGTACTTTTAGATCCGGCTTTGAGTAGCCAGCTATAGCCAGACAGTTCTGTTTAGTGGCATGTAGCATCATATAGCAGAAGTTGTCTAGCTATGTCTTTGTTCAATTTGTCAGGTTTTTTTTAATGAAACTAACTGTAGTTTAAACCTACAGGAGCATAATACCAAATAGCAATGAAATATAATAACAAACATCAAAGAAATGTATGACACTAGTTTATAGTATTGTCAGTAGAGAGAAAGGTAATAAAATAGCTTCATGCAATACATCTAAATATATATATATCACAGCTGTGTCACTGACCATTTCATATTTTTCATGGTGTCAGCAGGGATATATTATTATAATGGTACTATCATACTATAATGTATACATTTTTAATGTTGTGTGTGAATAAATATTTATATATAATGCTTATATATAGCGGCTGGGCGGTAATGGTCAAGGCATCCACCAATTCCATATTGACCAGCTATGCGTAAGGTCACGAGACTTTAGTTCGATCTCCGGCCTGGGAATTATCTACATGCTAGCTGGATGTCGATCACATGAGATGTTAAATTGGAGGTGCCTTGTACTCGGTGTCTAGATTGAGGCGAGTAAAATACCCATTCATGGGGTAAATGTGTACTTGTGAATCCAATTATTTGTCAATTTGCTTTTAATATATATTAATCTAATCTGTTTTTTTATACTCTTCACTCCTCATCTGTATATATTTTATTTGACATATCATCTTATTCCAGTCGAGCAAAAGCTTATGTTATCTGTTCTTACATATGACTTTAAATAAAATATATCTTATCTTATCTTATCTCATCTTATCCAAGCACCCTAACATTTCATCATTACATCTGCCTCCTACAGCTGGTCTTAGCAGACCAAGTAGCATTGAGACATTGATATTGACATTGACATATACGTGTGTAAATATCATTGTCATCTGTAGGCTGCGATATTCTCTGATCAATATGTATTGGTCACAGTCTCATCCCTTGAAGTACTCCATCATATAATGTAATTACTGAGATGAACTTGAAAGGTTTTTTGGGAATTTCTTGATCATCAATAATTGTGACAGATCAAGTATTCCATTCTACTCATCACCATGGAGATAAAAAATGAGTTTAATCTGCTGATAGATATTCTATTTTTAGGCATTTTTCAGTGTTTGAGATTGATGTGAAGCCAGATTGGTTCAATTTGCTTTTCAGGAAGATTGAAAAACGGAGCACTCAATACATCTTGTGAAAGAAAGATGACGCCGTTTGTCATTTTGGGCCGCTGAGATTTTAATCAGCTTTCATTTACATTTTCAGGGACAGATTCTTTCCAGGGTGTTAAAATGGAAAAAAGAAACCTGTCATTGATCACAGGATATAAAAGTGACTCACACCATTTATTTGATTCGTTAGTTCTGCTTCAGTTGAAGAAAATGTTTCCTACAAGGTTAATGGTAATTTTATATATTTATAAATCAAGAAATCCACCCTTTTATTTCCCCGGAATTGCTATTTTGATATTGATGTACCATATTTTTTTATGTGACTTTTAAAGTTGATGTATGGCTTTCAGGGTTGCACAATTGTCCTTGCTGAAGATCTTATGTCAGCCATCTTCCAAAAATATCATAGTTTTTTCCACTATATGGTGCAACTGTGTTATACATTACATAGTACAATTCTGCTGGAATAGTTTCATGAAATATAGGACGTGGTAACACAATGTATGTGACTATACAGTTTACCTGAGTAACAAAACAGCTGTTTTGCATGTGAAAGGGGAATTATAGTATCTTTTTTATGGTCACTACATAGGTGAGTGAGTCAACTACATTTAAGCACAATAAAACATCGCTAATAGACCACATTGCTATTTAGTTATCTTCACAATTAAGGCAGCGTGGTTATTTGTGTAACTTTATTATGTATTTAACTGAACGTATTGTTGTAAAGGGTGGTCGTCTAGTGGTAAGACGCTCACCTGCTCCTCTGAAAGACCCAGGTTATATCCCAGGCCTGGTCACTCTTCATGAGCAACATCCCAGCAGCTGGATGTCGATGGATGAGACGTTAAATTGGCGGTCCCTTGTACTCAGTGTCTATGCTGATGCAAGTAAAATATCCCACTCATGGGGTAAATGTGTAACATAGGTTGACACCTCCTCCTTCTCACCTCATCAATTCACCCTCAATAGCAGCAAGAACTTGCCTTAGAGGGCTGCACTTTTCACATCTATTTATCTATCATGTTATTGTACCTTTTAATTGTATTTGCATTAACTCAATACTGCAGGTCTGGAACTTAGTAATAGAATAGAATAGAATAGAATAGAATAGAATAGAATAGAATAGAATAGAATAGAATAGAATAGAATAGAATAGAATAGCCAATACCTTTTAAAAATACATACAAAAAAACACATGACCAACTGCCAGTGGCATACGTAATGATGAGATTATAAGTCTCCGAGTCCACACTACACTATCATTTATCTTAAGGCCATCGTCACCGTAGGACTACATAAAGAAAGTGGCCTTCGTGATAAGAAATGATTGAATATTGCATCTCTAATATTACATTAATAATACAGAGCAATTATGATAAATTGGCCAAACACATTGATACCTGCATGATTAAAATATTAATTGGCATTTATAAAATCAGGTACATTGAATTCCAGCCCAATGAAATTGACCTGATTGGCTGAAAATGCAATTTCCGAATCATGTCAGATTTTTGCAAATGACAGAAAACTTGTTTGAGTAATTCACGGAAATGAAACTCAATATTTGTCCCTTATGCATGTGATGACCCAGATAGAAAATCTCGCAATGAAACTTACCTATTCTCTTTTTAATCATCGAAAATGGAATATACACTGTTCAAAGTCATCGTAACTATATTGATTGTATATAACATATATCATTTTACGTAATTTAACCCGTAAGCAAATGAATTCCACAAAATTAAAAGGTAAACAAAAAACACCCAAAATGTTTTCGTAATGGCATTACTGGCTCAATAGTTTTTTATGAAGAGTCCATACATGTTGCACATTTACTCATGGGTGGGGTATTTCACTTGCCTCATTCTATGGGTTATGTACATATCATGAGAAGTCAACTTTAACAATTTGGAAATACCAGCAAATTAATTGATTTATTTGAGGTGACTCTTTCTGTTTCCAGACATTAATTATTTTGGTTTTCTAAGTAGACTTTACCGCAATTAACTCCAATAAGACAACAGGAAAAAGCTATTATTCCAATCAACATTAACAACCGTCTGAAGCAATATAACCCACTCAATTTGAAAGAACTATTCAACTTTAAAAGATGTCGACTGGGGTTATTATTGAATTCCAAATTGCCCAAATTAAATTAAAGCAGAACTGTAATCTTCAACTAAAAGTAAGAAATAGAGAAAAAAAAAGGAATGTCACAATTTCAACTTGTCATAGTGGATGGAATTTTCTTTTGTCTAAATTCAATTATAGTCTGTGGGTTTTTTCCTCAATAAAAAATGTTACATTCTTGAATTATATCTTAACTTTAATTAAACAATTATATCAACCAATCACACAAAAAGTACTTTATTTTATTAAATACTGCACTTTTATAAAGAAAAATAAAAATAAATCTGCAACTTATTGATTGTCACTAAGAGGAACAGAGAAACAGAGAAACAGATAGAGTGACTATGTTTTGTTTCCATACATTTCAATATTTATATGGTAATATTTATGAATGTATATTTTCTGTTAATGTGACCTACATTTATGTAAATTTCATGTGATCAACAAGATTTTGATAAGTCAAAGCAGCTGGCTGGCCTGATGGGAAACACTTCATGAGCTACATCTCAGCTGGATGGCGATCGCATGAGATGTTTAATAGGAGTGTGTATGCTGAAAGTAAAAGACCCACCCATGGGGTAAATGTGTACTGTGTGACTCCAAGCAGCCTGATCATCTCATCATTACATCTGCCTCTGGCAGCTGGTCATATAAGGAATTGGGGCCATCCTCTAGTCATAAAGGCATATAAGATTGTATAAGGTATATGTTGTTGAATGAAAATGCATGCAAGCCTTACTGCTTTTTAAAGTAATTTTTTTAAACAATTGTTGCTATTTTTTTCATGTTTTATACATTTGTATGTATGGATATATTTTCACTTTCCCAGTATTGCGAGTTTGAATAAATACATAAAACAAAGAAATAAAAATACGCTGACTAAGCTTCAGACCCATTAGCATTGAGATATAGACATAGGCTAATCTTGAATGAAACTAATGGGAGACATTACGCCACCTAGCTGTCAGATGAGACTAGCATCTTATATGCAGGCTAAAGACATCAGAACAACATAACTGGCTGCATCTTCGTCTGGCCATTACTGTCACTGAGGAGTCATATGACCTTAGTCTGGTCCATTGATAGGGCCATATGTATTCAAGCACCAGGCTAAGTATTGGTCTGCATGGTTTGAGAGACTTGGGAAACACCTGTCTGCAAATTACGCAGCAACAGAGCCTAAGCATTACTGCCTAGTTTCCTTTAGCTTCTAACCATCTTCTAGAAAAGCAGACAAACTGATGGGCTGTTTAAAGAATCCAAAGTGCTGATTTGCCCAACCAACTGAGTTACAAAGTAGGGCAAAAGTAGAATAAAGAAACACTCGTTCAATTAGACATTCAACATGGTCAACTTAACAAACAGCTGTTTGCCTTTAGTTTCAGTGTTTATTACTCTAGAACGGGAGGTTTTTAAGTGAATGTAGTGGAGTGAAGAAGGAAAATGTTTTTTGGGAATTACTCTAATTCACAGGTCTGCGACATTTACAAGCAAATATATTATCATGGATTCTCAGCTTAAACCATTTATCAATGTTTCAAGCAACTGTTGTTATTAAACACTTATCAAACATACTTCAGACTAAATGAAAATTTCTGTATTTTTTCCCAATTGCATGCAATCTTCAATAGACTTTTTAATATTATTGACATCAAAATATAAAATTAATACACGTTGTGAGCATGGCAAAATAAAGATAGATTTAAGGCTAAGCAGTACAAATTATAACGTAAGTAGCCTTATATGTATTATGAGTAATTAAGATCATAGAGTAAGTAAGCAAGCATACAAGGTCTTTAACGAGATATCATCAACTAAATTATAAATAAAATTGCCGCAGTAAAACAAGGTTGCTAAAAACTTTAACAGAAATAACGGAAAATATTATAATTTTAATTGGAATGTGAAGATGGCGATTTTTAGAAAAAATGTGGATATTAAATTAAACCATATTTTAAGGTATAGTCAAAATTTTGGTACCAACTGTAAATTTATTTGACTATTTCTCAAGACAAACACCAGGTGGCACAAGATGCAAAATGAGAGACTTAATCACCAGGTGTCACTGCCAACTTCAAAACAAACGTGCTCAGCCATCTGTCTTTGTTTTCTTCCTGGTAATTACTTTCTAATTACTGAAACTTTTTGAAAGTGTTCTGCACAACAAGCTGCATACAAATTGTAGCAAAAGTACTAGAGCTCCTACAACTGTAAAAAGAGCCTTTTTTTAATTATATTTTTGCTCGAGCATTTTTTTGTTGTTATATTTCATTTGATAAATCAGCACCAATTTCATTTTTGGAATGCCATTATTGTTAATGCCACTATTAAATCAATTGTTATTAAATTGCACTCGAATCCACTGGCCTGAAAATTCCTTTTGGGCCTCACCGATTCTCTAGTGAGCTGTAACTGTTATTATTTCATTCATAATTACCTCATTTTATCAAAATCATTCCAACCATTAAAGCTTTTATTGATATAAGATGGCAGCAAAGCTCATAATTATGTTTGTTTTCCATTGAAGTATAAACTTTAAAACTTCAACTGATATTTTGTTTCTTTACATAAATCTTAGAAAATGTTCTTCTTGCAGCATATAGTCTGAGGTAAATATGATAAATATGCACCATAAGACGAGATCACCTCCCTTGTGGAATTTTTACATGCCTCTGCATAGATCACAAAGAAAAAGACACTTTTTAACATCTTTATAATTAAGAGACTTCCAGTTCATCAAACTGTGCCAGTAAGTTTTGAGTCACTTAGATATGGTCTTGCCTAAATTTGATGATGATAATAATGATAAATAGTTAATTTGTTTAGAAGACAATATTATAAATTGCACAAAATAGATAAGTAAAATGTAAAAACAATGAATCCCAAATCCTCAGTTACATTATTATCTATACAATTTATAAAAAGTAACTTCATGGTTAAATTTTTCTCAAAAAGCATCAAATTTGATGTTCTATTAATGAAAATCTAAACACTAACCAAAGAAGCGATAGCGATTTTGTCAAGCAGTCGTTAAAAGTGCTCACCCAAAATTCCCCCTTTTTGCTTCTAGAGTGCCTTAACCAAATTTTGGTTGACCTTTTAGGGCATTCAATAAATGTTGAAAGGTCTTCTATCTTCCACTGTCAGCAATATTGATTGTACAACATGTGATGAGTGAGGGCATTGACCTTGCAACTTTACACCATGGGTGGGGTCTTTTACTTGCCTTTATATAGACACTGATAACCAAAACCACAGGTCTTTAACATCTATTGTGAACCATATTGTACAAAGCAGAATTTATGTTCACTCTCAGATATGTGATACAACCAAGATTTTGGACAATCCAACTATAGAATATACTGACCATATTTTTTTGTAAGCTCAAGCAATATATTTATTTACTTTATATTTGGCTGCGCTTATACATATAACCTAGACTAGAACAGAAACCCTGGACTGAAGATAAAGCACCTGGCTAAATATGTAACATGGTGCGGATGCTAAGCAGCCTTATCATCTCATTATTATGTCTGCCAGCATATAAGCTGACTAAGCTTCAGACCCAGTCGCTCTGAGACATTGGACCAGCCTACAGCTACATTTTAGAATCAAAAGACTAAACTAATAGCAAATCATTTTAAATCAGTGAAAGTGATATTTAAAATGCACTTTGCAAAATTCATATGCCAGACACCCAGTCTATCATAAATAGAGTGATATTATGATCAAAGAGCTGCAGACCTCTGATGTTTTTAACAACAAAATGAGCACTATATCCGAAGTTCTTTGAAAATAAATTATATCATGCAACAGTTCATGCATGATTTCAAGTCATTTTTAAATGACTGGATAACATAGCATTTCACAATATGCAAAAGAAAAAATTAGTATTTTAAAATTGTATGCTGTAATATTCATTAGTGTTAGCTTTAGAGTAAAAAAAGTTTGGATATCAAAACAGTTTTTATTTATAACATGTTGCGAAAGTAACTGCATTTACAAGAAGAAACCACAGTAACAATTTAATTTGCAATCATATTTTTGCTTGTTCTTAATTAGTGTTTAATTCTTTGTTAAATTCGGTATTATACATTTATCTAATCAGATGCAGAAAAATACAATACATATAGACATAAGAAAACTCCAGTTGTTGCCATGGATTCACTAGTACTGTCACGTGATGTTTGTACATTAGTCATGTGACACGTATGACGTAGAATGTAGCATTTCTATTCCCAGAAATAAATTGAATCATATCACATGATATGAAATGTGCCAAAAACGTATTTACGTAGGATGTGCGTGTCTGCAAAATCTGCCAAAATAGCCAGAAAAGAAATTAATTCATATTTTCGTCTAGAAATTCAAGATTATATGAATACTTTTTTTTTCTACTGTTTTCGCAATAAAATATCAAATTTCCATCACTTGAATTGTATGTTTCATTCTCTGAAAGTCATTTAATGTCTGTTTTGGAATTAAAATATGCATTTATAAGGCACATTTTATTGGTGTTAATAGTGAGGTGGTGTTAATAGTGAGGTATTAATAGTGATGTGGTGTTAATAGTGAGATGGCTTTGATGGTGAGGTGGTCTTAATAGTGAGGTGGTCTTAATAGTGAGGTGTTAATAGTGAGAAGGTCTTAATAGTGAGGTGGTCCTTATATTGAGGTAGTTTAATTCATCCATTTTCGGCGATTGTTAGACTTCATATGAATGTAACATGCCATAAAGTATGCGAAGATAGTTTTTAGTGATAAACATGAAACATACCCAGCTGTAATTACTCTCTATAGTCTAAGCAGTCTGGATAATAAATGGCTTTCAATTAGAGAAATTCCATTAGGGTCTAGGAATGCCTTCATTTTTACATTCCATAAAATGTAGATGACCAAAATAGAAGCTATAAATAAATGAAGCTATTCCTCCTTTGAGATGCATTTCTCATCTGAGGTGCATAAAGGTGCATTTAACATGCATTTTCTGTTAGTAGCATTCAGATTACTCAACTGCATCAGGGATATTTAGGATACATTTTAGTACACACAGGCACTTTTACTGAGAAAAAAAACACCAACTATGTTCAATGTCAATCAATGTCTAATTGCCACTGGGTCTGAAGCTTAGTCAGCTTATTTGGCCAGAGGCAAACATTATTATGATATGATAAGGCTGCTTGGAGTCCACACATATTTACAGTTAATGGAAGGAAATAAAACAAACGGGGAACTCTAAGTTTAAAAAGAAATATCTGTCTTTTTAAACATGATGTTTATGCTATAATAAAGAAATCCATTAAATAAATGATTACAAGCAAAGTCAGATTTTGATGTTTAACATAATAATCTGGCAAAGTAAATACACTCCATAAACCAATAAATATTTATATTCATGGCATAAAAAAAGTCTGATTTTGGAAATAGAAAAATCAGTTTCATAAGCAACCCATGGTGGTCCTTAATGGTCAATCAATTAGCAATTTTGAGAATTAAACACATCATAGAACTAAATATTGGTGCCTTAGCCGAGGCAATTTTATATCATATAGATTGTCGAGGAAATTGGAGTAATTTGTCAGTGTGGGCATCTCATATGTGAATATTGCTAAAGCGCCATTTAAAATCACAAATTTTTTGACCCAAGTATATCCTGTTTTTTGGTTTATCCCTCTATCAAGACCACCTCACTATTAAGACCACTAAAATTTCTACCCGGGGTGGTTTAATGGCGAGGTTTTATTTTAATTTATCTAGAAGGCTGGTACTGATATTAAACTTGTCCTAATTACACAAATCAGTACAACAGTGCAGTGACAGTAAATGATGGAACCTGCTCTTTTCTAAAATTTCATATGATTTCTGATTAATTTATATTTTTGGCATTATAATTAACTTGGCAGTTTAATACACCACTTATTATGAATTTTTATTGTCTATTTCAAGATAGTCCTTCTAATAATGGGGTTCTGCTGTTGAAAAATAAGATCAAAGGAAAGAATTGATGAATTACATAATGACACAGCATCAGTCGTCAAATGATGGGTGCTAATATGGGATATTATCATTATTATAAGAAAGAAAAATGTGAATGACATACTAACCCAAAGGGAACCATTCTTACTAAATAATAATAAACATAATACAAATCTTCATGCACAACAGACATTGATAGCTTGAATATAACATTGATGAATACTATAATATTCAGTCTTTAATTTTTGAATAATTCTAGATAATTCGATGCTATTTCAAATAAAGTTGCATTTGGGAAATTGAATTTGCATCAGATTTTAAAAAAATATTAAAATTAAAATAAAGATACATGTGGTGCTATAAACTATATATAAGTTACATCAAAATAATAGAAAATATATGTTAATACTATTGCATAGTAAATAACACGATCGATAAAACAATAGAGGGGTAGCAAAAGTCTAAAAGAAGCTAATATATCGAACATTTATTCCCTGCAGGGGCTGACTCTGATACATGGTCAGCCATCGTATGACTGATTGTGTAGTCAAGACAGAACTCATACTGAATTGAATGGAATAGTTTCATACTCAGACAAATTGACTTGCTATTGTGAAAAGTATGGCATTGATTAGACTAGTAGTATTGGCTGGGAGAGGTTAGCTTGAATATAATTATATCAGGACTGTTCTGGTGAATTTGAAATAAATCGGAGTTTTTGAAGACTAGTTTTCTAAATCTATTTTTGATGAAACATTGCATTGCTAGTCAAGCTGTGTCAACAATAAAAGTTTGTTTCTGTCTGTTTTCAGCTTTTTTCAACTGATGGGAGTACTCCCTTTACTTCAAAATACACAATAACTCATCTAGCTCCTGCAAAACCCAATATTTTTTTCATTCTTCCTGCATTCATTTTTCCTGATATTTTGAAACCAATTCATATTTCTCTCAATCATGCAAACTCATGACACTGGAATCCCTCAATGCCGTTCTGTGCTGCTACTAATATTTCATGCGCTGTTAAAAGGTCTGTTTTGAATTTCACATTTTGTAGATTTAGCATTTTACTTTGGTTTCTGTTCACGTAAAATACACAACATTTACTAGGGAATCATAGACCTCTGGCTTCTTTGACTTAATGGGTTTTAATGGAAAAGGGTTCAGTGAAAGAAACGTCATCAAATTGCAAATATAACCAAGAAAACAAAATGAGAATTGAACATATTAATTTTCTGTTTTCTGACAATCTCTATAAGTGGTCATGCAGATTTTATGAACTGATATGGATGTCTCTCCAGTATTTCATTAATCTTAAGCCAAAAGCCTTTGGAAGATCTCCCAACAATAATGAGAAATCATATAACTGCGTGAATAAATTTCTCGTTTTATTTTTTAAAAATATGTTATTAATTATTATTTCTGTATTGTATACATGTAAATCTTGTCTCTCTGTTGTAAAAAAAGTTTTTCTGTCAGTCTGTGTGTCTTTCCACATAATATCTTGTTTTTTAACTACTATTTCGTCTGGATAGCTTGCTGCTAGGATGTCTGAATTTAGACAGTCTGTCTGTCTAGCTCTCTGTCTAGCTGCCTGACTAGCTGTCTGTCTAGCTGTCTGTCCAGCTGTCTGTCTAGCTGTCGGTCTACCTGTTGGTCTAGCTGTCTGTCAAACTGTCTGTCAAGCTGTCTGTCTGGCATTCTGTCGCCTTCTAGTCATCTAGCTGTCTGTCTGACTGTGGTTCTGTCTGTCGGTCTGTCATATGGTATGTCTGTAAAAATGTATTCGGCAGTGTCCCCCTGATGACCTAATTGTTGTTTATAGTGACCTTAACGACCACTTTCCTCTGTCAGGCTGTAATTAGGGGGGACTTAATAAGCTAGACAGGGACCACACCTGTCGCCAATATTGCTAATGACACTGGCCAATGTATTTCTCTGCATTTGGCAGTGTTGTCATAACATTACACCTACTAAGCACCTGATAATATACATAGCCGTACCAAAACATTAGCCAAACACTTCTGCAGTTTGGCATATCTTACCAGTAACTTGTAAACTAATGTACAGATGGTGAACCAACAGCTAAAGAATTGACTGAAACAAAGTTTGAGTTGTACCAGAGAATCTGATGCCATCTTTAAGTGATAGCCTTAAAAAACGGTATGAATGTATATCAAAATAAGTTATGATCTGTGTACTAACTAACTTGCCTAGCAAATTTTTTTAGCAATATTTGATGTATATATAAATATCTTTATTCACACATGTGAAAAACCTTATTCATCGTTGTAATATATAGTTATCAACGTTTCAAAAATAAGGCAATGCGGTACAATATAGAATAATTTTGAATTCCATAAAATCTCATGGTGCCTGATCTCCATTCAATGGATAAACTACCAAGGGAATTTTTCAATTCCAAAATTTATTATTTTCGCTGAATGATTATTTATATCACAATTTACTCCTAAAATTATCGTAAAACAATGAGCACCCCACGTACCATGGGTATTTGACCATTCTCCTGGTCAAAATCTGGGGTCCGATTTGTTTTGCAATGTCTGATGATTAAAAGTACTTATCTGATCTTTTAGGACTGTATCAATTTATAATGATTAAGCTGATCAGATGTGTTGTTGGTGTGTCCACATAGGCTGAAACTTTCTATTGTTAATTGAAGCCATAGTACCAACAGTCAGCAATGGCTTCAATATAATAAGTCTGTGTACGTGAAAGTTGCTAAGTTCATTGAATGAAGTGTATTGTGAGATTGTAATAGTTTGGACATATTTCTTTATACTTAACTATCACAGTATTTATGTTGACCTCTTCAGCTTTATCATAGATACTTTTTACTCTAATGACGCTGACTTCTTGCCTAGTCTGAGGTTTTGAGGTCAACGCAACTTGCCAGCAATTTGATTCAAAGTGTCCTTCTCTGAAGAAAATTGCAACTGACGTTCCTTGAAAGGACTTCCTCTACACAAGCGCCATCTGGGGAGAGATCAGACACTCTTCTAATTCCGTTCTCTGAATAAAAGTGGCCCCTGGGAAGAGTTATGTCACACATACTGACAGTCTTTATTTTTAGAGCCAAGAAAGTCACCTGGTCAAGAATGTGTGGACAACAAACATAAATTCAAAGGGAAGACAAGTTAAAAGTAGATTATGAAAGTAACCACGGGAACAGACGAAACAATGCTATTATATATTAGCTTTACAGTGGCCATATAATTAACATAATTTATCATAATTGCACTAGACTGTCAACAAATAGAAATGTGAATCATAGAGAATGTCAAATTACAACACCATATACCTGTTTGATAAATCACTTTCAAACATGTAATTTATAATGGTAGCAGTTTCGAAACATCAACCATGGTATGGAGGAGTTGGGCAGATCTTCAACCATTGCCTCACCCCACCCAGGTGCAATGGGTACTTGACATCAGGCAGTGAGCTCTTAAGCTCCTGTGGGAAACCATGTTTCAATGCCAAATATTTCCCACTCCAGAGTTGAGAAAAGACTCAGGATTGTCCAGTCAAGATTGCAACTGTAAAGTCAGTTGAGACTGAATGATACCATTCTAAACTTTGTCAATTGAATGTGAATGATTGCAGAGATGTGACAAACAATAACATATATGCTGATAAACAAAACATTATGAAACCAGAAAGATATTAAGGTTTTGTGGCAAACATGTGGCAAACATGTGGCAAACATGTGGCAAACATGTGGCAAACATGTGGCAAACATGTGGCAAACATGTGGCAAACATGTGGCAAACATGTGGCAAACATGTGACGTTTGAATACATTTCATGAAGCTATTTTCCAAATTTATTGAAATTTTAACTTAAACAAAACAAAAAGGGAGTTAAGTGCTATTTCACTGCAATCATGGAAGTCATGATCTGCTATGTACTACACCTAAATCTCCAACCATCTGCAGATATCTGTTTTTTCCTGCCCTTTTTCCTGACTTCCTGGAATCCATCAAGAGATGCAACAAGTTGATGAGGAAGGGTGATTCTAGTCACGTGGTCTGCAAGTGACAAGTGACAGAGGGCGCTGAGATCGTGACGCACCCTTAAGCCCCCTGATTAGCCCCCTAACTGACTTACAGCTCCCCCTGTGATCAAAACAGCACTACACTTTACTATACTTTTTTCTTGGTTTACTTTTTCCTGATGGGTCGTATTTTAGGAAGGACATATATGCAAGCCACACAACAAATGTACTTTAAGCAAATTAAGTTAGGGTCCTTGTGTCTTTTAACTGATCAAACAATCAATCAAAAGGAACCAACCACTCAGAGAAATGAAAAAAAAAACGAATCTGGAGACAGAGCTGTACAGGGTCAGGTGGTCTGGTATTAGGCTAATAAACTGCTCAAAGCTATTCGACTTATTCTACATCTAGAACTAATTGTCCAAATCCACTAACATAACTAATAACAATTGGCCTAACCGTGGTATTTGAAGGCATCTCTCTATCCTAAATAATTGTGGAAGAAACAGCCTCAAATTCATACCATATTGCAGAACTGGAGACTATTTGACACCTACAATCAATTATATGACTTTTGTCAGTCTTGATAGCCCAAGATCATGACTACAATGAATTATTCTCATCGGATGTCAGCACTGACTAACCTTAATGACAACACCTGACTGCAAAGGATCATGGTAAGCGAGAATGACATGGAGCGAAATGCCCTAGCAGAGGTAGGATAACTAACCCATTTGAGACACGATCAGAAATCATCCCAGTGTCACTCTCTGTCACTCTGACATTGCTAAACACCAGTGTCATGGCAGTGTCATCATGTAAGGAATAGGGCGCGTCACCTGTCATATGACGCTGTTGCTACTGACGTCAGTGACGTGACGTTAAGATGTTGACAGGATCTCGTGTCACATTGACACATGAATAAGACGACTGTCATGACGCTCATGACATGACATGTTATCATATGACGGATAAAGATTAACACAAGTCATGTCAAAGGGGTAGTCACACAAGAATGCAAATACTATGGCTGTTACAGAAACAGATACATAGTGTGGAAGCCAAGTAGTCTTTTCATCCAATCATTACATCAGCCTGCAGCTGGTTATATAAGCTGACTAAGCTTCAGACTAAGCATTGAGACATTAAGACTTTGACATATACCACATATATTTTAACTGCCCGCTGGCCTAGGACCACTTCACCATTATCAAATTAGGCCTAAGAAATTTTAGACCTGGGGGGGGGGGGGTGGAGACACTCAAGCAACCTTTCCTGGGTGGGGTGGGGGTCTCAGTGAGTGATAAATTGATACAGTAATACTCTCTGCAATGTCGTCACTGGCCGGAAGGTCAAT
The DNA here is from genome assembly GCA_932294295.1 of Alitta virens. Classification (NCBI taxonomy): domain Eukaryota; kingdom Metazoa; phylum Annelida; class Polychaeta; order Phyllodocida; family Nereididae; genus Alitta; species Alitta virens. The sequence goes on along the minus strand of OW028582.1, from coordinate 914,867 downwards.
GAATTCCATTTTTAATGTATTTTAGACAAATATATATTCAACATTATAAGCTATAATACTATTTCAAGGTTGCAATGGATATTGTCAATTGATCCTATTGCTTTATTTTGTTTGCTTGCCAATGGCTGAAGATTCTACCTTTATACTCCTATAGCCAGCTATTTATATGCTACGCAGAGCATCCTTACTGCAATATTTCAATTAGCAAAACAAATGTCTCTCGGTTCTTAAAGAACTAACTTTTGAACTCATGGGATATTGGCAAGGCTAAACCAGGCCCATTGCCATTATTCCCAAATTTTTATGACCATTCAGGTCATTTAGAACTAGCTGTAGGTGGGATTTACTTTCATTTTGTAATGGTTAGCAATCCATTCTAATTTGCTGCACTTTCTTTCGTGCTGTTGCACCTTTTAATTATATTTGTGCTACTGGTATGAAACTTCAGAATAGAATAAAGTAGAATAGGCCAATATTTTGTACAAGTAATACACAAACAAACATGACCAATTGCCAGTGGCATACATAATGATGAGATTATAAGTATCAGAATCCACACTATATTATCATTTATCACTACCATCTGACTATCATATATATCAATATTTTAGGGCCATCTTCACTGCAGGACTATATAAATGGCGTTCGTGATAATAAATATTATATATTGCATCTCTAAAACTACATTAATAATAAAGAGCAATTATGATAATTTGGCCAAGCACATTGATACATGCACGATTACAAGTATTAATTGACATTTATAAAATCAGGTACATTGAATTCCAGCCCAATGAAATTGACCTGATTGGCTGAAAATTCCATTTCAGAATCATGTCAGATTTTTAAAATGACAGAAAACTCGTTTTAGTTATTCAGAGAAATGAAACTCAATATTTGTCCCTTAAGCTTGTGATGACCCAGATAGAAAATCTCCCAATGAAACTTACTTATTCTGTGTTTTTTTTGTTAATCATCGAAAATGGAATATACACTATTCGAAGTCATCGAAACTATATTGATTGTAAATTACATATATCATTCTACATAATTTAACCTGTAGCCAAATAAATTCCACAAAATAAAAAGGTAAACAAAAACTCACCAATTTTTTTCGTGATGGCACTACTGGTTAAAAGTTTTTTCTGAAGAGTCCATACATGTTGCACATTTACTCATTGGTGAAGAATTTCACTTGCCTCATTTTCAAGATTACATACATATCATGAGAAGTCAACTTTAACAATTTGGAAATACCAGCAAATTAATTGATTTATATGATGCGACTCTTTCTGTTTCCAGACATTTATTATTTTGGTTTTCTAAGTGGACTTTACTGCAATTTAATCCAATAAGACAAAAATATTTAAAATATGTCGAATGGGGTTATTATAGAATTCCAAATTGCCCAAATTAAATTAAAGCAGAACTGTAATCTTCAACAAAAAAAAGGAATGTCACAATTTCAAATCGTCACAGACAATGTAATTTTCTTTTTTCTAAATTCAATTATAATCTGTGGGTTTTTTTCCTTAATAAAAAATATAACATGTTTTTTGAGAATTATATCATAATATTTATTAAACAATTATATCAACCAATTACACAAAGTACTTTATTTAATTTAATACTGCACGTTTAGAATGCAAAAAAATAAAACCGCCTATATAATGTTGTTTTATTTTGTGCAAGTTTACTGGACATATGATGGAAAGCAATATTTGACCAATGGTCAAGATAATCAATAAATCTGACAGTTTTGGTGAGCACTTTTCAACTACCGCAATATACTGATTGTCACTAAGAGGAACAGAGAAACAGAGAAACACATAGGGTGACTATGTTTTGTTTCCATACATTTTCAATATTTATATGGTAATATTTATGAATGTATATTTTCTGTGAATGTGACCTACATTTATGTCAATTTCATGTTGTGATCAACAAGATTTTGATAAGTCAAAGCAGCTGGCTGGCCTGATGGGCAAGGCATCCACAATTCTATACTAGCCAGCTCTGCTAAAGGTTCTGAATTTGATCCCTGGCCTGGGCAGTCTTTATGAGCTACATCCCAGCTGGATGGCGATCGCATGAGATGTTCAATAGGAGTGTGTATGCTGAAGCAAGTAAAAGACCCACCCATGGGGTAAATGTGTACTGTGTGACTCCAAGCAGCCTGATCATCTCATCATTACATCGTATGGATATAATTTTACTTTCCCAGTATTGGGAGTTTGAATAAATACATAAAACAAAGAAAGAAAAATACCAGACTAAGCTTCAGACCCATTAGCGTTGAGATATAGACATAGGCTAATCTTGAATGAAACTAATGAGAGACATTACGCCGCCTAGCTGTCAGATGAGACTAGCATCTTATATGCAGGCTAAAGACATCAGAACAACATCACTGGCTGCATCTTCTTCTGGCCATTACTGTCACTGAGGAGTCATATGACCTTAGCCTGGTCCATTGATAGGGCCATATGTATTCAAGCACCAGGCTAAGTATTGGTCTGCATGGTTTGAGAGACTTGGAAAACACCTGTCTGCAAATTGCACAGCAACAGAGCCTAAGCATTACTGCCTAGTTTCCTTTAGCTTCTAACCATCTTCTAGAAAAGCAGAGAAACTGATGGGCTGTTTAAAGAATCCAAAGTGCTGATTTGCCCAACCAACTGAGTTACAAAGTAGGGCAAAAGTAGAATAAAGAAACACTCTTTCAATTAGACATTCAACATGGTCAACTTAACAAACAGCTGTTTGCCTTTAGTTTCAGTGTTTATGACTTTAGAACAGGAGGTTTTTAAGTGAATGCAGTGGAAGGAAAATGTGTTTTGGGAACTACTCTAATTCACAGGTCTGCGACATTTACAAGCAAATATATTATCATGGATTCTCAGCTTAAACCATTTATCAATGTTTCAAGCAACTGTTGTTATTAAACACTTATCAAACATACTTCAGACTAAATGAAAATTTCTGTATTTTTTCCCAATTGCATGCAATCTTCAATAGACTTTTTAATATTATTGACATGAAAATATAAAATTGATACATGTTGTGAGCATGGCAAAATAAAGATAGATTTAAGGCTAAGCAGTACAAATTATAACGTAAGTAGCCTTATATGTATTATGAGTAATTAAGATCATAGAGTAAATAAGTAAGCAAGTAGGTAAGCAAATAATCAAGCAAGCATGGAAATAAGCTGGCAAGAAAATAAGTAAATAAGTAAGTAAACATTTATTATGACTAGTAACCATATATCACAGATTGAATAATCACATTATGTAAGATACCATAATCAGTTTTCTTCAAGCATACAGACTATAATGGAAAAAAAGTTATGATATCATCAAGAGTAGTCCATATACCCTGCATAATGACTGCTACCTGTAGCAGAACTTATGCTCACTTAAATCATTTGGAAGTGAGCAAATTTCAAAGTCAAGTCCACCAAACTACATCCCACCTCATCTAGAGGCCATCAAGTGAACTATATTGTGATTAAAGAGGCGAACTCTTGTGATGTTTTCAGAGCGTAAAAATAGCACGGTGTCCTGATGGTCGAAAGACTGCTATATGGGGTTATGTCATGCAATCTTGTGGTTAATGGTGGTATGATGGCCTATCTCACCCCACTATAAAGCCACACTAGATAGTCTGTGGCAGCCTGGAAAGTCTATATAGTCATGGACTCATGGTTATTGGTGTACCACAGGGATATTCATTATATCCATGGTTATTGTGAGAGTGCTATGGATACTCCAAGAATAGTGTTGTATTGCAGAATTGAATTCCTGTCAAACATTAAATTTTGAGGAAAGCAATAATGGAAATTTAGCACGCAAAAATTAATCAATTTGTTGATCACCCAGATCTAGAGAGGGAGCATGAAAACAATTTACTGGGACAAGGCTACAGCCTATCATTATTCACTTATATTACTTTATTTTGGGCTCAAAGGTATACAAGGTCTTTAACGAGATATCATCAACTAAATTATAAATAAAATTGCCGCAGTAAAACAAGGTTGCTAAAAACTTTAACAGAAATAACGGAAAATGCTTATAATTATCATTGGAATGTGAAGATGGTGATTTTTAGAAAAAAAATTGATATTAAATTAAACCATTTTTTTAGGTCTATACAAAATTGTGGGACCAACTGTGAATTTATTTGACTATTTCTCAAGACAAACACCAGGTGGCACAAGATGCAAAATGAGAGACTTAATCACCAGGTGTCACTGCCAACTTCAAAACAAACGTGCTCAGCCATCTGTCTTTGTTTTCTTCCTGGTAATTACTTTCTAATTACTGAAACTTTTTGAAAGTGTTCTGCACAACAAGCTGCATACAAATTGTAGCAAAAGTACTAGAGCTCCTACAACTGTAAATAGAGCCTTTTTTAAATTATATTTTTGCTCGAGCATTTTTTTGTTTTTATATTTCATTTGATAAATCAGCACCAATTTCATTTTTGGAATGCCATTATCGTTAATGCCACTATTAAATCAATTGTTATTAAATTGCACTCGAATCCACTGGCCTGAAAATTCCTTATGGGCCTCACCGATTCTCTAGTGAGCTGTAACTGTTATTATTTCATTCATAATTACCTCATTTTATCAAAATCATTCCAACCATTAAAGCTTTTATTGATATAAGATGGCAGCAAAGCTCATAATTATGTTTGTTTTCCATTGAAGTATAAACTTTAAAAATTCAACTGATATTTTGTTTCTTTACATAAATCTTAGAAAATGTTCTTCTTGCAGCATATAGTCTGAGGTAAATATGATAAATATGCACCATAAGACGAGATCACCTCCCTTGTGGAATTTTTACATGCCTCTGCATAGATCACAAAGAAAAAGACACTTTTTAACATCTTTATAATTAAGAGACTTCCAGTTCATCAAACTGTGCCAGTAAGTTTCGAGTCACTTAGATATGGTCTTGCCTAAATTTGATGATGATAATAATGATAAATAGTTAATTTGTTTAGAAGACAATATTATAAATTGCACAAAATAGATAAGTAAAATGTAAAAACAATGAATCCCAATCCTCAGTTACATTATTATCTATACAATTTATAAAAAGTAACTTCATGGTTAAATTTTTCTCAAAAAGCATCAAATTTGATGTTCTATTAATGAAAATCTAAACACTAACCAAAGAAGCGATAGCGATTTTGTCAAGCAGTCGTTAAAAGTGCTCACCCAAAATTCCCCCTTTTTGCTTCTAGAGTGCCTTAACCACATTTCGGTTGACCTTTTAGGGCATTCAATAAATGTTGAAAGGTCTTCTATCTTCCACTGTCAGCAATATTGATTGTACAACATGTGTTGAGTGAGGGCATTGACCTTGCAACTTTACACCATGGGTGGGGTCTTTTACTTGCCTTTATATAGACACTGATAACCAAAACCACAGGTCTTTAACATCTATTGTGAACCATATTGTACAAAGCAGAATTTAAGTTCACTCTCAGATATGTGATACAACCAAGATTTTGGACAATCCAACTAAAGAATATACTGACCATATTTTTTTGTAAGCTCAAGCAATATATTTATTTACTTTATATTTGGCTGCGCTTATACATATAACCTAGACTAGAACAGAAACCCTGGACTGAAGATAAAGTACCTGGCTAAATATGTAACATGGTGCGGATGCTAAGCAGCCTTATCATCTCATTATTATGTCTGCCAGCATATAAGCTGACTAAGCTTCAGATCCAGTCGCTCTGAGACATTGGACCAGCCTACAGCTACATTTTAGAATAAAAAAACTAAACTAATAGCAAATCATTTCAAATCAGTGAAAGTGATATTTAAAATGCACTTTGCAAAATTCATATGCCAGACACCCAGTCTATCATAAATAGAGTGATATTATGATCAAAGAGCTGCAGACCTCTGATGTTTTTAACAACAAAATGAGCACTATATCCGAAGTTCTTTGAAAATAAATTATATCATGCAACATTTCATGCATGATTTCAAGTCATTTTTAAATGACTGGATAGCATAGCATTTCACAATATGCAAAAGAAAAAATTAGTATTTTAAAATTGTATGCTGTAATATTCATTAGTGTTAGCTTTAGAGTAAAAAAAGTTTGGATATCAAAACAGTTTTTATTTATAACATGTTGCGAAAGTAACTGCATTTACAAGAAGAAACCACAGTAACAATTTAATTTGCAATCATATTTTTGCTTGTTCTTAATTAGTGTTTAATTCTTTGTTAAATTCGGTATTATACATTTATCTAATCAGATGCAGAAAAATACAATACATATAGACATAAGAAAACTCCAGTTGTTGCCATGGATTCACTAGTACTGTCACGTGATGCTTGTACATTAGTCATGTGACACGTATGACGTAGAATGTAGCATTTCTATTCCCAGAAATAAATTGAATCATATCACATAATATGAAATGTGCCAAAAACGTATTTACGTAGGATGTGCGTGTCTGCAAAATCTGCCAAAAATAGCCAGAAAAGAAATTAATTCATATTTTCGTCTAGAAATTCAAGATTATATGGATACTTTTTTTTTCTACTGTTTTCGCAATAAAATATCAAATTTCCATCACTTGAATTGTATGTTTCATTCTCTGAAAGTCATTTAATGTCTGTTTTGGAATTAAAATATGCATTTATAAGGCACATTTTATTGGTGTTAATAGTGAGGTGGTGTTAATAGTGAGGTATTAATAGTGATGTGGTGTTAATAGTGAGATGGCTTTGATGGTGAGGTGGTCTTAATAGTGAGGTGGTCTTAATAGTGAGGTGTTAATAGTGAGAAGGTCTTAATAGTGAGGTGGTCCTAATATTGAGGTAGTTTAATTCATCCATTTTCGGCGATTGTTAGACTTCATATGAATGTAACATGCCATAAAGTATGCGAAGATAGTTTTTAGTGATAAACATGAAACATACCCAGCTGTAATTACTCTCTATAGTCTAAGCAGTCTGGATAATAAATGGCTTTCAATTAGAGAAATTCCATTAGGGTCTAGGAATGCATTCATTTTTACATTCCATAAAATGTAGATGACCAAAATAGAAGCTATAAATAAATGAAGCTATTCCTCCTTTGAGATGCATTTCTCATCTGAGGTGCATAAAGGTGCATTTAACATGCATTTTCTGTTAGTAGCATTCAGATTACTCAACTGCATCAGGGATATTTAGGATACATTTTAGGCAACACACAGGCACTTTTACTGAGAAAAAAAACACCTACTATGTTCAATGTCAATCAATGTCTCATTGCCACTGGGTCTGAAGCTTAGTCAGCTTATTTGGCCAGAGGCAAACATTATTATGATATGATAAGGCTGCTTGGAGTCCACACATATTTACAGTTAATGGAAGGAAATTAAACAAATGGGGAACTCTAAGTTTAAAAAGAAATATCTGTCTTTTTAAACATGATGTTTATGCAATAATAAAGAAATCCATTAAATAAATGATTACAAGCAAAGACAGATTATAACGTTTCACATAATAATCTGGCAAAGTAAATACACTCCATCAACCAATAAATATTTATATTCATGGCATAAAAAAATGTCTGATTTTGGAAACAGAAAAATCAGTTTCGTAAGCAACCCATGGTGGTCCTTAATGGTCAATCAATTAGCAATTTTGAGAATTAAACACATCCATAGAACTAAATATTGGTGCCTTAGCCGAGGCAATTTTATATCATATAGATTGTCGAGGAAATTGGAGTAATTTGTCAGTGTGGGCATCTCATATGTGAATATTGCTAAGGCGCCATTTAAAATCACAAATTTTTTGACCCAAGTATATCCTGTTTTTTGGTTTATCTCTGTATCAAGACCACCTCACTATTAAGACCACTAAAATTTCTACCCAGGGTGGTTTAATGACGAGGTTTTATGTCAATTTATCTTGAAGGCTGGTACTGATATCAAACTTGTCCTAAATACACAAATCAGTACAACAGATCTATTTGGTGATATTATAATCATGCTGATGTAGAAATAGTTTTGTTGCTTCTCAAGATATGAAGTTCATACCACTGACAAAATGTAGAGACTTGCACTAGTATTGTAACAGATACATAGTCAGCACACCCCCCCCCCCCCCCTTTATTCACTTAGTTTGTTTACGTCTTAGTTCAGTATTGCGCCACTCTGTGATGGACAGGTAGGGGCGGAAGCCGGTGGTGTCACGTGTGGAGTAAATATTTAATGAAGAACGTCAAGTTTCACAAAACACAAGGCTTATCTTATGTTGGAATTTACTTGTGACTATGAAATAGTTGTATTATTGCCAAGGATAATAATCTAGAAATCACTCAATGAAATTAAAAGAAATTGAAGCAAGTGCAGTTTTAAAGTTGTCCCTGGAGAGTTCAAATGTCAATAATGCCAAAATTGCTATAGCTAGAAATGATTGATAATAATTAGTTATCGTGGAAAAAGTGACCTAATTTTTAAAGAGGGAATTCTGATAGAAATTTTGAAGAGTTCAAGCAATGTTTTGCAAAGTTAGTACAAGATCTGTGTCTTAGTAAAATAATTTCAATTAAAATACTGTCAATTATAACACAATTTAATCAAAATATCCAACGAGTCAGCTATTTTGACAAGCAGCCCAGTAAAAATAAGTTCCAATGTTATATATGAATGAATTCACTATGCATCAGCAATTAATAATTTGGTAATTGTATCTGACCAAATTCATGTTGTTACAAATGTACCACGTAGCACATTAAGGTAACATATGCTAAATATGTTAAAGAGCCTGAACACACATATATATAAGTGTTCAAGAAACAACAAGAACACATTCAAGATGTTAAGAGGGACATTGAACATGAGAAACCATTAGCGTCATCAGATCCATTTCCGTCATGGCATTACAAGTGGGCTATTAGGCAAAATGGCTTGTAGTTACTTATTACTTACCTACTTACAATTCTATGGTTACGTGCATATAACATGACACAAAACTCTTACCGTCATTTGGTCAGAGAATCTATTAAGAAAGTTCAGCTCAGTGCAGTGACAGTAAATGATGGAACCTGCTCTATTCTAAAATTTCATACGATAATCTGATTAATTTATATTTTTGGCATTATAATTAGCTTGGCAGTTTAATGCACAACTTATTATGAATATTTACTGTCTATTTCAAGCTAGTTTTTCTAATAACGGGGTTCTGCTGTTGTTACTTACATAAGAGTTGGTATGTCAGAGTTTGGCTGGAGCAGGGAGTCTGCATAAGATACCTGATTTTCGCATATCTGCAATGAGAGCATCTTTGGTTGCTGATCCAGAAATGAGAGTAAAAGATGAAACAAAGAAAAATAAGATCAAAGGAAAGAATTGATGAATTACATAATGACACAGCATCAGTCGTCAAATGATGGATGCTAATATGGGATATTATCATTATTATATGAAAGAAAAATGTGAATGACATACTAACCCAAAGGGATCCATTCTTACTGAATAATAATAAACATAATGCAAATCGTTATGCATTACAGACATTGATAGCTTGAATATGACATTGATGGATACTATAATATTCTGTCTTCAATTTTTATGCATTTTGATGCTATTTGAAATAAAGTTGCATTTGGGAATTTGAATTTTGCATCAGATCAAAAGAAAATATTAAAATTAAAGTAAAGATACATGTGGTGCTATAAGCTATATATAAGTCGCATAAAATAATGGAAAATATATGTTATACTATTGTTTAGTAAATAATACGATGGATAAAGGGGTAGCAAAAGTCTAAAATAAAGCACAAAGGGCAAAAAAGGCCTCATATATCAAACATTTATTCCCTTCAGGGACTGACTATGATATATGGTCAGCCATCGTATGATACTGAATTGAGTGGAATAGTTTCATACTCAGACAAATTGACTTGCTAATGGGAAAAGTATGGCATTTATTAGACTAGTGGTATTGGCTAGAAGAGGGTTGCTTGAGTTTTTGCAGACCAGTTTTCTAAATCTATTTTAGGTGAAACATTGCATTGCTAGTCAAGCTGTGTGAACAATGAGATTTTGTTTCTGTCTGTTTTCAGCTTTTGTTTCTTTTGATATAATTAAAATCGGAATTAAAATCCCCCTGTCAAAATAGTCAAAGAAAATTTCATGGCAGAGCAATAAAACATCATAGTGCTGACACGTCACATGCAGGGGTTGCTTTGAAAAATCAACAAATAACACCTGTAAAGACAGAACTTAGGCTCACTGCAGGGCAAGGAAAGTGAATAAAACCCTGTTGGTTTAGACTGTGATTGACTGGTTGAAAAGTTAATTTTTCGGGATAGCACTAATGGAACAAAAATTCAAGTCAGAAACTAATACTTTTAAGTGTGTAGCAAAAAGTAAAAATCAAAACTTTTTAATGAAATGATTGAAATATCAGATGAATTCAAATTACACAGAAATATTGTTTAGTGATCATATATTCTACAGAATAAATGGTCCATATATATTTCATAATTATACCAATCTTTCATATATGTAGGCCTGCTAGTTGTATTCCCATTGCCAACATACTTATTAAAAATTGCTAAATTTGACCATCACCTTTTCAAAAGTTTTTTTAATCATTATTCAATCATGATTTCTTTAATATTTTGAGCAATATGATCACTTTAACCTGTGATAAAAGAGTTCGATTAATAAATAACATGTTGCTTTGTCTAGGCACATATCTTGGTAGCATCATGTGACACTGTTCGGCGGTTCGGATTGGCTGAGCAATTACACACGTGCAGAGACCCAGACCTCTTGTGTCACGATTAATAAGCGGGCAGTTTCGTGACAGAAGCAACACAATTACACTCGCCATGGACTCGTGTGTATCTTCTCCTTTGAAGCATAATAAACAGGAAATGGTTGAAAATGCAAGGTGTGAAAACATGCGACATACTGTCAGTACAGTGAACTTGGTTGGCTGAGCCGTATATAGTATATTTCTTGTATGAAAAATTAATTAAACTAGCTTTGCAATTCCAAACTTATTTGTAGCGACCTCTGTGTCTTCTAGTTTAAAAGTTTCTCTGTTAACTTTGTGACCTAAGTCAGTCAGTCAGTAAGTCAGTCAGTCAGACAGTCAGTCGGACAGTCAGTTCTAATACACAAATCAACTAATTCATTCAACTAGAATTAAATCGTAGTCTTGACCGTCAGGTTATTACATTGACCTTGACCTCAAGGTCATGATGTGCAAATATTTAGGAAGGGGGTTAGGCCGATAAAACTGTAAAGTCAGGACCAACTCAAATTAAGACAACCTTACTTATAAGACCACCTCACTACTACATCCACCTCACTATCAAGACCATTTCATCATCAAGACAACCTCACTACCAAACCACCTCACTATCAAGACCACCTTACTATTCAGGCCTCCTTATTTTTTACTACTAAGACCACCAAATTTAGACCTCATCAATAAAACCAGTAATATGTACACCAAGGGTGGTCTTAATGGCCAGGTTCCATGGTATCGACAAATACAACAACTTGCCTGGTGTATTTTTAGTGAATCAGATGTGCAATGTAGGGATGTTTGTAATTAGATCATTTTCAACTGAGGGGACTATTCCCTTTACTTCAAAATATACATTAACTCATCTATCTTCTGCAAAACCAGGTATTCCTGATAATTTGAAGCTGATTCATATTTCTCTCAATCATGCAAACTCATGACACTGGAATCCCTCAATGCTGTTCTTTGCTGCTACTAATATTTCATGCATCGTTAAAAGTTTTGTTTTGAATTTAACATTTTGTAGAATTGCATTTTACTTGGGTTACTGCTCAGGTAAAACATACAACATTTACTAGGAAATCTTGAACTCTGGTATCATCTGATTTAATGGGTTTTAATGGAAAAGGGTTCAGTGAAAGAAACATCATCAAATTACAAATATACCCGAGAAAACAAAATGAGAATTGAATATCTTCATTTTGCTTTTTCTGACAATCTCTATAAGTGGTCATACAGATTTTATGGACTGACGTGTCTATCTCTCCAGTATTTCATTAGTCTTAAACCTTTGGGAATTCTCCCAACAATAATGATAAATAATTAAAAAAGATGAATCGGTCTCTGCTCTGACCGGTAATTAAAATCACTATAGATGGCGCGAGCGGTCAACTTATAGACAAAGTATGAATATATTTTGATTTTTTTCCTCACAATTTTTTTTTCTGTATGTGTTCATGTAGATCTTGTCTCTTAGTTGTATATAGCAATTTTCTAACCGTCTGTCTGTTTTTAAATCTTGATTCTTAACTGTTATTTTGTTTGGGTAGCTTGTTGCTTGGATGTCAGAATTTAGACAGTCTGTCTAGCTGTCTGACTAGGATTCTGTCTGGCTGTCAGTCTGGCATTCTGTCTAGCCATCTAGTGTCTAGCTGTCCATCTGTCTATCTAGCAGTCTAGTTATCTGTCTGACTGTGGTTCTGTCTGTTGGTGTGTCATTCTGTGGCCCCGCTGATGATGTCAATGTTGTTTACAGTGACCTTAATGGCCACTTTCCTCTGTCAGGCTGTAATTAGGGGGAACTTAATAAGTTAGACTGGGACCACACCTGTTACCAATCGCAAATGACACTGGCCAATGTATTTTTCTGCATTTGGCAGAGTTGTTATAACACTACACCTACTAATCACCTGATAATATACAAAGCCACACCAAAACATTAGCCAGTTTGGCATATCTTACCAGTAACTTGTAAACTACCGTACAGATGGTGAACCAACAGTTAAATAAGTGACTGACACTAATTTTAGTTAAAACCACATAATCTGATGCTGATCTCCATCATGAACGTCAACAGTGTCATCACTTCGTTATACATTTTATTAAACAGCACCTTCAATTTTCGTCCGATTTTCAAAAGCGATTCAAATTTTAGTATGTACAAAAATGCATTGGTAATTTGATTAAGGTTTGAATGGAAACATCTCCGATCTTATTTTTTCATAAAATGACTGTGAAATCGGAAATCAGCGACGCTTTTCATAATGTTATAATGTCAGTAAGATCATTTTCCTGGCAGCAAAATTTGCTTACCAAGCAACAATATCACGTAAGGCTTATTGACAATTAAAAGTAAAGGCATGGTAAACATGGTTATTATTTAACAAATAAACTAATATACCCTGCCAGGTCAGCTAATTTGGCCGTAAGTGCTTTTGGTTGTAACTCCCAACCTCACGTATGGGAAGGAAGAGCGATAACCATTGCACCAAAGAGCCACTGACTGGTGTGAGGGAAACACCCTGTTTTCACCATTACACTAGCAGAGTGTCATTTGCATATATCTATTCAAACACACTGTTATAGACATTTACATTGGTATATTACAAACATTTAAAAGAAAAATACTGTGAAATCAACATTTATAAAATAAGGTTAGTTGCCACACATAAAATTTTAGTATGTACAAAAATGCATTGGTAATTTGATTAAGGTTTGAATGGAAACATCTCCGATCTTATTTTTTCATAAAATGACTGTGAAATCGGAAATCAGCGACGCTTTTCATAATGTTATAATGTCAGTAAGATCATTTTCCTGGCAGCAAAATTTGCTTACCAAGCAACAATATCACGTAAGGCTTATTGACAATTAAAAGTAAAGGCATGGTAAACATGGTTATTATTTAACAAATAAACTAATATACCCTGCCAGGTCAGCTAATTTGGCCGTAAGTGCTTTTGGTTGTAACTCCCAACCTCACGTATGGGAAGGAAGAGCGATAACCATTGCACCAAAGAGCCACTGACTGGTGTGAGGGAAACACCCTGTTTTCACCATTACACTAGCAGAGTGTCATTTGCATATATCTATTCAAACACACTGTTATAGACATTTACATTGGTATATTACAAACATTTAAAAGAAAAATACTGTGAAATCAACATTTATAAAATAAGGTTAGTTGCCACACATAAATTTAAAATGTATAAAATATCATGGTGGTTAAAGCCAAGTGAATTTTCCAATTCCTGAATTTATTATGGTGACTGAATGATTGCTATTTCAGAATGAACTCCCAAAATAATCGCTAAACAATGGATTCTGATATCTGACCGTTCTCATGTTCGAAATCTGGGGTCTGATTTGTTTTACAACGCCTGATGATAAAAATTACTCATGTGGGACCTAATCTTTTTAGGATTTGATCAATTTCAAATGATTAAGATAAATGAATGTGTAGCTGCTGAGTCCACATAGACCAAAACTTTCTATTGTTTATTGTAGCCATAGTACCAACAGTCAGCCATGGCTTCAGCATTATCAGCCTGTGTACGTCAGAGTTGTTAAGTTCATTATGTGAAAAATATTGTAATATTGCAATATTTTGGACATATTTCATCATACTAAACTATCACAGTGTTTATGTTGACCTCTACTGCTTTATCATAGACACCTTATGCCCAAATGACGCTGACTTCTAGCCTAGTCTGAGGTTTTGAGGTCAAAGCAACTTGCCAGCAATTTGGTTCAAAGTGTCCTTCTCTGAAGAAAATTGCAACTGACGTTCCTGGAAAGAACTTCCTCTACACAAGCGCCATCTGGGGAGAGATTCAGACACTCTTCTAATTCCATTCTCCGAATAAAAGTGGCCCCTGGGAAGAACTATGTCACACATACTGACAGTCTTTATGCTTGGAGCCATGAAAGTCACCTGGTCAAGAAGGTGTGGACAACAAACTTAAAGGGAAAACAAGTCAAAAGTAGCTTATAAAATAACCAAGGGAACAGGTTAACAATACTGTTATTAGCTTTACAGTGGACATATAATTGACATCGTTTATTATAATTGCACTAGACTGTCAACAAATATAAATATGAATCATAGGGAATGTAAAATTAAGACACCATATACATGGTTGATAAACCACTTTCAAACATGTAATTTATAATGGAAGATACCGCAACATGTAGTTTATGCTGGCAAACTTTATTTACACAGTGTAGTGGCTTTAAAATGTGTTTGCCTGATATTCATGGGGTAGCAGTTTTGAAACATCAACCATGGTATGGAGGAGTTGGGCAGATCATCTTTAACCGTTGCCTAACCCCACTCAGGTGGAATGGGTACTTGGCATTAGGCAACTACAGTGATGGCACTGGTGTGAGCTCTTAAGCTTCTGTGGTAAGCCATGTTTTCAATGCCAAATATTTCCCACTCCAGAGTTGAGAAAGACTCTGGATTGTCCAGTCAAGATTGTAACTGTAAAGTCAGTTGAGACTGAATGATACCAGGCTAAACATCAACATGTGGCATGATAAGCAATAGTGCTTTGTCGCGTTTGAGTACATTTCATAAAGGTATTTTCCAAATTTATTGAAATGTTAACTTAAAAAAATGTAAGGGAGTTTTGTGTTATTTTACTGCAATCATGGAAAGTCATGATCTACTAAGCACTACACCTAAATCTCCAAACATCTGCAGATATGTTTTTTCCGGCCTCTTTTCCTGACTTCCTGGAATCCATCAAGAGATGCAACAAGTTGATGAGGAGGGGTGATTCTAGTCACGTGGTCTGCAAGTGACAAGCGACAGAGGGTGCTGAGATCGTGACGCACCCTTAAGCCCCCCTGATTGGCCCCTAAACTGACTCACAGCTCCCCCTGTGATCTAAACAACACTGCACTTTACTAAACTTTTTTTTTGGTTTCCTTTTTCCTGATGGGTCGTATCTTAGGTAGGACATATATGCAGCCACACAACAAATATACAGCAAGCAAATTAAGCTAGGGCCCTTGTGTCTTTTATCTGATCAAACAATCAATCAAAATGAACCAACCACTCAAAGAAATGAAATAAATGAATGAGGAGACAGTTTTAATAAGTGTGTTGGCAATGGAAATACAACTAACACACATACATATATGTAAGATTAGTATGATTATGAAGTATGGACCATTCTGTAGAATACATGATCACTAAATAATATTTACGTGTCATTTGAAATAATCTATTTTGGTCATCTACATTTTATGGAATGTAAAAATGAACGCATTCCTAGATCCTAATGAAATTTCTCTAATTGAAAGCCATTTATTATCCAGACTGCTTAGACTATAGAGAGTAATTACAGCTGGGTATGTTTCATGTTTATCACTAAAAACTATCTTCGCATAGTTTATGGCATGTTACATTCAAATGAAGTCTAACAGTCGCCGAAAATGGATGAATTAAACTACCTCAATATTAGGACCACCTCACTATTAAGACCACCTCACTATTAAGACCACCTCACTATCAAAGCCATCTCACTAATAACACCACATCACTATTAACACTTCACTATTAACACCAGCTCACTATTAAGACCAAAAAAATGTCCCTTATAAATGCTTATTTTGCTTCAGATATTTTTGCTGAGTCAATTCCAAAACATACATTAAATGACTTTCAGAGAATGAAACATAAAATTCAAGTGATGGAAATTTGATATTTAATTGCAAAAACAGTAGAAAAAAAGTATCCATATAATCTAGAATTTCTAGATGAAGATTTGAATCCTACGTATATACGTTTTTGGCACATTTCATATCATGTGATCCGATTAAATTTTTTTTTTCCTATGTCTATATGTAGTGTATTCTTCTGGTTCTGATTAGATAAATGTGTGTGTATATTACCGAATTTACCAAAGAATTAAACACTAATTAAGAACAAGCAAAAATATGATTGCAAATTAAATTGTCACTGTGGTTTCTTCTTGTAAATGCAGTTACTTTCGCAACATGTTATAAATAAAAACTGTTTTGATATCGCAACTTTTTTTACTCTAAGGCTAACACTAATCAATATTACAGCATACAATTTTAAAATACTATTTTTTTCTTTTGCATATTGTGAAATGCTATGTTATCCATTCATTATAAAAATGACTTTGAAATGTTTCATGATATAATTTTTATTCGGATATGGTGGTAATTTTGTTGTTAAAAACATCAGAGGTTGGCAGCTCTTTGATCATAATATCACTCTGTTTATGATAGACTGGTGGTCTGGCATATGGCTTTTACATAGTTGTAAATAAATTGCATTTTAAATATTACATTTTACTGATTAGATGATGCTTGGCTATTAGTTTAGTGTTTGATTTTTGTGAAAAATGTAGCTGCTGGCTGGTCCAGTGTCTCAGTGCTACTGGGTCTGAAGCTTAGTTAGCTTATATGACCAGCTGCCAGAGGCAGATATAATGATGAGATGATAAGGCTGCTTAGTGTCCACACCCTGTTATGCATTTAGCCAGGTACTTTATTTTAAGTCAAGAGTTTCATTTCTAGTCTACTATTAGGTTATGTATATAAGCGCTGCTAAATATACAATTGTCATTAGTAAATAAATTTATCAATTAAAATACGGTCAGTAAATTCTTTAGTTGTTATTTTCCTTAATGTTGGTTCTATCATATATTTAAGAGTGAATTTAAATTCTGCTTTGTATGATATGGTTCACAATAGATGTTAAAACATATAAGTTTGGCAATCAGTGTCCATGGTGTACATGTGTAAGGTCAATGCCCTTAACACATTTTGTACAATCAATATGTCTGACAGTGGAAGATAGAAGACTTTTCAACTCCTAAAATGTATTGATTGCCCTAAAAGGTCAACCCAGATGTAGTTAAGACAATCTAGACAGAGAAGGGTAGAATTTAGACTAAAATAGATCATTCTAAAGACTAGTTGACAAAATCACTATAGTTCTTTAAATAGCTGGTGTTTTGATATTCATTAAAAAGAGCATCAAAGCTAGTTGATGGTTTTTTGAAGGAACACTTCACCATAGAGTTACTTTTGCATTAAATTTTTTTTTGTATAAATATTAATGTAACCAGGATGAGGATATATTTGTGTTTTTATTACACTTTATTTATTTATTTTGTGCAATGGTCAATATTGTTTTCTAAACAATTTAACTATTATCATTATTATTATCATCAAATTTAGGCAAGACCATAGCTAAGTGACTCGAAACTTACTGGCACAGTTTGATGAACTGGAAGTCTCTTAAAGATATAAAGATGTTAAAAAAAAGTCTGTGTCTTTGTGATCTATGCAGAGGCATGCACAAATTCCACAAGGGAGGTGATCTCATCTCATGGTGCATAGTCCTAACATTTTCATATTTACCTCAGACTATATGCTGCAAGCAGACCATTTCTAAGATCTATATAAAGAAACAAAATATCAATTGAATTTTTAAAGCTAATGCTTCAATGGACAACAAAAAATAATGATCTTTGTTGTCTATCTTATATCATTAAAAGCAATAATGGTTGAAATGATTTTGATAAAATGAGGTAATTATGAAAGAAATAATAAAAGTTACAGCTGACTAGAGAGTGTGGCCCAAAAGGAATTTTCAGGGCAGTGAATTCGAGTGCAATTTAATAACAATTGATTTAATAGTGGCATTAATGATAATGGCATTCCAAAATGAAATTGGTGCTGATTTATCAAATGAAAAATAGAAACAAAAATAATACAATTAAAAAAAAGGCTCTATTTACAGTTGTAGGAGCTCTAGTACTTTTGCTACAATTTGTATGCAGCTTGTTGTGCAGAACACTTTCAAAAAGTTTAAGTAATTGGAAAGTAATTACCAGGAAGAAAACAAAGACAGATGGCTGGGCAAGTTTGTTTTGAAGACATCTGGTGATTAAGTCTCTCATTTTGCATCTTGTACCACCTGGTGTTTGTTTTGAGAAATGGTCAAATAAATTTACAGTTGGTACCAAAATTTTGACTATACCTTAAAATATGGTTTAATTTAATATCCAAATTTTTTCTAAAAATCACCATCTTCACATTCCAATGATAATTATAAGCATTTTCCGTTATTTGTGTTAAAGTTGTTAGAAACCTGGTTTTATTGGGACAATTTTATTCATAATTTAATTGATGATACCTTGTTTAAGACTTTGTACACTTTTGAGCCACAATAATGCAATATAAGTGAATAATGATAGGCTGTAGCCTTGTCCTAGTAAATTTTTTTCATGCTCCCTCTCTAGATCTGGGTGATCAACAAATTGATTAATTTTTGCGTGCAAAATTTCCATTATTGCTTTCCTCAAAATTTTATGTTTGACAGGAATGCTATTCTGCAATAAAACACTATTCTTGGAGTATCCATAGCACTCTCACAATAACCATGGATATAATGAATATCCCTGTGGTACACAAATAACCATGAGTCCATGACTATATAGACTTTCCAGGCTGCCACAGACTATCTAGTGGAGCTTCAAAGAGGTGTGAGACAGGCCATCATTCTGCCATTAACCACGAGATTGCATGACATAACCCCATATGGCAGTCTTTCGACCATCAGGACACCGTGCTCTTTTTACGGTCTGAAAACATCACAAGAGGTTGCCTCTTTAATCACAATATAGTTCACTTGATGGCTTCTAAATGGGGTCGGGTGTAGTTTGCTGGACTTGGCTTTGAAATTTGCTCACTTCTAAATGATTTAAGTGAGCATAAGTTCTGCTACAGGTAGCAGTCAGTATGCAGGGTATATGGACTACTCTTGATGATATCATAACTTTTTTCCCATTATAGTCTGTACGCTCGTAGTAAACTGATTACGGTATCTTACATAATGTGATTATTCAATCTGTGATATATGGTTACTAGTCATAATAGATATTTACTTACTTATTTACTTATTTTACTTACCCTTTAACCTACTTGCTTACTTATTTACTTACTAACTTGCTTGCTTACTTACTCTATGCTCTTGATTAGTCATAATATATAGTACTTCTTATGTCGTAATTTTTACTGAGCCTTAAATCTATCTTTATTTTGCCATGCTCACAACGTGTAAATTTGATAGTTTGATGTCAATAATATTAAAAAGTCTGTTGAAGATGGTATACAATTAGGAAAATATACAGTACTTTGTTTAGTCTGAAATAAGTGTTTAATAACACCAGTTGCTTAAGACGTTGATAAATGGTTTAAGCCGAGAATCCATGATGATATATTTGCTTGTAAATGTCACAGACCTGTGAAATAGAGTAATTCCCAAAAACACATTTCCTTTCTTCACTCCACTGCAGTACAAACCTCCTGTCCTAAAGTCGTAAACACAGAAACTAAAGGCAAACAGCTGTTTGTTAAGTTGTCCGTGTTGAATGTCTAATTGAACGAGTGTTTCTTTTATTTTACTTTTGCCCTACTTTGCAACTCGGTTGGGCAAATCAGCACTTTGGATTCTTTAAACAGCCCATCAGTTTGTCTGCTTTTCTAGAAGATGGTTAGAAGCTAAAGGAAACTAGGCAGTAATGCTTAGGCTCTGTTTCTGCGTAATTTGCAGACAGGTGTTTTCCAAGTCTCTCAAACCATGCAGACCAATACTTAGCCTGGTGCTTGAATACATATGGCCCTATCAATGGACCAGACTAAGGTCATATGACTCCTGACTGATAGTGGTAATGGCCAGACGAAGATGCAGCCAGTGATGTTGTTCTGATGTCTTTAGCCTGCATATAAGATGCTAGTCTCATCTGACAGCTAGGTGGCGTAATGTCTCCCATTAGTTTCATTCAAGATTAGCCTATGTCTATATCTCAATGCTAATGGGTCTGAAGCTTAGTCAGCGTATTTTTATTTCTTTGTTTTATGTATTTATTCAAACTCGCAATACTGGGACAGTGAAAATATATCCATATATACATATGTATAAAACATGAAAAAAATAGCACAAATTGGTTAAAAAAAGTCTAAAATGACTTTTAAAAGCAAACTAGTGATCAAATACTCATCAGAGTAAGGCTTGGATGCATAATCACTCAACAACAGACTAGAGGATCACCCCAATTCCTTATATAACCAGTTAACAGAGGCAGACATTATGATGAGATGATAAGGCTGCTTGAAGTCACATGGTACACTTTGTGTGGGTTATATTGCTTCAGAGGGTTGTTAATGTTGATTGGGTATAATAGCTTTCTTCTGGATACAGAAAAAGTCACCTCAAATAAATCAATTGATTTGCTGCTATTTCCAAAATAAGGCAATTGTATCTGTTTTTTTTGTGTGTATTACTTGTAAAAAATATTGGCCAATCTATTCTATTTTATTCTATTCCAAAGTTTCAGACCAGTTGCATGGAGTCAATACAAATACAATTAAAAGGTACAATACCTTAACAGAAAGATAGATGTGGAAAGTGCATCCCTCTAAAAGCAAGTTCTTGCACTAGAATGGATTGCTAACCATTAAAAAATGAAAGTAAATCTCACCTACAGCATGGTCCTAAATTTCCTCAAGGACCTGAACGGGTCATAACAATTTGGGAGCAATGGCATTGGGCCTACTTCAGGCTTGCCATTATCCCAAGAGATCAAAAGTTATTTCTTTAAGAGCCAAGAGACATTTGTTCTGCTAAATCTTCAGCCATTGGCAAGTAAACAAAATAAAGCAACAGCATCAATTAACAATCAATATCTATTGCAACCTTGAAGTTACATTATAGCTTATAATGTTGAATATATATTTGTCTGAAATACATTAAAAATGGAATTCATTGACCTTCCAGCCAGTGAAGACATTGCAGTAAGTATTACTCTATTGGTTTATCACTCACGGAGACTGCCCCCCCCCCAACCCCACCCAGGAGTGTCTCCCCCCCCCAGGTCTAAAATTTCTTGGGTCTAATTTGTTAATGGTGAAGTGGTCCTAGACCAGTAGGCAGTATGTGGCATATGACAATGGTATATGACAATGTCTAATGTGGCAATGCTACTGGGCCTGAAGGTTAGTCATCTTATATAACCAGCTGCAGGCTGATGTTATGATTGGATGAAAAGACTACTTGGAGTCCACACTATGTATCTGTTTCTGTAACAGCCATAGTATTTGTATTCTTGTGTGACTATACTCTGATGACATGACTTGTGTTATTCTTTATCCGTCATATGATAACATGTCATGTCCTGAGCGTCATGACATCTGTCTTTTTCATGTGTCAACGTGACACGAGATCCTGTCAACGTCTTAACGTCACGTCACTGACGTCAGTAGCAACAGCGTCGTATGACAGGTGATGCGACCTATGCCTTTCATGATGACACTGACATGACGCGGGCGTTTAGCAATGTCAGAGTGACAGAGAGTGACGCTGGGATGATTTCTGATCGTGACTGAAATGGGTTAATTATCCTACCTCTGCTCGGTCATTTCGCTTTATGTAATTCTCATTTGCCATGATCCTTTGCAGTGGGGTGCTGTCATTAAGTACAGTCAGGTGCTGAGATCTGATGAAAATAATCAATAGTAGTCATGATCTTGTACTATCAACACTGACAATAGCCACAGAATGGATCTAAGGTTTCAAATGGTCACACAATTAAGAGGATAAATTCCAATCAGCTACTGATGAGCACTAAGTGATGGAAGTTGGAACTTTGACAGCTTTGTGATAGGACAGTACGCTGAACGAAGGGGGGAGCTGTAAGTCAGTTAAGGGGCCAATCAGGGGGCTTAAGGGTGCGTCACGATCTCAGGGCCCTCTATCGCTTGTCACTTGCAGGCCACGTGACTAAAATCACCCCTCCTCATCAACTGGTTGCATCTCTTGATGGATTCCAGGAAGTAAGGAAAAAGGGCAGGAAAAAACAGATATCTGCAGATGGTTGGAGATTTAGGTGTAGTGCATAGCAGATCATGACTTTCCATGATTGCAGTGAAATAGCACTTAACTCCCTTTTTGTTTTGTTTAAGTTAAAATTTCAATAAATTTGGAAAATAGCTTCATGAAATGTATTCAAACGTGATAAAGCACTATTGCTTATCATGCCACATGTTTGCCACAAAACCTTTATGTCTTTTTGGTTGCATATTGTTTTGTTTATCAGCAAAAATATTATTGTTTGTCACATGTCTGCAATCTTTCGCGTTCAGTTGACAAAGTTTACAGTTATAAGTTTTCAGTTTACATTCAGTGTCAACTGACTTTACAGTTGCAATCTTGACTGGACAATCCTGAGTCTTTCTCAACTCAGGAGTTGGAAATATTTGGCATTGAAACATGGCTTACCACAGGAGCTTAAGAGCTCACTGCCTGATGCCAAGTACCCATTGCACCTGGGTGGGGTGAGGCAATGGTTGAAGATCTGCCCAACTCCTGCATACCATGGTTGATGTTTCGAAACTGCTACATTATGAATATCAGGCAAACACATTTTAAAGCCACTACACTGTGTAAATAAAGTTTGCCAGCATAAACTACATGTTGCGATATCTTCCATTATAAATTACATGTTTGAAAGTGATTTATCAAACAGGTATATGGTGTTGTAATTTGACATTCGCTATGATTCACAGTTCTATTTGTTGACAGTCTAGTGCAATTATAATAAATTATGTCAATTATATATCCACTGTAAAGCTAATATATAACAGAATTGTTTCATCTGTTCCCTTGGTTACTTTCATAAGCTACTTTTAACTTCCCTTTGAATTTATGTTTGTTGTCCACACATTCTTGACCAGGTGACTTTCTTGGCTCTAAAAATAAAGACTGTCAGTATGTGTGACATAGCTCTTCCCAGGGGCCACTTTTATTCAGAGAATGGAATTAGAAGAGTGTCTGAATCTCTCCCCAGATGGCGCTTGTGTAGAGGAAGTCCTTTCCAGGAATGTCAGTTGCAATTTTCTTCAGAAAAGGACACTTTGAAGCAAATTGCTGGCAAGTTGCGTTGACCTCAAAACCTCAGACTTGGCAAGAAGCATCATTTGAGCAAAAAGAATCTATGATAAAGCTAAAGAGGTCACCATAAACACTGTGATAGTTAAGTATAAAGAAATATGTATAAAATATTACAATCTTACAATACACTTCATTCAATGAACTTAGCAACTCTCACGTACACAGACTTATTATATTGAAGCCATTGCTGACTGTTGGTACTATGGCTTCAATTAACAATAGAAAGTTTCAGCCTATGTGGACACACCAGCGACACATCTGATCAGCTTAATCATTTTTAATTGATACAGTCCTAAAAGATCAGATGAGTACTTTTAATCATCAGACATTGCAAAACAAATCGGACCCCAGATTTTGACCAGGAGAATGGTCAAATATCCATGGTACAGGGTGGGTGCTCATTGTTTTAGGATAATTTTAGGAGTTAATTGTGATATAATTAATCATTCAGCTACCATAGTAAATTTTGGAAGTTTTTCCATCAAATTGAGATCATGGAACGAGCAACATGAGATTTTATGGATTTCAAATTTTATTATATATTTACCAAATTGCCTTATTTTCAAAATGTTGATAACTTTATATTATACCAACCTATAATGTTTTTAACATTTTATCTGTACGGTAGTTACAAGTTACTGGTGAGATATGCCAAACTGCAGAAGTGTCTGGCTGATGTTTTGGTATGGCTTTGTATATTATCAGGTAATTAGTAGGTTTAATGTTATGGCAACTCTGCCAAATGCAGAGAAATTGGCCAGTGTCATTAGCAATTGGCGACAGGTGTAGTCCCTGTCTAGCTAATAAAGTCCCCTCTAATTACAGCCTGACAGAGGAAAGTGGTCATTAAGGTCATTGTAAACAACACTAACGTCATCAGGGGGACACTGCCAAATACATTTTTACAGACATATTAAATGATAGATCGACAGACAGAACTACAGTCAGACAGACAGCTAGATGGCTAGAATGCTAGACAGGCAGCTTCACAGACAGCTTCACAGACAGCTTCACAGACAGACATGCAGACAGACATACAGCCAGACAGACAGAGAGAATGTCTAAATTCAGACATACTAGCAACAAGCTATCCAGACAAAATAACAGGTAAAAAACAAGATATTAAAATGGACAGACACACATATTGACAGAAAAACTTTTTTTACAACAGAGAGACAAGATTTACATGTATACAATACAAAAATAATAATTAAGAAAATATTTTTAAAAAAGGATAGGGGGAAAAATAATGAGAGGGATTGAGAAATATATTCATTTGGTTATATGATTTCTCATTATTGTTGGGAGATCTTCCAAAAGCTTTTGGCTTAAGATTAATGAAGTACTATCAGTCCATAAAATCTGCAAGACCACTTATAGAGATTGTCAGAAAACACACAATGAATATGTTCAATTCTCATTTTGTTTTCTTGGTTATATTTGCAATTTGATGACGTTTCTTTCACTGAACCCTTTTCCATTAAAAACCATTAAGTCAAACGATACCAGAGGTTTATGATTTCCTGGTAAATGTTGTGGATTTTACCTGAACAGAAACCCAAGTAAAATGCAATTCTAAAAAATGTGAAATTCAAAACAGACCTTTAAACAGCGCATGAAATATTAGTAGCAGCACATAACGGCACTGAGGGATTCCAGTGTCATGAGTTTGCATGATTGAGAGAAATATGAATCGGCTTCAAATTATCAGGAAAGATTAATACAGGAAGAATGAAACAAATACCTGGTTTTGAAGGAGATAGATTTGTTAATGTGTATTTTGAAGTAAAGGGAGTAGTTCCCGTCAGTTGAAAATGATCTAATTACAAAAATCCCTGCATTGCACATCTGATTCACTAAAAATACACCAGGCAAGTTGTTGTATTTGTCAATACCATGGAACCTGGCCACTAAGACCACCCTTGGTGTACATATTACTGGTCTTAATGGTGAGGTGGTCTTAATAGAAAGGTATAACATAGTGGGAGGAGTATATTTGGGTCTAAAATTTGGTGGTCTTAGTAGTAAATAGTAAGGAGGTCATAATAGTAAGATGATTTTGATAGTGAGGTGGTCTTGATAGTGAGGTTGTCTTAACGATGCAATGGTCTTGACAGTGAGGTGGACATAGTAGTGGGGTGGTCTTAAGAAATATGCTAGATATGCCTCAGCCAACTAAGTTCACTGTACTGACAGTATGTCGCGTGTTTTCACACATTGCATTTTCCACCATTTTCTGTTTTTTATGCTTCAAAAGAGAAGATACACATG
This sequence comes from Alitta virens, assembly GCA_932294295.1. NCBI lineage: Eukaryota > Metazoa > Annelida > Polychaeta > Phyllodocida > Nereididae > Alitta > Alitta virens. The sequence goes on along the minus strand of OW028582.1, from coordinate 888,799 downwards.
AGCGCATGGCGAGTGTAATTGTGTTGCTTCTGTCATGAAACTGCCCACTAATTAATCGTGACACAAGAGTCTGGGTCTGTGCGCATGCGCTATTCCTCAGCCAATCAGAACCACCAAACAGCGTCACGTGATGCTACCAAGATATGTGCCTCGTTATTACAGTAAGATGTTATTTATTGATCGATAGTTTTTTTTACTAGTTATGGCATTCATAAAACTAAAAACATTTAGGAAATCAAGATTGAATAATGATTAAAAAATACTTTTAAAAAGGTGATGGTCAGGGTAAGCAAGTTTTCATAAATGCATTGGCATTGCAAACACAACTAACACACGCACATGTATGCAAGATTAATACACTTATGAAATATGGTTCTTTTATTTTGTCGCATATATGACCAGTAAATGGTATTTTTGAGTAACTTGAAATAATCTGATATTTCAATCATCTCATTTAAATGTTTTGTTGTTAATATTTTTTAATGTAGACCTAAAAGCATTAGTTTCTAACTTGATTTATTTTTCCATTAATGTCACCCCAACAATTAACTTTTCAACCAGTCAATCACAGACTAAGCCAATGAGTTTCTTCACTTTCCTTGCCATGCAGTGAGCCTAAGTTCTGTCTTTGAAGTTTTGATATGTTGACTTTTCAAAGTAACCCCTGCATGCAAGGTGTCGTCAGCACTATGATGCGTTATTGGACTTGCATGAAATTTTCTCTGACTATTTTGACAGGGGGATTTTAATTCCAACTTTAATTAAATCCAAACAAACAAAAGCTGAAAATCTCATTGTTGGCACAGCTTGACTAGCAATGTAATGTTTTAGAAAAAAACAGATCTAGAAAGCTGGTATCCAAAAACTCTGTAAAACCAAACATAAAATGTCAATAAGCTGATATAAGCCAAATCCATGATTTTCATTACCTATTTAAAATTTCAGAGCAGTCTGAATGTAATCATATTCAAGCAACCCTCTTCTAGCCAATACCACCAGTCTCATGAATGCTATACTTTCCGAATAGCAAGTCAATTTGTCTGAGTATAAAACTTTTCCACTCAATTCAGTATGAGTTCTGTCTTGACTACACAATCAGTCATACGATGGCTGACCATATATCAGAGTCAGCCCCTGCAGGGAATAAATGTTTAATATATGCTTATTTTTTGGCCCTTTGTGCTTTATTTTAGACTTTTGCTACTCCTCTATTGTTTTATCAATCGTATTATTTACTAAACAAATGTATCTTCATTTAAATTTAAAAATTTTTTTATAGATCTGATGCAAATTAAAATTCGTATATGCAACTTTATATGAAATAGCATCGAATTGTCTAGAATTATTTAAAAATTAAAGACTGAATATCTATTTATGTCATATTCAAGCTATCAATGTCTGTTGTGCATAACAATTTGTATTATGTTTATTATTATTCAGTAAGAATAGATCCCATTGGGTTAGTATGTCATTCACATTTGTCTTTCTTATAATAATGATAATATCCCATATTAGCATCCATCATTTGACGACTGATGCTGTGTCATTATGTAATTCATCATTAATTTCCTTTGATCATCTTTTCATCCTTTGCTCTCATATCTGCATCACCAACCAAGAATGCTCTCATTGCCGATATGCAAAAATCAGGTATCTTATGCTGCAGCCAAACTCTGACATACCAAATCTTATGTAATTTACAACAGCAGAACCCTGTTTTAAGAAAACCTCTTTATCTAGAACACTCCACTATTCATATCTCCTATTTAAGACCCAATAGTAAACTATTAGAATTTCACCTCACTATTAATTATATTCATTTTTCGTATATGTGTCTATATGTCAATGCATTAGGGTCTTAAGCTTAGTCAGCTTATATGACCAGCTGCAAGAGGCAAATATAATGATCAGATGATAAAGCTACTTGTAGTCCACACTGTGTTACACATTTACCCTGTGGGTGGGGTCTTTTACTCGCCCAAGCATGGACACCGAATAAAAGATAATTTGATATCTCATGCGACCAGCTGGGATGTAGCTCATGAAGAGTGTCTGAAAATTCTTAACTGGTGTTAATTTGGACTAGCTTGAAATAGACAGTAAACTGCCAAGTTAATTATAATGCCAAAAATATATATTAATCAGAAATCGTACACATTTTTAGAATAGAGCAGGTTCTATCATATACAGTCACTGTACCTAGAATAACAGCCTAAATATGGGCATATTAATGTCAGATCTCATATGCTGAACTTTCTTAATATATTCTCTGACCTGTGTATGACGTTAACAGTTTAGGGTCATGTTCTATGCAAGCAATTATAGAATTGTAAGTAGGTAAGTACTAAAAGCTATTTTACCTTATTATTATAGGCAATTTGTAACCTCATGACGGAAATGGATCTGATGACGCTAATGGTTTCTCATGTTCAATGTCTCTCTTAACACCTTAATGTGTTCTTTCTGTTTCTTTAACACTTATATATATGTGATCGGGCTCTTTAACATATTTAGCCTATGTTACCTGAATATGTGGTACATTTGTAACCACATGACTTTGCAGATTCAATTACCAAATTAATAATTGCTGATGCATAGTGAATTCATTCATATATAACATTGGAACTCATTTTCACTGGGCTGCTTGTCAAAATAGCTGACTCGTTGGATATTTTGATTAAATTGTGTCATAATTGACATTTTTTATTGAGATTATTTTACTGAGACACAGATCTTGTACTAACTTTGCAAAATTGTTTGAACTCTTCAACATTTCTATCAGAATTCCCTCTTTAAAAATTAGGTCACTTTTTCCATGATTATATAGCAATTTTGGCATGATTGACATTTGAACTCTCCAGGGACAACTTTAAAACTGCACTTGCTTCAAGTTCTTTTAATTTCATTGAGTGATTTCTTAATTAATATCCTTAGCAATAATATAACTATTTCAAAGTCACAAGTAAATTCCAACATAAGATAAGATAAGATTAGCTGTTAATATCAACACAATTATACTGTGTATAGCCAAGACTACTGAAACGTACCTGACATCTTGTTTTATCTTTACTAGTTTTCTAAAGATAAACTTGTGTTTTGTGAAACTTGACCTTCTTCATTAAATATTTACGCCACATGTGACACCAATGCCCCCTACCTGTCTATCACAGAGTGGCACAATACTGAACTAAGATGTAAACAAACTAAGTGAATAAAGGGGTGGGGGTGTGCTGACTATATGTCTGTTACAATACTAGTGCAAGTCTCTACATTTTGTCAGTGGTATGAACTTCATATTTTGAGAAGCAACAAAACTATTTCTACATCAGCATGATTATAATATCACCAAATAGATCTGTTGTACTGATTTGTGTATTTAGGACAAGTTTGATATCAGTACCAGCCTTCAAGATAAATTGCAATAAAACCTCGCCATTAAACCACCCTTGGTATAAATTTTAGTGGTCTAAATTGTGAGGTGGTCTTGAATTCCCTCTCTGAATTCAGGCCATTTTTCCCATATTTACTTATTATTACCAATAATTTCTAGCATGGAAATTTTGGCGTTATTGACATTTGAACTCTCCAGGGATGTCCTTAAAACTGCACTTGCTTCAATTTCTTAATTTTGTTGAATGATTTTTCAATTGATATCCTCAGCAATAAAACAAAACTTTCAAAGTCCAAAGTAAATTCCATGAAGATAAGATAAGATAAACTGTTAATAATCTACATAATTCTGTTGTGTATAGCCAAGATTTTGAAGATTACCTGATGTCTAGTCTTGTTTTATTTTTACCTGTTTTCTGAGGATGGTACTTAATGTTTTTGTGAAACTTGACCTTCTTCATTAAATATTTACTTTACACGTGACACCATCACCCCCTACCTGTCTATCACAGAGCGGCGCAATACTGAACTAAGACGTAAACAAACTAAGTGAATAAAGGGGTGGGGGTGTGCTGACTATATATCTGTTACAATACTAGTGCAAGTCTCTACATTTTGTCAGTGGTATGAACTTCATATCTTGAGAAGCAACAAAACTATTTCTACATCAGCATGATTATAATATCACCAAATAGATCTGTTGTACTGATTTGTGTAATTAGGACAAGTTTGATATCAGTACCAGCCTTCAAGATCAATTACAATGAAACCTCGCCTTTAAACCACCTTTGGTAGAAATTTTAGTGGTCTTAATAGTGAGGTGGTCTTGATAGAGGGATAAAACAAAAAACAGGATATACTTGGGTCCAAAAATTGGTGATATTAAATGGCGCTTCAGCAATATTCACATATGAGATGCCCATACTGACAAATTACTTCATTTCCCTCAACTATCTATATGATATGAAATTGCCTTGGCTTAGGCACCAATATTTAGGCACTGCCAAGTTAGGCTAAGAGCTCTCTAGCTAATTTGTTTGTCAATACGGCTAATTTGTATAATAATAAATGAGACCTTTTGACTGAGAATTTATTAGACATTTCAACAAATGGTACACAGAATAACTTCAACAGGTTTAGAGTGACTGACTCCATAGCCGATTTGACTAAAAAATTTGTCAGATTTTATTTATATGTCACTTTTATCTGCCCCGTCAATGTTATAACTAAAATGTATGCCGGAGAAAAAATCCTAAACCATTGTACATTGGTTAATAATGGTTGACTGGTCAGATTAAGGTCACTTATTTGTTAGTCAATTCGCAATGAGGGTCAGTTGTTTCAGACACTGCTAAGAGTTAGTCAAATGATAGTTAAAAAGACTTTTAGTCAAAAACTGAAATAGTCCAATGATGTGTTTAATACTCAAAATTGCTGATTGATTGACCATTAAGGAGCACCATGGGTTTGTTTACCAAACTGATTTTTCTATTTCAAACATCAGACATTTTTTTATGCCATATGAATATAAATATTTATTGGTTTATGGAGTATATTTACTTTGCCAGATTACTATGTTAAACGTCATAATCGGACTTTGCTTGTAATCTTTTATTTAATGGATTTCTTTATCATAGCATAAACATTATGTTTAAAAAGACAGATATTTGTTTTTAAACTTAGAGTTCCCCGTTTGTTTTATTTCCTTCCATTAACTGTAAATGTGTGAAATGGTGTGGACTCCAAGCAGCCTTATCATATCATCATAATGGAATTTCTCTAATTGAAAGCCATTTATTATCTGACTGCTTAGACTATACAGAGTAATTACAGCTGGGTATGTTTCATGTTTATCACTAAAAACTATCTTCGCATAGTTTATGGCATGTTACATACATATGAAGTCTAACAATCGCCGAAAATGGATGAATTAAACTACCTCAATATTAGGATCGCCTCACTATTAAGACCACCTCCCTATTAACACCTCACTTTTAAGACCACCTGACTATTAACAACACCTCACTATTACTACCACCTCACTATTAAGACCAATAAATTGTGCCTTATAAATGCTTATTTTGGTTCAGATATTTTTGCTGGTTAATTCCAAAACATACATTAAATGGCTTTCAGAGAGTGAAACATATAATTCAAGTGATGGAAATTTAATATTTGATTGCAAAAACAGTAGAAAAAAAGTATCCATATAATCTTGAATTTCTAGACAAAGATATGAATCGATTTATTTTCTGGCTATTTTTGGCAGAATTCTACGTATATGCGTTTTTTGGCACATTTCATATCATGTGATCCGATTAAATTTTTTTGGATTTAATTGCAGTGAAGTCTACTTAGAAAAACAAAATAAATAATGTCTGGAAACAGAAAGAGTCCCATCATATAAATCAATTAATTTGCTGGTATTTCCAAATTGTCAAAGTTGACTTCTCATGATATGTACATAACCTTGAGAATGAGGCAAGTTAAATACCCCCACCCATGAGTAACATGTATGGACTCTTCATAAAAAACTATTGAACCAGTAGTGCCATTACGAAAACATTTTGTGTGTTTTTTGTTTACCTTTTTATTTTGTGGAATTCATTTGGCTACAGGTTAAATTATGTAGAATGATATATATTAGTTACAATCAATATAGTTACGATGACTTTGAATAGTGTATATTCCATTTTCGATGATTAACAAAAAAACAGAATAAGCATGTTTAATTGTGAGATATTCGATCTGGGTCATCACATGCTTGCTTAAGGGGCAAATATTTATTTTCATTTCCGTGAATTACTAAAACGAGTTTTCTTTCATTTTGCAAAATCTGACATGATTTGGAAATTGAATTTTCAGCCAATCAGGTCAATTTCATTGGGCTGGAATTCAATGTACCTGATTTTATAAATGCCAATTAATATTTTAATCATGCAGGTATCAATATGCTTGGCCAATTTATCACAATTGCTCTGTATAATTAATGTAATTTTAGAGATGCCATATTTAATAATTTTTTATCACAAACGCCATTTTCTTTATAAAGATAGATAGATGTGGAAAGTGCAGGCCTCAAAAAGCAAGTTCTAGAATGGATTGTTAACCATTAAAAAATGAAAGTAAATCCCACCTACAGCATGGTCCTAAATTTCCCCAAGAACCTGAGTGGGTCATAACAATTTGGGAATAATGACAATGGGTCTGGTTCAGCCTTGCCAATATCCCATGAGATCAAAAGTTATTTCTTTAAGAGCCGAGAGACATTTGTTCTGCTAATTGAAATATTGCAGTCTGTTTGGTAAGGATGCTCTGCGTGGCATATAAATAAGGAAGCTAGGAGTCTAACGGTAGAATCTTCAGCAATTGGCAAGTGAACAAAATAAAGCAACAGGATCAATTGACAATACCTATTGCAACCTTGAAATAACATTATAGCTTATAATGTTGAATATATATTTGTCTAGAATACTTTATAAATGGAAATAATTGATCTTCCAGCCAGTGAAAACATTGCATGGAGTATTACTCTATTGGTTTATCACTCACTGAGACCCCACCCCACCCAGGAAAGGTTGTCCCCCCCCCCTACAGGTCTAAAATTTCTTGGGCCTAATGTTTTAAGAGTGAAGTGGAACTAGGCCAGCGGGGTTTCTTCATGCAGTGTAAATATTAGTGGTATATGACAATGTCTAATGTGTCAATGCTACTGGATCTGAAGGTTAGTCACCTTATATAACCAGCTGCAGGCTGATGTAATGATTGGATAAAAAGACTATTTGGAGTCCACACTATGTATCTGTTTCTGTAACAGCCATAGTATTTGTATTATTGTGAGACTATACCCTGTCGACATGACTTGTGTTATTCTTTATCCGTCATATGATAACATGTCATGTCATGAGCATCATGACATTCGTCTTATTCATGTGTCAACGTGACACGAGATCCTGTCAACGTCTTAACGTCACGTCATTGACATCAGTAACAACAGCGTCGTATGACAGGTGATGCGACCTATGCCTTTCATGATGACACTGATATGACACGGGCGTTTAGCAATGTCCGAGTGACACTGAGTGACACTGGGATGATTTTTGATCGTGACTCAAATGGGTTAGTTATCCTAGGTCATTTCGCTCCATGTAATTCTCACTTTCCATGATCCTTTGCTGTGGGATGTTGTCATTAAGTGCAGTCAGGTGCTGAGATCTGATGAAAATAATCAATAGTAGTCATGATCTTTGGCTATCAACACTGATGATAGTCACAGAATGGATCAAATGTGTCAAATAGTCTCCAGTCACACAATGAAGATGATGAAATCCAACCAGCTACTGATGAGCACTAGGTGATGGAAGTTGGAACTATGACAGCTTTGTGATAGGACAGTACGCTCAATGAAGATGACATTTGAAGCAGCTTTTACAGAGATAAATATCTGGGAATGTTGTTATATGTATCGAATGGCGATAGTTTCAGTTAGGTATAGATATGCATGGATTGGTTTTATGTCCATTATCATACGAAGAATTTTGCCTTATCACTTACAGTGGGATCTTTTACTTACATCAACATAGACACAGTTGTAAAATATTGTATTAATTGGAATCTGTTTCTTCCACAATTGATTAAGATAGAGAGATGCCTTTGAACACAGGTGTTCGCCAACGTGATAATGCATTGGCAGAGCTTAGCGGTAAAAACCAATTATTAATACCATACCTTATTATACAGTAGTTTTTATCGCTTAGCACTGCCACCACACTATCACATTGGTGAATGCTGGTGATTCAAATTCCAAATTTGTCAGCATCATTGTTATGTATGTGGATTTGGGCAAATTCAGTGAGTTCAAGGTGTAGAATTAGCGAATTACTTGGAGCAGTTTATTAGCCTAATATCAGACCACCTGACCCTGTCCAGCTCTTATTAATTTTGACCATCACTTTTCAAAAGTTTTTTTAATCATTCATGATTTCTTTAATATTTTAAGCAATATGATCACTTTAACCTGAGGAAAAATAGTTTGATTAATAAATAACACGTTTCATTTGTCTAGGCACATATCTTGGTAGCATCATGTGATGCTGTTTGGCGGTTCTGATTGGCTGAGCAATTACACATGCACAGAGAGTCAGATTTATTGTGTCATGATTAATTAGCGGGCAGTTTCGTGACAGAAGCAACACAATTACACTCGCCATGCGCTCGTGTGTATCTTCTCCTTTGAAGCATAAAAACCAGAAAATGGTGGAAAATGCAAGGTTTGAAAACATGCGACATACTGTCAGTACAGTGAACTTGGTTGGCTGAGCCATATATAGCATATTTCTTACTTATAAGACCACCTCACTACTATGTCCACCTCACTATCAAGACCATTGCATCATAAAGACAACCTCACTTTCAAGACAACCTCACTATCAAGACCACCTCACTATCAAGATCATCTTACTATTAACCCAAATATACTCCTCCCACTATGTTATACCTTTCTATTAAGACCACCTCACCATTAATTAAGACCAGTAATATGTACACCAATGGTGGTCTTAATGGCCAGGTTCCATGGTATTGACAAATACAATAACTTGCCTGGTGTATTTTAAGTAAATCAGATGTGCAATGCAGGAATTTTTGTAATTAGATCATTTTCAACTGACGGGAACTACTCCCTTTACTTCAAAATACACATTAACAAATCTATCTCCTTCAAAACCAGGTATTTGTTTCATTCTTCCTGTATTAATCTTTCCTGATAATTTGAAGCCGATTCATATTTCTCTCAATCATGCAAACTCATGACACTGGAATCCCTCAATGCTGTTCTTTGCTGCTACTAATATTTCATGCGCAGTTAAAAGGTATGTTTTGAATTTTACATTTTGTAGAATTTGCATTTTACTTGGGTTTCTGTTCACTTAAAATACACAATATTTACCAGGAAATCATAGACCTCTGGCATCATATGACTTAATGGGTTTTAATGGAAAAGGGTTCAGTGAAAGAAACGTCATCAAATTGCAAATATAACCAAGAAAACAAAATGAGAATTGAACATATTCATTGTGTGTTTTCTGACAATCTCTATAAGTGGTCTTGCAGATTTTATGGACTGATATGGATGTCTCTCCAGTATTTCATTAATCTTAAGCCAAAAGCCTTTGGAAGATCTCCCAACAATAATGAGAAATCATATAACCACATGAATATATTTCTCAATCCCTCTCATTATTTTTCCCCCTATCCTTTTTCAAAAATATTTTCTTAATTATTATTTTTATATTGTATACATGTAAATCTTGTCTCTCTGTTGTAAAAAAAGTTTTTCTGTCAGTCTGTGTGTCTGTCCATTTTATTATCTTGCATTTTAACTATTATTTTGTCTGGATAGCTTGTTGCTAGGATGTCTGAATTTAGACAGTCTGTCTAGCTGTCTGTCTAGCTGTCTGTCTAGCAGTCTGTCCAGCTGTCTGTCAAGCTGTCTGTCTAGATGTCGGTCTGTCTGTCGGTCTAGCTGTCTGTCAAACTGTCCGTCAAGCTGACTGTCTGGCATTCTGTCTAGCTTTCTAGTCGTCTAGCTGTCTGTCTGACTGTGGTTCTGTCTGTCGGTCTGTCATATGGTATGTCTGTAAAAATGTATTCGGCAGTGTCCCCCTGATGACCTTAGTGTTGTTTATAGTGGCCTTAAAGACCACTTTCCTCTGTCAGGCTGTAATTAGGGGGGACTTAATTAGCTAGACAGGGACCACACCTGTCGCCAATTGCTAATGACACTGGCCAATGTATTTCTCTGCATTTGGCATTGTTGTCATAACATTACACCAACTAAGCACCTGATAATATACAAAGCCGTACCAAAACATTAGCCAAACACTTCTGCAGTTTGGCATATCTTACCAGTAACTTGTAAACTACTGTACAGATGGTGAACCAACAGCTAAAGAATTGACTGAAACCAATTTTGTGTTGTACCAGAGAATCTGATGCCATCTTTAAGTGATAGCCTTAAAAAACAGTATGAATGTATATCAAAATAAGTTCTGATCTGTGTACTAACTAACTTGCCTAGCAAATTTTATTAGCAATATTTGATGTTTATATAAATATCTTTATTCACACATGTGAAAAACATTATACATTGGTGCAATATATAGCTATCAACATTTTAAAAATAAGGCAATGTGGTAAATATATAATAAAATTAGAAATCCATAAAATTTCATGGTGCCTATTCCATGATTTCCATTCAATAGAAAAAATACAAAAGGAATATTTTAATTCCTGAATTTACTATGGATGCTGAATGAATATTCATATCACAATTAACTCCAAAGATTATCGTAAAAAAACAATGAGCACCCACACCCTTACAATGGATTCTAATATCTGACCATTCCCCTGGTCAAATCTAAGGTATAATTTGTTTTTGCAATGTCTGATGATAAATATTACTCATCTGATCTTAAAGGACTGTATCAATTTCAAATTATTATCAATTTCAAATTATTAAGCTGATCAGATGTGTTGCTGGTGTGTCCACATAGGCCAAAACTTTCTATTGTCATTAATAGCTTGAATATTTTAAGCCTGTGTACATGAGAGATGCTAAATTCATTATGTGAAGTATATTGTAATATTGTAATATTTTGGACATATTTCATTATACTAAACTATCACAGTGTTTATGTTGACCTCTACTGCTTTATCATAGATACCTTTTGCCCAAATGATGCTGACTTCTCGCCTAGTCTGAGGTTTTGAGGTCAACGCAACTTGCGAGCAATTTGGTTCAAAGTGTCCTTCTCTGAAGAAAATTGCAACTGACGTTCCTTGAAAGGACTTCCTCTACACAAGCTCCATCTGGGGAGAGATTCAGACACTCTTCTAATTCTGTTCTCTAAATAAAGTGGCCCCTGGGAAGAGCTATGTCACACATACTGACAGCCTTTATTTTTAGAACCAAGAAAATCACCTGGTCAAGAAAGTGTGGACAACAAACTTCAAAGGGAAAACAAGTCAAAAGTAGCTTATGAAAGTAACCAAGGGAACAGATGAAATAATACTGTTATTTGCTTTACAGTGGACATATAATTGACATGATTTATTATAATTGCACTAGACTGTCAACAAATAGAAATGCGAATCGTATAGAATGTCAAATTACAACACCATATACCTGTTTAATAAATCACTTTCAAACATGTAATTGATAGTGGAAGATATCGCAATATGTAGTTTATGCTGGCAAACTTTATTTACACAGTGTAGTGGCTTTAAAATGTGTTTGCCTGATATTCATGATGTAGCAGTTTTGAAACATCAACCATGGTATGGAGGAGTTGGGCAGATCTTCAACCATTGCCTCACCCCACCCAAGTGCAATGGGTACTTGGCATCAGGCAGTGAGCTCTTAAGCTTCTGTGGTAAACCATGTTTCAATGCCAAATATTTCCAACTCCTGAGTTGAGAAAGACTCAGTCCAGTCAAGATTGCAACTGTAAAGTCAGTTGAGACTGAATGATACCATTCTAAACTTTGTCAACTGAATGTGAATGGTTGCAGAGATGTGACAAACAAAAACATAATGTTTTGTTTATCAGCAAATATGAGACCAAAAAGATATTAAGGTTTTGTGGCAAACATGTGGCATGATAAGCAATAGTGCTTTGTCACGTTTGAATATATTTCATGAAGCTATTTTCGAAATGTATTGAAATTTTAACTTAAACAAAACAAAAAGGGAGTTAAGTGCTGTTTCACTGCAATCATGGAAAGTCATGATCTGCTATGCACTACACCTAAATCTCCAACCATCTGCAGATATCTGTTTTTTCCTGCCTTTTTTCCTGACTTCCTGGAATCCATCAAGAGATGCAACAAGTTTATAAGGAGGGGTGATTCTAGTCACGTGGTCTGCAAGTGACAAGCGACAGAGGGTGCTGAGATTGTGATGCACCCTTAAGGCCCCCCTAATTGGCCCCTTAACTGACTTACAGCTCCCCCTGTGATCAAAACAGCACTACACTTTACTTAACTTTTTTCTTGGTTTACTTTTTCCTGATGGGTCGTATTTTAGGAAGGACATATATGCAAGCCACACAACAAATGTACTTTAAGCAAATTAAGCTAGGGCCCTTGTGTCTTTTAACTGATCAAACAATCAATCAAAAGGAACCAACCACTCAGAGAAATGAAATAAACGGATCTGGAGACAGAGCTGGACAAGGTCAGGTAGTCTGGTATTAGGCTAATAAACTGTTCAAAGCTATTCGACTTATTCTACATCTAGAACTAATTGACTTTGTCCAAATCCACTAACATAACTAATAACAATTGGCCTAACCGTGGTATTTGAAGGCATCTCTCTATCCTAAATAATTGTGGAAGAAACAGCCTCTAATTCATACCATATTGCAGAACTGGAGACTATTTTACACCTACAATCAATTATATTACTTTTGTCAGTCTTGATAGCCCAAGATCATGACAACCATTGATTATTCTCATCAGATGTCAGCACTGACTAACCTTAATGAAAACACCGTACTGCAAAGGATCAAGGTAAGCGAGAATGACATGGAGCGAAATGCCCTTGCAGAGGTAGGATAACTAACCCATTTGAGTCACAATCAGAAATCATCCCAGTGTCACTCTCTGTCACTCTGACAATGCTAAACACCAGTGTCATGGCATTGTCATCATATAAGGAATAGGTCGCATCACCTGTCATTTGAAGCTGTTGCTACTGACGTCAGTGACGTGACGTTAAGACGTTGACAGGATCTCGTGTCACGTTGACACATGAATAAGACGGATGTCATGAAGCTTATGACGGATAACACAAGTCATGTCAAAGCGGTAGTTACAAAAGAAAAATGCTATGGGTGTTTCTGAAACAGAGATACATGGTGTGGACTCCAAGTAGTCTTATCATCCAATCATTACATCAGCCTGCAGCTGGTTATATAAGCTGACTAATCTTCAGATCCAGTAGCATTGCCACATTAGACATTGTCATATACCACATATATTTTCACTGCCCGCTGGCCCACTTCACCATTAACAAATTAGGCCCAAGAAATTTTAGACCTGAGGGGGGGGGGGATAGAGACACTCCAGCAACCTTTCCTGGGTGGGGTGGGGGTCTCAGTGAGTGATAAACCAATATAGTAATACTCACTGCAATGTCTTCACTGGCCGGAAGGTCAATGAATTACATTTTTAATGTATTTTAGACAAATATATATTCAACATTATAAGCTATAATTTAACTTCACGGTTGCAATAGATATTGTCAATTGATGCTATTGCTTGTTTTTGTTTACTTGCCAATGGCTGAAGATTCTACCTTTACACTCCTATAGCCAGCTATTTATATGCCACGCAGAGCATCCTTACCAAACAGGCTGCAATATTTCAATTAGCAGAACAAATGTCTCTCGGCTCTTAAAGAAATAACTTTTGATCTCATGGGATATTGGCAAGGCTGAACCAGCCCCATTGCCATTATTCCCAAATTGTTATGACCCATTCAGGTCCTTGGGGAAATTTAGAACTAGCTGTAGGTGGGATTTACTTTCATTTTGTAATGGTCAGCAATCCATTCTGATGCATCCAGCAAAGTCAAATGCATTTATAACAGAAATAGTAAAGATTATGTCCACACGTTTTTGTATCAAGATATTAAAATAAAAGTTTCTTTTGGATCTAGTTTTAATCTGATACATAAAGTATATATATCTATGATCTGTCTCTCTATCTGTCGATCTATCGATCTATCTTATGTATCTATCTTATCTGTCTATCTTATCAATAGTATCTATCTTATCTTATCTATCTATCTATCACCATCAGCATTGATGTAAGACAAATATGTCTATTTTTAAAAATAGCTTTTTTAGGACAAAACAAAAGCTATATAGGTTAAAGCAATGTGTAACAAGAAGCTGTCATGCATCATATTAAAAAGTATGAAATATTATATTGCATGTGCTTTTAGGATTTGATTGTAAGTTATGTAATGTGCAGATAGAGTAAAATTGACACTGATATATCAGAGTATATGTCCATTTTATGATTAGTCCCATCCAAAAAAAAAGACCTTAAAATGAAGTATACAGCACCAAATTTGGCACCAATTTTGTGTGTCAGATTCCAACAGACATTAGGCATCCGGCCACACATATGCATCTCTTGATATGATGTGTCCTAGGTTAAAGTATTTCCATATACATTCTCCTCCAGACGCCATAAAAATGCAAGATGAGCCATTAATATGCATCAGGTCAAAATGCCCACAGCCGGAATGGTCATATTTCGAAACGGCACTGCTGGCACTGAAACGTCCACACATCTAGGTACATAGTTACCAAGTTATAGACTAATATTATTTAGTCATACTGAATATATTTTGGTATGCTTTTAGTGCAGGTAAGCTCAGTCTTAGTGCAGGTAAGCTCAGTCAACAGATATTAAACATGTGTCTGCTAGGCTCTCAAATTCCTCACCAGATGTTATTTTTCTGGTACACTAGTGCAATTTCGCAGCATCTTTGATGTAGTAACCCATGGTTAACCAAGGCAAAATATTGAAGTGTAATGATATTCAGCTGGCTGGCTGGCCTAGTTTTTGAAGGAAATGACCATCTTTTTTTGGCTATGGATGCAAACTTGTTTATTTTGTAACTTATAGATATATTTCATGTATTTAACTAAGCATATCCTCGGTAGCTCTTTGTTCCACTCCACCCAGGTGTAAATGGGTACATGGCTGCAGGCAGTGATGGCAACTGTAAGTGCTTAGCCCCTGCAGGTAATTCTGTGCAACGAGCCGTATACTCCCCAGGGGGTTGAGAAATGCTCAAGCTTGAACAGGCATTCCAGGGTGTAATTGTAAAGTCAAAAGTCTATTAAGACTGTTTGGATGGTGATAATACAGATTAATTAAACCAAGTATATTTTACTGTTATAGTTTTGATTTTGTGTTTTACCATGTCATCATCACATTCGCCAGCTGGTAATACAAACTGACTGAGTTCTTACAAAATGTGTATTATCAACGGTACAGTATGATACAAATTAATAAAAATAAATGTGTTTTCAATTTTGGGAAGACATTGCAAATGGTTACAAGCAAATCTAATTTAAGCGGTTACATGCAATAAATAATTTTAATCGACATATTTAAGATAGACGGTCATTTTACAGAAGGATGAACTATACAATAAACGTTTAGATGGGAGTTGAAAATTAAAATTTCACCTGATATCTGCATATAAAGCACCAAACTGTCGAACTAATAGTGGATTTTCACGCAAGGTTATCTATATTTCCACCAGGTGGCTATGACAGAATACTGCGATTATATTGGCTGAAAAAGTTCCCGTCCTCGACTATGATTGGCTGAAGCAAATTGCATCCTATCAGCAGTATTTGTAGTGCATTTTATTGTATATTTGACATCTTATCATTCAATTGATTTCTGTTATTTCCCTGTGAAAATTATATTTATGGAACTCCGTGAATTCTGATCTACTGTGTCTGAAAAGCAAAATGAGTAATATGTCCTGCTGAATTCAGGGCTGCTCAGTGAATAGACTCTATTGTCTTTCATGCATATTATGGCATTTATTCAGTGATTACACACCTTGACCTTAGTCTGAGCTACAGGTGGATGGCAAATCTGCCCGTCCACCCCATGGGGTGGAAAATTAGGTTTGCCAATCCATCTTGGAGCTCAATGGTATCTTATGTACAATATGAATAATCTTATATCATACCTTTCGTATATGTCATCATTGATGAAGAGCACTGTTCATATTTTTGTTTTGTTTATGTGAAATAGTATAACAAGTATTTTATGAATCTTTAATCCCTGTAGGTGGCCCCACGATAGCGAAGGGATACGTTCTTAGTGGGGTCTCCTCACATTATGTACAAAATGTTTCGAAAATTAAGTTTATAATATATGTCTTATGAATGTGAAATAAAATGAATGAATCTGAATCTGTCACCATCTCATTATCATCTCAGCATTATCACCGGGGTGGTCCCAACTTCAGTACCTGGCTACTGGGATCTTCCCAACTTTGGCACATCATAACTAATATCAAAATTATGGGGAACAGTCACATTATAATATGATAATGAATATTTGTTATGCTTATTATTATGATTTTGTAAAAGGCCAGTCATATGGAATTATAATGTGTTGCCAATGTGAAAAACAAGCCAGTTGAGTTCAGTTCCTTTGATGAGTAGAAAGTAGTCTATATATATAGGTCATTAGGGCAGGTTTGTCCGGGTTCTGACTCCAGACTAGCAGTCAGCACATTTCCCTGAGAGACACCCTGGTGTGGTGATATTTCAAACCCTGACACTTGATGAGGGAGCCACTGATGCACACTGCCACCTAGCGGCCTACACCAATGCCCCCTGGTGTTAATGTGCAAGCTGAGAAGTGGAAATATCGCTCACACATGTTTCCAGGGCATTTTTATATGCCAGCATACACATCAATGGCATTATAACCCATAGCTTGTTTTATTAAACAGCTTTATCTAATAATGTACACACTCCTAATGTTATCTGATATGCTAAAGCTGCTGATATATCGTCTGAATAGTTTAAGATAGCATAAAATATTCAATGATGTAACTCACAGATGGATGATAAATTAATCATCCATACACAGAGCTGGACCACCGCTGGTTCATTTTTCTGATCTCACGATACATTATTATCATGGAAACAGAATTGCAAAAACATACAACTGTTCTGGTTTTACAACGCATCTGTTTTCACAATGTCTGGCAAAACTTTTTAAGGGTAACCTTTCCAATACATTTCGAGTTGTTGAATTTTTATAGAAATTGCTTTCACCATTCCACAATGAACTTCAAAATATTTCCAATAATATATATGTTGAACAAAAGATTACCATTATACACCACACTCCATAAATATAGGACCACTTTCTTTGAGGCAATTAGGTTTAAGAACCTTCCCAAATTGATTACATGGTGTGGACTCCAAGCTTTATCATCTTATCATTACGTCCGCCTGCAACTGGTCATATAAGCTGACTAAGCTTCAGACCAATTGAGACATTGACACTATATTGCATGAACCATTAATTTGTAAATATCACTGCCTATAGTATTGTAAATGTGTACTATGGTGTGGACTCCAAGCCTTATCATCTCATCATTACGTCTGCCTGCTATGGTCATATAGGCTGACTAAGCTTTACACATATTGGAGACAGTGATACTATATTGCATGGACCATTGATTTGCCTAGTCTTGTAAATATGTACCCGATGTGGACTCCAAGCAGCCTTTCATCTCATCATTACGTCTGCCCGCAGCTGGTCATATAAGCTGACTAAGCTTCATATACGTTGACCCTGTGTTCAATGGTCTTATATTTTGGAGGGCAGTGCATGTAATTTCCATAAGCTTGTAATCCAAATTAACTGTCCCATAATATCATATTAAATTTACTGATAAATCACTAGAAACAGAGTTACTGTGTCCCTTATAATTAAAGCTAAAGAAATTGTTGTAAAGAATCAAGTATATGAACATTACAATGCTGAACACAAATAGCTTTGGTGGATAATAACTTTACATTAATTTCAAAGCTAATCATTTAGTGACATGAGATGAGTTCTATATAGACATTTCATATATCAATAATCACAGCCATGAAGCATAATTCTCATGCAGTGAATTATGTACCAATGTATTATCTTAAGAGTATTTTCATGGTTTCGAATTGTACTCATAACTCATGATCATTGATATTAATTTATTAAATATATGTTTGTTGAATAATAACATATTTGGTTTAAACATGCATATTACATTTTCCAACAAGCCGAAGGCTCAATAACAGGTTCAATCTTAGTTAGTATAATGTGCAAACTACAAAAGGCCTGTGGCAGGAGTTTTACAAGTAAAGTAAAAACTGGATGAATAACTGTTCTATTGATGAACTATTACAAACATATTTCGTGGTGATCCACAGAAAATAATTAAAGTTAAATTAAAATTAAAGTGAGCATACTAGAATATCACACTGCTGGTTTTGCAGTAGCTCATGGACCCTCATGCACATCTAATGCATCAATGATTCACCTTGGACAGTTCCTAAACAGCTCGACCGATGAAATATCGATCCACAAGTGATTGACATAAACTGATTGCATTGAAATGAATCTAATGGTGCATGGCATGACACTGACTAAAATTGCTCCTAATGCCAAAGTGCTGAGTGAGCCTTTTCAATGATTAAAATTTGAATGTCCACTATCATAATGATATAAAGTAGAGAATAATAAATTGTTCCATCATTCAGTGAATTTAATTTAGAATATGTTAAAGTAGGGGAAGTATCTAGTATTATAAACCTGCCAATGTAGCTTAAATTGGGTCTAGTCTGAAGAAAGACTTTTTCTAAATTATGATGACTTTTGAGAGATGTAGAGCTATGCATTTATTAAAAACATTAATTGAAAATTAATGATTGACACTTGCCTTGTCATGTTTTGCACGTTCCACCTGTTATTTCCCCCCTGTGGCTTCTCGAGAGAGTCATTAATAGCTCTCCTAAAGTAAATCCAGCTGGACACCTGGGTAGCTAGCTGGGAGACTCAGCTACTGGTAGCCACACTACAGCGAAGTGCCTAGCATGGAAGCCAACGTTATGTGCGCGGCAAAACTACGCCCTCCACGCCCCCTGGAGGGCCATGACGCCACAGGACAACGCTGGTGACGTCACAGGACTGTCCTTGTGACGTCACAGAGGACAGGGGAAGCCCCTGGTGGTGGATATGAGGGCAGGAGAAAACGTGTTTGTCATTGAACATGTTCATGATTTGAAAGCAAAGTTGGTGATCCGTAGAGAACATATGATACAGACAGAGAGAAATGGGACAGATAGATAGATAGATATAGATAGATATAGATAGATAGATATATTGATATAGATATATAGATATATAGATATAGATAGATAGATAGATATATAGATATTGATATAGATAGATAGATATATAATTATATAGATAGATAGATATATATAGATGGATAATAGATATAGATAGACATATATATAGATAGATAGATAGATATGGAAATTGCAGCCCTCTAAGGCAAGTTCTTGCTGCTATCAAGTGTTGATTGATGAGGAGAGAGAGAGAGAAGAGTCCAACCATGTTACACATTTACCCCATGGGTGGGGTCTTTTACTTGCCTCAGCATAGACACCGAATACAAGGGACTGCCAATATAAAGTCTCATCGGAAAAACATCCGGTTAGGGTGAAGGGTACCTGGGCCCGGGATAAGTCAGGCAAGTTTGCTATATACCCAGCTAGCGATACCGGATTGGACATAGCACACACACAAATTAGCAGAATGAGCAGCCTAATTACATGGCAGAGGTGGATCTATGTAATGAGTGAAGACACCAAGGGATACAAGCCACCGCTAATTTAACGTCTCATACAATTGAGATGTAGCTCATGAAGAGTGTCTAGGTTAGGTTTTGAACAAGGGACCTTCAGCATAGCAGGCCAATCTGATTGGCATGGACTAGCCTACGCCTTAACTACTAGGCCACTCAGATGGTTTGTCTATCAATCAAGTTATTTTGGCGGATGTGTGTGTGTGTGTGTGTGATTAGGGCTTTACGTCCGGTATTTCTGCACCAGTTGGGCTAATTAGGACATGCAGAGACCATGGCAATGAGACGAAGGATGAAACAGCCATCTAACTTAGGCTCGACCAGGAATCGAACCCAGGACCTTGCTTGGCGGATGTCAAACTACCAGGCAACATATGCTGCATATGCCTTCTGATGTAACTCTGCAAGCCGATACACAGGTTTCCAAAAGTATCTTTGAGAGGTCTTGCAGACGAGGCTTGATTCCTTAAGAAGAGATCAATATTTTTTTCGTCTGAGCAGTTTTGAATCGTCCCCTCATCAGAATGACGTGACCTCTTGCCAGTCTGTCACAGTGAAAGGTTTGGGTATTACCTTTGACTCCCCATTTTCCAGTTGGCAAAGATCGCCATGCATGGAGCTGGCACAGCGACCTTCAGCCTGAATGGCCGTAATTTGTGTGGTTATTCATCTCCTTTGCAAGAGAAACTTATTGCCCAATCAGAGAAGGCCTTAGAAAGCACTACCATACTTGGAATATGGTGTCATAGCGTCATGGTGTCAGCTGGTGTCTGATTGGTCAATAAGTGTATGTTATGATTGCCAGTAGATTCAGATTCAGATTCATTCATTTTATTTCACATTCATAAAACATATATTATAAATTTAATTTTCAAAACATTTTGTACATAATGTGAGGAGACCCCACTAAGAAGGTATCCGTTCGCTTTCAAATTAACAAAGCAAAAATATAAACAGTGCTCCTCATCAATAGATGTCATCAGTAGATGCTATACATACCTCGGTCTAACAATAGACAATAAGTCAGACGGCTACGGTTACCGGCTACTAGAACCTGTCGGTACAAAAGCACATTTATACCTATTGCTGTTAAGATATTAAACAAACTCATTATAATGGTAGGTATCAGTTTATATAAATTTCCACTGCACTGAAGGTGTAAGGCACCAAGAAATTTCGTTTGAGCGACCAATAATGTCTTATTTTATCTTATCTTATCTTATCTTATCTTATCCTAAAGCCATGAGTAGACCAAAATGTGTTTCTTTTTTTCTCAGTGGTACTGATTTAAAGCTGAATCAGCTAATATGACCAGTCACAGGCAGATGTAAGGATGAGATTGGAGTCAAAATTCATTTTACAAAACCACCACATGGGTAAGGTTTTTTATGGCCACAGCATTGACACTGAGATCCAGCTGAGATGTAGCTCACGAATAGTGCCCTGGGCTGGGGATTGTATGCGGGACCTTCAGGGGAGCTGGCCAGTTTACCAACAGGCTTATGTCTTAACCACTAGGCCACCCAGCCTCAGGTGTAATTTACCTATGCTAGTTGTTAAACATAATTTAAAGTTACGCTGAGTTGTCAGTGTGATTGTGCAATGAATCTCAAATATTACAGTGAGATGTTTAAGAGAGAAGACTTAGGCTTTTTTCGTAACTTGTGATGAGTCATGTTCCTGTGTGTCCAATGTTACCTTTGGTGACTCATAACTATAATCACGTCAAGATGATGACTCATCATGGGCTAGAAACAGCTGTCACACGGCCTGTCTGGCTGATCTGCCCACTGATGATACGTATCAGTGAATCTGGAACGTTCATTCAGCTGATCAAGTAATGAGATAAGCCTTCAATTTGCAACTTCAGACCTGCTGCCTATCATGAGTCATCATACAGCATACCTATTTAGAAAAGATAGGGATATGGGTCACTGATGACACATCATGCACACATTTCACCCCATACAGCAGGAATGTTCTTCACTCTCACACATATCGCTGTATCAGGTAATACTCAAGAGACTAGTGTAGGCAGGAGGAGTAATCAGCCCATGTTATTCTGGTTTCATCTTATTAACTATTTATAGCTCTGATTATATATCTTAAACAGAGTGTCATTTAAAAGTTTCTGTAAGTCTTTCACTGTCATTTCACACACAATCGCGATGAATCTCGAATATCAAACGATAGATCAGTTAACTGTGTACGCTTTCCATCTGAATGAGTACATTTGATGCTAGCTAATACATGAATAATCTATGAATAACATACCATAAGTGCGATTTATGTCTGGCTGAGAGTTTTCTAGATGTTAAATTACAACTGCTGGAGAGAAAAACCTTCCCTAATTTTTTTTATTTCTTTTATCGATTTGAGATTTATTTCACAATATAGTAAGAACGGTGCCATCTGGATTTAGGATATATAATAGATGCACTGGGTAGCCATTGTTACAAGGGATATAGTATTCCATTTATATGCATAAATTACTACCTGTAGAGCATTGTGCTCTGTGATACTGAATAGTGCTCATGTGGCATTTAACGATGTGCTGACATTTCATTTCTGGTACTGGATGGCTTCTTTTGAAGAGGACAGCACCTTTGCTCAGTCTTAACAGCTTGCCTATTGTGCAGCCCACTCCACAACAATCATGTGGGACTGCCATTTCCGGTTGTGGATGCATTTGATGCCATTTGTAGCAATCAACAAGAATTGAGGCATGGTGCAGTTTTGGCCTAATTCTATGAAAAGTGTCCCAGATAGTGTGTTGACTTGGGCCGACTTTGACTGGACATGAACGACATCTGGACATCTAGTTGATGTGACATGTTATCTTGGAAGAGATATATTGGATTAGTTTTTCATTACGAGATTGGGAATGGCCAATTAGGGAGCATAGAATTTGGTTTATTTAACCCCAGAAAATGCATCGGCAGGATCGATGTCAAGATAATGTTTTCCTGCCCTACCCAGATAGCATTTGACATCATATTGACGTCAGCCAATGTGCAGGTCCTCAGGCCAACATTGGGCCGATGTAGCATGTTTTCAGGGTAGCCTTCTATCTGTTTTACTGTACCACAATTTATTCCTAGTTGAGCGAATGATAAAGTGATGAGCGTGGAGTGGCCATGGGGTTAGAACTCATACACCCACAGTCATTGCTTTCTAGAGAAACCCAAGAGGTTAACTATTCGACCATGTACCAAATTCACTGCTATAGAATTTTTCAGAGGAATAGGCTTCTATCATACACTGGTATCTGACCTTAAAACCAGAATCAAAGATGCAATCAGAGCCAATACATTAGCCAATACATTAGCCATCAATGGGTACAGTAATTTGTAGAGGTGAATTCGTCTGCAAATTCCTGGGTTGAAATCATCCAAAATGTCGAAGATTTGCTCTACCGATTGGTGCATTGTTGCAAATAAATTGATGAAGACGGAGATATTTCATTTATACCTATCTCGAGTATTTTCCTTTGGTAGGCTTATGTTGTTAGCAATCACTGAATAAAATGGATAGTAATTAAATGAGCCACAAAAAAACATAATTATTAACTAATGAACTGTTACAAAATGAACCAATGAAATATTGTATAATACTGCTAATTTTATTTCTCATGCAAACAAAATTGAGAAGAATCACTTTTATATCACATTGAATGAATCATAGTTGCACTATGAACTTTGGTTGGTTCCGTTTATGGCGTTGCAACTCTTGTCCGACATTTTGCGTATGGTTATTTTGACGATTCGAGACGTCTGATTGGCTGAGAGGCGTTAAAATTACATATTTTTGTTGGCGATGACGGTCGACAATCATTCTTGTCTAAATACTTGTCAAATAAAAAAAGATAATTTTCGGAAATAGTGTAAACCGTGACCCATCGTGACCTTAAAACCAGGTAAACTAATCATAGTGAGTTGTATAAGGCATCTTGCAAGACAATGGATAGCTTCATATCACGAGATGTAAATGTCACAAATGCACCATTAATTGCATCAAATTAGTTGTATATTGGATTTGTGCTTGGAAGTAATTAGGTCACCTATAATGACATTGTGCATGATTCATAAGATTTCACCTGTGTCTCGTTTTATTTATTACTGTTTCATTTACTTGTGGACCAGTTGGAGTGTATCTCCCAAACTCCCTCTGTACCCCTTCTCTCTCTCCCCCAATAATCCATCCCTGTAACATTACTACAGTATCTTTCATAAATCATATACTGATTTAATGCTGAGTTTAAGCATTCAGTAGCTGTAGAGTCATATCTCTAAAATTTGGTATCATCGAATAGGAATTTTCTGAATTTTAGCGGTAGCCAATGTGGGGGTCCTCAGGCCAACATTGGGCCGATGTAGCATGTTTTCAGGGTAGCCTTCTGTCTGCTGGCGGTAGTCGTTTTGCCATTTCTTGGACCGGAGATGTTTTTTTTCTGGTATCCATGGAAACAAGCAAAAAATTATTTTGCTGGTATTGTTTTATTAATTTCCTGTTGCTTTGGTAACAGTTTTACAAATTTTCATAAATGTTATTAATTTGCTTTGCATTAAAATCTTTGTTTGTCCAGCTTCTGTAACACAGTGAAATATTATATACTTTGGTATGCTGAGACATCTTAGGGGAAACTAACAAAAGAAACATCACTGGAATCTAATTCATTTTTGCGTGTTGCTATGGAAACAGTTTCTTTTTAATTTGTCACATTTTCAGAGAAAGCCTCAATAATATGGGAATAATCATTGTATAAGACACATTGTACATAGAAACGTGATATTAAATAGTTTTCATGTAAATACTACACCAACAATAGAGAAATATACTTTTTGCAGTCTTTGGTTGCCAAAGAAATGTCTGTTTGCCCACTGTTTCCTTATATGGGCAAACTTGCAATTAGATGGATATATACAGGTCGTAAAGAACAAAAAACCGCAAATATGGCTGTTGGATGCCATTTGAAAATGTTTTGCGGTCATAATTGAAAAACGTGTCATTGATTTATATTATATAATATATGTTTTTATTTTGACAGCTTCATGTCATTCATGGCATATGTGTCATAATGTAAACAGAAAATAAAAAGCAAATGACATACAGTAACAATGAAATAATAATATGAAAGTAGTAAATAAAACTAGCTACCAGCTACAATAAAGATATGTTATAATGTAAATTTTGCAAAAATTAGTTAGAAATGGAGTCAATTTTATTGTCCATATTTGCCAACGACTGACCTTGTTAAGTTGTCTGGTTTCTTAGCACTTGTACAGTACTGGAGACTCGTCTGTCAACTAGCATCATTGATCTAGTCATTGTCCGAAGAGTTCCAGCATGTACCAAATACAGTTAAAATACAATACCAACATAATAGCGTACAATTTTTATTGTAAAGTTCAATCTTATTATATCTATACTTACATCTAACAGCATTATCCATAATCAAACGATCTGACACATAGGTAATGAGAACATTAATGGGAACCTATACACACGTACGTAATTGCAATTACATTTTTGGTAGATAGCTATGTCAGACTGCTAGATACAAATGCTGCATGTGCATGGCTTCTGCGGATGTAACTCAACAAGCTGATCCACAGGTATCTAAATGTATCTTTGACAGGTCTTGTAGAAAGTTTATTCCATGACAAGATTAACATATTTTTCATCTGAGCAGTTTTGAACCTCCCCCTCATCAGAATGATGTGACCTCTTGTCACTCTGCCATGGTAAGCGGACAGGAGTCACAAATGTTGGTCTTTCACTGGCTGGCTCCATCCACCAACTATGGATGCCTTTCTGATGCCAAGATTGGGGCAAATATTGGGTCTTTTTTATTAACTATCATATTTCATCTTTTGCTTGGTTCTACATCATTTCAAAGTAACATTGTATTGTGATTTGTCACTGTGGTTTCCAACTAATCTTGAATGTCAACAAATAATGTAGGCATGAGGATTCATCAGCTATTCTGGTCTCTTCCGATTAACTATTTATATCACTGGTGATTACTCTCAAACAGATTGTCATATCAAAGCTACTGTTGATATTTCGCTGTCGTTGCACGCATGATTAATATTTAATAACAAAAATAATTCACGATAGATAGGTGTATGCTTACTTTCTGAATTAGTTCCAATTTGATGTTCATCTGTCCTATTATTGGTTTGATTGAGTAATACAATTTCTTCTGTTTTCTAGCTTTTAGTGTATTGCCATTAGCTAAAGTCACATTCAAAATCGATATAGTGTATTTGAGATGTTTTATGAAAGATAATAGTATCATAAAAATTATAATTTGGTTAATTAACTTAATGTATACTTTATTAGCTGTGTTTCTTAAAGTAAAACAGTCTCAGTCAGCCATCCTCCCATAGCAAGCCCTGCCAAATCAACCTGCTATTTTTCCAATCTTCTCTGATTGTTTGCCTTTGCTCTCTCAAAGCAGAAAGACACCGGTCAGAACAAAAATTAGGTTGGATTATGAAATAGTATTGAGCAGCGGTTGATTCGTCATGTTGTGACTTGGGATGAACAATAGAGGATAGGCTTTTGTGATGAAAAAAAAAAACAAATCCAATCTGCTATCACATATATGTAAAATGTATTTTTTGTCTGCATCACCAATAGCAATAATACAATGGTAATCCTTTTGGTCATAATATCTAGTTGATATTTTGCACGTGTAGTGTACATTGCCCAGACACAAAAATCATATGACTCATTGTTATTGAAAACAATTATTCATTCTACATGACTTTATTTTTTTGTTCAACTAAAAAATTTCACTGTTTTGAAGTTATATCATCCAACTTCTTTCTCTCTATGTTAAAAATTATACTAAACATGATAAATTAATACCATGTCAAAAATGGTAATTGTTTTTTTCTTTTTCTACTTATTCAAGCTTTATCTTACACAATACTAAAAGAGACATCGTCAGAAAGCATTTTCTGTATTTAAGGTTTAAAAATTGATGCAAGGGGAAGCCATTTGTTGAACAAGATTCCATTTATATGCATTACTGCCTGTTAAGCACGGTGCTTTGTGACACTGAATGGTGCAGTTTTTACACTTGCTCAAATCGCGTGCCATTTGATGGTGTGTCGACGTTTCATTTCTGGTGCTGGATTGCTCCTTTTCAGAAGGACAGCGCCATTTCTCGGTCTCAACAGTTTTCCTATTGTGCAGCCCATTCCACAACAATCACGTCGGACTGCCATTTCCGGCTGTGCACGCATTTGGTGCTATTTCTACCAATCGACAAAAATTGAGGCATGGTGCAGCCTACAAAAAGTGTCCCAGATAGCATGCCAACTCAAGTTGACATAGCATGCTGATTGAGTGAATGTCCAGGCAACCTAGCATGCTACAATTACAGTGATATGCTTAAGTATGAAGACTTTGGCTTTTGTGGTAACTGAAAAGTGGGCATGATGAATCATGTTCCTAGGACATTCATTTAGCTGATCAAGTGCATTTTATGGTTATGATGACACATCTTCAGACCTGCTGCCTTTCATGAGTCATCATACAGCATACACATTTTGCACTGAAAAAGATATGTGTCACCGATGACTCATCATGCACAAATTTTACTCCCTTAAGCATGAATATTCTTCACTCTTACACATATTACTGAAGCACATGGGAAGAAGATAAAATGTGTTCATGAGTATGACCTGTGCGGTGAGACAGGGATTGAGACATGCTTCATAATGCAAGTAGTGGGTTTTGAATCAAACCCTGGCACCCATGGAAGCCAGATTTTTTCATCACTTTGTAAAAAGCAGAGGCTTTTTGACCAGGTTGAAATGATGTCTGTGAATGTTATGTTAATTAGTATATGTATGTATGTCTATGTATCTGGTCCATACAATTCAAATACATGACTGAGAGTGTTCTTATATTAGAATGTATAAATACAGTAAATAGCAAATGTGTGGAATTTAACTTAAGTCAAGAGATAAGTAAGGAATGTTTATGTGTGTTTGAATGAATGTCAGAATGTATCAGAGGTGTATGGACTGGACAGGTGCAAATGGCCCCTGTTGTGATTGTATTGAAAACCCCACCTTTGTGACTCCAATACTGGACAAAGGGAGGGCTTCAGTCAGAGGGGCATAATGGGCATAGTCTCAACCAGGGAGTGGCATTGTGTGGGTCAGCCAGAGGTCAGCATTGTCTTGGACAATGGTCTCTGGGCCTAGGAGACCTGAAGGCTGGACAGGAATGTGACTTGGTGCTCCCAGGAGAATGAGTACAAAGCCCAGTGGAGTTTGCTGTAGTAGCTAATGGTGGGAAGACTGTGCTTCTGACTATTGAATTAGATTGGACTTTGTATGGCTCCTATGCTGGTCAGTTTTAATGTGTTTGTCAAATAGAATTGGTGGCAGAAAGCCACTGGGGGAGGTTTGGAAAAAACCTGACAGAAAGCAACTAGGGGAGTTGTGAAAAGTGTATATTGTATTAAAATGTGTGTGCTACGATTGGCTCAGGCCTGTTGACCAATTGTAGAGTGACCTGAATTCAGGGAGGAGTCAGGAAATAAGCTGGCTATAAATATTAAATATCTGGGAGAGGAGGCATCTTTTGATTGAGCCAAATCAGACCAGTCTGACACAAATTCATGGACTTTGTTATTGTTGTGTTTATTCTGAAGTCTGTGGACTTATGCTGCTGAGCTACAGCACTACACTTTATGGAGTCATAAGATCTTGGACACTGGATACTTTACAACTGGTGACCCCGACGTGATTCTATCTGGAAAGGGAAGGACCTAGATTCACATGGAAAACACGTAGGTTAATTAACTATCAGTGAAACTTGAGGAACTGATTATGAAACTGATTGCAGAGCTGAGGGAGACAATACTTGATGGTTGCATGACCAGAAGAGACTCTTGAAGAAAGAGCCCTCATGTGTGGGCACAGGAGATAATTGTGACTGAGAGACTTACCTGAGGCAGCAAGTTACACACCAGTGATTCAGAAGCGCCAAAATGAATGCCGAGCAATTCCAGCACTACGCAAAGATCCAGAGGGACGGGATCGCTGTCACGACAGACTTGTTGAAGCACCAGGCAGACCAGGCCAAGCAGAACACTGAGAGGGTAAGGGCTGAAGCGCAGGCGAAAAGGGTGGCGAAGTGTGATGGCTCTTCGACCCGCAGACTGAGACAGTGGTTCATTGATGTGGAGCTCACGGAGCCCTACACGTCATTCACTGTCTATGTGGCATCCCAAACGGCAGAGGGTACCCTGCGGACGGAATTGGAGAGGCACTTGACCACGCTGAATGATCGTAACCTGGCCGTGTGGGCTGACCTCAGGAAGCATCTCTCAGACACGTTCCTGTCGAAACACGAGGAAGATCGGATGCGGGATGAAGTTGAAAAGATTTTGCAAGGACCTTATGAGGCCACAGCTGCCTATGGCCGAAGATTCCGCGAAGCAGCTGACCTAGGATATCCAAAGGCGCAGCGTAACACTGATCAACAACGCATAATGCTGGGGGCTTATTTGCGTGGGTTGACAGATAAAAAGCTGGTGGAAAGGGTAGTACGGGACAGCGATCCAACGGATTATGTGGATGCCATGGACCAAGTGGCCAAGCACGAAGGAAATAATTACCGCCTATATAGGGCCTTGAATGGGAGAGCGCCAGAGGACACTCCAGAGGAACCGATGGAAATTGGTGCTCTGGCCCCTCTTCGTGAGCCTAGGGCTGAGGTGCCCAAGAAAGACAAGATGGAGGAATTGACACGCCGAATGGATGGCATGTCTAAGGAGTTTACTAAGTTGGTGGCTTTTGTAAAGAATTCAAAGGGCACGGAAGCATCTAGGACGAACCCCAGTCCTGTGAATGAGAGAAGCAGGAGGCGGGCTCCACCAGCTAGGACAAGTGACAGGCCGCCCCTGAAATTCACCGAGGATGGGCGACCAATATGTGCATTATGTGACCAGGTAGGTCACCTACGCCGAGAATGCAGGGGATCGAAGGGCGGTTATGGAGGAGGCAGACAACAGGGCTTCCAGGGGGGCCGCTAAGCGCCGCAGCGGACTGCCGGGCCTTCGTGGAGCTAAGGCTCCACGGTCACCACGTAATGGCCTTGGTAGATACTGGAGCAGCGCGAACAGTGCTGCGGCGCAGGGAATTTCAGCAAATTTGCAAAGGATTGGGGAGACAACCCATAGTGAGGACAACTCAAGGCCTGCAAGGTGTTACAGGACACGAATTGAAGGTCTGTGGAAGGACCCAAGTATTGGAAGACAGTGTGGGGGTGATCCAAGTGGTGGTGGTGGAAGGGTTACCCCACCAGGCTATTTTTGGACGCGATATCATGCGTAAGGAGGGTGTCACAGTGGATTACTCTGCCGGAAGGATGTCATGGAGAGGAAGGGAGTTTCCTCTGGTTCCTGAGCCAGAGAATTGTGAGAGGCAGGGTGACATGCTGACCTTGGAGCCTAGGACCCAGACCGCACGAGAGACAAGGGCTGCTCAAGAGGTGGCTGAATGTATGGCTAGGAACATGGATGTGTTCGCGGCGAGTGGCCAGCAAATCGGGCGTCATCCGGCCATCGCTGTGAGGATTGAGACCACGGGACCACCCATAAAACAAAGGGCCTACAGGGTGCCCTATATGAAGCGAGAGGCTCTAAGCAAGAAGGTGGATGAACTTTTGGCTCAGGGGATCATTGTGCCCTCTCGATCCCCCTGGGCCTCTCCTGTGGTGCTTGTCGAAAAAAAGGATCCAACCGATGGGCCACGTTTCTGTATTGACTTCACAAAGGTAAACAATGTCACAAAGAAGGATTGCTATCCTGTGCCATTAATACAGGAAGTGTTCGACCAGCTCCACGGATCTACTGTGTATTCGACCTTGGACCTCAAATCTGGTTTTTATCAGTTGCCTTTGGAGCCAGCGAGTATGGAGAAAACAGCCTTTGTGTGTTTTAGAGGGCTCTTCGAATTTACCACAATGCCGATGGGCTTAGCGAACGCGACAGGACAATTTCAAAGAGCCATGGATGAGGTGCTACATGGTTTAATTGGCGTGTGTTGCATGATATACGTCGACGACATTGTGGTGTACAGCCCAGACATTATCACTCACCAACACAATTTAAAGGAAGTGATCGAGCGGTTTAGACAATTTAATTTGACTCTCAACCCAAAGAAATGTGTGTTTGGCAAAAGTGAAGTGAAGCTATTAGGCTTCGTGGTCAGTGGTGCAGGATTACGAGCAGATCCCGACAAGGTGGTGGCCATAGCCAAAATGAGCCCGCCCAGCTCTGTGAAGGAAATCCGAACCTTCTTAGGCATGACAGGATACTACAGGTCCTGCATGCCAGATTACGCTGCCGCGTCGGAGCCCTTGGTGGCTCTCACGCGCAAACATGCACGGTTTATGTGGGGTGCAGAGGAACAGTCCAGCTTTGATTGTTTGAAGGATTTGCTGATAAGTGACCATGTCATGGCTCATCCTCGCACTCAGGATCCTTATCTGTTGTATACTGATGCGTCTGACGTAGCAATTGGCGCAATTTTGTGTCAAAGGGACCCAGGGACTGGGGTAGAACTGGGGTAGAACTGGGGTAGAACGCCCAATCAGTTATTTGTCTCGCCTTTTGTCAACCACTCAGAGGCGGTGGGCCGCTATAGAAAGAGAGGCTTATGCTCTTATCACTGCTCTGAAGGTGTTTAGGCCATACTTATGGGGGGCCAAGTTTGAGGCTTTCACAGACCACAAACCACTAACCTCACTGTTCACCAGTGAGATGCAAAACACTAAAATCCAAAGGTGGGCTGTGTTACTGGCTGAGTATGGGTGCAAAGTCTAGTATAGGAAGGGAAAGTTAAATGTAAGGGCGGATATGCTGTCCAGAATTAGACCAGCGGGTATCGATACCTTCGACATCGATGAGTGGAGAGTGGGGGACAAGTTGCCAGAGGATCTGCCTGGGGATGAGCCACCTCCAATCCTGGATGATGGTTTGGATCCAGAGCAGGTACAGAAGGAGCAAAAGGGGATGAGTCAATGGGGAGAGGGGAATGATCCGGACAGCTCATATGAGGTGATAAGGGGTCTACTGTATTCGATACAAAAGCCATATCAATATGCACCAGAGTATCACCGCCTAGTGCTGCCTAGCTCGTTTCAGGAGGTGATCAGCAAAGCCCACAAACAGGTGGGACACATGTCGCACGTTAAAACCATGCGAAAAGTGCAGGAGGCATATGTTTGGCCAGGAATGAGAGGGGAGATACGAGACTGGGTGCTGAAGTGTCCAACCTGTCTGGTCTACAGTAAGAAGAAGGTGCACACTGCCATGGGAGAGATGCCTAGAGCAGAGAGAGTGGGGCAGCTAGTGTCTTTAGACCTAGTGGGGCCTCTGGTGACATCTCCTCAAGGGAACAGCTATATAATGACGCTGATTGACCATGCTTCAGGCTATGCGGAGTGCCATCCCATCCCCAGGAAGACCAATGAATGTGTATGGCAGAAACTGCATCAGGAGTATTTTCCCAGACATGGTTACGTGGAGACCATCCTCTCAGACCTGGGTCGCGAGTTCAATGCCTTGGCTTTCGATGAACACTTGAGGTCGGTGGGAGTGAAACACAAGCGGACCACGCCCTATCATCCTCAATCCAATGGGAGGATCGAACGCTTCAATCGCACTCTCAAGGAGATTATGGGGAAACTTATCAACAATGACACCTCACTGTGGCAGGAGCAATTGGGCCCTGCAACGCTGTGTTATAATTGTGCGATATCAGATGTGACTCAACATAGTCCCTTCTTTCTGCAGTATGGTAGGAGACCTAGACTGCCTCTGCATAGGGCCCTAGAGGGAGGAGAGATGTTGCATGGCCGACTGCATGAATTGTACGAGGCAGTTCGATCGGCTCAAGTGCTAACGGAAGAATCCCGGAAGTACAATAGGGAGAGATTGGCAAAGCGTGCGAATGCAGGAGAGATTCAAGTGGGCGACACTGTGTTGATCAAAGCAGAAGAGCCATTGACCTTGACCAGCCGCTGGGATCCTCAGTGGTTGGTCACGCAAGTAAGAGGGAAAGTGGTGTGGCTGACTCATCAGCACACGGCAAAACAGAAAGTGCTAAATAGGGAGAAGGTCAGAGTGGTGGACCCAGAATTAGCTTGGGACAAGGTCAGGTCAAGGCCACACCGCAAGGTCAGGCCAAACGCCAGGCCCTGGCAAGCTGCCAGAGCTCCTGGCGTCATCATAAACCCACCCAGCAATCCAAGGGCGCCACCTACAGAGCCTGCCAAAATCAGAGAGGTTCCGCCTGAGGAGACGCCAGGAGGAGGGGCTACACGTGAGGAGGAGCACTGAAGCGCATCGGATGAGGAGCCATTGCGTCCCGCCAGGGAGCGTGGAAGACCGCGACGGCCCCGCTCCAGTGACTCCAGTGACCATAACCCCCGAGCGCCGCCAGACCAGCGTCACTTGGAGAAACGCCACCGACCCTACCTGCCCAGAGGAGCCAAGCTACGACGAAGACGAAAGAGGAGAGACCTGACCAGCGACTCGGACACACCTGAGGGGAGACTGAGAACTAACAAGGACCTGCACAAAGACTTCACCTTGGTCAAGCGTCCACACCCGACCAGCGACTCAGAGTCCCCAGAAGAAAGGCTGCGGAGAACGAAGGACCTGCACAAGGACTTTGATTTGATTAAACGTCCACACCCGAGCAGCGACAGCGACGAGAAGCCAAAGGCTCCACGCCAAGATGTTGAATCGGATGTATCAAAGGAGTTGGCCTCAGGTGGATTGTGAGGTCAGTTTGGGAGTGATGTTGTTCCTCATATTGTGTGCTAAGGGAGACGACTTGAGTGAAGGGATAGAGCACAGACAACCGATGTCAGAAGGACCCGAGAGTGGACCCACGACGCCCTATGCCTTACAAGATGGTGTGCTGGTGCGAGGGGGGACGGCTCTTCGTACCTTGGAAGCCTCCTGGGTGGTGTTAGTCACGCTTGAGACGCCAAGTTACCCTGCCCAACTGGCTCGCCTGATACAGCTGGTGAGGGACAGCAGACGAGATGTACAAGTACATGGCTACATCCAAAGATCCTGGGAATGGCGTTTGAGGAGACTGCAGCCGCTTGATGGCAGCTACGCCGGACGTAGCCGTCAGAGGAGTCAGCCCCCCTTGAGTCGACGCAAGAGGGGCCTATTTGACTTCATCGGCACCGGCTTGCATGTCCTCTTTGGAGTAGCCACGACCAGTCAGGTACGCCAGTACATGGGTGCAACGAGAGCCCTCCAGGCGAAGATGCAGGAGATGTCCCATGTGACGGGGCAAATGATGTCTGTAATCAACCAAAACAGACTCTACCTCAAAAATGTATCTATCGAACTGAGCCAGTTGGGAGACCATGTTAAGCAGTTGGACGCCTACGTGAGTCGTGTGGCCACAGAATTAAATACGGTGGGGAAACGCCTCAATGCTCTGGAGATACGCTTAGAGATCCAGAGGGCGATTGAGGAGTGCGAGTACCTGTATGAGGTATATAGGGAACAAATGCGTCTCTACCAGCAACAACGCAGTGCCTTGGAGAGAGGGGACTTAACGGAAGACATCATACATCCCAAACTCCTGGCTAACATCCTGAAGGCGATAGCACAGGCAGGCTACCAGACAATCAATGAAGTTACCTGGTACTACAAGCATCTGCGGATAGAGGCCATCACAATAGACCAGACCCAGCTGATATTCCGATTTAATGTGCCCACAGTCAACAAGGCGAGTTACTTGCTATACTCCATACAGAGCTTTCCTGTGCCAGTGATGCATTCCAACATCACTGTTCAAATTAAGGTGGGAAATAGTTATGGTGTGGACACTTCCACCGGTCAGATTTTCAAACCAGAAGCTTGCCTGGGAGAGGAGCCATTAGTCTGTAAAGCGGGCCCATTGTTTGACTCTAGACACCAGCCTTGCGCACGGGGTCTAATCTTCAACCAAACAAACTTGATAAAGGCCTGTCGCTTTGATATCTCCAAAGTGTCTAATGTAACCTCAGTGGAGAGGGTATCTTTAAGGACCATCATAATAATCACTTGGGGAGAAATGATATCGACACGATGTCCAGGCAAAGTGTACCCGCCGGTCAGACTGAACCCGGGCACCTACATGATGCACTGCCCGGCTCCTTGCAACATCGCTGGCACCGGATGGAGAGTCCATTGCATCCCGGAAATCCACATGTCGCAAAGAGTGGCACTCCCGCCTATTCGGATTGATGGCCAGTTCAACTTCACGCACAACCTGAACCATCAAGCCATAATTGAGTCTTTCCCTCAGCTAAAGGGAACCACCACCGTACACGTTAAGGATGTCAGTGAGGAAATGTTGTTGAACGCCATCAAGTTAAGTGGCAAGACTTGGGTGAGGATAAAGAAACATGCGCCAGCAACCTCACTAGCCATTTCTTTGATTGTAGTGCTGCTTGTATTGGCAGTATGGGGGTTTTGGGCTACCAGGAAGAGTGTATGGGTACAGTCATTTATAAATAGGATTGAATGTTGTAAACTGAAGGCAAAACCCACTTCCGTATATCAGGTTGCTGAGGACTCCACCGTTATTAGGCTACCTGTAGGTCCTCCGGACAGAGATGATGCTGACTTCTAGAGGTCCAAACAAGCAGTAATCAGTCTTTAAGTTAGAGAAAATTGTGCACTCTAGTGAATTAGCTCAACTGCGAGTTAGGAATAGATAGGGCCCTTAGTGAGCGAATTCGTAGTCTACTTTTCTTTATTCAATGCAGGCAGCACGGATGGGAGTCAATCATATTTACTTAGAAATGTACTTAGCAAATTATGTGCCCAAACTAGTGATTTTATTATTCTTCTCGCATTGCTTTTATGTATTTAGATATTGCATTTAGCCATTTATATATGATTGTCTTTAAAACATGTGATTTCTGTGAGAGACATTTGGGGTTCTTGCCAGCACAAGGTTGGGGTTGTGGTGACCCCAGACTTTGTTGTTGGCAGGGCAATGTCTCCACTCTTTCCTTCAGATTTTCATAATGTGTGTTATAGGTCAATGTCAGAGCGTCTTGCCGACACACCTTCCAGTAGAATCTTTGATGAAGTTTAGGTTTTAATAAACCTAATGAACGCGTTATAAGTATTCAAATGTCCTAGTTCACAAAGGAGTGGTTTAAATTGGTGGTAGCATTTAATTTTCGTAACAAATTTTTTTTTAAAAGTCAGACTGGGTTGAGAATTTTTTTTTCTTTCATCATTTCCATCTTTGAGTGAGATGCATTTATTTCATTTAATCACTGTCAGTTAAAACTGGTGAATTGTCATACATCTCACTTCCCTTGGTGATAAGTTGTGTAAAAAGCAGAGGCTTTTTGACCAGGTTGAAATGATGTCTGTGAATGTTATGTTAATTAGTATATGTATGTATGTCTATGTATCTGGTCCATACAATTCAAACACATGACTGAGAGTGTTCTTATATTAGAATGTATAAATACAGTAAATAGCAAATGTGTGGAATTTAACTTAAGTCAAGAGATAAGTAAGGAATGTTTATGTGTGTTTGAATGAATGTCAGAATGTATCAGAGGTGTATGGACTGGACAGGTGCAAATGGCCCCTGTTGTGATTGTATTGAAAACCCCACCTTTGTGACTCCAATACTGGACAA
Organism: Alitta virens; assembly: GCA_932294295.1. NCBI lineage: Eukaryota > Metazoa > Annelida > Polychaeta > Phyllodocida > Nereididae > Alitta > Alitta virens. The sequence continues at coordinate 852,220 of OW028582.1, read as the reverse complement.
AGGGAGGGCTTCAGTCAGAGGGGCATAATGGGCATAGTCTCAACCAGGGAGTGGCATTGTGTGGGTCAGCCAGAGGTCAGCATTGTCTTGGACAATGGTCTCTGGGCCTAGGAGACCTGAAGGCTGGACAGGAATGTGACTTGGTGCTCCCAGGAGAATGAGTACAAAGCCCAGTGGAGTTTGCTGTAGTAGCTAATGGTGGGAAGACTGTGCTTCTGACTATTGAATTAGATTGGACTTTGTATGGCTCCTATGCTGGTCAGTTTTAATGTGTTTGTCAAATAGAATTGGTGGCAGAAAGCCACTGGGGGAGGTTTGGAAAAAACCTGACAGAAAGCAACTAGGGGAGTTGTGAAAAGTGTATATTGTATTAAAATGTGTGTGCTACGATTGGCTCAGGCCTGTTGACCAATTGTAGAGTGACCTGAATTCAGGGAGGAGTCAGGAAATAAGCTGGCTATAAATATTAAATATCTGGGAGAGGAGGCATCTTTTGATTGAGCCAAATCAGACCAGTCTGACACAAATTCATGGACTTTGTTATTGTTGTGTTTATTCTGAAGTCTGTGGACTTATGCTGCTGAGCTACAGCACTACACTTTATGGAGTCATAAGATCTTGGACACTGGATACTTTACAACTTGGCCACATACCAAATTTACTGCTATAGAACTGTGCAGAGGAATGAGTTCTATCAGACAGAGATCAAGGAATAGGAGTTCCTGACCTTGAATCAAAGATGCAATCAGAGCCAAGACAAAGCCATCAATGTGTGCAGTCATTTGTTAAGGTGAATTAGACTGAAAATTCCTGGGTTGAAATCATTCGTAATGATGCCAAAGATTTGCTGTACCCTGATTGTTGCATTGTTTCAAATAAAATGATTATACCAATCTAGATTATTTTCCTTCTGTCAGCTAATATTAAAATAAATAAAATGGAAAAACAGTATTATTTACTAATAAACTTTTTCAGCACAAACAAATATGAAATATCGCATTATACCACTAATCATTGCGAAGGAATTCTGGGTATATGAACAATTAAATGATGAAGTTTTAGATTCAATCTTGGTGATTTCACAAGATATCCTGTGTGACAATGGATGATTTCTTCATAATGATATATCTTATGTAAATGCAGCAAATAAGCCTCATCACAATCAAAATTGTTGTATAACAGGTTCATGCATTAAAGTAATTAGGCTACGTATAATGGTATTATACATGTCTTATGTGATGCCAGCTTTGTCTCATTTTGTTTCATTTACTGCCCGCCCCCCTTACCCTTCCCCCTCCCTCTCAATCTTCAATCTCTGTCTCGTTACTACAGTGAGTCCAGAAAATATATCAAAAGTTGCATTTTTGGCAGAATCTTGAATTCGAGTGCCGAAATTTAATCCTGTCCCATAAGTCAACTCAGCACATGTATGAGACAGGCAAACAGACAGACAGGCAGAAAAGAAATTAGTAATAAGTTTGGGAGTTGACACCAGATGTCACTAAGGTCTTCTTCTTTCATTTTTGTCCCAACCTTTTCTCGCCATTGCTTGGATCATGTGACTGACAAATGCTTTCTTTTGGGAATTCTCCAGATATCACACACTCACAGATTGACACTTGCCATGTGTGTAGGTGACAGTATGTGATAAGAATAGTACAAGCAGAATTGTGGTTCACACCAGTTCTTATATCGGTAAGCAAGACAGCGATGTAAACACTGTATGTGAAGGATATTATCATTAAATATGTTCGTTTTCATGGACACAAATATATATCAGTTATACAGTAGTCTAAGTAACATACCAGAAATTACTGATCACCGCCAAAAATCTTTAGTTCAGATTTTTGTAATTCACCAGGAGTGTAAAATTATTTTTTAATATTCCATTGTTTTACGTGTCACGTTTACAATGCAACCAGAGCAGTGGGCTGGTGTCCGCACCTATACTCATATACTATATATGACGCACCTCGATTTTTTTTGACACACCTTCTCTATTCATCTCGACCTGTAAGCAATAAAGGACTCTGTAATTATCCTCTCCTGCTCCAGAGTGGAATGGATATGTTGAGGCTGATTGATAGCAAGGTCACTCTGAACAGTCATGAGATGGCACTGCCCTGTAGTCTCATTGAATACGGCATGTAGCTCTGCTGGCGACAGTTCAATCAATGTTCGCTGCTTCTGTTGAATGCCTTTACATGCCTTTGGTTATCCATTGAACACGGTGTACCTGAGGTCAATTAAGTCACCTAAAGGTCACATGGAAGTCACTAGAAGGTCACCTATGGTCAGAACTGGGTCACAAGAATGACAATACACACACAACACATACACAGGGTATGACAGCATCGCACTGACACCCTTGTATTCATACTGACAGTAATCATAGACAGAGTATCTGATTTACACAAAACAGGTTTAAAGAAGGTCAGGTCAGAAATGATAAAATTTAAACTTTTCTTATGAAAAAAAACAACTTGTCTTATACTTTTGGCATTTATCTTGGGATCGTGTCGCAATAGACATTAAAAAGCGATTCATACCATCAATATCAAGATTACTTGCCAGATAGAATCAACATTGGTGTTGTTATTTGCAATGCTATCTGAGACGGTCATTCAATCACATTTGACACTGAAAATGTTAATGACTCCTTAATGGCATGGGTTATGCAAGGTTAAAATTGTGTGGTTTCTACAAGTCCTTTCTGATGGAGCAATTAAATTCCATTTTGTTTGGTGAATGGCTGAGAATTTTGTGAGCATTGGACAGAACAGTTTGAGTTTGCTGATCGATGTTTAATAAATACCCATTCATTAAATCAATAGAAGAATATTGCATGGATAATGGCAAATTTAACATGGACAATGAGATGTTAGCCTTTCAATTTCTGCATACTTTTGTTCATGCTGATGAATGTTTCAACACCCATTAGGTTTGCATTGAATGGATTCCAATTGTATCGAGTAATGAAATGTTCTGTTATTCTGGCTGATTGGATATTGAAATAATTCGATGATTTGTTGTGGACATGCAGAATAGGTAACTTGTTGATTCTTTGCAAGACTTTTTAGTATCTCATGGCCCTGAGATTGTGTTGGGATTTGAGTTTGATTTCCAACCTAACCACTAACTTTTCATGAGCTGACAACCTGTTATATATTTCATCAGATTGGCAGTCCATTGGTTTGATGTCATGTGTTAAATTTTACTGTGACAATGAAATTATTCAAGTAAATAAAGGTGTGAAAACCTTTGACAGAATATAGGAAAGTTGTTGGAATTGTTTTTGGAGTGACAGGTGATTATCCATCCGTAATATTTGTAAACTTTTGGGTACAAGTGAAATAAATTAATATAACAACCTCAACATTTTTTTTTTATCATCATGACATCTGCCTGTTAGCTGGTCATAGAAGCTGAGTGACCTTCAATTCAGCAACTTGCCCTCAATACACTGACCATTGTATCCAGTCACACTAAAGAAAGCCTATGCAGCCAGAAATGGGGTTTCTGTTGGAAGCCACTGAAAAACATGTTCAGGCTGACCCTGACACTCCACTGAGAACATGCTCCAAATGAAGTGACAGCTCAGTGTGCTGAATCTCTAATGCAGGCACTTGTCTGTCTTATATTCAAGAATCAGAAACTACTGATTGGTTATATAGGTATTTGACACACGTTTTGCTTCCTAGTAAGTATTGACAGCATTGTAGTATAATTCATTGCATTTTGATTTAAATTTGAACTTAAATTTAGTGACACAATACATTATGTGATTTGAGGAACACGGAAGAATTTAACATGACAGACTTATATTAATTAAAAATGAAAAGAGAGAAATGAGATTAAAGAGACCTTGTCCACCTATCTTGCCGAAACTGTTCAAAAGTTCATTATAAACAAAGGCTACACTGCAGCTAAACCCTCAGCAAATCCAGCATAGCACACAGGCATCATTAAAATTGTTAAGTGTTCATCGCCAGGCAGGAGGGTGGGCATTAATACTTTCATTTCCAGAGCAGAACTCTAACACTAATGCACTTGCCCTATTGAAATTTTATACAGTAACACTCTATATGGCCTAGTGGTGCCATGTGATAACTACACTGACATATCTTGGCTATGCTTTACAATATTTAGAAAAACTTTATTTCTTGAGATTTTATATAGTGTGTGCGATGAACCGAAACAATTGCCTACATAGCCTGTTATGCAATGCTAATTAGAGTCCAAGGTGTACTATTTTTTAAACTGTAATTTCTTCATTTGTGCATTATATTCTGTTAAGTGAGAAATAATACAGTGTTCCTGTTGGTTATTACAGAATCTGACAAAGTCTTACTTTATGAGTCTTACCTTTGTTCACTAAGTCTTACATTGTCGTATTTCGATGCAAATATACTTTGATATTATTATCCATATTGTATTATTCTTCCCATTTCCTGCCATTTGATTGTTCTGTTTCAAAGATTTTATGCACAATAAGGAGGATTCAGTTCGCTAAAATTATCAACACAATAGCATGTTCCCTTAACTAATCTACAACTAAGATTATCATTTTTATTTGTCCAAAATAGTCACATATGGGCTATGGCAATGATTCTAAGAATTATATATGAAATTCAGCAACAACGTTATGCCACATAAAAATGTTGGGTATAATTTCATTCAAAATGAACCTTCAAGGTTTTTATTTATTGTATTTAAATAAATAAAGTCTAAATACAAATAATTACAAAATCTTAAAGGTTTATTAGGCCATATAGAGTATAACTGTACAAAATTTCGTTAGGGTAAGTGCATTAGTGTTAGAGTTCTGCTCGGGAAACAAAAGTGTTACGCCCGCAATCAAATTTAAACAAATAAAATTAGTGCTTTTCTAGTATTAACATATTTCTAAAGTGTTTTCTTAACATTACTTTCACTTTACTGATTAGTTCTTTGATAAAATAGTTTTGCTATTTCAACATTTTTACAACTAGAAACCCACAACAAATCAGAGAAATCAGACCAGCTTGATAGCGTTTCAACTAGTTTAGGAGAGGACAATAATATGCTGGACTGGGTATGTGAGGAATCCTCTATTTCTGTCACAACATGCTTTAGTGGCAGGTGATTCTGACCACTTGTCATGGGGTGTGAAGCTGTGAACAATTAAAACCATCCAGAATGACCAGTGGTCATGTCATATGAACATGATTATCTAAGTGTAATTAATTTGATGGCATACATTTTTTCAGTGTAAATCATCTGAAGATGGTCTATGTAGAAGAAATGCTTTGATGCTAATCTGTTTAGAGATAATCTCATTCCTAACACACATATAAAATCATTCCTAACACACACATATAAAATCCACCAGACAATATTCTGAGTGGGAGGTTGTCAATTTTTAAGAAGGGCTAATAGAGCATTGCATTAGAACCTGATAGCCCTGGGGTTGCATCAAAATTAATCTTAGTGTATTTCCAAGTTGAGGGACAGACTGGACAGTGGGTAGTGACTACTTGACCATCAGGTCCATGATCTGATCCTGTAAATCCTCACTCTGCACAATTGATCTCTAGTAAGACAAGTATAAGAAGTGAAGATAATCTCCATAGTACGAGTTGTAGGATTTCATGTTCTATGTTATACACATATAGCTACTACATATTGCAACCTAATACTCAAGTCTAGACATCAGCTTATGTTTATTTAATTAACTTAGTACGTATATTTTCAGACATTTTAATATCCTTGATGGTATTACATGGTAAACGCTTACTGTCATTTCCACCATACATGTATCATAATTGTCTGCAGTTGTTTTCTTTAATAAACTTTTTAAATTTAATTTTCACCAAGTGCACCAAACTAAAAACCTTTAGTAAGGTTAGTGTTTAAGAGATTGAAATTTTTATATAATCCCAGTAAGTCAGAAATTACAAGAAGGAAAAGAAAACCTTCAGTGTCCACCGGATACTTTTCTCTGAGTCTCTCCCAATGTGTCTCGATCGTTGTGACCAGAATCGAAACATCGAGACAAGCATTGTAGTATATCCTTCAATCTGCAGACACGAAATGATGCAAACACTTCATCCTACTTACATGAGTGTGAATTGTTCCTGTTGATTCAATGATATTTTCCTGCTGCAGGTCAGGTTATCATAAAATCCACCTCACCATGACATGACCGCTGTAAACTTCTCAGCAACACCCACTTTCTTATGACCCATAATTTCACATATTCCTCCCACTTCTATTGAACCAGTTAGACATAGTGCTCAGCTGACAGTAACTCTGGCTGTCTCGGAAGCAATTACTTTGTAAGCTAATGTCCCTAAGTTATTTTTTGTGTTTGACTTCAGTAGCCCAGACTTCTGAAAAATGTTTGGTGTCATAGAGCATTCAATAAAACTGACTACATTTTGCAAATGCAATTTTTGTTAGTGTTCATGTGATGTCACGCTGGTTTTAGGAAGCTCTGGCAAATCTCTAAGTTTATTGTTTGCCCAAACAACTGTTGATTTCAGGGAGGGTCTAAACAAATTATGTGTGGGCCAAATACTATTGCAGAAAGTCTGACATTTTCCATTTAGTAGCCCCCTCCCTATCTGCAAGTTCACTGGCTGCTTTAAGCCCACACCTGCATATGTCACATGGTCAGTTGTGTTGGTTTGATTGAACAAGGGAACTCAGTTAAGGCAAGCATATTTGGTTGAAGGATTGACAGGTTCCATTGAGAACTACAAGCTAATATGAAAAGCACCAGGTTTACTGCCTCAGTAAGAATTTCCAAGTGCCAATGGTAACCTTGTTAGCTTGTATCATAAATTACTGCATTGGACCAGATGAATTTTGTATCATGATTATATTGAATATTATAATGATAATTAACTTTAAATTATCCACAAGTAGGCTGTAATATGCAAGTACCAGATACTTCTTGAGTGAAATTTTGGTCCTTTAAAAATATATTGTATGGAATGATATCAACTGTGATTCAATGCCAACAATTGAAAACTGGTTGTCATAAATAGTGCAGATATACATTGTTAAATTTGCAAGTTTAAAGAATGTACAGGAGAGTGGGCAACGGTCACTTAACCAGCCCAGGAAGCTCATAAATCTGCAATCTGAATAATCCGGACTAGAATACCCATGGCGGATTCTGAACTAAACCTCCCTTGAGAGAGTACACAAAATAATAAGTACTAAGGGACTATTGATCTATGATAGCCATTAGAAAATATATTACTATCAAGTTGCATGATATAATTTCAACCATATCTGTGGGTGATTATCAAAAATCAGAGATTGATACCATTATTTGTCTTAAATAAGACATCATCAATATCATTTTTTGCAACATGTGGAGTAACTTTTTTATCATACATTATTAACATAAGCATATCCTTATCACTCCATGTACTTTCTTCTTCATTCATTGCTATTTCAGAAGGACTAATATTAAAAACAAATTCTGTCCTTATTTAGCTGATATGCCCCTGGCCCAGCAAAATATAATGTCCAATTAAACTATTATCAAATCGGTCTAGGGTACCTTTTTTTTCAAATGTGGTTTTGGATTTTACGTCAATGACCACTTTCCATGAAAACAGCACTAAAAGAAAAAGGTATGGATGTATTGTATGATTCTCTTCGCCGATATTTGGTAAGCTGCCATGGCAATGAAGTAAATATTATCTTTATCTTTACAGAAAAGTGGCAGATACTCAATACATGTAGTATAGTTAAGGAAAACAACAACAGCTGAGTGTACAGTTTCCGAATATATTATATGATGCGAGCATCTGTGCTTGACGCATTGTAGACTATCCTGACCATCATGCGTGACACTCCACAAATAGCAGACTGCAAAGGCAGACCTCATTTGGGAGTATTGGTGCTCCTGGCTGAGACTTGATAGACTCCTTATGGAGTGATGTAAGCCTTCACTGAAAAACCAGCATGATCCTGAGCCGAATAAGCCTGGTATTTACCCCCGATGCAGCAATGAGATTCATCAATGGTGACAAATAACTTCAGCAGGGTGAAGAACATCACCAGACTGAAGTACATTTAATTCATGAAGAGCAAAAGTAGTTCATTGTGTGGGACTGATAGACTCCTGTATCTGATAAGTAAACAAGCCTGAGAATGAAACTAATTGATAGCCGTGTTGGCTGACATCATTAATATACCTATATCAGTCATTAGTAGACTGCCTACCTCTGTGTGATCTTGTGAAAAAAACAAATTAGCATGATGATTGGTATGGTAATGTAAAAGGTAAGAAAATGTCAGTCCCAACAACTGCTTCAACTGACTGCAGAACATGCCGCAACTCTTTGCACTCTTATAAACAAGTATGGTAACAAAAGAATAAAGTAATAAATTTCTCCGGGTTTCTTCTGACCAAGTGACTATAATCCTACAGCTTGATATTCATCTCCAGTCCATCAGAACACTGACTGAATTGAAGGGGACCAACAATAACTGTCACAGATATCGTTATTTCTCAGATGAACCCACTCGAGTTACATAAGGCAACAGTAGCTAGAGCTGTATGACTGTGAATATTCCCACAAGTGCGGCTTACATCACAGTTAACAAAGGAATTTAAGCAAAATATGGCAAAACAACAACTTATTTGCAAAATAACTAATTTTAAATTAATAGTCAAGAGAGAGACAGAACTTTGAATAACAGCGAATGAAGAAACTGCTGCTTCATAATTTACATGGCTTAGCACCACATAACAGTGGCTAACATGAATGCCTGTTGACTAGAGGGTGGCAAGGTTACCGAAATAAGTGACTTTGGGTAGGCTAGGGTTTCTTATATTACTTTTACCATAGGATACAATGAGGGTTATAAATGATAATTGTGAATAGGAATGATGTGATGGCTTACAAAAGTATATGCCCGTAACTTCAGAAGTGTGAGGTCTTTGCTTGCCTTATTATTTCAAATTCAAGACATGAGATTCGGTTAAAAAGGACTGTTTGTAATACAGATAGCATCAGGGCAACATTGGCCCACTCGGAGTAAAATGTCAAGACCATATAGCGCGTTTTCTGGGAAGACTACCTCATTACTAAAACCTATTTGTGGACCAAATTGCATTCTTAACATTTTATTTTACTTTCTATGAAAACCACCTTTACATTAACAGCAGTAAAATGTGTACCAAGGATGGCCTTATATTTCCAGGTTCTACTGTATAACAAAGAGACACCAACGAGGAAAGTGTTTGTCCTTGTTTGTACTTGATGTGCATTATACAAGGACATCAGAGTGACAGCATGGACAAGATTGAGGCCAAGAAGGAAGTCTGAAGAATACAAATAGACACTTTGCAGTTGATCTGTGATGTCAGTCAGGGAGGTTGGCTTCATCTCGGTTGTACGTGTCCTTTGTCAAGTGAATTACTACATTTGTAGTCAATTATTGGGGTATAATAAACATTAATGTATTTTATTGTCAACTCATATGACCTCAAACTGGATTGCATTATGGTATGATAAGATTAAACAAACTTTAGCATCTCATCGGTCCTACTTCTGCTCTTTACAAAAACAGAATGATGTATGTTTATAAAATATTCGTGCATCATTAGTTTTCTCATACATTTTGAAGATTAACAAAATCACCAACAAGACCATGCATTTTTAAATGGAAAACTTTCACAGACTGTCATAATGTCCAGTGTGGTCTTCTCAGCCACATATTTTTAGGTATACATCCCATTTGATTGATTAACACTGGGGTATACACTGTATGTGGTGACAACATGGCAATTGGAAATGATACAGAGTCCGCTACACTTATTAATGATGTCTGTGACATTTTGCAGTACTAACATTTGGCAATTCTAAACTAATGAGTCAATGAATGCTTCCTCCATGATGATTGGCAGAAGTGCAACATTATTCCTCTGCAATTATCACACCCGGAAGTACATCAGTCCAGGGATCGGTTATGAAACAAAGAGAGGAACTCACCCAGTGGTTGGCTGATAATGATAATTCGTGGAACTATCTTCCTCTGGTAGCTGGTCATATCAACAGACTACAGGCTTCAGACTGGTAACATTGAGGATTTCAGACAATGCCAATAGCATGCAAGTTATGCTGTACAGTTACCTAACATTGCACCAAACCTATAATGCCATCGAAGTGATTGCTGTCCAGAATGGTTCACAACATGGATATTGTTATAGTAATGACAGTGTGTTAGAAAAATTTGCCTTGCTGCCATCTCTATGTATGACACTTTATGTGATTTTCCTGTTGCAAAATTGGTGTGAATGAAGTATCTTACTTATGTTAGAGTACACTTGTTAACTTCTAAGCACTGCGTGCTGCACATATAGAAAGAGCTATAGTAGCAGTCCATCATATTTTACCACCAATAATATTATTAATGTGATGTGACATGGTAAACACCTCCCTTACAAATCTGAACAATTTTATTGATCCTCTCTTATCTCTTAGTTTAGATAGATAGATACTTTATTTTGATGGAAATGGTACAGAAACTATTATACTGTAAGACATTTACATGATGTTAACTATGAAATATAATCTATTGTAAATATAAGCCCATCAGGAAACCACCTGAGCATTAGCTGTAATAGTGGCATCTTCAATAAAAATAAAGAAAACTAAACTAAGATTAAACAAAAATGATAATGCTTTTATTATAAGTTATATAACATAGATAGAATTTTTTTTTATTAAAATGTAATAATGATAATATTATGACATTTAAGTGATGGGATGAGTTTAATTGATGACTGACAAATATAGCTGTTTCTGTTCACAATTACCTGGATATTTCTTAAATAGATGGTCATGGTATCTATTGCAAAAAGGGTGTATTGAATCTAAGAGTACGGTTTAAGAGAGTTAGGCAAATGATTCCACAGTCAGAACTGGTCACAAGAATGACAATGCACACATGACTCGTACACAGGGTATGACAGAATTACACTGCCATGCTTGTACTCATACTGACAGTAATCATAGACAGGGGATCTGACTTTGTCATTATCTGTCTGTTTTTTTTTTTATGTAACTGATGAAGTCTGAAAATCCCTAACATTACTAGATTCATACAAAACAGGTCTAAAGAAGTCCTGGTCAGACATGATCAAATAAAAACCTTTCTTTTGAAAAAAATGTTCTCATATTTTTGTCATTTATCTTAGGACTGTGCCACAATAGACATTCAAAAAGCAATTGTTACCATCAGAACAAAGATTACTTGCCAGATAGGATTGACATTATTGTGGTTATTTGGAATGCTAGCTGAGATAGTCATTCAATCATATTTGACCCTGCAAATGTTGCATCTTTAATGGCATGGGTTATCCAAGGTTAACATTTTGTGGTTTCTACAAGTCCTTTTATACTACTTTTCTGATGGAGCAATTAAATTCCATTTCGTTTGGTGAATGGCTGAAAATTGCGTGAAATTTGAAAAGAGCAGTTCAAATTTGCTTATCGATTTTTGATAAATAAACGTTCATGTAATCCATAGAAAAGTATGATTAAACAAGGATAATGGCAAAGTCAACATGGAAAACATTATGTTTGCCACTGAATAGGTTTGCATTGAACAGCATTTGAAAGGAATCCAATTGCATCGAGTCATGAAACCTTGAATTATTCTGGCCGATTTGGTATTTCAAGGGCGTATTATGCTTGAAAATAATTAAATAATTTGTTGTGGACATGCAGAATAGGAAACTTGTTGATTCTTTACGGTGATTTTCAGAGTCGCATCAGAGCCATAAGATTAAGGTTATCTGCTGAGATAGTTTTCGGGTAGCCTAGTGGTCAAGTCCATTGTTTTGATTTCATATGTTAAAGTATACTGAAATTATTCAAGTAAATGAAGTTGCTAAAACCTTTAACAGAATAAAGGAAAGTTGTTAAAATTGTTTTTAGAGTGAAAGGTAATTATCCATTCAAAATGTTTGTAAAATGTTGAATATAACAACCTCAACAATTTATTATTATCATTATTATCACCTTCAATTCATGCGCACAATACACTGACTATTGTATCCCGTTACACTAAAGAAAGCCTACGCAGCCAGAGATGGGGTTTCTGTTGGAAGCCACTGAAAAACATGTTCAGGCTGACCATGACACTCCACTGATAACATGCTCCAAATGAAGTGTCAGCTCAGTTTGCTGAATCTGCATTGTAGCCACTTGTCTCTCACATATTCAAGAATCAGAAACTACTGATTGGTTTTATAGGTATTTGGCACACTTCCACCTCCTGGTGAGTATTGGCAGCATTGTAGTATAATTCATTGCATTTTGATTTCACTGTCCAATTGAACTTAAATTTAGTGACACACCTCATTATGTGTCACTCGCTAGTAGCTGTTTAGGTAATGTTAAGCATCAATTTGGCAATATCTCAGATTCGAGGAACACGGAATAATTTAACATGACAGATTTATATTAATTGAAAACAAAAAGAGAGAAATAAGATTTTGAGACCTTGTCATTGTCCACCTATCTTGCCGAAACTGTTCAAAAGTTCATTGTAAAAAAAGGCTACACTGCAGCTAAACCCTCAGCGAATCCCACATAGCACACAGGCATCATTAAAATTGTTAAGTGTTCATCCGACAGGCAAGAGGGCTGGCATTACACTTTCATTTCCAGTGCAGAACTCTAACACTAATGCACTTACTCTTACCCTAATGAAATGGTATACAGTAATGCTTTATATGGCCTAGTGGTGCCTTGTGATAGCCACACTGACATATCTTGGCCTACATAGCCTGTTATGCAATACTAATTAGAGTTCACGATGTACTATTTTTTAAACTATAATTTCTTCATTTGTGCATTATATTCTGTTAAGTGTGAAATAATACAGTGTTCCTGTTGGTTATATTACTTGTGTTGTCACTTCTTTTCTCATCTGGATATACAACATGCTCATTTTCTTTTTATTGCCCGCATGTATCGAACATAATCTGACGTTTAAATGAAGCTCATACAAAAATAAATGTCCGTTCAACATTACCTATGTAAACTTGCGAGAAATTACACACACACGTGCTCGTTATTACACATACACGCGTGTGCGTTATGTCACATTGACCCGTCTTGAAATGCTAGTTTGCATGATATTTATTAATTATATGCTCTGCTGTATTTCTGCACCTGATGGGCTAAGTAGGACAGGCAGGGACCATGGCAATGAGATGAACGATGAAACAGCCATCCAACATAGGCTCGAACGGGAATTCAACCCGGGACCTAGTGGTTGGAAGCCCAGCGCGCTGCAACTGAGCTACGCCCCCACCCCATGGTCTATGTAGAAGAAATGCTTTGATGCTAATCTGTTTAGCGATAATCTCATTCCCAACACACAAATAAAATCCTCCAGACAATATTCTGAGTGGGTGGTTGTCAATTTTTAAGAAGGGCTATTAGAGCATTGCATTAGAACCTGATAGCCCTGGGGTTGTACACTCATGCATATTACATCAAAATGAATCTTAGTGTATTTGCCAGTTGAGGGACCGACTGGACAGTGGGCAGTCACTACTTGACCATCAGGTCCATGATCCTGTAAATCCTGACTCTGCACAATTGATCTCTAGTAAGACAAGTATAAGAAGTGAAGATAATCTCCATAGTACAATTTGTAGTAAATTATTTCATGTTCTATGTTATACAAATATAGCTACTACATATTGCAACCTAATACCCAAGGCTAGACATCAGCTTATGTTTATTTAATCAACTTAGTACGTATATTTTCAGACATTTCAATATCCTGGATGGTATTACATGGAAAACGCTTAGTGTCATTTCCACCAAATGTGTAATGTATTTGTCTGCAGTTGTTTTCTATATTAAGCTTTTTAAATGAAATTTTTCCCAAGTTTACCAGACTAAAAAAAGTATACTAAGGTCAGCATTTAAGAGATCATAATTTGTATTAATTTCAAGAAGGAAAGGAAAACCTTCAGTAAATCCTTCATTCTGCAGACAACGAATGAAGCAAACACCTCATCCTACATACATGAGTGTGAATTGTTCCTGTTGATTCAATGATATATTTCCGGCTGCACGTCAGGTTATCATAAAACTCACCTCACCTTGACATGACCGCTGTAAACTTCTCAGCGACACCCACTTTCTTATGACCCATAATTTCCCGTATTCCTCCCACTTCTATTAAACCAGTTAAACATAGTGCTCAGCTGACAGTAACTCTGGCTGTCTTGGAAGCAATCACTTTGTAAGCCAATGTCCCAGAGTTGTGTTTTTGCGACGGACTTCAGTAGCTCAGACTTCTGACGAAGTCTTGGACCCAGCGTAGTCAGTTTGATTGAACAAGCAGTAACTCAGTTAAGGCAAGAATATTTGACTGTAGAATTGAAAGTTTCCATTGAGAATTACACACTAATATGAAACACAGAGGTTTACACAACCAGTCAGAATTTGCAGATGCCAATGATAACTTTTTAGCTTGTGTCATAGATTACTGCATTGGACCAGGTGAATTTTGTATTGTGATTACATTGATCTTTATTATCATAATTAACTTTAAATTATCCACAAGTATGTTGTAATATGCAAATACCAGATACTTCTTGAGTGAAATTTTGGTTCTTTAAAAAAGTATTGTATCGGATGATATCAACTGTGATTTAATGCTAACAATTGAAAACTTTTTGTCATAAATGGTGCAGATATACATCGTTACATTTGCAAGTTTAAAGAACCTACATGAGAGTGGGCAACGGTCACTTAACCAGAAGCACAGGAGGCTCATAAATCTGCAATCTGAATTATCTGGACAAGAGTACCCATGGGGGATTCTGAACTCAACCCCCCCCTAAGAGATTACGCAAAATAATAAATACTAAGGGACTATTGATCTGTGATAGCCATTAGAAAATATATCACTATCAAGTTGCATGACATAATTTCAACCATATCTGCGGGCGTTTATCAAAAATCTGAGATTGATACCATGATTTGTCTTAAATAAGACATCATCAATATCATTTGGTACAACACGTTTTTCTTTTCAAATGTGGTATTTGTTTTTATGTGTCAATGACCACTTCACTAAAAGAAAAAAGTATGGATGTATTGTATGATTCTCTTCACCTATATTTGGTAAGCTGCCATGACATTGAAGTAAATATTATCTTTATCTTTACAAAAAAGTGGCAGATAGTAGGAAAACAACAACAGCTGAGTGTACAGTTTCCGAATATATCATACAAGGCGAGCATCTGTGCTTGATCTTGTGACAAAAACCTTAGCATGATGATCGGTATGGTAATGTAAAAGGTAAGAAAAATGTCAGTCCCATCGACTGCTTCAACTGACTGCAGAAAATGTCGCAACTCTTTGTGTTCTTATAAACAAGTATGGTAAAAAAAGAATAAAGAAGTCCATTTCTCTATGTTTCTTCTGACCAAGTGACTATAATCCTACATCTTGATATTTACCTCAAGTCCACCAGAACACTGACTGAATTGAAGGGTACCAACAATAACTGTCACAGGTATCATGATTTCTCAGAAGGACCCACTCGAGGCAGGAGCTGTATGACTGTGCATATTCCCACATCAAGTGTTGCCTACATCACAGTTAACAAAGGAATTTAAGCAAAATATGGCAAAACAACAACTTATTTGCAAAATACTTAATTTTAAAGCAATGGTCAAGAGAGAGACAGAACTTTGAGTAACAGCGAATGAATGAAACTTGTAAATTTACGTGGCAGTTGGAGGGTTGCTTCATGATTGACGTGGTTTAGTGCCATATGTTAGTGGCTAACATGAATGCCTGTTGATTGAATGCCTGTTGATGGCAAGGTTGGAAGTTCTACCAAAAAAGGTAAACTTGGGTAGGCTAGGAGTCTTACTTTTACCATAGGAAACCATGAGGGTTATAAATGATAATTGTGAATAGGAATGAGGTGATGGTTTACAAAAGTATATGCCAGTAACTTCAGAAATTTGAGGTCTTTGCTTGCCATATTATTTCAAATGCAAGACATGAGATTCGTTTGGAAAGGACCGTTTCTAATACAAATAGCATCAGTGCAACATTGGCCTACTCTGTGTAAAATGTCGAGTCCATATAGCACGTTTTCTGGGAAGACTACCTCATCACTAAAACCATCTATTTGTGGACCTAATTGCATTCTTAACATTTTATTTTACTTTCTATGAAAACCACCTTTACATTAGCAGCAGTAAAATGTGTACCAAGCATGGCCTGATAATTTACAGGTTCTACTGTATAACAAAAGACACCAAAGAGGACAGTTTTAGTCCTTGATGTGCATTATACAAGGACATCTAAGTGACGGCATGGACAATGTTTTCTCCATGATGATTGGCAGAAATGCAACATTATTCCTCTGCAATTATCACACCCGGAAGTACATCAGTCCAGGGATCGGTTATGAAACAAAGAGAGGAACTCACCCAGTGGTTGGCTGATAATGAGAATTATTCATAGTACTATCTATCTCCGGTAGCTGGTCATATCAACAGACTACAGGATTCAGACTGGTAAAATTGGGAATTTCAGACAATGCCAATAGCACGCAAGTTATGCTGTACAGTTACCTAACATTGCACCAAACCGATCATGCCATCGAAGTGATTGCTGTCCAGAATGGTTCACAAAATGGATATTGTAATAGTAAATGACGGCGTGTTAGGGAAACTTTGCCTAGCTTCCATCTGGATGTATGACACTTTATGTGATTTTCCTGTTGCAAAATTGGTGGAAATGATGTATCTTATTTCTGAAAAGCTGCACTAAAATACAAGGAACATCCTTCAAGAGCAACATACTCATGTCCTGCAAAACACTTGCCAGAGGTCAGGGCCACTGCAGACATACACAAGTAAATATACAATAGAGTAATTGCTTTCAAAACAGCCCGTGTTACTATCAACTGATCAATTCATCTTACAGAACCAATAAAAGAAAGAGGAAAGCATGACATTTCGGGTCATAAGAAGGAAAGTGAGTGCTGCTGAGATGTTTATTGCAGTCATGTCAGGATGGGGTGAAAATTAAGACTACCAAGAGTACACTCGCTAACTTCTCAGCACTGCTCACTGCACGTATAGAAAGAGCTATGTAGCAGTCCATCATATTTTACGGCCAGAAATATTATTAATGTGATGTGACATAGTAAACACCCCCCTAACAAACCGGACCAATTTTTGTTGATACTCTCCTAGATTGAAATATATATGACCAAAAATTACCTATTCTTCCAGTTTGAATCCTTCTGTATTGTTCATACAAGAACCACATGGTATTAAGCAGATATAGCTTTGCTGAAAAAAGGAAATGCAATACAGCCCATATCAATTTTGCTGTACAGAGACTGCTCAGTTGCAACATTATGGGCAAACTTACCAAGACTAAAAAAAAGTTGCATGTTTAGAAGGTCACCCATGGTCAGAAATGGTCACAAGAATGACAATGCACACAAAACACATACACAGGGTATGACAGAATTAAACTGCCATGCTTGTACTCATACTGACACTAATCATAGACAGATGATCTGACTTAGTTACATCAGCAGAAACAGACAGATGTTGGCTGAGGAAATCTGAAAATATCTAACATCATTAGATTCACTCAAAACAGTTTTACAGAAGTCCGGGTCAGATATGATGAAATACAAAGTTTTCTTATGAAAAAATAAATAAATACGTCTGATATTTTTTGCATTTATCTTGGGATTCTGTCACAATACACATTACAAAATCAATTCTTACCATCAATACCAAGAACACTTGCCAGATGGGATCGACATTGGTGTGGACATTTGGAATGACATCTGAGTCAGTCATTCGATCACATTGACTCTTTAATGGCATGGGTTATCCAAGGTTAAAATGTTGTGGTTTCTACAAGTCCTTTCAAATTCTATTTTGTTTTGTGAATGGCTGAGAATTGCATGAAACGGTGGACAGAAAAATTTGAATTTGATAATCAACTTTTAATAAATACACATTCAATAAATCCGTAGAAGAATATCACATGGATAATGGCAAACTTGACATGGACAATGAGATGTTAGCCTTTCAATTTCTGCTCCCTTTTGTCCATGGCTGATGAATGTTTCAACACTCAATAGGTTTGCATTGAACAGCATTTGAATGAATTCCAATTGCATCGAGTCATGAAACCTTGAATTATTCGGGCTGATTGGATATTTCAAGAGAGTCTTATTCATTGAAATGATTCAATAATTTACTGTGGACAGGAAACTTGTTGATTCTTTGCAAGGCTTTTCAGTGTTGCATCAAAGCCCTGAGATTGACTTAACCTGCTGAGATAGTTTTTGGTGACCTTGTGGTCAAGACTTTGGAAATGTCTCTGAGGGATCTGAGTTTGATTCCCAGCCTAACCACTGACTTTTCATGAGCCTGACTCAACTGAAAACTATCTATGCCATTATATAAGACATCAGATTGGTAGTCCATTGTTTTGATATCATATTTTAAATTATATTGTGAATGAAATCATTTAAGTAAATAAAGTTGCGAATACCTTTAATGGAATAAAGGAAAGTTGTTATATTTGTTTTTGGAGTGAAAGGTGATTATCCATCCGTAATGTTTGTTAACTTTTGAGTAAAAGTATATGAAATAAATGAATACAAAAATCTCATAAAAATTGTATTATCATCATGACATCTGCCTGTTAGCTGGTCATAGAAGCTGATTAACCTTCAATCCAGCAACATACACACAGCACTGACCATTGTAGAACTAACCCTGAAGTATCAACTTCAAAGCAATGTCTAACATGACAAACTTTCAGGCAATGACTTTTGCAAGATTCCTGGATATTCAATCAACGTTTAATTGTATCCAAGAGTCACTACATTTAGTTGAAGAATTTAGCAGCAGCATGATGTAATCAGGTCTTTCCAATTTCCCAATTATTCTGTCCATGTCCTGTCCTGCTGCAAGTTCAGGGTTTTGACCTTCTCTGAACCCATACTGACTAGCGTGCAGTAAATTAGTACAAATTTATTTGCAAACATGTTTAAACAAAAAAATAATAATGCTTTTCTAGTATTAACATATTTCAAAAGTGTTTTCTTAACATTATTTTCATTTTACTGATAAGTTCTTTGATAAATGTAGGTTTGCTAATTCAAAAGTTTTACAACTAGAAACTCACAACCACTTAGAGGAATCAGACCAGTTTTAGAGCGGTACAACTGGTTTAGGAGAGGAAGATAACCTGCTGTTCTAGATATGTGAGGAATCCTCTATTTCGGTCACAACATGCCTTAGGCAGGTGATGCTGACCACTTGTCATGGGGTGCGAACTCTGAACAATTAAAACCATCCAGCATGACCAGTGGTCATGTCATATCAACATGATTATCTTCTACCCTTTATCAAATCAATTATCTATAAGATGACTGCCACAAAAAATGGCGTTTCTTTGATTTAATTATTTCTTTAACATAAATCTTCTAAAGATGGTCTATGCAGAGGAAATTTTCTCATTCCCAACACACAAATAAAATCCAACAGGCAATATTTTGAGTGGGAGGTTGTCAATTTTTAAGAAGGGATATTATAGCACTGCAATAGAACCTGGTATTACATCAAAATTAATCTTAGTGTATTTGCAAGTTCACAGGTTAGACAGGGGGGCAGACCACTTGATCATCAGGTCCATGATCCTGTAAGTTGTCAGTCTGCACAATTGATAGTAAGACAAGTATAAGAAGCAAAGATGATCTCCACAATGTGATTTGTAGTAAAGTATTTCATGTTCTATGTTATACAAATATAGCTACCAAATATTGCAACCTAATACTCAAGTCTAGAAATCAGCTTAAGTTTATTTAATAAACTTAGTAAATATATTTTCAGACATTTCAATACCCTGGGATGGTATTACATGGTAAATGCTAAGTGTCATTCCTACCACACATGTATCATATTTGCCTGCAGTTGTCTTCTATATTAAGCTTTCTTAAATGTAATTTTTCCTAAATTCACCAGACTAAAAAATTATACTAAGGTTAGTGTTTAAGAGATTAAAATTTGTATTTAATCCCAGTAAGTCAAACATTTCAAGAAGGAAAGGAAAACCTTTGTGACATCGATACATGGCATTATAGTAAATCATTCAATATCCAGAATCCACTGGCAGCAAACACTTCATCCTACTTGTACTTGCATGAATTGTTCCTGGTGATCCAATACTGTTCCCCTCAGCATGTCAGGTTGTCATAGACCTCAACTCACCTCAACAAGATCGCTGTAAACTTCACAGCACACCCACTTTCTTATGACCCATAATTTCACGTATTCCTCCCACTTCTATTGAACCAGTTAGACATAGTGCTCAGCTGACAGTAACTCTGGCTGTCTCGGAAGCAATAACTTTGTAAGCTAATGTCCCTGAGTTATTTTTTGGTGTTTGACTTCAGTAGCTCAGACTTCTGACAATTGTTTGGTGTCATAAAGCATTCAATAAAACTGACTACATTTTACACATGAGATTTTTGGAAGTGTTCATATGATGTCATGCTGTTTTAGGAAGTTCTGGAAAATCGCTAAGTTTATTGTTTGCCCAAACAACTGTTGATTTCAGGGAGGGTCTTACAAATTATGTGTGGGCCAAATATTATTGCAGCAAGTCTTTCATTTTTCATTTAGTGGCCCCTTCCCTATCTGCAAGTTCACTGCCTGCTTTAAGCCCACACCTGCATATGTCACATGGTCATTTGTGTTGGTTTGCTTGGACTCAGCATAGTCAGTTTGATTGAACAAGCAGTAACTCAGTTAAGGCAAGCATATTTGGCTGTAGGATTGAAAGTTTCCATTGAGAATTACACACTTATATGAAAAGCACCAGGTTTACTGCCTCAATAAGAATTTCCAGGGGCCAATGATAACCTTGTTACCTTGTGTCATATTACTGCATTGGACCAGATGAATTTTGTATCATGATTATATTGAATATTATAATGATAATTAACTTTAAATTATCCACAAGTAGGCAGTAATATGCAAGTACCAGATACTTCTTGAGTGAAATTTTGGTCCTTTAAAAAAATATTGTATGGAATGATGTCAACTGTGATTTAATGCCAACAATTGAAAACTTGTTGTCATAAATGGTGCAGATATACATCATTACATTTGCAAGTTCAAAGAACGTACAGGAGAGTGGGCAACGGTCACTTAAACAGAAGTCAAAATCAGAGATTGATATCATGATTTGTCTTAAATAAGACATCATCAATATCATTTGTTGCAACATGTGCAGTAACTTTATTACTGCACATTATTAACATAAGCATATCGTTATCGCTCCATGTACTTTCTTCTTTATTCATTGCTATTTCAGAAGGACTAATATTCAAAATAAAATTATGTCCTTATCAAGCTGATATGCCCCTGGCCAAACAAAATATAATGCCCAATTAAACTATCATCATATCGGTCTGGGGTATCTTTTTTTACAAATGTTGTGTTTGTTTTTACGTATCAATGACCACTTCCCATAAAAAAGTGGCAGACAGCAGGAAAACAACAACAGCTGAGCGTACAGTTTCCGAATATATCATACGAGGCGAGAATCTGTGCTTGACGCATTGTAGACTATAATAACAGTCATGTGTGACACTCTGCAAGTAGCAGACTACATAGGCAGACCTCATTTGGGAGTATTGGTGCTCCTGGCTGAGACTTACCAGACTCCTTATGGAGTGATGTAAACCTTCATTGAAAACCTGCATGACCCCTGAGCCAAATAAGTCTGGTATTGACCCACGGTGCAGCAATGAGATTCATCAATGGTGACAATTAACTTCATGTGAGCAGGGTGAAGAAAATCACCAGACTGAAGTAACTTTAATTCATGACGAGTGAAATTAGTTCATTGCGTGGGGACTGATAGACTCCTGTATCTGATGAGTGAACAAGCCTGAGAATGAAACTAATTGATAGCAGTGTTGGCTGACATCATTAACAGTCATTAGTAGACTGCCTACCTCTGTGAGATCTTGTGACAAATACAAATTAGCATGATAATGGGTATGGTAATGTAAAAGGTAAGGAAAATGTCAATTCCAGCAACTGCTTCAACTGACTGCAGAACATGCCGCAATTCTTTGTATTCTTATAAACAAGTATGGTAACAAAAGAATAAAGAAATCCATTTCTCCGTGTTTTTTCCTGACCAAGTGACTATAATCCTACATCTTGATTTTCATCTCAAGTCCACCGGAACACTGACAAGAACGAAGGGGACCAGCAATAACTGTCACAGACATTGTTATTTTTCAGAAGGACCCACTCGAGTTACATAAGGCAACAGTAGCAAGAGCTGGAGAGTATGACTGGCAGTTTACATCACAGCTAACAAAGGAATTTAAGCAAAATATGGCAAAACCACAACTTATTTTGCAAAATACCTCATGTTAAAGCAATAGTCAAGAGAGAGACAGAACTTTGAATAACAGAGAAAGAATGAAACTTGTAAATTTATGTCCCAGTTGAAGGGCTGCTTCATGATTGACATGGCTTAGTGCCATATGATATTGGCTAACATGAATGCCTGTTGATGGCAAGATTGGAAGTTCTACCAAAAAAGGTGACCTTAGGAAGGCTAGGGGTCTTACTTTTACCTTAGGAATCCATCAGGGTTATAAATGATAATTGTGAATAGGAATGATGTGATGGTTTACAAAAGTATATGCCAGTAACTTCAGAAATTTTAGGTCTTTGCTTGCCGTATTATTTCAAATTCAAGACTTGAGATTTGGTTAAAAAGGACTGTTTGTAATACAGATAGCATCATGGCAACATTGGCCTACTCTGTGTAAAATGTCGAGCCCATATAGCACGTTTTCTGGGAAGACTACCTCATCACTAAAACCATGTATTTGTGGACCTAATTGCATTCTCAACATTTTATTTTACTTTCAATGAAAACCAGCAGTGAAATGTGTACCAAGGATGGCCTGATAATTTCCAGGTTCTACTCTTTTACAAAGAGACACCAACGAGGACAGTGTTTGTCCTTGTATGTACTTGATGTGCGTTATACAAGGACATCTAAGTGACAGCATGGACAAGATTGAGGCCAAGAAGGAAGTCTGAGGAATACAAATGGGCACTTTGCAGTTGATCTGTGATGTCAGTCAGGGAGGATGGCTTCATCTCGGCTGTACGTGTCATACGTCGTCTGAGTTACTACATTTTTAGTCAATTACTGGGGTATATTAAACCTGTATTGTATTGTAAACTCATATGACCTCAAACTGGATTGCATTATGATATGATAAGATTAGACAAACTTTAACATCTCATTGGTCCTACTTCTGCTCTTTACAAAAACAGAATTATGTATGCTTAAAAAATATTCTTGAATCATTAGTTTTCTTATACATTTTGAAGATTAACAAAATCACCAACAAGACCATGCATTTTTAAATGGAAAATGTTGACAGATTGTCATAATGTCCAGTGTGGTCTTCTCAGCTACATGTTTTTAGTTATACATCCCATTTGATTGATTAACGCTGGGGTATACACTGTATGTGGTGACAATATGGCACTTGGAAATGATACAGAGTCCTCTACACTTATTAATGATGTCTGTGACATTTTGCCGTATTAACATTAGGCAATTCTAAACTAATGAGTCCATGAATGCTTCCTCCATGATGATTGGCAGAAGTGCAACATTATTCCTCTGCAATTATCACACCCGGAAGTACATCAGTCCAGGGATCGGTTATGAAACAAAGAGAGGAACTCACCCAGTGGTTGGCTGATAATGATAATTCGTGGAACTATCTTCCTCTGGTAGCTGGTCATATCAACAGACTACAGGCTTCAGACTGGTAACATTGAGGATTTCAGACAATGCCAATAGCATGCAAGTTATGCTGTACAGTTACCTAACATTGCACCAAACCTATAATGCCATCGAAGTGATTGCTGTCCAGAATGGTTCACAACATGGATATTGTTATAGTAATGACAGTGTGTTAGAAAAATTTTGACTAGCTGCCATCTCTACGTATGACACTTCATGTGATTTTTCTGTTGCAAAATTGGTGTGAATGAAGTATCTTATTTATGTAAGAGTACACTTGCTAACTTCTAAGCACTGCGCACTGCACATATAGAAAGAGCAGTAGTAGCAGTCCATCATATTTTACCACCAGTAATATTATTGATGTTATGTGACATGGTAAACACCACCCGAACAAATCCGAACAATTTCATTGATCCTCTCTTATCTCTTAGTTTAGATAGATAGTTACTTTATTTTGATGGAAATGGTACAAAAACTATTGTACTGTAAGACATTTACATGATGTTAACTATGAAACATAAACTATTGTAAATATAAGCCCATCAGGAAAACACCTGAGCATCAGCTGTAATAGTGGCATCTTCAATAAAAAGAAAGAAAACTAAAGTAAGATTAAACAAAAATTATTATGCTTTTATTACAAGTTATATATCATAGATAGAATCTTTTTTATTAAAATGTAATATTGATAATATTATGACATTTAAGTGATGGGATGAGTTGAGTTTTATGACTGACAAATATAGCAGTTTCTGTTCACAATGAGCTGGTTATTGTTTAAATAGATGGTCATGGTATCTATTGCAAAAAGGGTGTATTAATGATTCCACGGTCATAACTGGTCACAATAATGACAATGCACACATGACTGGTACACAGGGTATGACAGAATTACACTGCCATGCTTGTACAAATACTGACAGTAGTCATATACAGGGGATCGGACTTTGTCAACATCTGTCTGTTTCTTCTTATGTAACTGATGAAGTCTGAAAATCTCTAACATCACTAGATTCATACAAAACAGGTCTAAAGAAGTCCTGGTCACACATGATAAAATAAAAATAAAAATTTTCGGAAAAAAAAATATTGTCTGATATTTTTTTGCATTTATCTGGACTGTGCACCAATAGACATTCAAAAAGCAATTCTGGCAATATCCTGAAATAAGCCCCTCAGGGGCCTATTCCAGGAGTAATATAAACTGAACAATTTGTAAATCATATCAATAAACAAAGTTTTATAAATTTGTAAAAATAAAACAATATTGACATGGAAATTAATTTCAGTAGTAATATATTGTCTGTTTATTATAAAAAAAAACTAAATTAAATAGCAATTACATCAACCCTTATATATTACTCCTGATATAGGCCCAAGGGGCCTATTTCAGGAGTAATATATATACTGAACAATTTGTAAATTATTTTTCTTTATATTCTCTGTTTATATTATGAATAAACAAAATTTTATAAATTTGTAAAAATAAAACAATATTGAACTAGGAATTAATTTCAGTAGTAATATATTGTCTGTTTATTATTTAAAAAAAACTAAATTAAATAGCAATAACATCAACCCTTATATATTATTCCTGATATAGGCCCAAGGGGCCTATTTCAGGAGTAATATATATACTGAACAATTTGTAAATTATTTTTTTATATTCTCTGTTTATATTATGAATAAACAAAATTTTATAAATTTGTAAAAATAAAACAATATTGAACTAGGAATTAATTTCAGTAGTAATATATTGTCTGTTTATTATTCAAAAAAAACTAAATTAAATAGCAATAACATCAACCCTTATATATTATTCCTGATATAGGCCCAAGGGGCCTATTTCAGGAGTAATATATATACTGAACAATTTGTAAATTATTTTTTTATATTCTCTGTTTATATTATGAATAAACAAAATTTTATAAATTTGTAAAAATAAAACAATATTGAACTGGGAATTAATTTCAGTAGTAATATATTGTCTGTTTATTATCAAAAAAACTAAATTAAATAGCAATAACATCAACCCTTATATATTATTCCTGATATAGGCCCCTGGGGTCTATTTCAGGAGTGATATATATACTGAACAATTTGTAAATAATTTTTTTATATTCTCTGTTTATATTATGAATACAATTTTTTTTATAAATTTGTAAAAATAAAACAATATTGAACTAGGAATTAATTTCAGTAGTAATATATTGTCTGTTTATTATCAAAAAAATAAATTAAATAGCAATTACATCAACCCTTATATATTACTCCTGATATAGGCCCCTGGGGTCAATTTCAGGAGCAATATATATATACTGAACAATTTGTAAATACTTTTTTTATATTCTCTGTTTATATTATGAATAAACAAAATTTTATAAATTTGTAAAAATAAAACAATATTGAACTAGGAATTAATTTCAGTAGTAATATATTGTCTGTTTATTATTCAAAAAAAACTAAATTAAATAGCAATAACATCAACCCTTATATATTATTCCTGATATAGGCCCAAGGGGCCTATTTCAGGAGTAATATATATACTGAACAATTTGTAAATTATTTTTTTATATTCTGTTTATATTATGAATAAACAAAATTTTATAAATTTGTAAAAATAAAACAATATTGAACTAGGAATTAATTTCAGTAGTAATATATTGTCTGTTTATTATTAAAAAAAAACTAAATTAAATAGCAATAACATCAACACTTATATATTACTCCTGATATAGGCCCCTGGGGTCAATTTCAGGAGTAATATATATACTGAACAATTTGTAAATTATTTTTTTATATTCTCTGTTTATATTATGAATAAACAAAATTTTATAAATTTGTAAAAATAAAACAATATTGAACTAGGAATTAATTTCAGTAGTAATATATTGTCTGTTTATTATCAAAAAAATAAACTAAATAGCAATAACGTTTTTTGATAATAAACAGACAATATATTACTACTGAATTTAATTCCTTGTTCATACATTGTTTTATTTTTACAAATTTATAAAACTTTGTTTATTTATAATAAACACAGAGAATACATAAGCCTGATTTTCAAAATGTATGTCATACATATTTGTAACCTAAAACTCCTCCCCTGAGGGGCTTATTTCAGGATATTGCCGCAATTCTTACCATCAGAACAAAGATTACTTGCCAGATAGGATTGAAATTATTGTGGTTATTTGGAATGCTATCCGAGATAGTCATTCAATCATAATTATTTGACGCTGCAAATGTTGCATCTTTAATGGCATGGGTTATCCAAGGTTAACTTTTTGTGGTTTCTACAAGTTCTTTTATACTACTTTTCTGATGGAGCAATTAAATTCTATTTCGTTTGGTGAATGGCTGAGAATTGCGTGAATGTTGGAAAGAGCAGTTCAAATTTGCTGATCGATTTTTGATAAATAAACGTTCATGTAATCCATAGAAAAGTATGATTAAACAAGGATAATGGGAAAGTCAACATGGAAAACATTATGTTTGCCTTTCAATTTCTGCTCCCGTTGTAAATAGCTGATGAATGTTTCAACACTGAATAGGTTTGCATTGAACAGCATTTGAATGGAATCCAATTGCATCGAGTCATGAAACCTTGAATTATTCTGGCCGATTTGGTATTTCAAGGGCGTATTATGCTTGGAAATAATTCAATAATTTGTTGTGGACGTGCAGAATAGGAAACTTGTTGATTCTTTACGGTGATTTTCAGAGTTGCATCAGAGCCATAAGATTAAGGTAATCTGCTGAGATAGTTTTTGGGTAACCTAGTTGTCAAGTCCATTGTTTTGATTTCATATGTTAAAGTATACTGTAAATGAAATTATTCAAGTAAATGAAGTTACTAAAACCTTTAACAGAATAAAGGAAAGTTGTTAAAATTGTTTTTAGAGTGAAAGGTAATTATCCATTCAAAATGTTTGTAAAATTTTGAATATAACAACCTCAACAATTTTTTATTATCATCATCCTCACCTTCAATTCAGTAACATGCACACAATACACTGACTATTGTATCCAGTTACACTAAAGAAAGCCTACGCAGCCAGAGATGGGGTTTCTGTTGGAAGCCACTGAAAAACATGTTCAGGCTGACCCTGACACTCCACTGATAACATGCTCCAAATGAAGTGACAGCTCAGTTTGCTGAATCTGCATTGTAGCCACTTGTCTCTCATATATTCAAGAATCACAAACTACTGATTGGTTTTATAGGTATTTGTCACACTTCCGCCTCCTGGTGAGTATTGGCAGCATTGTAGTATAATTCATTGTATTTTGATTGCACTGTCCAATTGAACTTAAATTTAGTGACACACCACATTATGTGTCACTCGCTAGTAGCTGTCCAGGTAATGTTAAGCATCAATTTGGCAATATCTCAGATTCGAGGAACACGGAAGAATTTAACATGACAGATTTATATTAATTGAAAACAAAAAGAGAGAAATAAGATTAAAGAGACCTTGTCATTGTCCACCTATATTGCCGAAACTGTTCAATAGTTCATTGTAAACAAAGGCTACACTGCAGCTAAACCCTCAGCGAATCCCACATAGCACACAGGCATCAATAAAATTGTTAAGTGTTCATCCGACAGGCACGAGGGCTGGTATTACACTTTTATTTCCAGTGCAGAACTCTAACACTAATGCACTTACCCTTACCCTAATGAAATGTTATACAGTAATGCTCTATGGTCAGTGGTGCCATGTGATAGCCACACTGACATATCTTGGCTATGTTTTACAAAATTTGAAAAAATATTATTTCTTGAGTGTTTATATAGTGTATGCGATGAACCGAAACAATTGCCTACATAGCCTGTTATGCAATACTAATTAAGAGTCCACGATGCACTATTTTTTAAACTATAATTTCTTCATTTGTGCATTATATTCTGTTAAGTGTGAAATAATACAGTGTTCCTGTTGGTTATATTACAGAATCTAACAAAGTCTTACTTTATGAGACTTACTTTTGTCCACTAAGTCTTACAATGTCTTATTTTGATGCAAATATACTTGTATCCATATTGTATTATTCAGATGATTTGGTAAATATGAATGAATAGAAATTATGAACTTACTTTAAATACACAAGAACTGCCTTTATTTTACATTTACGGCTGTCATTGCCTAGGAGGGGATGCAAAATATGAAGGAAGCAACACTATTTCTAGCATTTTTTCCATATTTTGATAACGTGAACTCTTTTCGAATATTGTTCGTGGAGGGTTAAAAAGAGAAATGAAACAAATGTCAAATGATGCTTAAAAGTGAAAGAACTTCAACACAATTTTTAGCATTTTTTTCTGATTTTCTATTATCATGTTATCAGCATGAAATGAAGTTTGAAAAGTGAAATTACTATAATTCATTCATGTAAGGTAATTTGTCTTTTGCATGGAGGTTTGAAAAAGATGGAATTTTCCCTATTCTGCCTTAATTTTGAAAATCCTATAGTATTTATGGCCATGAGAGCCCGAAAAGGCATCACTACACTATTTTAGACATATTATGGCAAAATTTTAGGAATGTAGGTGCAGTAGTGTCAGAGTTCTGCTTCGGAAACGAAAAACATAAATTTTTTTCCAAATTTCATAAATAATAACCAACATATGTCACTGTGACTATCAAAAGGCACTACTAGGCCATATAGATAGCTGTACAAAATTCTGCTATATTTCTGCACCTGACGGGCTAAGTAGGACAGGCAGGGACCATGGCAATAAGATGAACGATGAAACAGCCATCCAACATAGGCTCGAACGGGAATTCAACCCGGGACCCAGTGGTTGGAAGCCCGGCACGCTACAACTGAGCTACGCCCCCACCCCATGGTTTATGTAGAAGAAATGCTTTGATGCTAATCTATTTAGCGATAATCTCATTCCCAACACACAAATAAAATCCTCCAGACAATATTCTGAGTGGGAGGTTGTCAATTTCTAAGAAGGGCTATTAGAGCATTGCATTAGAACCTGATAGCCCTGGGGTTGTACACTCATGAATCTTAGTGTATTTGCCAGTTGAGGGACTGACTTAACAGTGGGCAGTCACTACTTGACCATCAGTTCATGGAAAACGCTTAGTGTCATTTCCACCAAATGTGTAATGTATTTGTCTGCAGTTGTTTTCTATATTAAGCTTTTTAAATGAAATTTTTCACAAGTTTACCAGACTAAAAAAAGTATACTAAGGTCAGCATTTAAGAGATCATAATTTGTATTAATTTCAAGAAGGAAAGGAAAACCTTCAATAAATCCTTCATTCTGCAAACAACGAATGAAGCAAACACCTCATCCTACATACATGAGTGTGAATTGTTCCTGTTGATTCAATGATATATTTCCAGCTGCACGTCAGGTTATCATAAAACTCACCTCACCTTGACATGACCGCAGTAAACTTCTCAGCGACACCCACTTTCTTATGACCCATAATTTCCCGTATTCCTCCCACTTCTATTAAACCAGTTAAACATAGTGCTCAGCTGACAGTAACTCTGGCTTACAAAGTGATTGCTTCCAAGACAGCCAATGTCCCAGAGTTGTTTTTTTGCGACGGACTTCAGTAGCTCAGACTTCTGACAAAGTCTTGGACTCAGCGTAGTCAGTTTGATTGAACAAGCAGTAACTCAGTTGAGGCAAGAATATTTGACTGTAGGATTGAAAGTTTCCATTGAGAATTACACACTAATATGAAACACAGAGGTTTACACAACCAGTCAGAATTTGCAGATGCCAATGATAACTTTTTAGCTTGTGTCATAGATTACTGCATTGGACCAGGTGAATTTTGTGTCGTGATTACATTGATCTTTATTATCATAATTAACTTTAAATTATCCACAAGTATGTTGTAATATGCAAATACCAGATAATTCTTGAGTGAAATTTTGGTTCTTTAAAAAAGTATTGTATCGGATGATATCAACTGTGATTTAATGCTAACAATTGAAAACTTTTTGTCATAAATGGTGCAGATATACATCGTTACATTTGCAAGTTTAAAGAACCTACATGAGAGTGGGCAACGGTCACTTAACCAGAAGCACAGGAGGCTCATAAATCTGCAATCTGAATAATCTGGACAAGAGTACCCATGGGGGATTCTGAACTCAACCCCCTCTAAGAGATTATGCAAAATAATAAGTACTAAGGGACTATTGATCTGTGATAGCCATTAGAAAATATATCACTATCAAGTTGCATGACATAATTTCAACCATATCTGCGGGCGTTTATCAAAAATCTGAGATTGATACCATGATTTGTCTTAAATAAGACATCATCAATATCATTTGTTGCAACACGTTTTTTTTTTCAAATGTGGTATTTGTTTTTATGTGTCAATGACCACTTCAATAAAAGAAAAAAGTATGGATGTATTGTATGATTTTCTTCACCTATATTTGGTAAGCTGCCATGACATTGAAGTAAATATTATCTTTATCTTTACAAAAAAGTGGCAGATAGTAGGAAAACAACAACAGCTGAGCGTACAGTTTCCGAATATATCATACAAGGGGAGGATCTGTGCTTGACGCATTGTAGACTATAATAACAGTCATGTGTGACACTTTGCAAGTAGCAGACTGCATAGGCAGACCTCATTTGGGAGTATTGGTGCTCCTGGCTGAGACTTGCCAGACACCGTATGGAGTGATGCAAACCTTTATTGAAAACCAGCATGACCCCTGAGCCAAATAAGCCTGGTATTGACCCCCGGTGCAGCAGGGTGAAGAACATCACCAGACTGAAGTAACTTTAATTCATGACGAGTGAAATTAGTTCATTGCGTGGGGACTGATAGACTCCTGTATCTGATAAGTAAACAAGCCTAAGAATGAAACTAATTGATAGCAGTGTTGGCTGACATCATTATCAGTCATAAGTAGACTGCCTACTCATGCGTGATCTTGTGACAAAAACCTTAGCATGATGATCGGTATGGTAATGTAAAAGGTAAGAAAAATGTCAGTCCCATCGACTGCTTCAACTGACTGCAGAAAATGTCGCAACTCTTTGTGTTCTTATAAACAAGTATGGTAAAAAAAGAATAAAGAAGTCCATTTCTCTATGTTTCTTCTGACCAAGTGACTATAATCCTACATCTTGATATTTACCTCAAGTCCACCAGAACACTGACTGAATTGAAGGGTACCAACAATAACTGTCACAGGTATCATGATTTCTCAGAAGGACCCACTCGAGGCAAGAGCTGTATGACTGTGCATATTCCCACATCAAGTGTTGCCTACATCACAGTTAACAAAGGAATTTAAGCAAAATATGGCAAAACAACAACTTATTTGCAAAATACTTAATTTTAAAGCAATGGTCAAGAGAGAGACAGAACTTTGAGTAACAGCGAATGAATGAAACTTGTAAATTTACGTGGCAGTTGGAGGGTTGCTTCATGATTGACGTGGTTTAGTGCCATATGTTAGTGGCTAACATGAATGCCTGTTGATTGAATGCCTGTTGATGGCAAGGTTGGAAGTTCTACCAAAAAAGGTAACCTTGGGTAGGCTAGTAGTCTTACTTTTACCATAGGAAACCATGAGGGTTATAAATGATAATTGTGAATAGGAATGAGGTGATGGTTTACAAAAGTATATGCCAGTAACTTCAGAAATTTGAGGTCTTTGCTTGCCGTATTATTTCAAATGCAAGACATGAGAATCGTTTGGAAAGGACCGTTTCTAATACAAATAGCATCAGTGCAACATTGGCCTACTCTGTGTAAAATGTCAAGCCCATATAGCACGTTTTCTGGGAAGACTACCTCATCACTAAAACCATCTATTTGTGGACCTAATTGCATTCTTAACATTTTTTTTTTACTTTCTATGAAAACCACCTTTACATTAGCAGCAGTAAAATGTGTACCAAGCATGGCCTGATAATTTACAGGTTCTACTGTATAACAAAAGACACCAAAGAGAACAGTGTTTGTCCTTGATGTGCATTATACAAGGACATCTAAGTGACAGCATGGACAAGATTGAGGCCAAGAAGGAAGTCTGAAGAATACAAATGGCCACTTTGCAGTTGATCTGTGATGTCAGTCAGGGAGGATGGCTTTATCTTGGCTGTACGTGTCATACGTCGAGTGAATTACTACATTTTTAGTCAATTACTGGGGTATATTAAACATTAATTGTTTTGTATTGTATTGTTAACTCATATGATCTCAAACTGGATTGCATTATAATAAGAAAATTTTTAACCTCTCATTGCTCCTACTTTTGCTCTGCACAAAAATGGGATGAGGTATGTTGAAAATATATTTATGAACATTGGTTTACTCATACATTTGGAAGATTAACAAAAACACAAACAAGACCATGCATTTTAAATTAAATTTTTTTTATAGATTGTCATGATGTCAAGTGTAGTCTTCTCAGCCATGTGTTATTAGTTAAAGATCCCATTTGATTGATGAGCAGTTGGGTGCATTGTATGGGGCTTGAAAATGATACAGAGTTCGCTACACTTATTTAGGATGTCTGTGACATATTGCAGTATTAACATTGAGTAATTCTAGACTAATGAGTCAATGAATGCTTCCTCCATGATGATTGGCAGAAATGCAACATTATTCCTCTGCAATTATCACACCCGGAAGTACATCAGTCCAGGGATCTGTTATGAAACAAAGAGAGGAACTCACCCAGTGGTTGGCTGATAATGAGGATTATTCATAGCACTACCTGTCTCTGGTAGCTGGTCATATCAACAGACTACATTTTTCAGACTGGTAAAATTGGGAATTTCAGACAATGCCAATAGCACGCAAGTTATGCTGTACAGTTACCTAACATTGCACCTAACCGATCATGCCATCGAAGTGATTGCTGTCCAGAATGGTTCACAAAATGGATATTGTAATAGTAAATGACAGTGTGTTAGGGAAACTTTGCCTAGCTTCCATCTGGATGTATGACACTTTATGTGATTTTCCTGTTGCAAAATTGCTGGAAATGAAGTATCTATTTCTGAAAAGCTGCACTAAAATACAAG
The DNA here is from genome assembly GCA_932294295.1 of Alitta virens. Classification (NCBI taxonomy): domain Eukaryota; kingdom Metazoa; phylum Annelida; class Polychaeta; order Phyllodocida; family Nereididae; genus Alitta; species Alitta virens. The sequence continues at coordinate 818,278 of OW028582.1, read as the reverse complement.
GAACATCCTTCAAGAGCAACATACTCATGTCCTGCAAAACACTTGCCAGAGGTCAGGGCCACTGCAGACATACACAAGTAAATATACAATAGAGTAATTGCTTTCAAAACAGCCCGTGTTACTATCAACTGATCAATTCATCTTACAGAACCAATAAAAGAAAGAGGAAAGCATGACATTTCGGGTCATAAGAAGGAAAGTGAGTGCTGCTGAGATGTTTATTGCAGTCATGTCAGGATGGGGTGAAAATTAAGACTACCAAGAGTACACTCGCTAACTTCTCAGCACTGCTCACTGCACGTATAGAAAGAGCTATGTAGCAGTCCATCATATTTTACGGCCAGAAATATTATTAATGTGATGTGACATGGTAAACACCCCCCTAACAAACCGGACCAATTTTTGTTGATACTCTCCTAGATTGAAATATATATGACCAAAAATTACCTATTCTTCCAGTTTGAATCCTTCTGTATTGTTCATACAAGAACCACATGGTATTAAGCAGATATAGCTTTGCTGAAAAAAGGAAATGCAATACAGCCCATATCAATTTTGCTGTACAGAGACTGCTCAGTTGCAACATTATGGGCAAACTTACCAAGACTAAAAAAAAGTTGCATGTTTAGAAGGTCACCCATGGTCAGAAATGGTCACAAGAATGACAATGCACACAAAACACATACACAGGGTATGACAGAATTAAACTGCCATGCTTGTACTCATACTGACACTAATCATAGACAGATGATCTGACTTAGTTACATCAGCAGAAACAGACAGATGTTGGCTGAGGAAATCTGAAAATTTCTAACATCATTAGATTCACTCGAAACAGTTTTACAGAAGTCCGGGTCAGATATGATGAAATACAAAGTTTTCTTATGAAAAAATAAATAAATACGTCTGATATTTTTTTGCATTTATCTTGGGATTCTGTCACAATACACATTACAAAATCAATTCTTACCATCAATACCAAGAACACTTGCCAGATGGGATCGACATTGGTGTGGACATTTGGAATGACATCTGAGTCAGTCATTCGATCACATTGACTCTTTAATGGCATGAGTTATCCAAAGTTAAAATGTTGTGGTTTCTACAAGTCCTTTCAAATTCTATTTTGTTTTGTGAATGGCTGAGAATTGCATGAAACGGTGGACAGAAAAATTTGAATTTGATGATCAACTTTTAATAAATACACATTCAATAAATCCATAGAAGAATATCACATGGATAATGGCAAACTTGACATGGACAATGAGATGTTAGCCTTTCAATTTCTGCTCCCTTTTGTCCATGGCTGATGAATGTTTCAACACTCAATAGCTTTGCCTTGAACAGCATTTGAATGAATTCAAATTGCATCGAGTCATGAAACCTTGAATTATTCGGGCTGATTGGATATTTCAAGAGGGTTTTATTCATTGAAATGATTCAATAATTTGCTGTGGACAGGAAAGTTGTTGATTCTTTGCAAGGCTTTTCAGTGTTGCATCAAAGCCCTGAGATTGTGTTAACCTGCTGAGATAGTTTTTGGTGACCTTGTGGTCAAGACTTTGGAAATGTCTCTGAGGGATCTGAGTTTGATTCCCAGCCTAACCACTGACTTTTCATGAGCATGACTCAACTGAAAACTATCTATGCCATATATAAGACATCAGATTGGTAGTCCATTGTTTTGATATCATATTTTAAATTATATTGTGAATGAAATCATTTAAGTAAATAAAGTTGCGAAAACCTTTAATGGAATAAAGGAAAGTTGTTATATTTGTTTTTGGAGTGAAAGGTGATTATCCATCCGTAATGGTTGTTAACTTTTGAGTAAAAGTATATGAAATAAATGAATACAAAAATCTCATAAAAATTGTATTATCATCATGACATCTGCCTGTTAGCTGGTCATAGAAGCTGATTAACCTTCAATCCAGCAACATACACACAGCACTGACCATTGTAGAACTAACCCTGAAGTATCAACTTCAAAGCAATGTCTAACATGACAAACTTTCAGGCAATGACTTTTGCAAGATTCCTGGATATTCAATCAACGTTTAATTGTATCCAAGAGTCACTACATTTAGTTGAAGAATTTAGCAGCAGCATGATGTAATCAGGTCTTTCCAATTTCCCAATTATTCTGTCCATGTCCTGTCCTGCTGCAAGTTCAGGGTTTTGACCTTCTCTGAACCCATACTGACTAGCGTGCAGTAAATTAGTACAAATTTATTTGCAAACATGTTTAAACAAAAAAATAATAATGCTTTTCTAGTATTAACATATTTCAAAAGTGTTTTCTTAACATTATTTTCATTTTACTGATAAGTTCTTTGATAAATGTAGGTTTGCTAATTCAAAAGTTTTACAACTAGAAACTCACAACCACTTAGAGGAATCAGACCAGTTTTAGAGCGATACAACTGGTTTAGGAGAGGAAAATAACCTGCTGTTCTAGATATGTGAGGAATCCTCTATTTCGGTCACAACATGCCTTAGGCAGGTGATGCTGACCACTTGTCATGGGGTGCGAACTCTGAACAATTAAAACCATCCAGCATGACCAGTGGTCATGTCATATCAACATGATTATCTTCTACCCTTTATCAAATCAATAATCTATAAGATGACTGCCACAAAAATGGCGTTTCTTTGATTTAATTATTTCTTTAACATAAATCTTCTAAACATGGTCTATGCAGAGGAAATTTTCTCATTCCCAACACACAAATAAAATCCAACAGGCAATATTTTGAGTGGGAGGTTGTCAATTTTTAAGAAGGGATATTATAGCACTGCAATAGAACCTGGTATTACATCAAAATTAATCTGTATTTGCAAGTTGACAGGCTGGCCAGGGGACAGACCACTTGATCATCAGGTCCATGATCCTGTAAGTTGTCAGTCTGCACAATTGATCTCTAGTAAGACAAGTATAAGAAGCAAAGATGATCTCCAGAGTGTGATTTGTAGTAAAGTATTTCATGTTCTATGTTATATACAAATATAGCTACTAAATATTGCAACCTAATACTCAAGTCTAGAAATCAGCTTAAGTTTATTTAATCAACTTATTTAATCAACTTAGTAAATATATTTTCAGACATTTAAATATCCTGGATAGTATTACATGGTAAATGTGTATCATATTTGTCTGCAGTTGTCGTTTATATTAAGCTTTTTAAATGTAAATTTCCTAAGTTCACCAGACTAAAAAATTATACTTAGGTTAGTGTTTAAGAGATTGAAATTTGTGTTTAATCCCAGTAAGTCAAAAATTTCAAGAAGGAAAGGAAAACCTTTGTGACGTCGATACATGGCATTATAGTAAATCTTTTAGGAAGCTCTGGAAAATCTCTAAGTTTATTGTTTGCAATCATCCATTCGCGTGTTGAGCTGGCTACAAGAATAATTGAAAACTTGTTGTCATAAATGGTGCACATATACATCATAACACTTGCAAGTTCAAAGAACGTACAGGAGAGTGGGCAACAGTCACTTAATCAGAAGCCAAAATCAGAGATTGATACCATGATTTGTCTCAAATAAGACATCATCAATATCATTTGTTGCAACACGTGCAGTAACTTTATTACTGCACATTAACATAAACATATCGTTATCGCTCTGTGTAATTTCTTCTTTATTCATTGCTATTTCAGAAGGACTAATATTCAAAATAAAATTCTGTCCTTATTAAGCTGATAAGCCTCTGGCCTAGCAAAATATAATGCCCAATTAAACTATCATTATATCGGTATGGGGTATATTTTTTTATTCAAATGTGATATTTAATTTTACGTATCAATGACCACTTCCCATGGAAACATTACTAAAAGAAAAAAGTATGGATGTATTGTATGATTCTCTTCGCCTATATGTGGTAAGCTGCCATGGCAATGAAGTAAATATTATCTTTATCTTTACAGAAAAGTGGCAGATAGTCAATACATGTACTATAGTTAAGGAAAACAACAACAGCTGTGCAGTTTCCAAATATATCATACGATGCGAGCATCTGTGCTTGACAGATTGTAGACTATACTGATAGTCATGTGTGACACTTTGCAAGTAGCAGACTGCATAGGCAGACCTCATTTGGGAGTATTGGTGCTCCTGGTTGAGACTTGCCAGACTCCTTATGGAGTGATGTAAACCTTCATTGAAAAGCAGCATGACCCTTGAGCCAAATAAGCCTGGTATTGACCCCCGGTGCAGCAATGAGATTCAAGGTGAAAAATAACTTCATGTCAGCAGGGTGAAGAACATCACCAGACTGAAGTAACTTTAATTCATGACGAACGAAAGTAGTTCATTGTGTGGGCATTGATAGACTCCTGTATCTGATGAGTAAACAAGCCTGAAAATGAAACTAATTGATAGCAGTGTTGGCTGACATCATTATCAGTCACTAGTAGACTGCCTACTTCCATGTGATCTTGTGACAAAAACAAATTAGCGTGATGATTGGTATGGTAATGTAAAAGGTAGAAAAATGTCAGTCCCAACAAATGCTTCAACTGACTGCAGAACATGCCACAACTCTTTGTGTTCTTATAAATAGTAAATTTAGAACTCTTAGACTTACAAACAAGTATGTTAACAAAAGAATAAAGAAATCCATTTCTTCGTTTTCCGTCTGACCAAGTGACTATAATCCTACATCTTGATATTCATCTCAAGTCCACCGAAACACTGACTGGATTGAAGGGGACCAGCAATAACTGTCACAGACATTGTTATTTCTCAGAAGGACCCACTCAAGTTTCATAAGGCAAGAGCTGGAGAGTATGACTGTGCATATTCCCACAACAAGAACGGCTTACATCACAGCTAACAAAGGAATTAAGCGAAATATGGCAAAACAACGACTGATTTGCAAAATACCTCATTTTAAAGCAATAGTCAAGAGAGAGACCGAACTTTGAATAATAGAGAATGGATGAAGCTTGTAAACCAAAAAAGGTAATCTCGGGTTGGCTAGGGGTTCTTATATTACGTTTACCACTGGAAATCATGAGGGTTAAATGATAATTGTGAATAGGAATGATGAGACGGTTTACAAAAGTATATGCAAGTAACTTTAGAAGTGTGCGATCTTTGCTGGCTCTTTCCTTTCAAAATCAAGAATTATTCAGTTAAAAGGTACTGTTTGTAATACAGATAGCATCAGAGCAACATTGGGACCACTTGCTGTAAAATGTTGAGCCCATATAGGGTGTTATCTGGAAAGACCACCTCATTATCAAAACCATTTGTTTGTTGACCTAACATTGAAGTGTAGTCAACAGGTCATCAGTCCAATTCCATGTGTGGCTGCCACGTCACAGTTTTGCATGCATGAGTGCCTCACTAATAGGTTAAACCATCTTAATCTGCTGCTTTAAATGAGTTGGTGGATTGCTAGTCAATTATCACTTCATTTAACTGCAAAGTTATACAATATAAATTTTACAATCAGTCATGATGGATGATCAGATTTAAAATGGTAAATTGTGCTATCACCAGGAGACTTTGTCAAGTGGCTGGCTACACTTCATAGCAATATACTGTAAGACTTCCGTGCCATAAACACCGGTGAAATGTATACCAAGTATGGCCTTATATTTCCAGGTTCTACTGTATAACAAAGAGACACCAACGAAGACAGTGTTTGTCCTTGTTTGTATTTGATGTGTATTATACAAGGACATCAGAGTGAAAGGATGGACAAGATTGAGGCCAAGAAGGAAGTCTGAGGAATACAAACGACCACTTTGCAGTTGATCTGTGATGTCAGTCAGGGAGGATGGCTTCATCTCGACTGCACGTGTCATACGTCAAGTGAAGCACTACATCTTTAGTAAATTTTTCGGGGAATACTAAACGTTAATTGTATTGTATTGTTAACTTATACGACCTCAAACTGGATTGTAATATGATATGATAAGATTGGACAAAGTTTAACCTCTCATCGGTCCTACTTTTGCTCTGCACAAAAACAGGATGACATATGTTAAAAAAATTTCTTTAATCATTAGTTTACTCAAAAATTTTTAAGATTAGCAAAATCACCTACAAGACCATGCATTTTTAAACGGAAAACTTTCCCAGATTGTTATAATGTCAATTGATGTCTTCTGAGCCATGTGTTATTAGTTATACATCCCATTTGATTGATGAACAGTGGGGTATACACTGTATGTGGTGAAAACATGGCGCTTGAAAATGCCACATAGTCCACTACACTTATTTATGATGTCTGTGACATTTTGCAGTATTAACATTGAGTAATTCTAGACTAATGAACCAATGAATGCTTCCTCCATGATGATTGGCAGAAATGCAACATTATTCCTTGGCAATTATCACACCCGGAAGTACATCAGTCCAGGGATCGGTTATAAAACAAAGAGAGGAACTCACCCAGTGGTTGGCTGATAATGATAATTCATGGAACTATCTTGCTCTGGTAGCTGGTCAAAGCAACAGACTACGGCTTCAGACATGAGAATCTTAGACAAAGCCAATAGCATGCAAGTTGTACTGTACAGTAAAAAGTGATTGCTGTCCAGAATAAGTCACAATATATATATTGTAATAGTAAATGACACTGTGTTACAGAATGTTGCTTATGAGCCTTGCAAGCTTCCATCTTTTTTGGTGGATGACACTTTATATGATTTTCCTGTTGCAAAATTGGTGAAAATGAAGTATCCTACTTCTGTAAAGCTGCACTAAAATACAAGGAACATCCTTCAACAGCAACATATTCATGTCCTGCAACACATTTGCCAGAGGTCAGACAGAGCCACTGCAGACGTACACAAGTATATATACAATAGAGTAATTGCTTTCAAAACAGCCTGTGTTGCTATCAACTGATCAATACATCTTACAGAACCAATAAAAGTAAGAGGAAAGCGTGAAATTGTGGGTGATAAGAAAGAAAGTGAGTGTCGTTCAGATGTTTATGTCAGTCTTGTCAGGGTGAGGTGAGGATCTATGACAACCCAGAGTACACTCACTAACTTCTAAGCACTGCGCGCTGCATGTCGGGAAAGAGCTATAGTGGCAGTCCGGCATATTTTACGGCCAGAAATATTATTAATAAGATGTAAAAGGGTAAACACCTCCCTAACAAATCTGACCAATTTTATTGATCCTCTCCTAGATTGAAATATATGTGACCCAAAATTACCTATTCTTCCCAATTTGAATCCTTCTTATTGTTCATACAAGAACCATACAGTGAATTAGGCAGATATAGTTTCACAGATAAAAGAAAATATGCAATACAGCGTATCAATCATTCTGTTCAGAGACTGCTCAGTTGCAACATACTGGAGTTAACTTACCCAGACTGAAAAAAAATTAGCATGTTTATCTACAAAATGGTCTCGCAGGGGCAACTTCATTCTTAGAATCTGCCCTTTGCCAGGATTCAGACAACGTCCAAACTACATCTGATATTTCACCACGATTCTGGCGCACTCAGGGGAAGTGGTATTAGCAGCTCAGTCTACAGACTTCATCAACAGAAGAACATTATCCATATGTGGAGGGAGACACTCTGGGCTCTTAAAACGATATTCAAACTAATGTCGAATAGCTGGAAGATGTCAGCCGGTGTCGCAAAGTTGAGTAAAGTTTGCCTACATACTGTAAACTAGTTCGCATAATGTTGTTTTTTAAATATTGGGAACATCTATACATTTCTGCCCAGCAGCAATTGAATAAAATGTTTTAATGCAGTCAAATGAGATTAATGAAAAGGGAATAAAACACCACATACATTTTTATTCAGATAGGCAGAAATATTGTAAAATGTATGAGTATGCTTAGGAATGTACTTTGTACTTCAACAATTATTACATTTTAATTAATTGTTGCAAATAAATACACTTATTTGCTTATTGTTGGAAATTATTGGACAATCTGGGGTTTTCTTTCTTAATTCCATAAATCAATTCATTACAGGGCAGTTTGTTGGTTCTATTCACCTGGATGAACTGCGTAAACTAACTAATTCAGTCTGTGTCATTTTATGCTGATGTAATTACTGTTTTGATGTTTTTGTGCGAACTTATAACAGTTGCTGAAAATACCTGTAACATAATACATAAACGAACCATAAAAATGTTTCCTTTGATATTTTGATCTGCACTGTAATTGCAACAAGACCAACAAAAGCAGAGGAGTTATTATAGGTATTCCAACACATATGATATTTGAGTTTGTTTTGTAATGTTCTCTGTGAACTGAGAAACTGCTGAGTGCATTGCATCACAGGTATATGGCATTATTCCTCAGGAGCTTGAAACCAAGTCATTATAGATAGATAGATAGATAGATAGATAGATAGATAGATAGATGGATAGATATGGAAAGTGCAGTCCTCTAAGGCATGTTCTTGCCGCTATCGAGGGTTGATCGATGAGGTGAGAGAGAGGAGGAGTCCACCCATGTTACACATTTACCCCATGGGTGGGGTCTTTTACTCGCCTCAGCATAGACACTTGAGTACAAGGGACCGCCAATTTAGTGTCTCATCCAAAAGACATCCAGCTGCTGGGATTTTGCTCATGAAGGGTGCCCAAGCCTGGGTTTTGAACGAGGGTCCTTCAGAGGAGCAGGTGTGCGTCTTACCACTAGACCACCCAGGTGAGATGATAGAAAATACAAATCAAATTTGACAAAACAACTGTCTGCATGTAGGACAGGACGGGCTGGCCGGGGGCCTAGCTCAGAGGTAGCGCTCTGGGCTTCCAACCGCTGGGTCCCGGGTTCGATTCCCGGTCGAGCCTAAGTTGGATGGTTGTTTCATTCTTCGTCTCATTGCCATGGTCTCTGCCTTTCCTATTTAGCCCAACTGGTGCAGAAATACAGGACGTAAAGCCCTAATCACACACACACACACACGCACACGCACATGCTCGCGCACACACACACCCACACACCCACACCCACACCCACGCCCACACACACACACACACACACACACACAGGACAGGACGGGCAGTAGTCTATCATGGTGCATATAACCTTATAATTATCCCTTAATGTGTGACTATAAAAACATTGACCTTTTTTTATGTGGCGAGTTAAACCTATCCCTGAACTCTTTGAATTTTCTGCTACCCGTTAAACCCTTTGCGTAATTGGAATTGATATGATTTACAAATAAAGAACAAACCAAACATAATATAGTTACAATACTCTTCGTCACCATCATTTTCATCATAAGCTAAAAGCTATGTCTAGATATCACGAAAATTTAATTGTATTTATGACAACATAATCCATCTATACTTTATAAAGCAGACATGCATGTTGTTTAATAAAAGAGAATTCTAATAACAAGTTCATATCTGAAGTAGGATTCAAAATAATTGTCCACCTGCTGTTTTTTTTTTTTTTTCGTTAATATTTTGCCACAAATGGCATGGAGCATACACAAAATGGACAGAAATGTTCACCACAATTCAAATCTCAACTTTCTACATGATAAAAACACTTCTGGGAAAGAAATGACTTAAAGTTTGCTATATTAACCATTTTAATTTCTGCTCCTTCTTTGTGACCATTAAAAATGGCTGCAATGATGATGAAATGGCAAAGTATTATCATTGCAAATTTAGGTAACTTGACGTTAATTTGCACAGAGAGGTGTTTTCATGGGTTAGAAAGCTGGGCTTTGAATTTTTGGTAACATTTATATCAATTTTGTGCTTTTCCATGACATTTATGTAAAAATAAGACCAAAAAACAACTGGATATTTATTTTGGCTTATACATTGGTTACTTTCCGTTTATTGTAGATATTTTAGCTGATTGTTTTCCTGTGAATTTGAATGTTAGAAATATGTTATTCACAATTTACATGTATTGGAAGTAAGGCTACAAGTGGTTACCAACAGCTCAGGTCAGAAACAGAGTTAGCTCGAAGTATTGTCTAATCACAATGCTGAAAATATCTCTCTGACAATACTGTCAATCAGGCATAACTTTCTAGACATCTTACAGTTAGTTTCATAAAATATGATCAACTCTAGACAGCTGTAGCAACCTAATCCTAGCTGTAACTGTAACTGGATAAAGCCAGCCGCTTCTGTCTACTTCTACCTTATAGTCGGCTTAAACTACTACCACTGTAAGATATAAACCTTGGTAAATGTAAGAAATGTATCTAATCAGCTAATATATCATAAATATATATACGCGCAAACGACATGCATCTTTTAAACAAAAGCTTACAAAATATGCATAACTCTCAACTTCTCATCAAATGGTGCTGAATGTACTTCTAGATCCAGCTTTGAGTAGCCAGCTATAGCCAGACGGTTCCATTTAGTGGCAGGTAGCATCGTATAGCAGAAGGTTGTCTAGCTTTGTCTAGGTTCCATTTGACAGGCCAATTTTAATGAAAGTAACTGTAGCTAAATGTTTACATATTTCAATTATGTAGACACTTTGTTGAATGACTGACCCAATAGTCATTTTAACTAAAATTTTAGTCAGCTTTTCTAAATAGCTACTGTGTAAAATAAAGATTTAAGTGAAGGTTGTCTAGCTGATTATGGAGTAATTCTGTAATAACATCCAATTACTAAAAACAGTCAGGTTATATCAAAGACATGCTCCCTAGCAGTTTATCAACTCTACTACTAGATTGCACAATGGGGTTTTATACATTAAATTTGATTAAATTATATATTACTGCTAAAGCAAATAGGAGCCAGATAGTTAATAGTTATGGAATGTACTAATGCTTGTTTTAGAAGGCCCCTTAAAAACAAACTCTGCCCAAAAATGAACTTTTTCTCTTCCCTTTTCATTAATAAATAGCCAAAACTAACTGTATCTTTATAAAACTGTCTAACACTCATCCAACAGGCCAGGTAAATCCATCTATCTATATATCTAACTATCTATGTATCTATCTATCTATATATCTATAAATATATATCTATATATCTATACACCCATCTATCTATCCATCTATCTATCTATCCATCTGTCTATCTATATGTATGTCTGTCTATTCTATCTATCTATATATCTGTCTAGCTGTCTGTCTAGCTGTCTAGCTGTCTGTCTGTCTGCCTGTCGGGCTAGCAGTCTGTCTGTCTAGCTGTCTAGCTGTCTGTCTGTCGGCCTGTTGGGCTAGCATTCTGTCTGTCTAGCTGTCTGTCTGTCTATTTATCTATCTATCTGTCTATCTGTCTATCTATCTGTAAAAGTATTTGTTATCTCATTTTTTGTAACTTTTATTTTGAATCTACCATTAATGCAACAGTGCACTTAATTTGAGAGAGTCTTACAATATTCAGAATACAGCTTTTCTATTTCTTGTCCTACATAACAGACTTCCATTTTCATTGTCCAAATGATTTTCCAGCTGCACAATACGGTATTTGCCATTGTCGAACTGCCATTTGCAGCACTAATGCAATTACACAGTCACTTAGCAAGATATTGTGGTCAATAATTGCACTAATTCAACTATCCGGATATGTAAGTCTTCCGACAATCACCAGCTATTCGTGCACAATGGACTTATAATGGATGTCTGCTGAAGAAACTAATCTGACAGCTAATTCAAGCAATGTACAATGCAGTTCTCAGACACAAGAATACATTAGTGTGTTTTGTTCCTGAAAGTGCAGCATTCCAAGAGAATATTTCATAAAAAGCTGTTATTATAGGGGAAAATTGTGCTGTAACAAAATATCTATATTCATCAAGCGTGAGAGTGTGAAAGTTAATTCAGATCCACAGTCTATGTTATTACTGATAACCAACTTTAAAAGTATATTCAAAACAATGTGTCATAACTAGTAAAAAAAATCTCAAATTGCATGAAGAATGACAATGCATAAACCTACATGTTTAATCATAAAACAAAAGATGAAAGCATAATGTCGGGATGATACTTCACTCAGCTGACATGAAGTTATTTGTCACCATTGATGAATCACATTGCTGCACCGGGGGTCAATACCAGGCTTATTTGGCTCAGGGGTCATGCTGGGTTTCAATGAGGTTTACATCACTCCATAAGTAGTCTGCCAAGTCTTAGCCAGGAGCACCAATAAATGAAGACTGCGGGTGTAGTCTGTGACAGTCATCTACCAAGTAATTTATACGATTGCACAGATACTGAAATTGCCACTTTACATCTTCCGTCTGACATACATGTACAACATATCAAAATCTTGAAAATATACTGAATTGGATTCTTTCAGAAATAGGTAAACGTCCATTGGCTTGTTATGCTGATGGCGTTTTATCCAATCCATGACATAAGCCAACCGGACTGCATGCTTCATAGTTCACACCAAAGCAAATTTACAACGAAAGACCAGTAATTCTGTTAAATCTCTGAGTATCAATTAGTTTTTTCGAAACAAGTCATTCGTGAAACAGAAAACAATTATTAAAAGAAAGTTTGACAAAGTCCTAGCGCCATCAAACAAATTCATTGTCTAGGCACAAACTTGCTGCTGCTACAAAAACATCAGAATCACCAATATTGCTGCACCATTTCTAGCAAACCTAATAGATGTGAAATGAAACCTAGTTGTTTTTCTGCTAAACTAACAGATGTGAGATCAAGCTAGCTGTAACATAGGTCTTTGTATTGATCTGTTCTGAGAAATAAATTTTCATTGCTATTTGTAGAAACAGGACATATGAATCAAAGGAATTTCTAAGATTTATGCTGATGCAATATTAATTATTGCCCATTTATCCTTATTCCAAGATATCACATCAAATATATATGCAGTCTTAAAAATGTGAATCCTTTGAGTCGTTCTTTTATTTGTACCTTGACGAGATTTATTTGTGTAAAGCGGACTTAGCAGGCATTTTATATATATAAATAATATCATTAATTTAGGCAAAATTGGAGATCCAATTGATAGCAACTATGGTGTTTTGCAAGGTGGAATTCTCAGCCCCAAATTGTTTAATGAATTTCTATCTGACCTGCCTAACTATATGAATGAATTAGATGGTGTAGGACTTAATAGTCTGGTGCTCACACATATCTCATATGCTGATGATATAATTCTAATAGCACATTCCGAAACATCTCTTCAAAACCGCATAAATTCCCTTCATGAATTCTGCAAAAAGTGGCATCTCATTGTTAATGTAGGAAAGACTAAAATAATGAAATATGGCAATAGTCGGCAAAAGTAATTTTACTATGATACACAATTAATTGAAAACATTGACACCTTTATATATCTAGGACATGTGTTAACTAACAAACGTAACATGCATGTAAAAATGACTGATTATCTTGTTACACAAGCCCAAAAAGCACTTTTTGCTTTGCAAAGTGACACTAAGCAGGCATTAGGATACATCACTCCTAAACTTGCTCTAAAACATTTTGACACATATATTTTACCAGTCCTTGAATATAATTGTGAACTATGGTCCAGTCAAAAACCTGTTAATAACCTAGAAAAGGTACAATTAGGATATCTGAAAAATATGCTGGGAGTTAGGAGACAGCCCTCATCACAAGCAGTGTATAGTGAGACAGGCAGATTCCCATTACATGTGCGGCAACAGTTCAGAATAATCAACTACTGGATTAAACTGGAAAAACTGCCAGCTAATAATATTCTTAAAAAATGTTTAAATGAGCAAAAAGAGATTAACACTTCTCGTAATAACGCTTGGGTTGCAAAAATTATTCATATACTCAATGAACATTATCCGCAAAGAGACCATTTAAGACTTGCTAATAATGAGCTAGAATTCATTATTAAAACATTCAAATCTAAAATTTATGATAAATGTCAGGATACTATATTAGCTGAAATAAATGATTCCACGTTACAGCCAAAACTTAGAACCTATCAACTCTTCAAGACTGATTATAGACTAGAACCTTATCTCTTATTAAACCTAAGCAGAAAAATGTATAATAAAATCGCCAGATTTAGAGTAAGCTCACATAATTTGCGTATTGAAACAGGTAGACATGAAAATCCTATATTGTCAGCAGCTGAGAGGCTATGCCTAAAATGCAGTATGCATGAAATTGAAGATGAAAAACATTGTCTTATAGTATGTCCGCATAATAAACTTAGTTGTGAGGAACTCCTTAAAGTAGCTAATGATTGCATAGATAATTTTGAGCAACTAAACAGTGAAGATAGATTTAAGACCATCATGAAATCAAAAGAGCCTGAGTTGCTAAAATCCCTTGGAAAATTTCTGGTAAATGTTGATGCCTAATAAACGTTTGAGTCATCATCCATCGTCTGACATTAAACATGTTGACCATTCTGAGTCTCTGCATTATGAACATTTGTATACCATATCTTTGATCTTGTATATTTTTACATACATGTATATACGTTCCTTTTAATTAGCTATGTGTTAGATCATTTGCTATGGATAATGCTGTATGATTTATATATATAGATATAACAAGATTGAACTTCACATTGAAAACTGTACATTATTATGTTGCTATTGTATTGTAACAAATCTTAATCGTAGCTGGAACCTAGCTTTATTTACTACTTTTCTATTATTCTTTAATTGTTATTGTATGTCATTTACTTTGTATTTTCTGTTTACATTATGACACATGTGTCATGAATGACATGAAGCTGTCGAATAAAATATATATATATATTAATTTAAAATATCCTTAGTATATAAAAATATAAATTGCTGGTAGTTCAGGTTTCAATAGTTAACCTATTTCATTTCTTGTGCATTTTAAACAAAATATATTAAGATTTTGTGTCTATTTAGATTAATTTTGTTGTACAATATAACTTTAAAGTGTATGATACCACACTTCCCTGCCTTAACCAGAAGAAACCAGGATTGCTAATAGGCTTAGGTCCCATATATGTCCATATACAGTCTCAATATATTAAATATTCAGTTGCAGATATGAAATGAAGAATAAACAGATGATGCCGTTTTCATATTTTGAACCCAGGAACTAAAGTTTCAGCCACAGAAATAAAATACACCAGCCATTTAACATGTATATTTCGACAACCACTCCCCTATATTTGCTTAGATAAATATAAGTGGAATTGATAATACTTATATGAGCAATATGCAAAGTTTTGCTTGAATCAGCTAGGGTTGAGCATTATATAATAAAAACGTTATTTAGCGGCCACCGAAGCGCGATAACAGTTGAGCATGAATGCTGGGTTGTATTTCTGCAGATCATAAATATTGCACAAGTATAAATCATTGCATTTGCAAGTTGAGGGCAGACTGGACAGTGGGCAGAGACCACTTGACCACCAGGTCCATGAACCCAATAAATCTTCAGTCCACACAATTGATCCTGGCAAGCCAAGTGAAAAAAGCAAAAAATAGAAGCGCTCCGGGGAGCAGCCAAAACTTACCATCTTAAGGCGTAGTCCGGGCTGACCCAAGTTATAGCTTTGCTTTCCTTGCTGTGTCCTGTGTTAAATCATCTGCACGCTTTTCTTGTGTTGACTCAATTACATTTTCTTACTTCAAGGGTCCCAGCAATTGCATTTTTAACCGACTGGTCAAGCTGATATTCTATCGCATTTTGTTAATTGCATGTTTGGTTGCGTTTCTTGGTCGTTTAAAATGCTTATCACAAATGAGATTACAGTGACTTGGAGGGAATTTTACACAACACCTCATGGACCAATTGTTTTTGGCAGTTTTGGCAGTTACACTTTCTTAAGTACCAATATTAATTTGATTTAAGCTTTGGTAGCACAATGCTCTAATAAAATAAGAAAACTTGTGATTCCGGGTACAGAGAGAGATTAAGTTTGCCTTTTAGAAGAATATACATTTCCAAAGATGTACAACTCAACCGGTAAGACAGATTTTACTGGTCTTAATATCGAAGTGGCCTTAATAGAGATGTACTATATTAAAAATTCATTTGCAAAGGGTCCAGTTTATAGTCAAAACATTGGTTGTCTCAACAGTGAGGAGGTCCTAATATTGAGGTTGTGTTAATAGTGAGGTGGGGTTGATGATGAGGTAGTCTCAAGAGTGAAGTGGCTTTTGCAGGGCTGAGTTCCACTTTATAAGCACCCTATACATAACTTTGCAATCACTTTAATCAAAACAATATTATAAGTACATTGTATCAGCCCAATAAGAAATAGCCAACTGTCAATCGTCCTATTTGTGCCCATGGTGGATGTAGATCTCATTTGTAGAATACATAATCATACTGGATACATACCCCTACAAATACAATATGCTTCATTTGGCAGACATCTCACATCCTCATAGCCCAGGCACCGACTTCTCAGCCTAACTGTATTTGCAGCACCTTGGCTGACATTTCTGAGCCCCACCTCTCCAATTTGTGTATATTACTTACAGGAAACAAGAACCCTTTGTGCTGCAGATTATGCACTACTGAACGGGAAGTCTGTCAACTTAGTTTGTCTATGACTTTGTTAGACCGCTCATGGTGGTGAAAAAAATAGCAATGATATGTTATATTCGCCTGATGGTAAATTTTGAGTTAATGAACCTCACTAGACAAAGACTATTTTGCTGTATTCTCCACTCATCCAGCAAGGATCTTGGACAGCTGGGTGTATGTTGGGTCGCTTCTGAGTATGTTGGATGGCTGGAAGGTATGTTGGATGGTTGCATTGTATGTTATGCAATGAATGGATAATATAAGCAATGGTGCATGGTGTGTCATCCTATATTTTATAATATCAATGTTCAATGTTTCAATATTACTGGGTCTGAAGCTTAGTCAGTTTATATGACCAGCTGTAGGCAGATGTAATGATGAGACAATAAGTCTTGAGCTCAATTATATATATTTCATCCTCTGACATTGCTATAAAATAATTTGTTGTGGTAGGACCTATCTCAGTGGTAGCACGCTGGGCTTGGTCCCGGGTTCGATTCCCGGCTGAGCCCAAGTTGGATGGCTGTTTCATCTTTTATCTCATTGACATGGTCCTTGCCTGTCCTAATTAGACCAGCAGGTGCCGAAATACAGGACATAATGCCTAATCCACATTCCCACCAACATTAAAGTATTTGTCAAAAATGTTCAAATTAAAATAATTGCAAATCGTGATCTATACAGGTCTATTACTAAAACTTACGCATGCTACACTCAAGATTTTTGTATCTTTACCAACTGTTTATGTTTGATTAATTTTCAAAGATACACAATGCAATGAATTGCTTTCCATATCTCTTCAATATGTAGCCTTCAATTTGTATATTTAAACTGTTGCGTGATCACACGCATCCTTTCAATACAGGAATCGTCTATCTTGACATCCAGTAGAACAAATTTTGGTTGCTAGGAGACATGCAATCTCAGGGGTTTTGTCATAAAAATAAAGCATTTTTTGGTAAAAATGACAATTTTATTTTTATTTGCTGACCTGTTTCTGAATTTTGTAACCTTGTAGAGGTAATTGATTGCTCATTATGCTTCATGATTTCTCTTAATGATGAAGAATGTTGTGTGATAACATTGGAATGGTCTAGTTGTTAAGGCATCTAACAGCACTTATCGGGATACTGGGTTCGAATCTGGTTTAGAAGGCAATATCTACAAACTAATTTCCATCTAGCAACCATACACATGGTACCCCTAGTCTAAACTGAGTGAAGTAAAAGCCACAACATTTGGCTAAATAGGTCCCATGGTATGGTTTAATGGATTTATTTATTTATCACTGTATGTATAATGGCTTCAGACTAGTATAGTACTCCAATAAACTCTTAGTCTTAAACGAGCTAGACCCATAACTAAAGTCTTTGCCCAAATTTGGAATTTCAGGTTTTTTATTGTAGTGTCTTCCAATGCATATTACTGTTATAGCTTCATTATTTATGAGCAATACTTTAGCTCTGAGACAATACAAATTACTGCAAATAGATGGTATTCCTTTCATAGAAATAAGGAACTTCCTTGGCTAACTCCCAGCAACCCTGGGTCAGATGCTACATTGAGTGTGATTTGCCAGGGTAATTTATTTCCATATTTGGGGCGGCTAACAGGGTACCCAGTCCACAGTCAGTTACAGCAAGGGGCATGTACAGCATCTTAATTCATCCCAAATGCGCAAAGGCAGCTTACAAACATCGATCTGTAATGGGCTGGATCAGGCAAGATGCGACTGGCCTTGTAAGTGACCACTGGTCAGTTTGAGCTACATCCGCACAAGTAATTTGGTCATCCATAAGACGGACAATGGTCATCTCCAAAGTGGATGGGTTTCATTATGGACTAGACAGCTTATGAATTGTAAAAAAATTAATGGCATAGAATCAGGGAAGTTCTGTAGCAGGTGGGTGGCCAAGTGATTACCGCATTGGCTTGTTAGCAAATAGGCACTCTGCTGAAGGTCCTATACCTGGGTTCGATCCTCGGCCTGGACTCTCTTCATGAGCTACATCCCAGCTGGCTGGATTTCAATCGCATAAGACGTTAAATTAGAGGTGCTTTGCACGCAGTGTCTATGCTGGCAAGCAAGAAGTTTAACCACATGGACTTAAATTGTGACATGGTAAAGACTCTAAGCTTATCAGCTCGTCATGATGTATATCTCTAGCTAAGCTAATAAGCTACGGACCACTAGCATTGATACCATACAATACAAAACAATACTTTATTGTATTACAATACAATATAATACAATACCATATAATTCAATACCATATAATACAATACAATAAATAGTAGGAAAATTTAATTGAAAGTGCTTAAATGCAATCTATTTGTAAATTCGATGAACACACAAAATATTTAAATCATTGGGATGGACAACAGATTTGGGCTAATTATATTTTTAAAGTCAGTTGACAAAATGAGATTATTTTGGTGCTTATTACGAAGGTTGAAAAAGTCTCAAAAAGTTTTAAAAGAGACAGACCCTGCTAGTAAGAACAACTTAAAGGGAATCTTTAAACTGCCCCTTTTTAGTAGAGGACCCTGCCATAGAGTCTGTGACCATTTTCTCCGACCGAAGGTTTCAGTGTTGGAAAAGTTCGGGCTAACTCCACCAGATGGTCAAATCTTAAATGGCTGCCGAAAAGCTTATTTTCGCTCTATCTCTACTTAGATATAATTTTGGCATCAAAATATATGTTTCCGAGGTCAAGGAATTCAATGGACATCATTTTAAATTTGTATATTGGACACCAGGCTGTGTTATTTGGCTGTTTTCCTGTTGCTCATATAAGTCCATTTTTCACTCCTATGTATACTATTGAGAAGCAATGAAAATTCTGCAATAGAAGGCCTTTTGGTGAATTTTCATCAATATTGATGAACAATTCCAACTTAGTTGTCCTAATGATAACCTTGGGTAGTGTTTACAAAGGTCAAAATGTAGTCGCCATTGCCAGAAATTGTATCTTTTCTTACATCGTATGACATTGAGGAAATTCTGATGGTTAAACCTATGTTTTTAAGATCAAGGAATGGAATTAAGGAACTTTGAGTGGTTTTCAATTCCTATTTATAGCCTGAATGGGAGAAATTATAATATTGGATTGCAAAAATGGCTTTCTCTTGAATATTGGCGGGTTTCATCAATGCTGTTAATTTGAATCCGTGCCTGCAAAATATTTGCAGGGTTGTGGATTAACATGGGACACTTTCTTAGGTATATGACAAATATCTTAATTTGTAGGGACAATTTTCTTAATGTTTATGCTTGATTCAGTGTCATGCAGCTAGTACCTACTCACATTTCACTGGATTTGTCCTTATACTTCTTTGCAATCCTATACCTAAAATTCCACCTTTTTTGTAATTAAATCTGACTGATACTTGTTTTGTTTCTTTCATACTCCAAAAGCCCCTCTATGATTTATGTAAAAGTTATTTCCAAAACTGTCATCAGTATGTTAATTACAATAATGCAAAATCAGACCTCTTTCAAATCAATACAGGAGTTCCTCAGGGATCCATACAAGGAACTTTCCTTTTCCTAGTTTATAGAAATGATTTTTATAGATCCTCAAACTTCTTCAATTTCACCATTAATGCTGATGACACTACTATATTTGGAAGTCTAGAACAATCTGCTTCAACAAGATCAAAAGATGTCGAATTACTTATAAACAATGAAGTACTTTAAGTTAATAACTGACTAAAAGCAAATATACTTTCTGTGAACGTTGATAAGACCAGCTTCATGATCATGATGATATACCATTTACCAAACAAAACTTTACCAGAATTAAATCTAAATTCTAAAATAAGAAAAACAGGCAATTAGATTTTCTAGGAATTGTTATTGATGAAAATTTAAGCTGGAAACCACATATTGAAGAAAATGGAAAGAAAATTAAATAAGCACCTTGCAGTGACAAGTAGATTAAAACACTACTTACCTGGTAATACTATTTTATTAATATATAATTCTCTGATAATATCTCATTTTATATACAATATAAGTCTATGTGGTCAGAAATCCAGCTATATTACAAAATTACAAAAGAAAGCAATGAGCAATATATCCAAGAGCAAATACAATGCCCATACTGACCCAATTTACAAAGAGTTCAACATCTTGAAATTTATCCACATAGTCAAACTTCATGATTGGAAATTTGATTACAAAATGATAATTCAAAACCTTCCAATTTACTTCCAAAATATGACATTACCTCCTGTACTGATGTTCACACATATGAAACTAGGGGACGATCCAGATATGTTCCTCCAAAGTTAAAATATCAAATCTCCAGTGCTAGTATCAAACATCGCATCCGGAAAATGGTTAACACAGCAACCTCAGATATCACTGAAAACCATTCACTCACAGTTTCCACAGATTTTTCAATTATCTCAAAAGGATGTTTGTCAGTGCATACCAATCGACGACATGCACATTTCAAAATTGCTATGTTTGTGCATCAAAAAAGTTGGAGAAATGCTAAATATAAGTATTTAACAACAAAACGCACTATGATAATCATATTATATGGTGGTCCACATGCTAACGACATCAAATGCCTTAATGTGGGTCTCCATTGGCTCAGATTGTATTGTTTTTTTGTATAATTCATACTGTACTGTATTTCTGTCTGAATAAAAGTTATCTGTATCAAAACATTCTATTTTTTTACTAACTTATACTGTTATTATTATTTATTTCCTTTTTTATCTAGCATTATAATATTAATATTGTATAAATTTAAGGTGGCTCCTAACACAGCCCACTGAGGTTCTTTGGGGTCTCCTGGCAAGATTAACACCCATAGTATATATATAATAATTTTAAATTGATCATGCCACAAATAAAATATCATGCTGTATTCTTGTTTAATTGCCAAATAAATAATTTTCAATTCAATTCTATTATTATTTTCAATTCAAAACAGGGCAAGGCACATGTACAACAACATCCGCCAAAGTAATGGAATTGGAAAGGATTTGGCAGCCTGATTAGTTAACCTGCATACATAGCACAAAGATAAAATGTTGATTTGACCTAATAATGAAGTCCTCATTTGAACTGTGGCCTAATCAGAGAGGTGATCTTGAAGCAGGCTTCTATAGTGTTCATTTAATCTGTTGATCATCATAAGTGATGTGGTGGACACTCCCATGTTTACAAATGGTCATCTAGTGAATACTGATGATAAAAATTGCACCACCCATATCAAGAACAATGCCCTCACCCAAGTACTCCTGAGACAGCACCGGCAACTTTGTCAAACTTTTCAGTTGTTCATTTTATGCAGAGAATTTAAGAGATTTAATTTCAGTATTTTCATAATGGCCAATTATTCATTGTAAATGTTGTTTTCTGATGTTATCAGAATTGTGGTCAACATCTGGGGATTAATGACTGAAACACCCAAGGCTATTAGAGGCAGAATACATGTATGGGAAAGTGTGTTGAGGGAGGGACATTTTACTCTATTACTTTAAAACTCTTGAATTAACTCGAAGGCAATGAAATTTCAGCTTCAAATTCCAGCTGAAAACGCAACAATTTCTAAATTTTTATTAAAACATTAATTAAGAAGTAAGTGCAGCTAGGTGAAATTCCACACAACTTGTCTATGAATGGTAAAGATGGGATGGGAGTGTTTTCACATAAGTCAGTGCTGACCCCCCAAACTCAGCTGAAAGATTCCTTTGACCACATTGAGTATCTTAAAGGGCAGTATCGACACACTTAGAAATTTAGAAGCTCACAATACGAACAGCTGAATGGTTTTTCTTAGCACCTTTTATTCAAAGCTCTGTGCTGAAACCATAAATATACACTTTGACTTCATGGAGAATATATAGTGACTGTATAGACTATAAAGTGACACCAAAGTCATTCGGAGGGGATTGAACTTCGGCAACTTTGACAGAGCAGCAAAATCCATCTCCATGATAAAAAAGATGCAGATTGCTCTGAAGCATGTCATCCATCATGTGTTGCAGCAGTCAGGTTTTAAGGAGATGGAATCTCATCTCATAAATCTTTCATGACACTAACCACTCTGACCAGTAGTGACCAGTAGGGTCCAAGACTGACCAGGAATGACCAACACTGACCTACAGGGGGCATGGATTGCCTGGCCTGGCCACTGGGCAGTCTTGTGATGACAGCCATGAATACACGATGCCTGATCTGATGAAGGGTTACAGAGTGTGATAAAATCCAGGGTTAACATATTCAAGATTTGTGGGAGTAGAACGGAGCTTATGGCGAATAATCTCTCTTCCTCAGGAAGACTCACGCTGTTAATGCGATCATGAAGGCTTACTTAAAATAATTTCTTTTCACAGGCATTTTTGTGGTAAATAGGTGTTTTTTGTGATGAAAGAAAATCAGGTACATGTTTCAAGGCTTGTTTTATGTTATCCTGCTTTTGAAAATACAGAGAATTGTTCGATATTAAAAGCATTACATTATCCTTTCATTATTAAGGTTTTAACTTAAAATACTGCATTGTTCTGTATTGTAAACTGCTTGAAATCGGCCCTACATGTCTTCTTCATTCGCGTCACGCAACTATGTCTATGTCTCAATGATATATTGGTCTGACGACTGACGCTCAGCCAGCTTATATATAACCAGTTGGCAGAGGATGATGTAATGATGAGATGATAAGGCTGCTTGGGAGTCCACACCGTGCTTCATATTTACCCAACAGGAGATTTTGCTGGGCTCAGCACAAACACCATGAACAAGGCATCTCTATAATTTAACAAACATGTATAATGCAGTTGATATCCATGTAGCTGGAATGTAGCTCATGAGGAGTAAAGTGCCTGAGCTGGGGATAGAACCCGGGACCTTCAGCAGAGCTGGTAAGTATGGAATTGGCAGATCTGTGCTGAGATGTGTTTTCTGTAGCATAAACAGGTAACGTGTAGGTAAATTTAGGTAAGCCAATATCCCTAATATATCTAACTTAAATTATTATTTACCTGTATGACGCATACATGCCAGTCACATGGAATACAGAGTGACCTTGAGGTACAATTTTTTGCAGTTTTTAATTTTTTTCCACCGAACTTTTCTCCATACTGTAGGTGTTTCTATCATATTATGTTGTTAAAAGGTCAAAGAGGACATTGACACCTGGCAGTGACCACGTGACCTTTAAGGGGGTTAAAGCCTTCCTGGCCCTTTAGCGAGAATTTTCCAAAAAGTCACATGACCTTTTGGTGCCTATTGTGCCACAGAACAACATTTGTGCAACTAATGCTAAAAGCTAGGCCAGTTCATTGGGTGATTCAGTTGGGGGAGCACTTCATTTAATTAGGCAATGGCAAGAGCAGAAATTAAGCTGACTGACGAGAAACAAATATATTGTTTTCATAGTATGGTGAAATATGTAGTAAAAGTAGTAGTAGCAGTAGCAGTAGCAGTAGCAGTAGTAGTAGTAGTAGTAGTAGTAGCAGTAGTAGTAGTAGTGGTAGTAGTAGTAGTAGTAGTAGTAGTAGTAGTAGCAGTAGCAGTGGTAGTGGTAGTAGTAGTAGTAGTAGTAGTAGTAGTAGCAGTAGCAGTGGTAGTGGTAGTAGTAGTAGTAGTAGTAGTAGCAGTGGTGGCAAAATTATTATTAGTAGAATACTAAAGTTTTGAGGAACAAGATACCATTTTATTGCTTAAAAAAAGGGGGGGGGGCAATATTCTATTATTTGTGATATAAAAGAAGGAAAACTATATCATGTGTGCATAATGTGAGCAAAACAAACATATGAGCTCATAATATATCATGTAAAAATTGAATATAATATTTTATGCATAACCACATTTATGACATTAACCAAATAAAGTCATTAGAAAATTGAAAAACTTTTTTTAATTATGTTCCTCTCTTTTATTTGATATGATCAATAAAGCCAATTGCCTGCCATTTAATTGTGTTAATAATTTGACATTTCCTAATATTGTACAAACATCGAATTAATTACCAAGGCAAAATATCACGATTCATGGAACTTAATTTCCATATGACAAGATTTTTTTACATTTAATAATCTTATTCATTGCAGATTTTCTCAATTATTAGTTGCTGCATCGTGAATCTTCGAATTACATGTCTACACGATTGACTGGAAACGATATGTCCTGATTGTGAGACAATTTCAAGTATCAGTCTTCATTTAATTTGATATCATTATTGTCAAATTTTTTAGATTGTCAAATTATAGTGAATCAGACATAGAACACATGCTAATTGCAAATGGATATTCAGATGTTCAATTTAATCAATAAATAAATAAATCAACTAATCAATATATCAATAAATCAATCAATCAATAAATTAATAGATCAATAAATCAATCAATGTTAGAAGACAGTAAAGAACATTGAGATAAAGAACTTTGAAATATATCAATACGTACAGTATGTTTTTCAAAAATTTTGTGAAATCTTCATAATGGAAATGTTTAGTGAATGATACTGCCTTGCCGTTTCATAGCAATTGTTTAATTGTGAACCACAGTCCGGCATGGCCAAATGTTCTACGTGTGCTTTCCATGTGGTGGATAAATGCATGGTTTTTGCCTGATTATGATTAGGCGAACACCATGCGTTTTCCATGCGTTTATCCAACTCATGGAAAACGCACGTGGCACATTTGGCCATGTACAAGTCCTTGACCAATCTGTTTCCAATAAAACCCAGACGAGAGATTACAGTAGGACACTTTCGCTGCCCAGAGGTACAACGCCATTGCCCCCGTCTTGGGAGACAGAACTATCCGTCTTCAAACTCCCATTGTGTTTAGCATCCGACCCATTGTTAAGCGTCACCCGATTGCCTTTGTCGCCATGGTAGCCATTGGTATGACGTCCATTGTTGGTTTTGTTCTTTGCTGCGACGTCATTGTTTTGGTCATCATACGCTCTGTTGGCAAACTCCATCTGGCGGTGATCCCTGGAGTTAATGATCTGAACGAAAAAATATATTATCGTCATTTGTAAAAGGCAAGCAAACTAATCCAGTAAGGCTTATGCACACCAACATTATATTACTAGAACAACAGGCCCCAGTTCTCCTGGAATTGTGTCATTCTTAAATCAGTAGATAGATAGATAGATATATAGATAGATTCTTGCCGCTATCGAGGATTGATTGATGAGGTGAGAGAGAGAGGAGAAGTCCGCCCATGTTACACATTTACCCCATGGGTGGGGTCTTTTACTTGCCTCAGCATAGACACTGAGTACAAGGGACCGCCAATTTAAAGTCTCATCCGAATGACATCCAGATGAAGAGTGCCCTGGCCTGGGAGTGAACCCATTATTACGTTTAAAGCCTCACTTTGGAGTTAAAACATACCTTTCCTTTGGCCTTTTTCATCTTTTTACTTTTCATGATTGTTCACACTCAAAAAGAAATCTCTTTATCCACGAAAGTAGAACAATATTATTACATTGCTTCATGCTAACCAGTTTTACAGGGTTGCCTTTAAAGCACTCACATCGAGAAAGAACGAAACCCAAACTTTGACTTTATTATAAAAAGATTTAAATACTTAGCGAGTTCTACTCACGTAATTGACCTTGCTGTCGTTGAGATGTCGTCGGATGGCAATGACAACAATGACGATTATAATCACTCCTATGATGAAAACGAGGCTTCCGACCACCGCTCCGGCAATCACTTCTTTCGGGACTTTGGTTGACGCGGTGTGGACTGATACTTCTGCACGACCTGGAGAAACATCGATTGACAAACTTTTCATCATCAAGAGTGGATGATATTCTGCATCATAAGATTCAGGAAAACTACAAACATTGACACTTTTCTGAATATATTAGAATTTTTCTGAATATATTAGAATTTTTCTTTTCTATATTTAAAGGTGTACACACACTTCAAGCTTAGCTTTTGGTGTATTCCTGAAATCTGTATTATTTTGTTAAATATCTAATAATTCTTATTCTATTCTTCATCTGTTCAATAATTATAAAATCAATTACAATTTCAAACTTCTGCAAATTAATAATAACATATTGTATTATTCTTTTATCAGTGACTTACAAAGCTGCTCTGAAAATGCCCCCTTCTTTGAAGTTGTCCCTTGGGGGCATTCTAAGCATGACCTTTGACCTTCCAAACCCTGGTAGTACCCCTGTGGACAGATGACACATTTCTTTTCTTCATCATCGAAGTATGTTCCGACTGGACACAGCACTGAGGCGATAAAGAAATCAGGGATAAATCATGGAAGAATGCTTTTTCTATAGAATACATGCTTATACTTCAAAATAATAATCAAAACATTAAGTTCACATGTTGAAGGTGCTAAGTTCAATTCTTGAGTCCTGACCCAACCACTCTTCGTGAGCTACATAAGATGGTTGTTTTTGGTGGCATGAGATGTTAAATTGATGGTGCCTTACACTTTGTGTCTGTGCTGAGGCAAGTAAAAGACCCCACCCATGGGGTAAATGTGTAACATGGTGTGGACTCGCAGCCTATCTCATCACTACATGTGCCTCTGTCAGCTGACAATATTTAGCTTAGTTTGAAATAAATAACAAAACGAAAACTTACAACAAGTATTTGACAGACGTTGCTCGTTCTCAGCGCACCTCAAGGAAATGTTCTTCAACGACACTTGCCTACCATGTAAAGTTTGTCCATTGCTCCGGACGAGCAATCGTCCGTTTTCAGCATCCTGATTCATCTGTTGAAGAAGTTGCGTCAGCTGTTCATGGTACGAGATGTCCGTTGCACTGGAAAGAATATAAGCGGAAACTATAACACCGCTATCTACAGTTAGTTTCATAAAATATGGTCGATTCAAGACAGCAGTAGTGACCTATTCCTGGCTGTAGTTATAACTGGCTAAAGCAAGTGTTATAGTTTCCACTTCTGTCTACTCCTAACTTATAGGCGCAGGTAATGACTTACTTCTGAACTCCTTCAATTTCAAATGTTATGATGAACTGCCGCAGTCGGGATCTTCGATGCCTCGTAACATTAAGATTTACCGAAGGAATGAAATCTAACAGACGGAAATATTTCTGTTCGAACAAATGTTTAACTCCGGCATCAATGTCTCTTTCCTTACTAACAGATCCAAGATGAGGAATGACTTCAAAGGATCCGTGGAGCCACCACCTTAAGGTCCTCATCTCTGAAAATATTCAAAAAATATTCGTTCCGTTCGACTGCTACTATGACAAAGGCAATAAAGGCTAAATGAATACGGCATGTATCTTTTCTAAGAATTTACGTAGTATATTTTTAATTCTGATAATAATAACATAAAAAAAAATAAAAACAAGGATAAAAATAAAAATATACATATATATAATGAATAATGGGTGATATTCCATGTATTATAATATTAATATTGCATTAATTTAAAGTGGCCCCTAACACAACCCACTGAGGTTCTTTGGGTCTCCTGGCAAATTTAACATTAATAGAACATGTAATAATTTAAAATTTATCATGCAAAAAAAATAACAAAATATCATGCTGTATTCTTATTTAATTGCCAAATAAATTATTTTCAATTCAAAGTCCAAATATGCTGATAGCATCAGGATGTAAGAATGTACAATTGCACATGATACTTTAGTGTTTATGTATCATTCTGAATAAAATGTTATTTAATGTCAATATTATGGTTAGTCTATTACTAATTGCATTAATGGGGAGAAAAAGTACAAGAGGTCATTGACACTGTCGCAGATTTGTTTGATGATGTCATTTATATTGTGACGTCATCCATTGAATATTTAGGAGGTGACGTCATCTTAATGTATTTTTATGTGCTGCGGTTGTAGTGCCCCCTGTAGTCTATGTTATTTTTTCTCCCCATTGCTTCATAATTCTCGACAAAATCTCTCTTCGGAAAACACCTTTTGAGACTTACTGATGCAAGCAAAGTTGACAAAGCCTTCGGGAAAGTCAGGTTTCCAATCGCCGTCATGATTGCAAGTGTACGCTTTGTGTATATTCATATTCGTGTTGAGCATATATCCTTCCTGACAGGTCAATTTGCATTGCGCTTCAAGTTTTAATTGTTTCTGTGTATGGTTTCTGAAGTCGACGCAGTCCAACTTGCCGTGTTGAGGTGTCGGGGGTACAGGGCAGCGTGTATCTGAATATTGAGAAAGCGAAAGAAATTCACACAATTATCAAAATACAGTGTAATATTCAACTATCTAAATTGACAACTCCTTACACTATAATAACACCAGATACTTATAAATTTAAAGATTCATCATGCACAGTAATTGGTCTACTTTCATGTCTATCTAGCAATGTTGCCAAATCGCATAGTCTGTCCTTCCACCATAACCTCCAGGTAATTTATTTATGACTACTATGCTGGTGACTTATGTGGTCTCAACACTGCTTATCTGGTGAATTTGGATGTAGCGGAATTATCTCAGATAGTGAACAGAGACTGTGAAGCCAATTGCTACACACAAGAAGATACTCTCACAGGAACAGCTATTAGAGACTTAGTTCTTGTCTCACAAGGACAGTTGTTTTCAATTATGGACAGACAAGATGCTTTACAATTTCTAAATTTTTTATGTACAACTTGATTTTTATTTTTACTTATATATATATACTTTTTTTATATTGATGCTTCCATAAACTGTTTGATTTAATTTTGTACTATGTAGGTACGAATAAACATAATAATAATAATGACGATGCAATAAACCAAATAAAAGTCCAAATGCTAAATGTTTCGGGTGGATTCGAATGTAATAATACACAGACTGTAAACTTCATATATGCAAACTTTCAATACACGCGTAATTTACTTATATAACACAATAGAATCTCTCTAGGTGGCCCCACGGTAACGAAAAGTTTTCTTAGTGGGGTTCCTGCCATAACGTGAAATCGTTGTCATTATAATGATCACGTTCATGTAAAAATTGCAAATAAATGTATCTGATTCTGAATCTATATCCATGGTTGCATCTTACCTAATAATCTAACATCAATGAAGAAACTGCATTGTGCTCCATTGCTTGAAAGGTCTGTGACATAATAAGATACTTCATGCCTGCCAGTTGTAAACTGATCTCTGATTGGTCCATTCAAACGAGGCTTCGAAGAGAGACCTACATTGTCATTGGCTGATGGTGAAGGCCAGGGGACTGCAGTGCTGCCATCTTTTGTATATGTTGTTATATTTTTGGGGCATGTTATTTGAGGAGGTGTCTCATCTGAAGTGAAAACAAAATGGCTCAAAAAAAAAAGAAAAAGTTTAACTAAATGCCATCTTTCAATACAAATCAAATTAATTATACTAATCAAATAAATGCTCATACATAGACAGAAATGAGCCAAGCTAATTCGGTGTCATATTTAGCAATGCAGCCTGACATGGTTTGTTTGAACGTGACTTTTATGGGTGATTTAACTACTAAATTATGTTCACTGTGTGTCGTCACCTCACAGCCCAGTGACCTAATTATGTACATGTTTTGCTCCTTTAATCATCTAAAGTAAATTAATCAATGTTTCTTATAGTCTATAGGCTGGCGTATGGTAATAAAGGTCTAACAATGAAATTACAGATGTATTAGATGTTTATGTGCTGAGTTTACGCAATTCTTGTTCTTTTTCAGGTAATTCAGAAATTGCCTAAACTCAAAAATATATCAATCCATTTCTCTTGTATTTTTAAGAAGATTTCTTATACTCAGCCCATCGGCTACATTTTTAACCAATAATTTTGCCACTTAACTAGCGAAGAATATCCACAATTAGGTCACTGGGCTGTCAGGTGACAGCACACATGTAGGTCACAGACACAACAGACTAAGCAGCTGACATTGTCATGACCCCAGCCAGGCCCATTTTTAGGACAAGAGTGTAGAACTGATTATTTTCTTGAAATGAATGGTAAAATGAGACATGCGAATGCACCCACCTTTTACGTGAACAACAAGATCGCATTCACCGTTGTCCATGCTGCCATCTGGTGCCTGAGCTTCAGCTTTCACTTCAATTTTCTGCGACGCATTTTGCCCTTTTCCGCTCCACCAGAATAACGTCATTTGCGGAAATTTGGAAACTTGAATATCCCTGTTTATTCTTCTGTTGTCGACAATCTGGACAAAAAAAAAACAAGAGCATTTCAACGTAACGTGCCATGCAAAACAGTGCTCCATCAAAAATATATCAAATAAACAATTGCCTTATTACACTTTAGGTAAAAAAAGTGCTTAGGTAAAGTTCAACATTCATTACTTAATGTCAATGCATCTGTGTACTTTCCATGATTTCCTGATCATTTATTCATTGATTTATCATAGATAAGATAAGGTAAGATAAGATAATAGTTAAGAGAAGATAAGATAAGATAAGCGTTTATTCAGCTGAGTGATAACACGAGGAATTTTTAATTTTATTTTTTGAAGATAATAATATATCAACTCTCTAATAAAGAATGAATTAATGAACAAATGCACAATACCATCTGTTGACTCAAATTGAGTCCAATTGTAATTTTCACTAACATTTGAAGTTACATTAGTTCCTTTTAAGTGTCAAAAAGATCATAAACTTTATAAAAATTTAAAGCACCTTAACAGTAGGAGAATACTCCACATAAGCTTCATCCGAAGGGAGGACCAATGTAACGACCTCTGTCGGACAACCTTCAATCATTAACGGAGCCTCGGTATCAGTCAGACAAAGGGGGCAGCACTGTCCAGTGGGGTGCACCTGGTTTCCTGCGGAACATTCCAGAACAGGACATTTTGTCTTGGAGCATATCGCTTGGCCATATTCGTTTGTTCGAGATGGTTTGATAGAACTACACTGGCATCTGAAAAATGAGGTAAGTAAGGACTCAAAAATATCTTCAATTTACTAGTTAAAAGTAGGATAGTGGATTGAACCAACAAAATTACAATTAATCATTAGATTCTGTGGGGTGTTTTACCTGCCTCAGCATGGACATTGAGTACAAGGCACCTTCAATCTAACGTCTCATTCAGTCCAGCTGGGACGTAGTTCATACACCCTTTACATACAGCCGCCATGTTGGCATTTTTGCCTCATTGACCTCTCTTCAGTAGACAATGGCTAAGGTGAGGTCACAGAGTGCAAGAACAATGGAGAAGTAATGATGTCATAATATATGACATAATCAAATGAGGTCAAACAGGGAATAATATTTCAACATGGCTGCTGTGTGAAAAAAGTGTATGACAGACAGACAGACAGACAGAAAGTATTTTTGACCATAAACTTACAATTTACATAAACAAAAATAATCAAGGAAAACTGGTTATATTATGGTCATAGGAGACATTCACTAAGGCCAAAAGCCGCTGACGTGCATGCCACCTATGAGCCATTTGGTGTTATAATATATGAATATTGGCTACAAATGAAAGGAAAATAGTGGTAAGGATTGCAAGTGCTACAAGCAAGACAATACCAAATTATTATCTATATATTCATTAATTTGTTTTAATCACATGTTCGCTGATGGGCTACCTTGTACTGCATACATAACAGTTTGGATTAGTAGTCTGTTTGATAGGCATTGATATATACCCTTTTTAGATAGAATGATAAACCATAAAGACTATGTGTGCTCATTTTATCTATGATAATTTTTGGTGCTTGATTAATTAGTTGTGGTAATCTATTTTTAATTCAGCTTTTTGACAGTTGGTACCTGAGCCAGGGGATTACTAATAGTCATGAAGAGTAATCAGGCAGGGGATCGAACCAGGGACCTTCAGCGGAGAATGACTCACCTCGTGCAGTTGTCTGGACTGAAGTACTGCCCAACACTGTAAACTTGACCGTCATAGACACAGTGTTCTAAACCTACAGGGTCCACACATTGCATGCCAGGGCAGCCGTCGGCACGACAACACTTCTTGGCGCCATGGCAACTGGTATCTGAGTTGCATGGGGAAGTGCAGGGGACAACGGAACTCCTTGAAGACGGACAATCGCCTGGTTTCAAACCTGCTCGTCAACAAATATTATAAGATTAGTTTTGGGCAGGAAAAGTAATTATCCAGTATATCATTTGCACTAAACGCAGAAAGTTCAGAAGCTCTTTTGCCCTTTCAAAAAGTAACTTCCAATGGTAAAATCTTGTTGTGAAGGCTCCGATAGCATGCAACACTGAGCCAACAACGGACCGATATTTCTGTTGCGATGCCAAAGATAACAACAGCGCAACATCGACTGACAACGGCCAATGTTGAAATGATGTTGATACAATCTGGATGCTATCAGAGGCCTGATTTGACACGATACATGGCAGCAATCTTATATTGTGTCCTATCATAAATAATGATTTAACGATATTTATTACACATATAGTAAATTTTAAATTGATCACAAGCATTTGCCGATCAACGTAACACTGTCAGTACTTTCTCTATTAGCAACGAAAATGTATTACTGTTCCCGGCAAGCGCCTGTGTTTAAATCCATAATGTATTGATTTATAATTGATTGATTTATAAATACTCCGAATGATATCACCTGAACAGACTTTTCGCTGCCAATCCCAGGTCAAGCCATCTTCGCATTCACAGCTCGTAGCTCCCTCTAGTGAGTGGGATCCTTGGGGACATGCAGTGCACCCTTTCGGCCCTATTTCAGCCTTGAAATGATTTTTGGAACATTCTGTTGTTTGCAAAAAGAAATGTGTCAGTTAATGAAGAGTGAAGGACGTAATTATATGACGAGGAATGTAAGAAATGTCCTTGGGTTAAGGAATGGCATTGTGAAAAGTGTAATACCAGAGGAAAGAAATTGCATTTCAAGAGATTCTCTCTTGACAGACAAAATGTGGTTATCTATTATCTGAAAGGAAAAATACTGAAGCCTTGTTGAGATTATTGAACGCAAAAAGTGCCTTTCCGAAAGACTCAAGACACTTCATTTGCTGCACATCGCACACATATATTTCATATGAAATTAATATTTTTCAACAAATATACTGATATTTTATATCAAATATTCAGAAATGTGCATATTATGAATGAACATCATAATGGCAAGTGCAAAGGGCTACATTTGGAGTAGACTTAATGCAAAAATTGGAATTCTTAGCTTGCAAGTATCGACAAATAAACTGTATCAAATGGTAGCCATTTTGTTCTTCATTTTGTTCGTTGTCAATCTACAATGAACGCCATTAAGATTACAATGCCCTCCCCCTTAATGGGGTGAGGGCCTAGCTCAGTGGCAGTGTGCGGGGCTTCCAACCACTGGGTCCCGGGTACGATTCCCAATCAAACCTAAGTTGGATGGCTGTTTCATCCATCATCTCATTGCCCTGGTCCCTGGCTGTCCTAATTAGCCCATCAGGTGCAGAAATACAGGACATAAAAGCCCTAATCCACACCCCAATCACCCCTCCCCCCATTTAATGAAACTATATTCGACATGATAAAGAGGTATTCGACCAATTGGTTTTCAGTATGTAGTAGGGTATATGTAGTTCCACTCGTTCAGAAAGCATTCACTTCTGCTTACGGTTGGCGTACAGTGCCCGACGTCGAAGTTGTGGCCGACACCGGAGTTGTGGACTTCAATAGTGACGTCCTGGGGCCGAGCTAAACATTCTGATTGAAAAGGGTGATAGATATCGCTATTATTCTAAATCTTTCTCTGTCAAAATGTTCTGAATCCGCCCCTGGACATCACTATTGAAGTCCACAACTCCGGTGTCGGCCACAACTTCGACGTCGGGCACTGTAATTGATATGTAAACTTTCGTTCACTTGTAAAGTGAAAATTACACTTGATGAGTCATGGGTTGTACATGGACCTATGTTTTGTGTTGAAGTTTAAGCTGCCTTGATGACTCATACTGGCCGTCATGGCAATTAATAATCTTGTCATTAGTGACAAGGTTCAGTATGACTGGGAATGCAAGATCATTACAGTTTGTGGCTCCCTCTAGTGAGTGGGATTCTTGGGGACATGCAGCGCACCCTTTCGGCCCTATTTCAGCCTTGAAATGATTTTTGCAACACCACCTGCCCTCTAGTGATAGAAAATTCAGGTAACAGTGATTGACCTTTCAATAGTGGATTATCACGGAAGGTTCTCTATTTCCGTCAGGTGGCTACGACA
This sequence comes from Alitta virens, assembly GCA_932294295.1. NCBI lineage: Eukaryota > Metazoa > Annelida > Polychaeta > Phyllodocida > Nereididae > Alitta > Alitta virens. The sequence goes on along the minus strand of OW028582.1, from coordinate 783,731 downwards.
GAATACTGCAATTCTTTTGGCTGAAAAAGTTCCAACCCCTGACTGTGATTGGCTAAAGCAAAGTGCATCCTAGCCGCAGTATTTTAAGTGCATTTTAATGTATATTTGACATGTTATCATTTAGTTGATTTCTGTTCTTTCCCAGAAAATGTTATTTATGGAATCAGTTAGGTATGACCTACTATGTCTGAAAAGCAAAATGAGTAATAAGAGGAGAGGAAAGACTTATGTCCTGTTGAATTCAGGGCTACTCAGTGAAAGGACTCTATGGCACCGAGATGAGTCATAACTACCTTATGTGTCATCATGTGATAGAACAGCTATAGTTAAACATATAAGAGAGTGATTCTTAAATGCAGCTTTTAGTAGAAGAAAAGAAAAGTTTACACATCAGTTCCACTAACTGTGACAAAAACATTCCTACAGAATGACTTCGAAATAACCAGGGTGCTCGTTAAAATCGAGTCCGACTACAACCAGCTTCGAAGTGCCACACGGTCATTTAAAGAGTTGTCCTAACCCAAAACTTACTCATACAAGTGGCCTCTGGTCCTTCGTTGGTGGGTGTGTACCCTGGGAGGCACTCGCAGCTGAACTTGACAGTCGCTTGGTAACGAGAACACGTGCTGTTGCTAGGGCAGCCATCTTGGCAGAGGAAGTCATCCGCTGGTAACCAAGGAACATCTGCAAATTGCGAATAAGAATAGGTCCAAATTACAGACAAGGCCATTCTTGTTATTTGGAAAATCTGAACAATATTTGTGTCTAAAATAAGTCAAGGCCTTTCTTATGGCTCTTTAATAAGGTCATGAAAATGTTACTTTACTGTGGAAGCGTATTTGGTTCATAAAGTTCAAGTTACCAACAATGATAAATCAATCAATCAATCAGTCAATCTATCTAACTATCTATCCATCTATCCATCTATCTATCAATCTATCTAATCTATCGGTATATCCATCAGTATATCTATCTATCTATCTAACTATCGGTCTATCTATCTATCTATCTATCTATCAGTCTATCTATCTATCTATCTATCTATCTATCTATCTATCGGTCTATCTATCTATCAGTCTATCTATCTATCTAACTATCGGTCTATCTATCTATCTATCTATCTATCAGTCTATCTATCTATCTATCTATCTATCTATTTATCGGTCTATCTATCTATCAGTCTATCTATCTATCTATCTATCTATCGGTCTATCTATCTATCTATCTATCTGTCGTTCTATCTATCGCTCTATCGCTCTATCTATCTATCTATCTATCTATCTATCAGTCTATCTATCTATCTATCTACCTATCGGTCTATCTATCTATCAGTCTATCTATCTATCTATCGGTCTATCTATCTATCTATCTATCTGTCGTTCTATCTATCGCTCTATCTATCTATCTATCTATCTATCTATCTATCTATCTATCTATCGGTAGATCTATTTATCGGTCTATCTATAGGTCTACCTATCATTCTATCAATCTTTCTGGATACCAATCAATCGTATGAGCAATCAAATAATAAATTAATCAATCTATCAATCTATTTATTTATCTATCTATTTATCTATCCTCCTGACTAGTGAAACACTCATATTGAAGTCAGAATCACTGCAACAGTCCTAAGGAAATGAATGCTTTTAACATCTTATCCCGAAATGTAAATAGACTTTCTTTAGAATTTCATGGCAAATTAAGCAAAGCCGCACTAAATGCAGCCAAGCAACAAACTAGATCCGGCCCCCGTCTGAAATCGCTTTGTCGCGACAGCAGTCAAAATTGATTCTTCTGCCTCGGTGTCTTCGGCTACAAAGGACTTCGCTAAAAGATGCTGAAAGATGACTTTGTTACGACGGATTGATTTTGAGTCTAAACTTGGAATCCTACAGGGCTCCGCTGTAGGACATCAATTATAACTTTAGTAAGCTATTGTTTTTCATGAACAATTAGCATTCATTAATTGATCTCATTTATAGGTATCTTTAAGCATATCTGCTGTGATCTATTTAAGAGTTATTTAATAACCTGAAACCAGTTATTAGAAGAAATTATGCTGTGATGCATATCAAGGCTCAAAAGTGAACTACAATGTACAACCTTATTTTTGGATGTAAAAGTGGCAAATAATTGAGTTTAGCTTGGGTCATTATGCTACATCATTATGTTATATTGAGTTTTACATTTAATAACAAAAAATTATTATTCATTAATCCTTTTTCATTAAATATTGAACAGAGTGAACTTACCATTCATGCATGTTTTGCCATCGCTTGCTAGGCGACGCCCCCGTCTGCACATGCACAGGAAATTGCCAAGTAAGGTCACGCAGAGGTCACTGCAGCCGGAAATAGAAGGGCAGTCTGAAACATGAACCCAGTGAAAACAATGTAGCAACAGGTGCCTCAATATGTTTTTGCATAATCCAAAACGTTTTAGTTTAAATATCTTGAACGTTATTTGGCTGAGTTTAATTAGCACTTTTAGTTGAAGAGCACCCGAAAGTAATCTGCAACATGAACCAAGTTGCAACAATGTAGCAAGTCTTCGTTAACCTTACCATTTACGTTAAATTAGCTTGTGCGGTTATTTGGCTTAGTTTTAATTGGCACTTTACCGGAAAGAGAGCAATTTGGTGGCAAATGAACCGATACAGCCATAGCCTTCTCGCATTGCATGACACCGCTAATTATTGCTCGAAAACTTAAAGCCCTGCAAACAAAACACTCACCTCTGCCCGAATCATTTTCAATGACAAACACGGTAGGCCTCATCAGCCCTCTCACAAGCACTTCCTGTTGACCTGTTGTCATGGAAACCCCCATGATGCTGTGCTCCAGCCAATTAGAATAGATGACCCAGTCGTCCTTGACCTTGAGGTCAAAAATGTGCAAAGGAAGGTTGCGTATGAAGGTCAGCTCATGGCAAGCACTCACTGTGTGTCAAACGGGCAAATTTTTGTGGTCAGTGAGACAATGTTAAAAAAACAAATCCACACACGCACAATTTTTGGTATGCATTAAACTTGATCAGCCAAAAATTCTTGCGATGAATGTACATTTTTGTTCTTAGCATTTTCTGTCAACTGAGCAAACAGAAATCCCATGTCTCACATTTCAACAGTACAGAAATAATATTCACCATTTGATAATTGACACTTGAAGACAGTTCTTTTCCCAGCATCCCCCACATACAGCACTTGATTATCTAGGTCAAGGTGAAGGCCATTGGGCTCCCTCACTTCTGCTTCTAACAAGGTCAAGGTCATATTCTTATTTAGGTCATACTGGCCCACTTTTGGAGGCTTTCCCCACTCAGTCCAGTACAGCATGCTGACAAAAAAAAATCAGGCATTACTAGAGTATTTAATTGAATTGAAATTTACACTTTAAAAATGTTCTTTTTTAACAAAATAATGACCGCACCCCCTTTTGCCATCCACTTGAATTGCACGAGGTTTAGATAGACCAATCATGTGGTTTCGAACGAATGAACCAATCAGATCCTTCGACACAATTGAACCAGAGTTGTACTCGGTCCAAAACAGTCTCTGATTGGTCAGGTCAAGGGCCATCCCATCTATGACGTCATCAGCTTGGTGGAACACCTTGATTTCTTTTCCATCAATGGAGGATGAAAATATGGTCTTCCTAGACAATAGAAACCCCAATTTGTACAGCGTCTTTATGCCATTTGAAAATAAGGTATTTATAAAATGCTTCTTAGCTAACTGCTTTCTCACACAGTGAAAGCGAGTCAATTTTGACCGATAAGTTCAGTCATCATAAAAGGATAACCAGATTAATAAATTGATTATTTAGACAAATGTGGCAATCATGAATGTCAAATGAATCCCAGCTAACCAAGATAACATTCCAAATCGGGCCAGTATTGTATCTACATCGTTTCGACATCGCCGACATCGCGCCAACATCGATACGATTTGGAATACTATCTGGGAAGTCTGGCCCCAGATTCAAATTCCGACCTGTGCACTCTTTTGCTGGTTACCACTGACACGAGATGGTTAAAATATTGGTGCCAGGCATTTCGTGTCTATGCTGTGGCAAGTAAAAGACCCCATTCACCGGGTAAATATAACATTGCGCAGTTTGAACTCCAAGCCATAGCGTGTCATCAATACGTCTGCCGGTTATATCTGCTGACTAAGCTTGAGGTAGTAGCATAGTGGATTTTCACGGAAGTTTCTCTGTATTTCCACCAGGTGGCTATAACAGAATACTCCAATTCTATTGGCTGAAAAAGTTCCTGCCCTTTACTGTGATTGGCTGAAGCAAAGTGCATCCTAGCAGCAATATTTTCAGTGCATTTTAATTTTTGACATCTTATAATTCAATTAATTTCTGTTATTTCCATGAGAAATGTATATTTATTGAATGAGTTAGTGATTATCCTCTATGCCCGAAAAGCAAAATGAGTAATATGACAAGAAGAAAGACTTATGTCTTGCTGCATTCAGGGCTACTCAGGGAAAATACACTATTGGGGTAATATAAATGTTCTTTACCTATTGACATCACTGAAATATACTGTTTTTCTTGTAGCATCATAGACCAAAGCCGCAAAGTTGGAGAAGTAGCTGTTTCCTCGAACCAGAACTGACATTTCATAATTTACCGATTGCAGACCGCGCAGTTTGATGCTGTTCATGTCGCTGATTATCACAAAATTCTTGGGAACTGAAAAAGTTATGATAGAGCTATTAAAACATAATTTAACATGTTCACTGTAAAATAATCTATTTGAAATATGGTTTAACTGGGGTTTTGACAAGCAATTTTACAGAGGCAGATCCAGAAAATTCATTATGGGGGGGTTGCCAAATTAAAATGTACTAGGGCAACGGAGAGGGGGGGGGGGTTTAAACCCCTTAACCCCCCCCCCCTCCCTAAATCAGTCACTGTCTTACTATTTTATACCACAGCTATTTATTATATAATTATATGACATTTGAACTGCTTATCTAATTAACACATCAGACTGCATACAAGTTGATACAACAAACTATTATCTTGGCTTTTTGCCCAAAGTGTAAGGGGGGGGGGGGGTCGCTAAGCACTCTACTATTTTCTAGTACCCATTTCGAACCCACAACCTTCCAGATAGCAGGCAAACACCTTGACCATGAAACAATACTCTTTTTGTTTCATGCATTATTCTGTGGTTTTCTAATATTATCAAATATTCTAAAGTTTAGCTCTTACTTCTACAAGTACTGTTATCCACTGCCAATGTTTCAGGAGTGTAACTGTCACAACTACATCTTTCTGCACCAGAGGGCGACACAATGCAGACCTCCTCACACCTGGTGGACGATTCGCAAACATCACTTGTTGGTTCTGCAGCAATGTGGGTAAGATCGGTCAGGTCAATCAAAAATGTAATGCTTTAGATATTTATAATCAACAAGAAAATATATAGATAACTGTCAATTGCCCTATTACCTTCGTTTTCAACCCTTTTACTGTAAAACAACCCCATTGGGGAATCAATTCCATCCAAGACTGTTGAGAGATTCTGCAGCTTCCCTTGGTTGTCAATTGAAGTCTCAAAAATCCCTTTCTTCTCCCAATCGCTGATGAAGATTTTGTTCTTGTACCGAGCGATGCCAAAAGGAATCTGGTTTTAAAAAGTCACAGAAACAAGATAGGATAAGATAAGATAAGATAATAGATGAGACGAGATGAAAATGAGATAACATGAGATGAGATTAGAACGAGAGGAGGATAAGATGAGAAGGCAGGATAAGATAAGATAAGATAATAGTTGAGACGAGATGAGGATGAGATAACATGAGATGAGTGGAGAATGAGAGGAGGACAAGATGCGAAGGCACTATCTATAAGATAAGATAAGATAAGATAAGACAAGATGAGGTCAGATTAGATCAGATTAGATCAGATGAGACAGAGAGGAGGATAAGATGAAAAGGCACAACAAGATAGGATAAGATAAGATAAGATAATAGATGAGACGAGATGAAAATGAGATAACATGAGATGAGATTAGAACGAGAGGAGGATAAGATGAGAAGGCAGGATAAGATAAGATAAGATAATAGTTGAGACGAGATGAGGATGAGATAACATGAGATGAGTGGAGAATGAGAGGAGGACAAGATGCGAAGGCACTATCTATAAGATAAGATAAGATAAGATCAGATAAGGTTGCATTCAAACTAAAATTAATGATAATGTGATGAAGTTTGAAGTATATAGATATCATTTCACACATTAAATTAATTCCAATGGCATTTAGAATGGAGGAATTATTTCAAACAGAAACTCATTGATAATAACTGAAGGACATTCCATGGAGCAGGTTACTTAATAAGATAAATCATGACCTTACCCCTAATTGCAGCCCTTCAGCCTCCTTCCATTGCTCTCCACTGGTGGCGCTGCTGTAGAGACTTCCTGTTTGAGCCTCATTTCCAGATTCCTTTGACTTGGCATGGGAGTCCACCACGTGGATGTTACCCCCATACAGGGTGATTCCATTGGGGTTTTCTAAGTTATCCTGCACAAGGACAGGGTCCGAACCGTCAAGGTCACAGCGAATGACCTTGGCATTTTCACCCCAGTCAGAGTAATACAGGTATCTGGAAAAGATATAAAGGCACATGTATGTAAAGATATGTAAATAGGCCTGATTATATGTCACAAAATTTGAATGTACTGACCATGGCCATGTCATCTTTTCTATACCGTAACGGAGAGTATTATCAACAGGGTGGGTATTATCGACACTTAAATTAGTTTGTTAACAAAATTGTTAACATTCTAATGCGAGTGTCGATAATACCTGCCCTGTAGATAATACCCTCCGTTAAGGTATAAGTTCTTTTAAACAAAAAATTGTACAATGTATTTTAAATGCCAGATCTATGTAATTTTAACTTTGTTTTATCTCATTTTTGTCTAATTTTTTATCATTGATTTTAATCTCTCCACTTATTCCAACTTCTAAAACTTCATATGTATATTATTTTTTAACATATTCATTTATTTATATCATTCCTTGTTTATTGCTAATAGTCAGGGCTTCATTGAAATTACCCTGTTTAAATAAAGGAATCTTTGGTCTATATATATTTGAGTTTAGCGAGTCTGAGTTTTTCTACTTCAGTTCATCTTTCATTGTAGGGTAGGGGGGGGGGGGGTGGCCTCCTACCCAACGGCAGCCTTGCTGGAGTTCTTCCTCATTTGTATTACAAGTGGAATAAATAATCTATAAATTATATTAGAATGTTGGTCTAGACTTGCATGCAGTCCTTCCATATTGGTTTTAGGAGAGCGTTTGCACTTTTCGAGTGCTCTCCACTTGTTGGTGAGTGACTTTGCATAATAATCGAAAAGTATATTCGTGAGTGTCATGAACGGATTCATGTGAAAAACCATCTGATATAGAAGTAATATATAGTTTAGATCAATGAAATTTGCCAATAAAATTGGTTATTTCAGTCTCTTTTACAAATGTTTGCAGTAAACAACACTAGAATCGCTAGTTCCTTACCCAGCATCCATGTCTACTGCAATAGCTCTTGGCTTGTCCACCAGGGTGACAACAGTTCGCCTCGTGCTGCCATCTAGCGTAATCATCTCAATCTTGTGCCAGTAAAAGGCAGCCCTCTCCACGTTCACATGACCCATGTTGGAGTAGTAGAGGTTGCCATGCTTCCAGTCAACGTACAAACCTTTAAAAAAACACCAAGAAAGTGTTTTTAAAATCTCATTCGATCTCCGAGCTCTTCATGAGCTACATCCCAGCTGGAGGTCAAGCACAGTAGACGTTAAATTGGAGGTGCCTTGTACTCAGTGTCTATGCTTAGGCAAGTAAACACCCCACCCATGGGATAAATGTGAAAAATGGACTCCAATTATAGTCATCTCATCATTGTGTTGCCTGCAGCTGTCATATAAGCTGAGTTTCAGACCCAGTGGCATTATGACATTGATACAGGGTATGTCAAGTTATTTTGTTAGGTATGGTTAAGATTAGATTTTTAGGGGTATTAGCTTAAATGTATTTGAGCAAATAATTGCTTGTGGCCGTCACCTGGAGTCTATGGTAGGGCAGGTAAGAACCCCACCCATGGGGTAATTGTATAATATTTAGTGAATTTGGTCTATAGGACCCCACCCATGGGGTAATTGTATAATATTGAGTGAATTTGGTCTATCAGGACCCCATTCATGAGGTTATTGTATAATATTGAGTGAATTTAGTCTATCAGGACCCCACCCTTGGGGTAATTGTATAATATTGAGTGAATTTGGTCTATTAGGACCCCACCCATGGGGTAATTGTATAATATTGAGTGAATTTGGTCTATCAGAGCCCCACCCATGGGGTAATTGTATAATTTGAGTGGATTTGGTCTATCAGGACCCCTTCAATGGGGTAATTGTATAATATTGAGTGAATTTGGTCTATTAGGACCCCACCCATTGGGTAATTGTATAATATTGAGTGAATTTGGTCTATCAGAACCCCACCCATGGGGTAATTGTATAATATTGAGTGAATCTGGTCTATAAGGACCCCTCCCCATACATGGGGTAATTGTATAATATTGAGTGAATTTTTTGTCTATCAGAGCTCTCGTCATTAATTTGGTGGGGCAACTTCACACCTCTACCAGTTCAGCTAAAGAGCAATGCCCTCTAGCCAAGTCCTAATAAATGCTATTTATATTAAATATTATAGGCTCAAGAATTATAACTGACCATCTACAACTCCAAGAGAATGATTGTGGTTGAGAAATATCTCATGGCCTGTTCCATTCAAGAAAGCCCTGTGAACAGTTCTCTCGTGGACATCGCTCCAGTAGACTTGCTGCAATAAAATAAAATATAAAATAATAAATAGATGATACAAATCAAACATTTATAACAAAACATCATAACATGGCTGTATTATTTTTATTATCTTCAAAATTTATATAGCACCAAAAATGTCATTAAAGCACTTTACATCAAATATAATATAAATATAAGCAGCAAAATACATTATAATATATAAATAATTAAAATATATGGTAAAAATCACCAAAAGGAAAATGTTGAAAATGAGTGCAACGTATTAATAACTTAATAAGTTAATGAAATTACGACAATTTTGTCTCATAACTACAGGCATCTTTTTGTTTATTGACATATTTGTACAAAAAATTCCCAGAATAAAAAGGCTCTAAATTTCTCAGTGAAGTAAATTATCTTCTCTCCAAAGTAAAATAATAAGCAAAATCAACTTATATCTGCAACCTAAGGAATTGGCTCCATTAAAGCTTTTGCACAGGATAAATATGTCAAGAAAAAGTAAAAATTGATTGAAAAAAAAAAAATCACCAACTGACCTGTTTTGTGGGGTCATATCCAACAGCTACAGGTCTCAGACTTTTGGCCACCAGGGTTCGCTCAACAGAGGGCGCTCCATCAAGGTCAATGAACCCCACTTGACCTTGACCTTGGTCTGAAATGGCGTAGAACAGGACATTCTCTGGATCTGTGGAAAATAAAGAAAAATGACTGATGGTGCCTATACTGAGGCAAGTAAAATACCCCACACATGGGGTAGATGTGTAGCATGTAGAATGCAAGCAGCCTTATCATCTCATCATTACATCTGCCTGCAGCTGGTCATATAAGGTCATATAAGGTTCTAAATAGAAAATGCTTGTAACAATAGCATGTGAAATTCATTTAGTATTTTGTTCATCATTGTTTCTGTCCAGTCATTTATTATCATTATTGTTACTATTATTATTCTTAAAATATTTTATTTATTTGATAAATTGTAATCGGTGACTCAAGAGATTTCAGCCTACCTTTAAACGCCTGGGTGGCCTCTTGATAGCGGTCTTAAGACTTTCTATGCAATATTCAATGTAGGACATTATTGTTGATACAAGGCCTCCCACACATAGAGAAAAATACATTTTAAATATTTCTTTACTCGTTTATTTGTCTATTTTTCTATGTATGTTTCAAACAATGTCTGTATATGAAATGTGTGTCTCTTTGTGTAAATAAATGTCTTTGTCTGTCTGTCTGTCTGTCTAAGCTGACTAAGCTTCAGACCCAGTAGCACTGCAATTGATACACATTGATAATTTGATATTGACACATATCAGGGTCAAAAAAGGTGTACTACAAGGGTGGTAACTCTCTCCAGCACTAACTGAATATTTCAGACATATAATAAAATGTCAGTACACTGTACCACAGACAAAAAAAAAGCCAAATGAGGCTTGGTATTTTGATTGAAAATTTACAAGAAGAAACGCTACTCTCAATATTATGCAAACTCCAGAGTGCAAAGCAAGGAATTACGTGTGTGACTTTCACTGACTTATCAATTGTTAATGTGACCATCTTTCTAAGCAGAGTTCACCTTCCTGTCAGATCCTCTTTGAAATTCTAGAACGTCTGCAGCTAATCAACTCACCCCTGCACGTGCGTCCGTCTGCTGCCAGCGATTTCCCGCCAAAAGTAGGGCACGTGCATCGGTATTTGGCGCCCTCTGTAGGCAGACACAGGTGAGAACAACCTCCCTTGTTGTCTCCGCAAGGATGGAGCACTGCAAAAACAAGTCATTAGCTGGATAAGGTGAGTTCTAGGACCACAGGAAGTTCCAATCATAATATGAGTATTATTTTCATGGAAATATTAGACATTTGGTATTTTGGTGGAAGCCCTATATTATGAATAATATAATAATTTTTTTTTTTCACAGCTGTGTCAGTTTCGTGGTTAAATAAACATGATAAAAGACAAAATATAATATTAAAAAAAAAAAACGAAAAATTCACCTTCTTCTTGCTTTATGTAATCCACATATTGAGCATCGAACATGGCGTCTGTTCCCAAGTCGCTCTGAAGAGTTCGAGAAGTTTTGGAAGAAACGTCGATTTCCATGACAACGCCTGAACAAATATCGTTACTTTAGAACAAAGACCAAAAACTAGAGAATTAAAGAGACAATCAATATTAAGGAAACACAAACCAGTATTCCAAACAGTAGCATACAGCAGAGCGCCCCTAGTGGTCAATCCAAACAACGGGTTGTCGTTGGTTTCTCTGGATAACGACATGACGCGTGAAACTGAATTATTGCTCAAGTCCACTTGTTCGACTGATTTCGACCAGGCATCTACCCAGAAAAGCTTGCTGAAAATAAAACACAAAAAAAATAAAAATAAAAAGGACAATAAAGTTATGATGTTATTTGGCAATATTTAAAGACAATATGGCTTACATTACTGATGTGTCAATCATCAAGGAGCTATCTGACAGTACTCTGTCATTAAATAGGTAGCTTCCATGATCTCAAACAGATAATCTGGTTGGCAGACAAGTTATTGACACAACACCTGTGATCTCAAACAGATGATCTGATTGGCTGGTAGTCTATGATGGATTATCTGATTGCCTTGTGGTCTCCAACAGATGATCTGATTGATTGGTGATCTTTAACTTATGATCTGATTGATTCTCGATCACTAACAGATTATCTGAATGGCTAATGATTTCTAACATATTATCTGATTGACTAGTGGTCTCCAACAGATGATCTGATTGTTCGGTGATTTGTAACATCTGATCTGATTGACTAGTAGTCTATAACAGATTACTTGATTCATTGGTGATCCCAAACAGATAATCTGGTTGGCTGGTAAGCTCTAACATATGATCTGATTGGATGGTGATCTCTAACAGATGATCTGATTGGCTGGTGATCTCTAACAGATGATCTGATTGGCTGGTCATCTAACAGATGATCTGATTGGCTGGTGATCTCTAATAAATAATGTGATTGCCTGATGATTTCTAACAGATGATCTGATTGGCTGACGGATAATCTGATTTGCTGGTGATCTCTAACAAATGATCTGATTGGCTGATGATCTTTAACATATTATCTGATTTGCTGGTGATTTCTAACATATAATCTGATTGGCTAGTGATCTATAACATATTATTTGATTGGCTGGTAATCTCTAACAGATGATCTGATTGGCCGGTGATCTTTAAATTATCTGATTGGCTAATGATCTCTAAGAAACAATCTGATTGGCTGGTGATCTAAAACAAATGATCTGAGTGGCTAGTGATCTCTAACAAACGATCTGATTGGCTGGTGAAATTAAACAGAATGATGGTATCAATGGCTAAATCATCATCATACAAAAAATTAAAAAATTATCTAGAAAATGATAGTTTAAAGGTCATTGCTTCAACAATAGGTCTATTTCATGATTTTTTTTTCAGTAGAGTTCACTTACTTATGCAAAACACTGTATATATATATATATATATATATATATCTATATATATTATAATTTAGGTTTTTATTTATTTCTATACTTGGTAGCTCCTTATGTTTTTCTAAACACTCAATGAGATTGAAGTGAGCTATGTAGGCTAATGGTCGGATTGCCTGAGTCACTCATGTGGAATTGGAAAGATTAAGGGAAAGTGCTTTACATTAAAAAAAACATTTTTGTAAGAAAGCAGCAATGTGCTCATACAGCAGAAACCTTTTCTCACAGATGCAGATCACATAAATTGACCATTTTTTCATAAAACGGGTCCATCTTTCTCTGTTTTCTAAGAGTGACCAGTGGTCAGAGAAGCCACTATTGACCAATGGAATACACCTGTTGGTTTCTGTTGACCTAAGTGTATTCAGGGAAACAAGAGAGCAGGGACCAGGTGGCCGAAAAAACCATCAATTTTGCTTTTTTTTTCCTCTCTCTTTTTGGCTCACAAACTTCACAATGCCTATGTAAATCTAAAACATTATTACAAGAGGTCATTGACCTAAACAGTGTAGGTTTTTACCACAGGAAGACCTTAGCAGATTTTATTTTATTTTGTAAACTAATTTAATGTACATTAATGTTGCTTATTTACAGGACCCAATTGTAAATATTTTATTTATTTAAACGGCCAGTTGTAAACCGGTAATTTATGTGAATCTTAAATAATGTGAATCTTACTTTATGTGAATCTTAATTTATGTGAATCTTAATTTAAGTGATTCTTAATTCATGCGAATATTCAATATGAACTCCTTAAATGAATTAAAGTATAATAAAAATAAAATGTTGTTGTGTCAACAGCTATCTATATATAACTGGATTCGAGTTATGACCTAATTAATGGAATTAGGTCAACAACTTAATTAATGGAATTAGGTCAACAATTAAGTAGGATAATAACGATTTAATTATCTTATGTTAAATTAGCTCAATTTGTTATCCGTTTTGGCCCACAAATAGTTTGTGAATGGCGAGTTTTTCAAATTAATGTTAAAATTACAAAACTATTCTATAAATATTAAAATAATGATTTAATGCATTTAGTGTAAATAGATTTCCTTTCTATTCTAATCTACTGATCCTCTGGTCAATTTTGTTGTGTTTTTATTTGTTTTTTGTTTATTTTTCTCTCGTTCAAATGTCAATGACAATCCAATTTGGAGACTAGTAATTAAGTAGCAAAAGAAATGTCGTTCATTTATTTGGAACAATATGAGATGCAAAATGGCAGACAGTCAGGTTCTCTGGCAGTTGCAATTCACCTGAATTATCAAGTAAAATCGTTTCTATGGCAACATAATTGTAGGCTTCATTTTGCTTTACTATAGCCGACTTAAAGTTAATGAAACCAGAAATGCAAAAAAAATAAATAAATAAATAAAGTTTAATAAGAAATGTTTTTCTAATTTTAAGTCGATTTTAAAAAGTTGTTCTTATTGCCTTCAAAATGTTATCTGACCAGTTGCCAGAGGCAGACGAAATGATGAGATGATGAGTTTGCTTGGAGTCCACACCATATAACACATTTACCCTATATATGAAGGGGTTCTATGAGTACCTTTAGCAAAGCTAGACAGGCCTTTACCACTGGACTTAACATAAAAATTATTATTTATATCATTCCTTTAGTAATTGCATTTAATATATTTGACATTTATTAACTTTTATTTACCTATTAAAATATGTTTATATATTTATTCATATTTTGTGCAACCTTAAAAGAAATGTTTGTAATATTAAATGAATGAAACTATTATAATGGAACAGAAACAATAAAAAAAAAATGAACACTTTTTTCATGGAAACTTACTTGTCCATGAGAGCCAGTTGATTGGGCCAGAAAACCCCCTCCTTTGCCATCACCTGGCGATCAGAACCATCCAGCCGTGACCGCTCAATCATGCGTGACCCTTGATCACCCCAGTACAGGAAGCTGGAAAAAAAAATTCTGCCATTATAGATATGATTCATGGCTGATGAATTAAATGTAAGAAAATGTGATAAACAGTCGGCCATTTTGCATTAATTTTGGTGCAATATTTGATTCCTTGTTTTGATATAATCTGTCTATCTATCTATCTATCTATCTATCTATCTGTCTGCCTGTCTGTCTGTCTATCTATCTATCTTTCTATCTATATATCTATTTGTCTATCTATCTATCTAACTGTTTATCTATCTATCTATCTATTTATTTTTTTAACTATCTATCTATCTATCTGTCTATCTATCTATTTAACTGTTTAACTATCTATCTATCTATCTATTTTTCTATCTATCTATCTATCTTTCTATCTATCTACTTTTACAGGGACGGATCCAGAAATTTTTTTCTGGGGGGGGGGGGGGTTAACAAATTAAAATGTATTGGGTACCGCAATTTTTTTAAATATTTCTTTAATCAAAATGTACTAGGCTAAGGGGGGGGGAGTATAAACCCCCCCCCCCCTAAATCCGCTACTGTTGTATTACTGCAGCATATTATTAACTTTTATACAGTGTACAGGTAATAATGTAATATGTATAGATACTATTACATAGTTTTATTTGCACAAAAGTATAAACAAATGATAATAAAGATATATTCATTATTTAATGCTAAGGAATTTAGATTGATCAAAACCTGTTTCCACAAGATTCAAAACAATTAAATATTCTGAAAATTAACATTCCCAATAATAAGTTAATACTGATTTACCCATTGACAGGGTCAGCCAGAATTGACCTGGGGGTGACCAGCCCCTCAATCGCCAAGTGGGCTCTCCCTGTTCCCTCATAATTCGAAACTTCGATGGAACGTTTTGTGGCGTCAGTCCAGTAAAGATGGCGGCTGGCCCAGTCCACTGTCAGTCCATTGACCTCTGAAACATCTAAAAGAAAGAGTTATAAATAAATAATTTGTATATAATTTGTGTTATTATATTTTATAATTATTTTTTTTAAATTAGCTTTTTTTTTTGGAACAAATTTAATTTCGGATAATTTTTAGGTTAGTTTCGTGATTTTATTTTTCCTCACCATTATATAATATCCTCCTGACGTTCGCTACTCTCCCTGGGCCAATCAGATCAGCCGAATAGATACCCCTGAACACGTGACTGACATCTGACCAGAACACGTGACCATGCCGGATGTCGACTGCCAGCGCCACTATGCGGCCGTGGGGCTAAGATAATAACGATAGAATTATAAGGAAATATATATAAATGAAATCATGAAAATATATGTATTTGAGTGATTATTTTGGTTATTTACCTGTTCAAAAACAACTGTTTGGTCCTCACTGCTTGGAGATGGCCTGAACAAGATATGTGTTGAATTACTGAGGAATAAACCTGAAAAATTCCACAAATATGATTATAATTAATATTCGTTTGTTCTTGTTTGCCATGCATGGACTTTATTTACATGTTTTCAGTAGCTCAACCAGTTAAATTCTTTGAACTGTCAATATTTCACTTTTTTTTAAATTTTATTTCAACATTATTAAAGTGTTTTATTTATTGTAATTAATTGATAACCTAAATTTGTAGGAGTACAATCAATCAAGCAATCAATCAATCAGTTAATCAATCAATCAACCAACCCATTCAATCAGCTAGCCACCCTACCAGTCAACCAACACAATAGTCAGTCAGCCAGTCAGTCAGTCATTCAGTCAGTCAGCCAGCCAACCAATCAGCCAGCCAACCAATCAGCCAGCCAGTCAGTCAGCCAGTCAGGCAATCAACCTAGCAGTAAGTCAGTCAGTCAGTCAGTCACTCAGCCAGTTAACCAACCAACCTATCAATGGTAAGTCAGTCAGTGAGTCAGTCAGTCAGTCAATCAGTCAGCCAACCAACCAATCAACCTATCAGTAAGTCAGTCAGCCAGTCAGCCAATCAACCTATCAGTCAGCCAGTCAGCCGATCAACCTATCAGTCAGCCAGCCAGTCAGCCAGTCAGCCAGCCAGCCAGTCAGCCAGTGTACATTCCTTCATTCACATTTGACATAACAGTTTGCTATTTGTTATTCTCTGGACATACCATTTACATGTTAAGAGTTAAACAATTTAATATTTCAGCTTGGGGCAATGAGAGCTCTATGCTAAAATATGCAAATTCATGTATAGGTCACAAAGTGAGATCTAAGGAGCTTTCCTTATGGCTAATATGATTTGAATGTTAACCGTGCTAAATGCATAAGCATGATTTAACTTTTGTCTACATAAACAAAGACATGAGTAATTGTACAGTCAAGTTCAATTTGTTTGACCAATATATGATTATTTCATCATTGAGAAATTTGGCTTTTTATTATTCAATAAAAAAGTAAAATAAACTTGGCATATAATATAATTAGATTTTAATGAAATCCATTGTTATGATTTTAATAATATGAGAGTATATTCGAGTATTATGTATGTAGGTCTATATATAGTTCACTGTAATTAATCTCATGGCTTATGAGGCTTATATTTATATTAATATGTGCTATTATATGCATAAAAATTAGGTCAATGTTTAAATTTAGTGTTTAACTTGGTGCTATAGTTTTCAATTATTTCATTATTTAACATAAACAACATTAAATATAATTTCAATGTTTAATTGTTAATAATTAATATAATAACAATATTATGTTAAATATAAGTGACTGTTTACCACAAAATATTTCAAATGAAATTGACATTAATATTTGATAAAAAAAAACACAATTATTACCCGAAAAAGCTGAATAATCCTTCAACTGGAAAGATGGCGCCGAAAACAATATTATGGTGAGAAAAATATGAAATATTCCTATATATCCGTGTAATTTGCTCATTTCCATGGTAACATAATTCTTTTCTGTTCTGTATCTAAGCTGCAAATGCCATCATTTTGCTGTAACCTCTAAACAACTGTGTGAAAATCAATTTTTGGCCAGGTGGAGGGAGGTCACTCATGCAGAACTCTCTAAAATCCAGACCTCAATTAAATTGAATCAGCATTTAGATTTGATTGTTTAATACACAAAACATTCACAGCAAAAATCCAAAGTGATTATGTCTGATAATAGTTATTGTTTTAATGAAGTGTGCTACAGTAAGAGGCCCCTGATGGGGGAAACTATAACACAGAGGTTCTGACGGGTTTTCCTATAATTTCATGAAAAATAACTATATTTGTTTCAAAAATTAATAAAACAGTGGTTATATTTGATAATAGTTATTGTTTTAATGAAGAGTGTTACAGTAAGAGGCCCCTGATGGGGGAAACTATTACACAGAGGTTCTGGTGGGTTTTCCTATAATTTCATGAAAAAATAACTACATTTGTACAACATTTTGTAAAACTGATTATATTTGGTTATGGTTATTGTTTTAATGAAGAGTGTTAGAGTAAGAGGCCCCTGATGGGTTAAAAGCTATAACACAGAGGTTCTGGTGGGTTTTCCTATAATTTCATAAAAAAAATCAACCAAATTTTGAACAACTTGATTAACAAAACCATATGATAAACTGGACAAAATTTCATTCAGTATTATGAATTGAATTATTACATTAAAATCAGTGATAATAGCATGTAGAAATACATGCACAATCTTAAATAAACATGTAATTAAGTACAATTATCATGCTATGGTTACATGGCCATATTCCCATGCTTCACACACTATCAAATTTCATTACATTATAATGGTGTCTGGTTGCGATTATAAATTATGAAATTTGAGCAAAAATCGATTGCTTCTTAGGTTAATATGGCATAATTATTTTTTCAAAACAACAGTATGCCAATATTTATAGATTTTGATAGTAGATAAGTCGTGAATTGTTTGAGATTTAGTCTTAGGCAGGCAGACCATGGCAGACCACGGAAGGGACAGGTAATGTTGAATAAACTTTGTAAAATGTATTTAATATATTTAACACTGTCAATTTTGGTTTTTAAAGTATCAGATTTACAGCCCTAAAATCCTGAAATTAACATCCAAAAAACATCAGAAAAAGTGGCAATTATTATTAATATACAATTATGATGCTATAGAGTTATTTGAAACCTATATCATTTAAAATAATTTCAAAATTTTTTAAAAAGATACTCAAAATATTATTTTTACAAAGCATTCTTATTATTTCAGACTTTGATGATTGTTTTAAGCGTTATATTTACAATACATTAAATGCTATTTGATAATACTGAGTTACATAATTTAATTTTGTTATATATATTCTATTATTTTATCTTATCTTATCTTATCTTATCTTATCTTCTCTTCTCTTCTCTTCTCTTCTCTTCTCTTCTCTTCTCTTCTCTTCTCTTCTCTTTTCTCCTCTTATCTTATCTTATCTTATATCATCTTCTCTTATCTTATCTTATATCATCTTATATCATCTTCTCTTATCTTATCTTATCTTATCTTATATCATCTTATATCATCTTATATCATCTTCTCTTATCTTATCTTATCTTATCTTATCTTATCTTCTCTTCTCTTCTCTTCTCTTCTCTTCTCTTCTCTTCTCTTCTCTTCTCTTCTCTTTTCTTCTCTTATTATCATAACTCCAGGATGGCCGTTGTGACCTTGACCTTTGCTTTGACCTTGGGACTGATGACCTTGGGTCAAGGTCAGAAGACAGAAGTGGACAAGGGCACCTGCACCTACAGTTTTGTTATTCCTCAAACCGATCTCCTCAGCAGCTGCAAGTCATACTCCAGTCAGCAGGTATTATTGATAAATAACAAAATATATAAGATAAATAAATGACAAAATAAATGGAGATATTAATAAACTGTGCGATTTAATGCATTGTTTCTTGTACTGTTATTCAAGTTGTGAAATTTTTCGTTCTTTTTTTGATAAAATGTTAGTAACTGAAGGTTGATTCTGAAATGTTGATAGTGGAAAACATTTGGCTTAACATCAACCATTAGATCATCAAAAGCAGTAGTTTTACAAGCGGGGGTGTCAATAGAGGGAGGAGGGATGGGGGTGGGGGGGGGGGTGATATATACAATCATCCCCCCCTTGCAATTCACAAATGAAAATTATCTTTTTTCTACACAATTTGTTTGAGGAAAAACAGTTTTACACTTCATATCATATATCAGTAATAAGTTTATCTGTAAAAATAGTTTGGCATCAGTGATCCACCATTACTTTACCTCTTGACAAGTTTCCGCACATTGATCGTATGTTGATGCGATGTACTGACGGTGGCCATTTTGAAAAGACGCTGGCCCAATTTGGAATGTTATCTTGGTCAAACATTCCATCGGGGGTAGTGATAGATATGCCCGATTTGGAATGTTATCTGGGTCAAACATTCCATCGGAGGTAGTGATAGATATGCCCGATTTGGAATGTTATCTGGGTCAAACATTCCATCGAGGTAGTGATAGATATGCTCGATTTGGAATGTTATCTGGGTCAAACATTCACTCGGGGATAGTGATAGATATGCCCAATTTGGGATGTTATCTGGGTCAAACATTCCATCGGAAGTAGTGATAGATATGCCCGATTTGGAATGTTATCTGGGTCAAACATTCCATCGGGGGTAGTGATAGATAAGCCCGATTTGGAATGTTATCTGGGTCAAACATTCCATCGGAGGTAGTGATAGATATCCCGATTTGGAATGTTATCTGGGTCAAACATTCCATCGAGGTAGTGATAGATATGCCCAATTTGGAATGTTATCTGGGTCAAACATTCACTCGGGGATAGTGATAGATATGCCCGATTTGGGATGTTATCTGGGTCAAACATTCCATCGGAAGTAGTGATAGATATCCCGATTTGGAATGTTATCTGGGTCAAACATTCCATCGGGGGTAGTGATAGATATGCCCGATTTGGAATGTTAACTGGGTCAAACATTCCATCGGAGGTAGTGATAGATATCCCGATTTGGAATGTTATCTGGGTCAAACATTCCATCGGGGGTAGTGATAGATATGCCCGATTTGGAATGTTATCTGGGTCAAACATTCCATCGGAAGTAGTGATAGATATGCCCGATTTGGAATGTTATCTGGGTCAAACATTCCATCGGAGGTAGTGATGGATATGCCCGATTTGGAATGTTATCTGGGTCAAACATTCCATCAGGGGAAGTGATAGATATGCTCGATTTGGAATGTTATCTGGGTCAAACATTCCATCGGAGGTAGTGATAGATATGCCCGATTTGGAATGTTATCTGGGTCAAACATTCCATCGGAGGTAGTGATAGATATGCCCGATTTGGAATGTTATCTGGGTCAAACATTCCATCGGGGGTAGTGATAGATATGCCCAATTTGGAATGTTATCTGGGTCAAACATTCCATCGGGGGTAGTGATAGATATCCCGATTTTGAATGTTATCTGGGTCAAACATTCCATCGGAAGTAGTGATAGATATACCGATTTGGAATGTTATCTGGGTCAAGCATTCCATCAGAGGTAGTGATGGATATGCCCGATTTGGAATGTTATCTGGGTCAAACATTCCATCGGAGGTAGTGATAGATATGCCCGATTTGGAATGTTATCTGGGTCAAACATTCCATCGGGGGTAGTGATAGATATGCCCGATTTGTAATGTTATCTGGGTCAAACATTCCATCGGGGGTAGTGATAGATATGCCCGATTTGGAATGTTATCTGGGTCAAACATTCCATCGGGGGTAGTGATAGATACGCCAATAGTAAATATCACATATCAATTTTTAATTTTTCAACCTGACAGGTAGATAATCTTAAGAAGAAAATCGATGCACTTCAGCAGAAAGTTGATAACATGTCGGGAAGAAGAAGAAACGCAACCGGGCCGCTCAACGCCGATTCATTTTCCTGCTCGTGCGATAACACGACCACCTTTGAATTCACTTACTCTGGTGGGTAATCTTTGAATTATGAGTAAAACATTTTTCATGTAGTAATATTCTCTGATCAGCAGCTAACAGGGCGATCAGTGTTAGCAATAGACATCAGGCTATATTCTCCACTCAGCTGCTGTGAGCCAATCAGAATGCTTCATTGTCATCCAACATGGGTGTATGTTGGATGGATGCAGTGTATGTTGGATGGATGCAGTGTATGTTGGATGGCAGCAGTGTATGTTGGATGGCAGCAGTGTGTGTTGGATGGCAGCAGTGTATGTTGGATGGCAGCAGTGTATGTTGGATGGCAGCAGTGTGTTGGATGGCAGCAGTGTATGTTGGATGGCTGCAGTGTATGTTGGATGGCTGCAGTGTATGTTGGATGGCAGCAGTGTGTTGGATGGCAGCAGTGTATGTTGGATGGCTGCAGTGTATGTTGGATGGCTGCAGTGTATGTTGGATGGCAGCAGTGTATGTTGGATGGCAGCAGTGTGTGTTGGATGGCAGCAGTGTATGTTGGATGGCAGCAGTGTATGTTGGATGGCTGCAGTGTATGTTGGCTGTAGTGTATGTTGGATGGCAGCAGTGTATGTTGGATGGCAGCAGTGTGTGTTGGATGGCAGCAGTGTATGTTGGATGGCAGCAGTGTGTGTTGGATGGCAGCAGTGTATGCTGGATGGCTGCAAAGTGTATGTTGGATGGCTGCAAAGTGTATGTTGTACAATATGGCAATGTATGACTAATATTTTTATGCCATCTGATTTTAGTAATGTTGAACCTGTGATAGATCTTTTCGTTGATGACTGTGTGGATGTGGGGGATGGTTCTGACATTAATACTAAGATTGTTGTAGATACAATTACACACTCAGACATAAACTTAATTCATGATATGACTCAAATGTTCAATGAAAAATCTAGATTTTGGAACAGTAACAAAGGCTCAAATGATAATTTTCTCAAAATAATTTCATGGAACATTCAGGGCATTGGTCAAAAATTAGAGTTAGAGGAGATTAGAAATATGTTTACCTGTTATGATGTCATCTTCCTGTATGAAACCATGAAATCAGATACCTTTGACCCACAAATGGAAGGGTACCACTACTTCCATTATGAAAGAAAGTACAGACACCCTAGAGCTAGGAGGCCATCTGGCGGCATAGCCGTATTGATTAAGTCAGATATTTTTGAGTCAAAAGCTGTAGCTATCGAAAAAGCAAGTGAACATGCTATATGGCTGAAAATTAGGGGATCAACTCATGAAATTATTATTGGTGGTGCCTATATTCCCCCTGAGGGTAGCATGATCTATTTGAATAGTAGATATGGAAAGGATGTGCTGAATGAATTGAGGGAGGATCTTGCATGTTTTCTAGATAGAACACCCTTTGTTTCTATTTGTGGTGATTTTAATAGCCGGACAGGTGATATGAATGATTTTGAAGAACCTGTAAATGGAAAAAATTCTTCTCTCATCTCTGACTTAGGCACTGTATCTCGTGTTCCAACTACAATGCAACACAAATGGTCCCTTAAGCACAGACTGTGTAGAGATAAGAAGGTAAACGCCTTTGGAAAGGATCTCATTAACTTATGTAGGGCAAGCAGTATTAGAATAATGACTGGATTCTTTGATGAAAGTATAACCGATCGATTTACCTGTCATACTCCTATGGGACAAAGTGTTGTTGACTATTTGCTTTGTAGTGAACCAGCGTATAATTGCCTTCATGATTTTGTTGTAAATGATAAGCTTACTGAGTCTGACCATACTCCACTTAGCTTTTCTTTTAACTTTCCCAAAGTACCAAAAATAAATAAACAGACTAAAAATAGTCGGCAGACCAGAACATTCAAGTATGTATTTGACAAGAGTAAAACTGAAGAATACCTCTCTAATTTTGACAATGAAAATGCCAAGAACACACTGTATAAGCTATGCTGTGATATTGAGTCAGACTATGATACAGATGTGGTCATAGATACTGTATACCAATACTTAACTGATAGAATACGGCCAACGTTTGAGAAAAAGAAATCTAAATCTGCAAAAAGCACTTTTCCTACTAATAAATGGTTTGATAGTGAGTGTAAAAATCTCAGAAAATCTTTGAATGACTTTGCTAAACAGAATGATTTAGCCCTGGATCAAAATAAAATGCAATATGGTATTATGCACAGATATTACAAACGAGTAACTCAAAAGAAAAAAAGAAAATTTCAAGGAAATAATAGAAAGGAAATGCAAACTCTCATGGGTAAAAATCAAGCAGATTGCTGGAAGTATTGGAATAAATTAAAATCTGTTGGAAAAATCCAAGTTAACTGCCCAGACTTAGATACCTTTCATAACTACTTTAAACAACAATCGCTTCCACCAGAGCGTGACTATTTTGACACTGAAAATATGGCACACATAGTTAATGCTGTGCAAAATTCCGGTTATAGCTGCAGTAGTGAACTATCTACTCATATTTGTGATAATGTAATAACTGAAGAAGAGGTCGCCCTGCATTTCAGGAGACTCAAAAATAATAAAGCGGCTGGCATTGATGGGATACCCGCAGAATTCTATAAATATGCTGGTGAAAATCTTATAACACCATTTTGTGCTGTATTCAACCACATTTTTGATAAAGGTGAATACCCATCTCAGTGGTCAGAAGGGCTTATTAATGCTTTACATAAAAAAGGTAACCGCACAGATCCTGATAACTATAGAAAAATAACTGTAAATGTAGTAATGGGTAAGATTTTTGACTCAATCCTAAATAGCAGATTATACTTTAAAAATGAGGCTCTAAATCTTGATGATCCTTGTCAGTTTGGGTTCACCCCTGGGTCAAGCACTACTGACTGTGTCTTTGTTCTTGACACAGTTATAAGTTACCAACAAGCAATGCGAAAACCTGTATACTTGTGCTTTGTTGATTTTACTAAAGCATTCGATTACATTAATAGAAATGCTTTGTACTACAAATTGATGCAGCAGAATATTGGTGACAAAATGCTCAAGGTTATCATTAGTATGTATGATAAGGCAAAAGCAAGAGTAAACCAAGGTGGTAATACCGGTGGTTCTATTGACAGCAAATGTGGGGTATTACAAGGTGGAATCCTCAGCCCAAAATTATTCAATGAATTTATGTCAGATCTACCCGATCATCTTGAAAAATCAGATGGAATAACATTAGGTGATTTTACTCTTACACATATATTGTATGCCGATGACATCGCACTTGTAGCTGATTCTCCTAATTGCATGCAAAATAGTATAAATTCACTTCATAATTACTGTAAAAAATGGCACCTTATTGTAAATGTTAGTAAAACCAAAGTGATGCAGATTGGTAACAAAGCAATAAGCACCTTCTTCTGTAATGGGGAAAAACTAGTAAATGTTGACAGCTTCAAATATCTTGGCCATATGCTTACTAATAAGCGTAGAATACATAGCAAGATGACGGAATACCTCTCAACACAAGCTCATAAAGCGCTCTTTGCACTGCAAGGTGATTCAAAACAAGCATTAGGAAAAATCGATCCCATACTATCTCTTCGAATGTTTGATACCTATATTTTACCTATCCTGGAGTACAATAGTGAAATATGGACAAGTGAAAAATCTATGCCTGAATTAGAAAATTTGCAACTTGCATATCTTAAAAACATATTAGGAGTTAGAAAACAAACACCATCTTTAGCAGTCTATGGTGAAACAGGTAGATTCCCATTGCATGTCAGACAGAAAATTAGAATGGTGAATTACTGGATAAGATTGGAAAGAGCACCTGATGACAGTTTACTTAAGAAATGTTTACATTTTCAGAAGGAAATTTATGTGAATGCAGTAAATGGAAATAACTGGTTCAGTAAAGTGTGTCATGTATTAAATAACTGCAACATTGAATATGATATTAGTAACCTCAGAAACTTTGACATTGATAATATCTCTAACACAGTGAAACTAAGACTCTATGAAGCCGAACATGAGCGACTTATAAATGCAATAAATGACAGTTCACAACAACCAAAACTTAGGACATATAAACTATTTAAAACTGATTGTAGAATAGAACCTTATCTTGAATTGCAACAAATTCACAAAGTGTTAACTAAAATAGCTAGATTTAGGACAAGTTCACATAGCCTGAAGATTGAAACAGGTCGACACCATAAACCAATAATTCCTGCTCCAAATAGAATATGTGAAAAGTGTACGTTAAACTTTGTAGAAGACGAAATTCACTGTTTGATTGTCTGTCCTGGTAATGAGCAACACCGTGTTAACCTTTTTTTGAATGCAACTAAATTTATTAACAACTTCTTGTCTCTAGATGATATAACTAAGTTTACAGCAATAATGACAAACAAGGAACCTGAGTTATTAATTAGTTTAGGAAAGTTTCTCCTTCAAGCTGATGTGTAGAGAAAACCATCTCCTGTATCCACACAGTTATTAATTTAGTTTATTAGTTTATTAGTTATGATGTGCTTGTCATGTTTTGGACTTTGAGAGTGAAATGTTTTTATTAGCGGCTTGTATTTTTTTTTATTGTGTATGTGGATTTTAAACACGTATTATAAGTTAACTTGGTGGCTGGAACCTTGATTATTGAAATTTTATTGCTTTCTGTACTTACATTAATGTCTCTTTCATGTTATCTTTTAACTGAATGACATATGTATCATTTATGATATTTTACATGTCAATAAAATCTATATATATAATATGCTAGCACCCTCTGTTGCATTGAGATGTATATTGTGGATATTGTGTGATCCAACATAGAGTTTTGTGGGATTCTCATATTAATTGTAAATAACCTCTCCTTGGCCTAGTACATATTAATAAAAAAAATGTGTGGTCCCAGCAATTCATTAAAATTTGACAAGCCCCCCCCCCTTTAAAAAAAATTCTGGATCCGTCAATGCCTATGTTTTACTCCTCACCATCAACTATCCTATGGGTGGGGAGTTTACTTGCCTCAACATAGACACAGATTGCAAGACAATTCCGAGATCTGAGAGCAAGGAAGTTCATTTATGACTATTTATCAAAAGCTGATGCAATATTTGTCACTCTCTTTTTGTTTCAGATTGTGATGATGTTAAAGCTGTCACAGATGGCGTTAGTGGTCTCTACCAAGTTGACCCCATTAACAGCACAGGGGCAGTGATTGAGGTTCATCATGGTAATTATATTCTATTGTATTCTATTATATTTTAATTATATTCTATTAAATTATATTTTATTCTATTCTATTCAACTCTATTGATAGATATAAGTCATGATTCTATTCTATTGACAGATATACATCACTATTATATTATATTCTATTACATTCTATTGTAAGATATAAGTCATGATTATATTATATTATATTACATTCTATTCTTTTTTTATTATATTATATTATATTCTACTGACAGATATAACTCATGATTCTGTTCTATTCTATTCTATTCTATTCTATATATTGACAGATATACATCATGATTATATTTTATTCTATCATTTCTATTCCATTGACAAAAAATCATACTTCAAGATATAATTCTATCTGCATTAAAGATTTTTAGCTTATTCCATTCTATTCTGGCAGAGGTGCCTCATGATTCTATTATATTCTGTTATATTCTATTCTATTCTATTATATTATATTCTATGTTCTATCATATTCTATTCTATTCTATTATATGCACAGATGTACCATATGGTATAGTTCTATTTTATTCTATTGTAAGACATCAAGACTCTAATATATTCTATTGACAGACTGCCTGATTCTACTCTATTCGACTCTACTCTATTCGACTCTATTCTACTCTAATCTACTCCATTCTACTCTGCTCTATTCTACTCTACTCTATTCTACTCAAATCTATTCTACTCTATTCTACTCTATTCTACTCTATTATACTCTATTCTACTCTATTCTAATCTATTTTACACATCAATATATTGCAAAGGAAACTATTCAATGTAATGACCTCATTTCACAAACCAATAATTTCAATCTTATTTTCAGCGAAAAACTCGAGTAAAGGCCGGGGGTCCCAAAAGTACTGGGTGGTGGACACGTGGGGAGCGGTCACCGTTTTCTGCGACTTGGATGATGAGGATGTTGGGTGGACGGTTCTCATGCGAAGGACAAAGATGGACGTCAGCTTTGACCGTGACTGGTCAGTAAGAGTGAAAATTCTAAACATGCTTTTTATACCAGATCTAAATCTATAGAACACCTCTAACTTAAGATATCCTACTGCTCAAGAGGTACTTCTGTGATCAGGTTTACAAATTTATTGGATGATTGGTACAGTTTTGTCATCACTTTCTGTGCATGCCCATATAAGGTAGTTCTGTAGCTGTGTTGCTCTATGACCAGTTTTAGCCGATTTTAGCCAAATATTGGTTACCAAATGTGCAAAAGCATAAATTAACATTTTAGACATAAATGAATCGATAAACATGGTATTTTACTGAAATAAAACAAGCTACACAACATGGGTCTTGCAAGGGACTGACCATGGCCTACATTTGACTGTGATTTAGTCCAATGAAAGTTGCACTATAAATAGCCTGCTGCAGTGGCCTAATGGTTTTGTCTGGTATGATTAAAAGTAGGGGTTGAAGGACCTGGGTACGAATCCAACCAGAGGAAAGTTTTTTTTTTTTTTAATAAATATGTTTACATGTCATTCATTTAAAGTAATTTTTCCATTTACAAAAAAAAAAAACTAATCTTTATTTAGCACAATCTACAATAATTTAAAACAAGTCTGGTACAGGTATCTTTTTTTAAAGACAGCTTTTCTTGTTATGGATATGGGGATATGGTACAGATAGTTTGACAGATCCTCCCACAGCCACTGTTTCTGTGAGATATGTATTTATTTCAGCTCCACTGTCTGTCAAAATTACTATTTTCTAAAACTTCATGAAATGATTAAAAATCCACCTTATTTGATCAAGGCACACTTAATATGTGTAAGCTAATGAATCTATCAGGCATTAATTACAAAAAATTAATGATACATTGAAAGAAATCAAGACCAAAACATTGGAAATACAATAGAAATGGCATCATCACCCATTTTTGAGTATTGTGACATCATCACTTGGTTTGTTTACATATTGGATTGTTGGTGGTGTGAAAAACTCAATACTAGAAGTTTATCTGTTTTATAGAAAGGTAGTGAACCCAGCAAGGTTCTGGATGGTAGGAAATGAGTAATAAGAAGACAATAAAGTGACTGCGAACGATTTTGGCCACTATCATATTGAATGACAATATAGCTTTAAAAAGAAAAAAAAAACCAGGAATTATTAGGCAGTAAATACCAATTATAAGTGAATATTATCGAATATGTTGAAATTTGTTGGCAGGTATGACTACAAATGGGGTTTTGGAGACAAGGAAACTGGAGACTTCTGGCTTGGGCTGGAACACATGTACAGGATTACTAATCAGATGAAGAAACAGTTAGTGCAATGTTATTCAATGTCAAATACAGTCACACTTAACAGTGATGTTCCAAATACATTCAATGCACAGGATAATCTAATTGTGTTTATTAGAAAGCCAACAAATTAATTATGATCTCCTTCTTCTGAAAAACTTCCCATCCTTGACTGTGATTGGCTAAGGCAAAGTGCATCCTAGCAGCATTTATAGTGCATTTTAATATATATTTGACATCTTATCATTTAGTTGATTTTTGTTATTTCCCTGAGAAAGTTATATTAATTGAATAGTTGGTTATGATATTCTATGTCCTTAAAGCAAAATGAGTAATACGAGGTGAAGAAAGACTTCTGTCGTGCTGAACTTATGGCTGCTCTGTGAAAAGACTATAGATTCAGATATCATCATTCTTCTCAAATGATACCTCACCAATTGCTAATTGTAATTTGTCAAGCGCCACCATGCATAGTATGCAATATCATAGCTAAACACCTCAACAAAAGTAAGTTCCCCCTAAAATATGTGCTTATATTTTCTGATCCACCCATTCAATTCCAGTGAAATCCACAGGGCTCCCTTAGTACGACGATAGAAACAAGCAATAAAAAGGATTATGCAATCGTCAAGGAAGTGCTTGAGTGAGCGAGCTCTGAAGTCAAAAGTTACCCATTTAAAGAACTGCGAAAGGCAATACACACAGGTTGTAATCCCAGCTGGCCAACAATGCCAGTGAAATCAAATGTTAATCAGGTGTATCATTAAACGCACTAATTGTTTGTTTGCCTATAATTAAACCAGCGGGGATTACAACCTGTGTGTATTGCCTTTTGCAGTTCTTTAAATTGGTAACTTTTGATTTCAGAGCTCTCTCACTCAAGTACTTCCTAGATGATTGCTTTTTATTGCTTGTTTCTATCGTCGTACTGAGGGAACCCTGTGGATTCTACTGGAATTGAATGGCTGGATTAGAAAATATAAGCACATATTTTAGGGGGAACTTACTTTTGTTGAGGTGTTTATATACAAGAATGTTTCAGGTTTATGCCATACCATGTTGCTTTCAGGTACAGCCTGTGGATCGTGATCAAAGACGACAAGAAAGTTTCCCACATTTTTCCTTACGAGTCATTTCGCATCGATTCCGAAGCGACAAATTATACTCTATTGGTGGATGACTACCACGGTCAGGTAAAGAACTATGGGGAAAAAAGTACCTAAAGAGGTCACTGTTTGATGACGTCATGTATGGTGTGACGTCATCCAAGCAACAGTGGTTATGGTGACGTAATCTTATGGTTTTTTTATGTACTTCGGTCGTAGTGTTCCCTGTAGGCTCTGTTACTTTTTCTCGCCATTGAGAATGTTAATATTTTATGAAGACACGCTGACAGTGACAGACATATAGCATAGCCAATGTACAGATAGGTAGCACATTGAAATAATAATACAGATAGGGGGATACAAAATGAAAGATATCTTTTAGATATTATTAAGGTCTGACCCTCCAACCAATATGGACAATAAGATATGATATCCAGTGGTAAGGACATTTAGGCTCTGATTAACATACATATATTCACTTTGGAATATAGATCAGTACTACAACTATTCTCTGTATTTTATTTTCTAGTACGCAAATAGATTGTACAGTGAGAGGTATTTCATGACCAAAGATTATGGGTCGTTATACAACTGTGCAAAAACGAAGAGTGGTTCTGCGCTCAGCGGCGGTGGCTGGTGGTTTGGCACACCTAGCAGCTATTACTACAACTGTGGTTACCTAAACCTGAATGCTCCATCACCCTACTTGACCACGTTTGATAACATCACTTCTGTCATCATGAAAATCAAGCCATTTTTTAAGTGATGATAAGTTGGATTAATATTGGCCAGCGCTGATATTCTAAAATTGGAATTGCTTTCACATTATTTTGGTCATACATTAAAAATGTAACCCACCCTTAAGTCTTTTTCATTACTTTTCATTAAAAATGTAACCCACCCTTAAGTCTTTTTCATTACTTTTCATTAAAAATGTAACCCACCCTTAAGTCTTTTTCATTACTTTTCATTAAAAATGTAACCCACCCTTAAGTCTTTTTCATTACTTTTCATTAAAAATGTAACCCACCCTTAAGTCTTTTTCATTACTTTTCATTAAAAATGTAACCCACCCTTAAGTCTTTTTCATTACTTTTCATTAAAAATGTAACCCACCCTTAAGTCTTTTTCATTACTTTTCAATCTTACGCTAAAAAAGGTTCGAGAAAAAAACTGTTCAGATAACGGCCCGTAAACTGCGGTCATTACTTCTCTTAGCCAAAGAGTTATTCGGAATAGAAAGCAGAAGACACTGCTGAGGTATTTAGTGATATTTTCAATTGTGGTACTTTATGCTAGAAGAAATATGAAGGAAGATAGGAGAAGAAATGCATGAAACAACAATCGATTCACCTTGCCGGGCAGTATAGAAGTTCTCTAGCGACAGTTTACATTGTTAAACAAACTGATTGGTTAAGCTATGTAGCCGATAGACTGAGTATAGACTTAAGGGAGTTTACTCTTAAAAATGCAAGATAAATGGATTATATTTTTTGAGTTTAGACAATTTTTCATAAATTGCGTAAACTCAGCACATGAACATCTAATTATTCTGTAATTTCAATGTTAGACCTTTAATACCATAAGGGTAGTAAAGCGAAATAACCCGGGTAATTTGCTGATGAATTATAAGAAAACGATTTCTTTTAATGCTGTTTTTGTAGCACATGATATTGACATGACTAACCTTGGGATAAGATTTCCGTCATGCTGTTGTATGACCGACCTCAGTCTAACTAAACAATTTTTATCAAACAGATTGGACACAGTTGCCATCAAATAAATATACTATGATTGAATTCTACCAATATGTTGAGGTCACAAAAAGATCTATATGTTAAAAAAAACAAAAATTCTACGTTCCATTAAAATGTAACGACACAACAAGGTGTTGTACAGTGTAATATACGTAAAGACAAATAATACCATTTACATGTAGCGTAGCTGTTGCTAATTATCTGACAGTTACATCTACATCTCACTAAAATCACTCTATTTCTTCCAAAATTGAAATATCGGTAGTAAAATGTCTACTGTATTCATACATGTAAGTCCCACAAGACGGATTTGTTAATTCAAAGTTTTAATATTTGCTTGATACATTGTGTTGACGTTGGTAGCATTTGCTTCAGAAACACCTCATTTACGCCAATACGTTTTTAGAAACACCTCTATTACGCCAATACATTTTTAGAAACACCTCTATTACGCCAATACGTTTTTTGGAAACACCTCTATTACGCCAATACGTTTTTGGAAACACCTCTATTACGCTAATACGTTTTTTTGGAAACACCTCTATTACGCCAATACGTTTGTAGAAACACCTCTATTACGCCAATACGTTTTTAGAAACACCTCTATTGCGCCAATACGTTTTTAGAAACACCTCTATTACGCCAATACGTTTTTGGAAACACCTCTATTACGCCAATAAGTTTTCGGAAACATCTCTAATTAAGCCAATACATTTTTGGAAACATATAAGATGATGTGTATTGTATATATATATATATATCTTTTTTTTTCCAGTACACAAATAGACTTTTCAGTGAGAGGTATTTTGTGACCAAAGATTCTGGGCCGTCATACAACTGTGCAAATACAAGGAGTGGTTATGTGGTCAGCGGCGGGGGCTGGTGGTTTGCCACACCTAACAATTTTTACTACAACTGCGGTTACATAAACCTCAATGCTCCAGAACCTTACTTGACCCCTTTCGATGGCATCACATCGGTCATTATGAAAATCAAGCCATTCGTCAAGTGATTCTGGCCTAGATTAGTTTGATATTCAGATTTAAAATTGCATTAGTTGCCCTTGTGCTATACATTAAATAACTTAAAAAAAGTATCTTTATGGACTTTTTCATTACTTCATTTCAATGTTAGACCTTTAATACCATAAGGGTAGTAAAGCAAAATAACCCGGGTAATTTGCTGATGAATTATAAGAAAACAATTTCTTTTAATGCTGTTTTTGTAGCACATGATATTGACATGATTAACCTTGGGATAAGATTTTCGTCATGCTGTTGTATGACCGACCTCAGTCTAACTAAACAATTTTTATCAAACAGATTGGACACAGTTGCCATCAAATAAATATACTATGATTGAATTCTACCAATATGTTGAGGTCACAAAAAGATCTATATGTTAAAAAAAACAAAAATTCTACGTTCCATTAAAATGTAACGACACAACAAGGTGTTGTGGAGTGTAATATACGTAAAGACAAATAATACCATTTACATGTAGCGTAGCTGTTGCTAATTATCTGACAGTTACATCTACATCTCACTAAAATCACTCTATTTCTTCCAAAATTGAAATATCGGTAGTAAAATGTCTACTGTATTCATACATGTAAGTCCCACAAGACGGATTTGTTAATTCAAAGTTTTAATATTTGCTTGATACTTTGTGTTGACGTTGGTAGCATTTGCTTCAGAAACACCTCATTTACGCCAATACGTTTTTAGAAACACCTCTATTACGCCAATACATTTTTAGAAACACCTCTATTACGCCAATACGTTTTTTGGAAACACCTCTATTACGCCAATACGTTTTTGGAAACACCTCTATTACGCTAATACGTTTTTTTGGAAACACCTCTATTACGCCAATACGTTTTTAGAAACACCTCTATTACGCCAATACGTTTTTAGAAACACCTCTATTGCGCCAATACGTTTTTAGAAACACCTCTATTACGCCAATACGTTTTTGGAAACACCTCTATTACGCCAATAAGTTTTCGGAAACATCTCTAATTAAGCCAATACATTTTTGGAAACATATAAGATGATGTGTATTGTATATATATATATATATCTTTTTTTTTCCAGTACACAAATAGACTTTTCAGTGAGAAGTATTTTGTGACCAAAGATTCTGGGCCGTTATACAACTGTGCAAAAACATGGAGTGGTTATGTGGTCAGCGGCGGGGGCTGGTGGTTTGCCACACCGAACAATTTTTACTACAACTGCGGTTACATAAACCTCAATGCTCCAGAACCTTACTTGACCCCTTTCGATGGCATCACATCGGTCATTATGAAAATCAAGCCATTCGTCAAGTGATTCTGGCCTAGATTAGTTTGATATTCAGATTTAAAATTGCATTAGTTGCCCTTGTGCTATACATTAAATAACTTAAAAAAAGTATCTTTATGGACTTTTTCATTACTTCATTTCAATGTTAGACCTTTAATACCATAAGGGTAGTAAAGCGAAATAACCCGGGTAATTTGCTGATGAATTATAAGAAAACGATTTCTTTTAATGCTGTTTTTGTAGCACATGATATTGACATGACTAACCTTGGGATAAGATTTTCGTCATGCTGTTGTATGACCGACCTCAGTCTAACTAAACAATTTTTATCAAACAGATTGGACACAGTTGCCATCAAATAAATATACTATGATTGAATTCTACCAATATGTTGAGGTCACAAAAAGATCTATATGTTAAAAAAAACAAAAATTCTACGTTCCATTAAAATGTAACGACACAACAAGGTGTTGTGGAGTGTAATATACGTAAAGACAAATAATACCATTTACATGTAGCGTAGCTGTTGCTAATTATCTGACAGTTACATCTACATCTCACTAAAATCACTCTATTTCTTCCAAAATTGAAATATCGGTAGTAAAATGTCTACTGTATTCATACATGTAAGTCCCACAAGACGGATTTGTTAATTCAAAGTTTTAATATTTGCTTGATACATTGTGTTGACGTTGGTAGCATTTGCTTCAGAAACACCTCATTTACGCCAATACGTTTTTAGAAACACCTCTATTACGCCAATACGTTTTTTGGAAACACCTCTATTACGCCAATACGTTTTTGGAAACACCTCTATTACGCTAATACGTTTTTTTGGAAACACCTCTATTACGCCAATACGTTTTTAGAAACACCTCTATTACGCCAATACGTTTTTAGAAACACCTCTATTGCGCCAATACGTTTTTAGAAACACCTCTATTACGCCAATACGTTTTTGGAAACACCTCTATTACGCCAATAAGTTTTCGGAAACATCTCTAATTAGAGCCAATACATTTTTGGAAACATATAAGATGATGTGTATTGTATATATATATATATATCTTTTTTTTTCCAGTACACAAATAGAATTTTCAGTGAGAAGTATTTTGTGACCAAAGATTCTGGGCCGTTATACAACTGTGCAAAAACATGGAGTGGTTATGTGGTCAGCGGCGGGGGCTGGTGGTTTGCCACACCTAACAATTTTTACTACAACTGCGGTTACATAAACCTCAATGCTCCAGAACCTTACTTGACCCCTTTCGATGGCATCACATCGGTCATTATGAAAATCAAGCCATTCGTCAAGTGATTCTGGCCTAGATTAGTTTGATATTCAGATTTATAATTGCATTAGTTGCCCTTGTACTATACATTAAATAACTTAAAAAAAGTATCTTTATGGACTTTTTCATTACTCATAAATCTTGGGAATCCTATCGCAAACATTATCTCATATTTGAGATGAAACTACAATAATTAATCAATGCACATTTTTATTACCATTTTTATTATCTAATAATCCATTTATCTCCATTCAATGCGTTTATATTTAAGAAATATATATGTATAATTAAGAAATATATATATATATATTTCAGAAGTATATATATATATATATATATATATATATATATTTTCTATTTCATTGCTAAAATCCATAACTTACTACAGCCCTGCATTTGCTTAAATATGGACATAGTCATTATCTGAGAAAAGGAGCAAAAGCAACAGCAAACTTCTCATTGAACTCTACCTGATCTCTAAGTAATCCAGATAAGCACTTATTAGACTTGGCCAAAGCTTAATTCATCATATTCTGAATTAGGATTTGTGTGTTCTAACTTTTTGCTACGTTACATAAAATTTCATATCTCACAGTGTAGTAATGATGTTGCTTATTATTTTGGCGCTTGATCCTGACACGATTGGATTATGCTGCCGGACCGAATAAGGATAATATAAGACTAGTCACCGCATCCAGTCACTGACCTCTGTCAAATTAACCGATATTTATCATAAAGTGTTCAAATTCAGGTTTTATAACCCAGTTGTGGATGGAGAAAAAGCTAGAACGTACAGTAAAAACATGGACAAAACTAATTTATTGGCAGATACAAAGTTAAAGATAATAGTTCAATCGTTGAAAATGACAAGCTGGCATCTGAAACATTCTTTACACTTTTACTTTTTTCTCTCTTAAATGCATATAAATTTCATATTTAAGGTAAATAAACTGTTGTTATTCATTTCACAGATAAAGAATTTCACACTAAAAAAAAATAAAACAAACCAAAAAACCAAAAAACAATATACACATATTCCTCATGGATGGCCATGATGGAAGCTACCACAGTATCCATAAGAGTTTTCTTTATTTGCTTGCTCAGTTTATCAGAAGTAATGGCACATTCTTTGTTGCTTATTTTAGCTCACAATATCATTTGCTTTATTAATATCCATAGAGATGAGATCTATGAGCACAAGAAGCTTATTATGCATCATGAAATATCTACACTTTGGAATTTATCAAATATCAAGATATATTGTCCTGTCATGATATTAAAGGCAATAAGATATACATTACTTGTTATTGTCAGATATATTCCATGAATATTCCACGTTTGGCTGGTCTTCTTCTCTGTAGGTTTTATGTTTTGTCTGTTTTTGTTACAACTCTTGCAATCTTTGAAGTTGATGTAAATTTATGACAGTTCTATTCCTTGGTGAAAAGTTTAAATGAAGCAAGGTCAAGGCTGCAAAAGTTTAAATGAAACAAGGTCAAGGCTGCAAAAGTTTAAATGAAGCAAGGTCAAGGCTGCAAAAGTTTAAATGAAACAAGGTCAAGGCTGCAAAAGTTTAAATGAAGCAAGGTCAAGGCTGCAAAAGTTTAAATGAAACAAGGTCAAGGCTGCAAAAGTTTAAATGAAGCAAGGTCAAGGCTGCAAAAGTTTAAATGAAACAAGGTCAAGGCTGCAATCGTTTGCATCAGATTGTTTGTCACACCACTGAGTCATAAGCACTCCATGATCACACTTAACAAAATTATATTGGCAAGATATTGATTATCTTTGAAATAACATTGTTTTGTGTCCTCCAATTGCATAAATTAAACATACATTTTACATTTTGTCTTACATTTGGAAAGATTTCAAGATTCATGACAATGGGTGGGTGGGTGGGTGATTAGGGCTTTACGTCCTGTATTTCTGCACCAGTTGGGCTAATTAAGACAGGCAGAGACCATGGCAATAAGACGAAGGAAACAGCCATCCAACTTAGGCTCGACCGGGAATCGAACCCGGGACCCAGCGGTTGGAAGCCCTTGCGCTACCTCTGAGCCAGGCCCCGCCCAGATTCATGACAGTATGGGGATTGGAACTTTCATTACGCCACGGGATTGAATTTCAAACATTGGTCCCTAAGTTAGGGTCAAGTGTAATTTGAAAGAACCGCATCAGATGGTGTCCTAGTATCAGGTTCCCATGGCAACCACATGCAAGATAATAAGGGGAGCAGATGTGATCGTTTGTGTTTTTTGAAAGAATCACATCAGATGGTGTCCTTCCCATGGCAACCACATGCAAGATAATAAGGGGAGCAGATGTGCTCATTTTGACTCTGTTGTGACTGATACTTGATACAGTCAGTTTCATAAAATATGGTCGACTGTAGCAGCCTATTTCTGGCTGTAGCTATGTCTGACTTATTATAAGCCAGCTGATTCTTTCTACTGCTAGCTTATTCCTCTTTAATTCAATGTAATGAGCTTATCTTTAACAAAATAGTTCAAAGCTTGGCAAAGAACATTTTGAAAGACAGTGATCACCCCCTAAATGGGAAATACATTATGCTGCCAAGTGGACGAAGGTCAAGGGTGCCAAGGATGAGGACTCAGCGATTTAAAAACACCTTCCTGCCGAGACCCATTATGTTGATGAATGTTTAACATTGTTTAACATTGTATGTGTCAGAGATCAAAATTTCACTCTGTGACTAATAAATATTGTGTTATGTTATGTTATGTTATAGCCGGCTTACTGAAAAAATATAAACCTTGGTAAACAAATAAATTTATCTAATATAATATAAACATGTTTGTGCAATAGACCCACATTTGTTCAACATAAAATGACAAATATGCGTAACTTATGCACTGAATGGTGCTGCATGTACTTTTAGATCCCGCAGTTCTGTCTAGTGGCAGGTGGCATTGTATACACAAATTAGAAGAGCCAAATGCCAAGGTCAGCGCAATGTTGCCTGGTACTTTTTTATTTTTATACATGTGAACATTCTTATCTTTTTGTGTTAATTTGAATCTTATTGTGATATTATGATCAGTATTTGTGTATATTTTTGTAAAATTTAAATCTAATATTGATATTGTAATCAGTATTTGTGATTTGATCTGTGATTTTATTTGCTATCTTTTATGTACTTATATATATATATTATTTCGCCTTAATACTGAATGTTTAAGAGCAGGACTCTGTCCAGAAAACATCAAATTGT
Source organism: Alitta virens (assembly GCA_932294295.1). Taxonomy (NCBI): domain Eukaryota; kingdom Metazoa; phylum Annelida; class Polychaeta; order Phyllodocida; family Nereididae; genus Alitta; species Alitta virens. The sequence goes on along the minus strand of OW028582.1, from coordinate 745,391 downwards.
GGCAACTGGGACCTTAAATGTTAAGCTGTATATTATGTATGAAATAATGAGAACTTGTACATCAGATTTTTGTAGATGTAGTTTTAGATAGACGTAGTGAGTAGATATGTGACATATGTATCTTTTCTGATATGAAAAAGTGTCAATAAAAGCTATATATATATGTATATGAGAAGTTGTCTAACTTCGTTTAGGATCAATTTGACAGGCTGTTTTTAAATTAAACTAACTGTATAACCTCTGCTTTATAATTGCCAGCCAAAGGATTTGACATTGTATCATGACCTTTATCTGATATTTTTCATACTAGTCCGATTACATTATTGCCCTGTATACACATTCTTTATTTGGAAAATCAGACTGTTGAACCATGGCTTCCACGAAAGACAGTCTCGCAACTGACAAAGAAACTTGATGTGAGCTAGAAACTGATGAGGTATTTTGACAAGTGAAACCTCTTTCTTATATGTGGGTCAGGCAAAAGAATCTGATTAAAAAATGTAGTGAAAATCAAATTTGTGGAATGTCTTATGCTGAAGAGACTGATTTTATGCGGAGTACATTATTTCAAAGTGGGCATTTGTCATAAATATCGCATTATAGCAACCAAACTACCATTAGCTGTGATGTATGTGAATATTAAATATCATGATGCATGAAAGTTGTATTGGCATTCTATATTGCACTATCAGCCTTGGTAAGTGATGATATTATTCAGCATTAGTCAAATGTTGCTGGGATATATCAGTCTGATTGCATCATCAGATAATTATACTTAACCAAGCTCGGACAGTAATATATAAAAAAAACTGTCTACTCCTCATAACAATGATTTACACGTTAATTGCTATGTCGGAGTCTTAAAGCAGAATTTACAGGGTGTCATTAATCACCTTAAATAATTAAGTCTTATAATCTTGATAGCGATGCCACATGAGACTGATATATGTGATTGTTATGTAAAAGGTTGCAAGGTGTCTAGTTATTTTGGTTTGCCCAGAAGAATTAGCTAAGGAAAGGAGGAATTGGTAATTTCTACTTCATCTATATATTCCTGTTTTGAGTAGAGCAATTGGACAGTGACAAAAGACTAACCTAATAAGTCACAGAATTAGGTTGTTGGAAAATTACTTCCTTTTTTGGCTCAGCTCAGGCCTTATAACCCAAAAGACATATGCAAAATTCAACCTTTTAGTCGTCTATTCACAACAACGCTGTTGCTATAGCTGAAAAATCTACTTCCGTTGCCTTTTTCAGTCTCTCGCCTTTCTGCACAAATGAAAATCAGGCAAATTGGAGATTGACTTCATCAACTAACTTGGAAAATTGTGATCACAGTCTTAGGCAAAGTAATAGGTTAGGCTAAATATGTCATTTGATTAATTCAATTAATTTGATATGTCACATAATTGACCAATTTCAAAATGTAAGAATAAGCCTGTCATGAAATGTTACACTATGATAAGTTAACCTGAATTTTAGGTCACGATGGGTCACGGTTTAAACTATTTCCGAAAAATTTCTCCTTTTTTTTTACATTAATTTAGACAGGAATGATCGTCGACCATCATCGTCAATAAAAAATAATAAATTTTATGGCCTCTCAGCCAATCAGACGTCTAGAATCTTCTAAATAAGGAAACGCAAAACCTAGGACAAGTGTTGCAACGCCACAAACGGAACCCACCAAAGTTAATCGTTGACCAAATTGTTAGAATGAACTACATGTCATAATGATGACTCTAAGTTTGTATTTAAAAATTAATTAATGAATACCAAAACTGTGAAAAGTATACATTTGTGCCATATATAATAAAAGTATATACCATAACGGAGGGTATTATTGATAGGGCGGCTATTTTTGTCACTCACATTAAAATGTAAAAAATTGATAACATTTTAATGTGAGTGTCGAAAATGCCGTGTCGATAATACCTTCTTTTATGGCAATAAAAGTTATTTAGTGTTGGCCAAATTGTTAGAATGAACTACATGTAATAATGATGACTCTAAGTTTGTGTAAAAACAAGTTTCTATAATTACCAATCTGAAAATAGTATTTGTGCCATAATATAATAAAAGTACACGGTAGCTAAAAACCAAATTTATTTGGAATCAGCATTCACCTACAGTAGGCAAGGAGACAATTTAGCCACAAACATTGAGCTAGAAAGACATATTCCCAACACACACACACATACACACGCAAAATCGGATTTCCATATATATGAAATGTGATTTCCAGATATGGGCTGCTATACATCCGGAAACAGGATGCGCTCGATGACTAAACAAAAGGCAGGGCTAGTTTCCACCGATTTAATCTTATTTGGCATATTACGATATAAAATGCAAAACTCAACATAAGCCATTCAGCTCGACTTCCTAGGAAAAATCCTTGCTTTACTGAAGCTAAACATTATTTACAGGGAACCACATGCCATTATATAAAGGAAGCAAATGAAACCCTAAATTCAGCTTAAATATATAATGTGATTTGCTCCTTCAAGAAATATGATACCAATATAGCTATGCCTTTTAAGTAAGCACACCTACTTTTTGTGTAATATCTGCTGGGTTGCAATGGTGACATTGGTGCAATAGTGATAGTGACAGTGGTGCAATAGTGAAAGTGACAGTGGTGCAATAGTGATAGTAGTGCCTTCTGGTTATATAGCTATTACAGTTGTAATGTGTTGGTCCATGGGAATACCTTTATACTATCAAACTGAATTTAGCATGTAGACTTAACTTTAAGCCCTACTATATAAACCGGGGTACCTTTGGCTACCTCGGGTAATTTTGACCACCTCCGGGTAACTTTGGCCACCTCAGGGTAACTTTGGCCGACTTTGAAAAAGAGGATTTTGTCAATTCACCCTCTGAATTGGCTCAATATAGATCACTAACTTATGTTAGCATAAATAAGATCTATAACCTACTAGCTTCCTAAAAATATGAAATCATGACCATTAATGCAGTCAGTGATGCTGTAGGGGCAGTTGTAGTCCTGATATGTAGTTTTCAATGACAGAGCAGTAGCTGTATACTTTAGTCTAGAAAACCAGATTGCAAACATGCTAGTAACTTTGAATGCATGTATTCTGTAGAGAATGTCTCACAGATCAAAATGGTGCCTTGGTAGAGCCAAATGAAAAAGGGTATTGCAGCCCTCTGAAGCTTAGTGCTGGGTATCTTGGCCATTGCCAAAATTACTTAAAGATTCCAATTTTTGTGGTATATTGATGCAGTCTACATGAAGTATATGCAGAGGTTCGTTTATTAAAGTAACAGGGTCATATATTTGTAAAATCATCACAAATCTGGTCGTTATGCATTCTTAATAAACCATCAACATTTAAGGTATAAATTCTTGATGAACCTGTAACAAAGTATTGCTGCTGCCCCACCAACGACTGTGCGATTGAATTTCCATATCATAGTCAAAAATTGCTGCTGCATCATTACAAAAGCCATGGGCGGCCAAAGTTACGATTATAAGTTTAAAGAAGCTGTATGGTGTATGTATATTTTCCCATATAAGGTCCATTTATGAAGCATGAAATGCATTGACTTTTTTAAAATTGGTAAATGTAAGAAATTTGTCAAGTATATAATGATTATATGTACTTTTAGATCTGGTTTTGAGTTGCAAGCTATAGCCAGACAGTTTCGTTTAGTGAAAGGTAACTTTGTATATTAGAAGTTGTCTAGCTTTGTCTAGGCTAATTTTGATGGGCCGTTTTTTAATGAAACCAACTGTAAGAATGCAGTCTTTTTTTCTGCCATTAATTGTGGTAAAAGTCTGAACTGTCTCATTAGACCAGGACTTCTTAAAAGTTAAATCTACCACTGAAATGATGAACACTAGTATCAGGTAATTTATACTAATGGAATTTTTAGCTATTTGCTACAACAATTACTGTATCCTGATGTAATAATGTGCGTTGATTTAGCTGAACACTCGCACTCTTCTGTAACATGCGCACCTGCAAGTGTCACGCACAGGTAGGGTCAGCTGTTCCATGCTTAATATAACCTCTGCTTTATAAAATATCCACCACTGAATTTGACATTGCATCGTGACCTTTGTCTGATATTTTTAAAACTAGTCCCATTACTTAATCGACCTGTATACATGTATACAAATTCCATATTAGGAAGATCAGACAGTTGAACAATGGCTTCCAAGAAAGACAATCACTGCTAAAGAAACTTGAACTAAACATAGAAAGTGATGAGATCTTTTGACAAGTGAAATGTGATATGGTTCTGACTCATATATCTAACATTATAGAACAGTATCATCATCAAATAAATATTTTTTATCAATTTTAAAGAGATTTAATATCTCAATTTCTCTTTTTTAAAGAAAATAAAAGTCAACTGGGTTTGAATCTAAGAAAGCTTGACCTTTTTGCACCAATAAGAGGCAGGTAGGCTATTAGGCCACCTGGGCACACTGGTAAATGTCAAGTAATTTTACTGAATGTGAGCTCAGTCCGTAATGGAGTAAATGCTGTTGGCACTAAGTCTAAATACAGTAGTACAATGCAATTAAGTGATTGTTAGGATATATTTGAAATAAAAATAAAACCTTAATTCGTGGAGGTTTAAATCTACCATTTCGCATGCCCTGGCAAACTCCTTCTTGACATGGGGGCACACTGTCCATTCCCAATAAACATTGTTTAGTGTAGGATCAGAGATCAGCAGGAACAATATTATTCGCCTGTTTACCTGGAATATGCCAGATGACATAGTTTTGTCACAAAAATTAAAAATATTTTGGCAGGATTTGTACCCATGGAAGATTGGCCCAAAACCTCTGTTTGTGGGTCATTTAGTACCTTTGTCCACACTAGTACTGTATATAGCAAATGTAAGTAGGTAATTACTCTTAGATGGCACCAGTTGTCTTTGTACTATTTATAGATTATTATTATCATTTAACACCATTCTATAGTTCGGTCACAAAAAGCGAAAAATAATAATGGCAGGATTTGAACTGGTGAAAGATAAGCCCATTAGCTCCGTCTTTGGGTCAGCTGGTACCTATTGGCAACATTATTTATCCAATTATATTGTTTTCAGGGGCCTAAGCTGGTCATCATTACATATGATCATAAGTCATCATGGGCATTTCAATATGAAGAACTAGCAAAAGTAAGCTTGATGTGAATCAACTGTAATGAAATAAAGTGTATATATATATTCCCCCTAAAATGTTGCAGCAATGAGAAGGAAATGTTTACGCTACAAGGATGACACAAATATTGCTCCTGTAATCAAATCATTTCTTTATCATGACATGCTTTGGTCTAGATGTAGGCAATCATTTTCTGATGAACCAAATATATGACAGGCAACTCAAGCATAAACGTGGGTTGCCTCTGTAGTTAGAAAATACAATTTACAAAGCTGTAGTTGTATATTTCGAGGATCTTACGATGCTTTTTCTAATACAGACAGACCGACAGACTGACAGTCAGGCAGACAGGGCGGGCAGGCAGACAGACAAACAGACAGGCAGACTGACTGACAGACAGACAGACTAACCGACAGAAATTATTTATTCAGATACAGCTAATATGGTACACGATACAATGAAATTTACAGCACTAATATTGAGTTGGAACTATATTAACTTAGGCCTAGCAGTCATTGTGATCCTGGAGACAACATTAAACCAGAGTGAATCTAGCACTACCATGGGTGCCACCTCACAAATTAAGCAAAACTTAAAATAGAAAAGTTAAATCAATAAAATATATACATATTTTCAAGATAATATGAAGGGAAATAATACAAGCTGTAGATCCTAGATCTATGCCATTTTCTAGTGTTTAGTTGTCTTTTATTTGTTTGAAAAATACTGAAAAAAACATTATTCCATTCTTTATAAAGGTGTATTTTGGAAATCATATGATTATGAACCAATTGTAGTTACTTTGTAATTGGTGTCTATGCTGAGGTAAATAAAAGGGAGCTAAAAAACGAGCAGAAAACAGATGCCTTGTCATCTAAGGTGTCCTACTGACGTCTGAAGGGTCAAAAGTGGACAGGAAACCTGTCTCTCTGGAGACGTCAGCAACTTCCAAAAATGGAGCATTTGCCGACCGTCTGTAGGCTTTAAATATCAGCTTGCTTCTGATGTCAATAGACTACTAGATTGTCAGTAGTGGTTCATATAGCTTCCCACTACCGACGTCTGCAACTTTTCAAAAGTGTAACGTCAGAAGTAGGCAAAATTTGAACTTATTGCCGATAGTTAGCCTGACCTTATCCTATGTCTTGCCGACATCAGTTGTTGGCCAATTAAATAAGCAATATCCCCTGAAGACTATACAGAGATGGTCTGGAGTTCCACTGTACTGTACTGAATATGACTGATAACCCGTCATTAAAAAAAGGTATACAAATTTTAAGGCAAATACCGCCAGTCAGCAGTTCAGGCAAAGCAAAGCCTTCCCGATGTCTGGGTACTTGGGGTATTAGGTGAGCTGCTGACACTACCAACGTCAGTAGTAGGCCTAAAATAGACCTGTTTTTTATATGATAAAAAGACCCCACCCATGGGGTAAATGTGTGACATGGTGTGGTCTCCAAGCCATATCATCTCATCATTACATCAGCCTCCTACAGGTGAGTAAGCTTCAGACCCAGTAGCATGGGAACATTGCACAATAATCATTATGAAGACAAAGTATAATGACTAATTAACTTTCTAGCATAAATTTCCCAGCCTGCTTGAAGAATTAGAAGGCTAACAATTTAACATATTAAATTATGCTAATCATTAGCAGTAACTCATTTACAAAATTCAAGATTGTCTCATATCTCATACACCCCCAAAGTTTATTACAAGAAATAAGATTGTAATTGGAGACCTTTTATGTGAAATGACAAATCGACAGAACGAAATATGGCTGAGATATTGAATATTTTTCTGGGAAAACAATCCCAGGAAATTTCTTGGCATCCAAATTGTTCTCGGTAGATGGCAATGCAGAGAAAATCACTTGTCTCATTAGATTTCGAAATTACTGACAGGTTTAATGAGACCAAAAAATAAAAAAAGATGTTGAAATTGAATAATATTGAAAGTTGAAGGTCTGGACTCATTTCTCTGAATAAGATGCATGTTACTGCCTAAAATTAATTTTTTATTGTTTTGTGGGGAAGTTTATTTATCTTTCACCAAACAATGTTTAATTAAAAGTCATTTCGATACATATAATTATATATCACTTATTCAATTAATTTGTATGAATCTTTAACTAATTGAAATATACCAATAAAAGAGCTGATTTGTTTAATTAGATATTCACATATTCATTTGTCATGTCTCCATATTACTAACTGAAATACATGGCCAAATGTACAAAGTGCATTTTTCATGAGAAAGATAAACGCATAGAAAACGCATGGTTTTTAGCTAATTATAATAAGGCAAAAACCATGCGTTTTCAATTTGTTAATCCCAATGCATGGAAAACGTACGTGGCACATTTGGCCATGCACTAATGTCACTTTCGGTTATTGTATGTCTGACTTTCAACAAATCACAAATATGATCACTCTTATGATAGATCATTTTTATTCACCCTACTGCCAGACTGCTTTCTGGTATAAATTTGTTTCTCATTTTGTTCTATGGATAGCTGTTCACAATAAACATTCTTTGGGAGAAAGTTTGGTTAAACTCTTGATTATTGAGCTATTAACTTTACACTCTATTACTGAGCAAAGTGCATTTTACTATGTTGTTTATTGGAAATCAATTTGCTAAAGAAGTACAAAATTGATCGCTTCTTTGTCTCAATTTGTCCCCGTTTCCTTTTTACCAAATGTTCTTTGTCTGATTTAACTGAACCCACTCACTTCCTTTATAGCCAGAGACACCTGCAACCCACAGGTAGACTGTCCACTAGAACAACGAAGAAGTCATTTATTCATTTTCAAAAGTTTATGTTTAATTATAATTTTTTATTTACTTTTTATTCAATCTCATCACTGCTAACTCTGGTCAAAAAGCAATTTCCTCTCTTCCAATGAAATACTTGTCTTATTCTCTTTATTCTTTCTCAGTTGAATCATGCATGCCAAAATTTCTGTTTTCCTGTTTCTTAGACCTAGGCATACACCATTTTCTTTGAGGTATTCTATGTAACTGCAATCTATTACACATAGACAGTTATGTTTTTAAGAGGTTTGCGTTCATTCAATGCCAGCATTTTGTATCTTTGCTATATATATATATATATATATATGGTTTATTCAACAAAAATAACAGGAACAGATGGTCAAGACAAAATAATCAATTGTACAATTGACAAAGTAATAATATGATGAACAAATAATTTTCAGTTGAATGTGATTGTTGTTAGGAGGTGAGTCTCAAGCTTTTGAAGCTGCAAATGACTCACCCCCTACTCCCCCCCCCCACCCCATAAAAAGACAAATAAATATAGTTCAATAGATATATATGGATAGTTAAATTAAAATAAAACAATTTATTAAATATATAGAAACATGTTTGAAACCATTTATCGACACATTGTCAGTTAATAGTGTGTCACATAATATAAGTTGGTGAATAAGATATATTATATAGCCTGGTACCTTTTTGATGTAAAATAGCATAATTAGCATAATTTTTATAATATATTTTGAAATGTAATGATATTAATGGCAAAAAGTACTATGTATCATGGATGCCATAGGTGTGTAGGTGTGACATAGTGTGAAGACATTACTAACAAGATAAAGTATTGAATAAAAAGTTATATACATACAAAATGAAAGAAAATATATATACCTACAAAATGAAATAAACACTTGTTGGCTTTGTCTTTACTTCTTTTTTTTTTTTTTCTTGGTGATTAATTTCTGCGTCAGTCTCAAAGGGTCAGTCACCTGTCTGTAGTGGGTGTATTGCATCATGACTTTTTGATCTTTACTAATGCTAGAAATGTAATCGGATAAGTTAGTAGAGACAGTTTTGGAAAAACAATTTATGTATTATGGCAACAGTCCTCTGTATGAAGTTCACACTGTGAAAACATTATATCAATAGTGGATGATAAAGAAACATTCCAAGTAGCCGAGGTTTGTGCAAATATAAATGTCAGTTATTTAGTGTTGGCCAAATTTTAGAATGAACTGTATTTAATAATGATGACTCCAAGTTTGTGTAAAACAAATTTATATCAATACCAAACTGAAAATAGTATACATTTGTGCCATATATAATAAAAGTTATTTTGTGTTGACCAAATTGTTAAAATGAACTATATTTCATAATGATGACTCTAAGTTTGTATTTAAAAATTAATTAATGAATACCAAAACTGTGAAAAGTATACATTTGTGCCATAAAAGTATATACCGTAACGGAGGGTATTATTGATAGGGCGGGTATTTTCGTCACTCACATTAAAATGTAAAAAATTTATAACATTTTAATGTGAGTGTTGAAAATACCCGCCGTGTCGATAATACCCTCCTTTACAGTAATAAAAGTTATTCAATGTTGGCAAATTTGTTAGAATGAACTACATGTAATAATGATGACTCTAAGTTTGTGTAAAAACAAGTTTCTATAAATACCAAACTGAAAATAGTATGCATTTGTGCCACATAAAATAAAAGTACACGGTAGCTAAAAACCAAATCTATTTGGAATAAGCATTCACCTACAGCAGGCAAGGAGACAGCTTAGACAAACATTGAGGTAGAAAGACATATTCCCAACACACACACACATACACACGCAAAATCGGATTTCCATATATATGAAATGTGATTTCCAGATATGGGCTGCTATACATCCGGAAACAGGATGCACTTGATGACTAAGCTAAAGGCAAGGTTATTTTCCACCGATGCTATCTCATTTGGTAGACTGAAAAGTTTGAATACACTAATTTCAGATTCATTGAAGCATATGACAATATGAAATGCAAAACTCAACATGAGCCATTCAACTCGACTTTCCTAGGAAAAACCCGCAAATTGTAAAACTTGCTTTACTGAAGCTAAACATATTTTACAGGAAACTCCATGCTTTTATATGAAGGAAGCAAATGATAGCCCAAATCCAGGTTAATATTTAATGTGATTTACTCCTTCAAGAAATATGATCAAAATATAGCTATGCCTTCTGAGTAAGCTGACCTACTATAAATGGTGATGGTTATATAGATATTTGTAGTTTGTTGTTCTATGGGAATACCTCTGTATATAGTCTAACTGAATTGAGCTTCAGAATCTCTGGCATGTAGACTTAACCTTAAGCCCTACCGTAAACCGGGGTATCCTCGGGGTAACTTTGGCCGACTATGAAAAAGAGGATTTTCTAAATTCACACTGAATTGGCTCAATATAGATAACTAACTGATGTTAGCATAACTAAGATCTATAACCTACTAGCTTCCTAAAAATATGAAATCATGACCATTAATGTAGTCTGTGATGCTGTATGGACAGTTGCGTCGGAGCATGTAGTTTTCTATGACAGAGCAATAGCTTTATATTTACTTTAGTCTAGGAAACCAGATTGCAAACATGCCAGTAACTTTGAATGAATGTATTCTGTAGAGAATGTCTCACATATCTAAACGTCACCTAGCTTATTAAAATGTTGTAAGTAAAACTTGGTAGAGCCAAATAAAAAAAGGTATTTCAGCCTTTAGAAGCTTAGTGCTGGGTATCTTTGGCAATTGCCTAAATTACCTAAATATTCCAACTTTTGTGGTATATTGATGCAGTCTACATAAGGTCTGTGCAGACATTATTTTATTATAAAAGTAACATGGTCATATCTTTGTGAAATCGTCAAATAATCTGTTCGTTATGCATTCTTCATACTGTACTTCTTTATTGTGATATACCATCAACATTTAAGGGAAAATTGGTATATATTATTGACGAACCTGTTTCAAAGTATTGCTGCTGTCTCACCAATGGCTGTGCGATGAATTTCCATATCATAGCCAAAAGTTGCTGCTGCATCATTACAAAAGCCATGGGCGGCCAAAGTTACCCAGATGCAGGGTAACTTTGGAACGCTCGCACTCTTCTGTAACAAGGCGGACCTGCAGGTGTCACACACAGATAGGGTCAGCTGGTCTATAACCTCTGCTTTATTAAATATCCACCACAGAATTTCACATTGCATCATGGTGTTTGTCTGATATTTTTCAAACTAGTCCCATTATGTAATCGACCTGTATGTATACACATTCATATTGGGAAGATCAGACAGTTGAACAATGGCTTCCAAGAAAGACATTCACTCAACTGCTAAAGAACTTGAACTAAACATAGAAAGTGATGAGATCTTTTGACAAGTGAAACCTCTGAAAATCCCCAACTTTGGCTGTTCTATTTTCTTCATAACTTTCGCTCAGGGTCCAAAAATGGTGATCTTACACAACAGGCTGATTTTGCTATTTCAGAAATGTCTTACATTTGGCTGAAGGCTTCTCTTAAAGAATAAACGTTGGAACTTGGTTAAGTTAATCAACAATTTGGTAAAAATCAAATTAGTTTTTTGTTTAAGAGTCTCAGACTGATTTAATGTGTTACATAACACTTCAAAATTTAATCCTGTAGACTTTTTCAGCATGTTTCGAGTGGACATAAACATAAATATACCATTTGCGGCAATTTATATGATCATTATTTCTTCATAAAAAAGCTGTTAACATTCTGAGGAACATTGCACTATCAGCCTTGGTAGGTGATGATATTAGTCAGCATTAGTCAAATGTCATTGGAAGGTATCAGTCTGATTGCATCATCAGATAATTGCGCAAGTATTTATATTTAGACCAGCTCAGACCGTATAACATAACAACTGCCATCGCCAATGATTTACTTAGATTAATTGCTATGTCAGAGTCTTAAGGCAGCATTTAAAGGGTGTCATTTATCACCTTAAAGAATTAGGTCGTATAATATTAATAGCGATGCCACGTGAGTCCGATATATTTGATTGCTGTTATGTTACAGTTTCCCAGGTGTCTGTTTATTCAGTCTACTCAGAGAAATGAAGTGTTCGCAAAGGGCGGAATTGGTCTATTCCTGTTTATCCAATATTCTTGTGTCGAGCAGTTAATAGTTATATGTTGACTGCAATATTCCAAACTGCTACATTTGACCATATAATCGATGAATCCACCTTTGTTTTATTTCATCCTTTTTTCATCAACTTGTTCTTGCACCGATTTCATCAGTCGGTATGTGGGCCATCCAAATCGAACGATATATATTTTTTTTCCTTTTTAAATTGTTACTTTATTTTACTTTTTTTTTCTGTCTCTTGGTGGCCTTTTGGCAGCGACTTGTAAGGCCTTGGAAAGGTCTGCAAGCTCTGACATTGACAAAAGACTGACCTAACAAGAATATTCTTTTTCAAAAAAAGAATAGATACCTGGTGTTGTGTGTAGAATGCAGCAGCACTAAGCCCACAATGTAAACACTTTAATACAGTATGATGCCTACTGCCTCATTGAGACCAGTGTTTGTGGCTTGTATACTCCATTCTTAACTCAGAATTTTACAAATTTATTGATCTATTGTATTCATATAAATTCTACACATTTTCCTGAACAATTCAGTTTTGATTTGACGAAAATCGGACCAATATTAGAAGAGCAGCAGCCTTTTAAAGTATATATGCTTAAATATACCTGGTCTGTCATAGAACATAATATGATACTTGATAAAGGCCTAAGCTCAGGTAAAAAAAAAGGCAGAATTAGGTGGGTAGGAGAATTAGTTACTTTTCACTGCTCAGCTTAGCCATTATAACACAAAAGACATTTTCAGAAACCCTGTTGTTTTAGCTCACAAAATCTTCTTATGTTGCTGTTTTTGGTCTCTGGTCTTTTGGAGATTGGAGATTGACCTCATAACCACCACTTAGTTTTGTAGTTTAACATGATTTATTTTCCACAAATAACATGGTAGTGATTTAATTAATTTGATAGGTGATCAGTTTAGGAGGTCACAGTCAAAATTTAAAAAAATTTTAAAATTATCTAAGCTTCCTGAGATTATAATAATAACAATGATAATAACAATATAAATTCCCCCTTACGGGGAATTTATAATAATAAGTTTATTCATACAGCGCTAATATCTCAAATGAATTAGCGATAAATTTATTCTGCAATATCAATTGTCCCTAGACTTCTAGAAGTTATGTCTGGCGATAAATTTATTCTGCAATATCAATTGTCCCTAGACTTCTAGAAGTTATGACTGGTGATCAATTTATTCTGCAATATCAATTATTCTAAGACTTCCTTATTAATTGACATCCCTAGCACTCAAACAATGACGTCACAGTTGATGCTGAATGCATCATCATTAATGGAAGATAAAACAACAAGCAATATAATAAAAATATATTACGCCCATAAGATGACAGTCAGCTCAAATTACCACGTTGCTAAGCAATGCCAATCTACCCACCCTTGTTGACATCCCTAAGTAGGTAAAAATGTCATTATGCTGAGTCCTCAGGTACTTCAGGAATTGTAGATAGTCCTACATTATTAGAATAATGACTATAGCTATAAAGTTTTCTGGAGGCCTTGGACAAAATTCTGTAAATTTCAAGCTCTGTTTTATTTGATTTCGTGAATGTTATCATCTAAATAATTAAGTGATCATTTATAATTATTATCTAATATTTATAAAAAAAAACAAAAAACATCATTCTTGCCTTGAAGATGAAAATGGCCGTCAATTGCTTGTGACGTCATATTATGAATTCAAGCATTTTGACGGCATATGCACGGCAACGAGATTCGTTAAACATGGTCATAAATCTGGGTCCGCTCTACTGCACTTTTTCCGTTTTGAATCATAATATTTTGTTGTCATGTTGTGTGGTTACATCTTATGTATGTACCAGATGCAATATTTATAAAGATGACCACATTTTAAGGGGAACTCAAGTCAGCCAAATCAACATATTTGCCACAAATATAACCCAATTACATAAAACGCCAGCTATGCACACTTTTCACACGGCAGCCATGGTGGCATTTTTGCCTCATTGACCTCTCTTTGCACTCAGATATAGTATTGTGACATCATCAGTAGACAATGGCCATGGTGAGGTCACAGAGTGCAAGAACAATGGAAAAGTAAAGATGTCATAATTTATGACGTAATCAAAATGAGGTCAATAAGGTAAATTACCAACATGACTGCCTCTCGAAAAGGATGTATATTGAGATCAATAATTATAAAATTACTCAGGTGTAGATGAATATTTCCAGCACTTCCAGCTGCCTTGTGGTACACCTAATTTAAAAGTTTCTTAGAGGTGTGTAGTGGAAAATTGAAATCTGAAACTGTCAAACCATCAAAACACATGTGTTATATATAATTTTTAATATATTTTTTGCTTCTCAATAGCAGGATATTTTCTTGGAATAAGGTATTAAAATCACAAAAAGTTGTGTGCCTGAGTAACATTTGATATCATTGAGATTATCACATGTAATTAAAAATTATTAAAAATAAAAGGCTTTTCTTCAACTTTCAGTTTTATGATATCCTAAGCAATAAATATTACAAACATAGCTTGATGATCGTTAATGTTTAATTCTTACTTTTCCACAGCTAAAAGAAATGTGTAGAAACAAACACGATAATCAACTTTATTGTGAAAGAAATAGAAAACAGAAAATCTGAGCCTGTATTTCGTGACGCATGCAATATTAAGCCTAGAATTACTATCTTCACGTTGCTCAGAACTTATGGAAGAATAATTATCCATGGGAAGAGGAAAATAATATTTGTCAGCTATATATTGTGTCACAAATGCAAGAGAGTGATTTATATGTTTTCTGTGATATGCTAAATATAACACAGCAAGCAGAATATGATATGTTGTTGACTCAAATACCTGATATATAATTATGTTCTTAAACAGGCATTAAATCACATTATCAAATATTAATATTTTTATAATTGGGAACTGATGCAATGGTCATAGTCTGTTTCTTTAAGATATTAAAAAAATCTCATGAAAACTTGACCTGTTTGCACCAACAACAGGCAGGAGGTGCATTTAGCCACAGGAGCACACTGGCAATTAAAAAGTAATTTTTGTTTATATTATGTCAATCCATAAAATAGTAAATGTCTAAATAGTTAAATTGATAGTAGCATACGTATTAATTCTTGCATTCATAATGCGGCAAATAATTGAAAACATGTATAATGAATTTTAGAAAAAGCATTTTGGTTAAGGTCTGAACCTATAAAAATGTAACCTAATAAACATTATTTAGTGTTAAGCCCCGTTCCCACATAGCCGAGTTACTCGTAGTCAACTCGTAGTAATAACAAAAATTACGTAACACCCAAAATTCGAGGAGTTGGCGACGAATTTTTGCGGAAAAAGTGACCAGGAGTGACTCGCCGAATTACTCGCCGAATTACTCACCGAGTTACTCGGCGGGTTCAGCGAGCGACTCGCCGAGTACCAGGAGTGACTCGCCGAGTTGCAGCCAATTAGTGAACGATCTCGAGGAGAGTGTCGGCGAGTTAGAGGAGTAAATCGCCGAGTACCAGGAGTAACTCGCCGAGTACCAGGAGTAACTCGCCGAGTACCAGGAGTAACTCGCCGGGTGAAGCAAGGTGTCTACGACAGCGACGAGTCACCCATCGAATGATAGGCCGACGCCAGCCTACCTGCATTCTCAGATGAATATCTCGCTTAATATTTGGTCTATTTTCGATCCGAAAAAACCTATGGAGTCACTATGAATTATACTACAAAACAATCTTTATTTGACGAAAATCGGACTAATATTAAGGGAGCAGTAGCTTTTTAAAGAAGTGCTCAGCTTTCTGCATTAATACAGTCTGGGCGCGGACGCTTCAGGGAGCACCAGTATAAGTAAATTAAATATAGCAAATAAAATCACAGATCAAATCACAAATACTAATTACAATATCAATATTAGATTTAAATTTTGCAAAATATACACAAATTTATACTGATCATAATATCACAATAAGATTCAAATTAACACAAAAAGATAAGAAAGTTATACAAATATAATCATTGCCTGGTAATTACAATTAAATATATTGCTTTTAATTAATGAAAGCAATTACATATTTTTGTAATTGTGAATGACAATCAAGACAATGTCATATTACTGTGTCATCTTTGAACAAACCATGAAATGACAGGTCAAAGAACCCCAATTTAGGCAATTAGGCAATTGACACATGTATTGAATTTGCTGTATGCTCTACACCAATTCTTTGTATCATTCAAAATGCTAATAGCAATTACTGTGTCATCTTTGAACAAACCATGAAATGACAGGTCAAAGAACCCCAATTTAGGCAATTAGGCAATTGACACATGTATTGAATTTGCTGTATGCTCTACACCCATTCTTTGTATCATTCAAAATGCTAATAGCAATTGACATAACAGTCATGGCAGTTGGCAGAATGAGTAGAAATGAATTGCAATAAAGCTCATCCAAACAATGTATATAAAATGGTCAAAAATATTGACTACACCATTCAAGTCAGGGCCATACACAGAGCACCTTGCCGCCGCCAGACTACCTGCCTTCTCAGACGAATATCTCGCTTAATATTTGGTCTATTTTCAATCTGAAAATCTGTGTGGAATAAGTATGAACTCGACTATAATTCAATATTTATTTGACGAAAATCGGAATAATATAAATGGAGCAGCAGCCGCCGCCAGACAACCGCCTTCTCAGACGAATATCTCGCTTAATATTTGGTATATTTTCGATCCGAAAACACGTATGGAATCAGTGTGAACTATACTAAAATGCAGTCTTATTTGACGAGAATCGGACTAATATTAGGGGAGCAGCAGTCTTTTAAAGTAGCGCTCAGCCTTACCTGCATGGATACAGTCCGGGCGCGGACGTCTGCGAGAGCACCACTGTTTGCCTCCGCCAACCTAGCTACATTCTCAGACGAATATCTCGCTTAATATTTGGTCTATTTTCAATCCGAAAATACCTATGGAGTCACTATGAATTATACTACAAAACAATCTTTATTTGACGAAAATCGGAATAATATAAATGGAGCAGCAGCCGCCGCCAGACAACCGCCTTCTCAGACGAATATCTCGCTTAATATTTGGTCTATTGTCAATCCGAAAATACCTATGGAGTCACTATGAATTATACTACAAAACAATCTTTATTTGACGAAAATCGGACTAATATTATAGGAGCAGCGGCCTTTTATATTATATACGATCCCCTACGCTGATGATGCATGTACTAAAGGTAGAACTCGACGAGTTACTCGGCGAGTTACTCCTACAACTCGGTGAGTTACTCCTACAACTCGCCGAGTTACTCCTCGCACTCCTGAACATCCCCCCGAGTGTAATACGAGTGAAAATAGCGCCGAGTAACTCGGCGAGTTCGAGGAGTAACTCGGCGAGTTCGAGGAGTAACTCGGCGAGTTCGAGGAGTAACTCGGCGAGATTTTGAAACTCCTGAAAATCCGCCGAGTGTGCCGTGCAGCACGGCATACTCGGGAGACTCGGCAAACTCGGCTCCAAATCTCACGAGTTCGCTACGAGACTCAGGAGTTTCTCGCCGAGCATCTCTCGAGTGCGAGGAGTAATCGCAGAGTTTAGTAAGAGTTGGGCCCGAGAGGCGTGTTACGTAATACTACGAGTTGACTACAAGTAACTCGGCTATGTGGGAACGGGGCTTTAGTTCCATCCTTATTAGGAAGAATGTCTGCTTGGCTAACTTAAAATTATATACCACTGTTTGCCTTTTTCTGCCAATCAGAGGCCAAGATTTCAGGGGGATAAATTGCATATACCTGGGAGAATATGGTCACACTTGACTGGCTACAAGTTGTAGTAAAACAATGAAACAAAACACAACAATCAAATGAACATCTTATATAATAAGCAAACAAAAGTCTTAAGGGAAGAACGTCATAAGCAATCAAACAACTACAAACGAAACAAGTGGCATAAGTTAGATAATGACCTTGTTTTCGTGAATATGCAATTATAAATTGCATATTCACTCACTAACGAGGTCATTATTTATCACATGTCTTATGACAAGGAAATTGTGTTGTATATTGTAGGGATTGGGACCTTTACCTTGATCCATATGTTGTACAGTTTAGCATAACATTAAAAAACAATTCTGACAGGATTTGAAACCATGAAAGAACTGGCCATTTAAGTTGACCTGTGGGTCAGCTAGTACCTTTGGCCACATGGGCAGGCATATAAAGGCAATGATTTATTGTTATCTTATAATAGATGTATGTTTGAGCTACCATGCAAATCAAGGTAATTACTCCTAGATGGCACCAGCTGTCCTGGCACTATTAATAAATTATTATTATTGTCAACATAAGTTTTTATTTTTGTTACAAAAATTGAAAAATAAATCTGGCAGGATTTGAACCCGGTGGGTCAGCTTGACCCTGTGACCACTTGGGAAGGTATAATAAGTCCATGTCTGATCAGTCCAAACAAACAGGCAGTTACAAAATCCCCCTTTTTTATCAATAGTATGAAATCTGAAATAAAGTAAAGATATATTCACACTCTCTTGATAGCTATAAATTATATGTAAAGAAAAAAAATTATTCATTCTTACCCCAGTGAATGCTCAATTGTCAATTGTTACATGCAAGCGAATCTAAAAATCTTTTTTACACTGTTAATTATCTGCCTTTTAGATAGAATTCGAGAACTCTATTATTCTCTCATACATTCATTCCGTCATGCGAATGTATAATTATTTAAATATAAATGTTTAAGGATAGTAACAATTTCGGTTTTAAATGAAATTTAATAGAAGCAGTAGCATCCCTCCCGATGTCTGAAGAGGTCTTTGCATGCAGGCATTCCTCCTTCAATCCATGGGTGCCACTTGATAACGACATATCTTGTCCTAAAGTGGTCCCCAGTCCTTTCAAATATTCATACGATACTTTAAAAGAGATTCTGATTCATGATTTGAGCTACCATTATGATACAAATTAAGTAATAACTTCTAGATGGCCACAGCTGCCTTTGTGCTATTCATAGGTATTATTATTATAGTCAACGTATTTGTTTAGTTTTGTCCCAGAAATTGAAAAATAATTCAGGCAGGATTTGAACCCATGAAAGATCAGCCAATAATGTCAATCTGTGGGTCAGCTAGTACCTTTGGCCACTTTGGCACTGCAAATAAAGTACATGATTTATTACTATTTTAAATCAATATTTCAGCTAACATACAAATTAAGGTAATTACTCCTAGATGGCACTAGCTACATTTGCGCTATTTATAGCTTAACAATGATGCTGTTGTTACCTTTGAAGATCTCATTTAAATAACAGGAATATTTGGAGGATGGTGGTGGGGTCCTGAGTGGCCAAATTGGATAAGGTGTTGTTCTGATTACATAAGAAAGGGGAAGAAAAAGCAAGGGGCAGGCACCGTGGTTCGAATCCCATACCTGCCGAACCTACCCCCAGCAGTCCCAGTGCAAAGACAACAAACATCTTCTGTGACTAAGGCATGGCCTGTCAATCATAAATTAATATGTTTGCTAATATAATTATGGTTGATACTATATGTTTAGATGCTTATGCATATTTTAAAATGTTTTCTAGCCAAATTTCCAGATAAGATCTTGAACATTAGCAATTGTTGGAGCAATATCTAAGATACAGTGTTTTTCTTTGGATTGACAGCTACGTTTTATAACTTGATAATTTTGAAACTTGAAAAGTTATTTAATTGAAATTCAACATCTACTGCTACTGCATTCGGTCTTGTAAATTGTGTCAGCAATACCTTTTGTGCATTTACTACCAAACATATCTAATGCTTTTTGGTTAAGTGAATAAAGGTCACCTTATCTGATTCTCAGGCGGGGAAGTTGATTTAATTACAGGCTTCTGAGAATTCAAAGAGTTTGACGCTAAAAGGAGTTCAAAATGTTAGATTGCTACTTCGGTCAACAAGTTGCTGGTTGTTTGTTGAGGAGGTATATTCTGTGTCTTTTTCTTAAATGAAATTAAACAAAGGTTGAGTTGGGAAGAGATCCTACTACACCACAGTCAAGCAAAACATGCACACTTTGAAATAGGCATATATGTGTGATCATCTTTTGTCATGTGTTGTCATGTGTTGTCATATGTTGTCACCTGTTGTCATGTATTGTCATGTGTTGTCATATGTTGTCATGTGTTGTCACCAGTTGTCATATGTTGTCTGGTGTTGTAATGTGTTGTCATGTGTTGACATATGTTGACACCTGTTGTGATATGTTGTCATGTATTGTCATGTGTTGTCATATGTTGTCATTTGTTGTCATATGTTGTCATGTGTTGTCACCAGTTGTCATATGTTGTCTGGTGTTGTAATGTGTTGTCATGTGTTGACATATGTTGACACCTGTTGTGATATGTTGTCATGTATTGTCATGTGTTGTCATATGTTGTCACCTGTTGACATTTGTTGTCACCTGTTGTCATGTATTGTCATGTGTTGTCATGTGTTGTCATGTGTTGACATATGTTGACACCTGTTGTGATATGTTGTCATGTATTGTCATCTGTTGTCATATGTTGTCACATGTTGACATATGTTGTCATGTGTTGTCATATGTTGTCATGTCATATGGTGTTATATAATGTCATGTGTTGTCATATGTTGTAATGTGTTGTCAGGTGTTGTCATGTGGTGTCATATGTTGTCATATATTATCATGTATTGTCATATGTTGTCATGTATTGTCATGTGTTGCCATATGTTGGCATGTGTTGTCATGTGCTGCCATATATTGTAATGTGTTGTCAGGTGTTGTCATGGGTTGTCATACGTTGTCATGTATTGTCATATGTTGTCATGCATTGTCATATGTTGTCATGTGTGGTCATGTGTTGCCATATGTTGTTGTATGTTGTCATGTGCTGTCATGTGCTGTCACATGTTATCACATGTGGTCATATGTTGTATGGTGTTGTGATGTGTTGTTATGTGTTGTGATGTGTTGTCATATGCTGTCATGTTTTGCCATATGTTGTCATATGGTGTGCTATGTTGTCGAATAAACAGGCAACGCTCATGACAAGTATATATGCTGAAGCCAGTGTCAGGTTCTACATGGGGCACATGTGCATCATTAATTCCCATATTCTATATTTGCAACTGACAAACCTTGTGAATGATAAAAAGCTGCACTGTGTGACGTTAGTTATGTTCAATCTCTTGTAATATTTGCCTGTAAGAAGAAGATAACAATAGGGACCCATAATATTACAGGAGTGACATCTCCAGCTGGTCCTCATTGTTTGCAATGGTCATCAGATAATCCTGCCCTTTTGTCTTGGAGGGTCAGATCAATCATCTCTGCCCATCGTGGGTGCCATTCAAGTGCCAGGGGTCACTGTCCTGAGATTGCAATAGCCATTGGTCTACAATATTTTGTTTATTGTTACTGATTGCGGTTGTGGTCAAGTATGAATTTAATCATTTTATATCTACAATGTGTTTTTCCATCTTATATGAAAAAAGTAGTATATATACGTCATGTTGTAAGCAAAGCGTAATCTTTCTTCCGTTTCAGTTTATGTGGTGAAAGGTTTCGCACACGAGATGGATATACATTTATGGAGATAAATGTATTAAATATCTTTACATTACCCTATCAAATACACTGGCAAAATATATACATTATGTAAGATTTGGGGGTCACAAGTTGACTCAAAAGAACTCCATGATAAGTATAAAAGTAAACAAGTCAAAGTCAGTGCTGGTGTTTTGACCAGTCAACTTCTACTAGGTAAAAAGTGTCCTGGGATTCCTCAGTTTATTGCTTTTATGGAACATCACACTGCCCACCAGGCCTACAACCAATCAGTACCTTTCATGCTGTACCTCATTACCTTTGCCTCTAAGGCTTAACCAATCACAAGAGCTGTGTCCTTCTGCCCATGCTGGCCAGCTCTTCCCAGCAGTGGACTTCCCCCTCCTAATTCATTCCTCTGGTAGCTTGGTTGTGCATTCCAGGGTAATGAGTCCAGAATTCCCCCTTTTTCATCATGCCCCAATCACAATACCTTATTCCAAATACTACCTCCTCTTTGTACCCTGATGAGCATTGCTCATCTCAACCTCCTTGCCTGAGTGCCCTTCATCTTAGCTCCTATTGTATCTACTCCTATTGTATTTTACCCCTATTGTACTAGCACCCACCTGTTCACCACCTTGGAGTGCAATAGTAAAGCTTGCCAGACTACCATTGTTCAATATATATTCAAATTAAACTGAATTTTACTGAATTATACAAATACCACATTTCATGAACATTTTAAACATACACAAATTTATATATCAACTCATATCCAGTGTAATATAACCTGTCCAAACATTATATTATTCATATCAATTTGGTAACTCATTAATTCAATTATAAACTTAACCTTAATTATTGTTCATTATCATTTCAAACCAGGGGTCAAAAAGCCTAGTGCTTTTTACAATTAGTTACAAGAACAATGTCATTCGGAGTACAGTTAGTCTCATAATAACGGCCTTTCAAATTAATTTCTGAGCACTATAAGACGCTACCTGCCTCTAAACAGAACTATCTGGCTATAGCTAGCTACTAAAAGCCAGATCTATAAGTACTTATTTACGATATATTGGATACATTTCTTACATTTGCCAAGGTTTATATTTTTTTAGTAAGCCGACCATAAGCTAGGAGTAGACAGACGGAGTTGGGTTTAGCCAGTTATAGCTAACTTACTGTATATAACTTCAAAATATACTGATATTTGAGATCAAAATATGCATTAATTCCCAATATTTTATTCCAAAATACTGCTATTAAGCCATCAATATCCCTATCACATATCATCATAATGTCTCTATGTCCCTTCCCCAATTATTCTAACCCAATGAGGCCTAATTTTTCTCTCTTGGCTGACCCATTGTACACCAGCCATTGTGCATATTGCTTGCTGAGCCTCAACTCACAGATTATGTGCCTTGTTTGACGCCTGCTCAACTGGGCCTGCCTCCACAGCCTGCCTCCACAGCCAGCCTCCACAGCCAGCCTGCATGGCCTGCATCTGGAGGCCTCATCTGGAGCCTGCATCTGGTACCATCCTGCAGTTGTGGTCCAGCAGCAGAAGGGAACGCTGCAGTTCGAGCATCATGATAATCACACTGGAATACCTAATGTCTACCGAATTGCCTCTGATATAAGGTGAGGGTAATGTTATAAAATCATTTCATATCATTAATTCAATTTTACTAAGACAAAGGAAGGTATATTATATTGAATAAAATAAATAAATTGTTTTTTTTTTTGTTTTCATTGTGCAATCTGATAAAGGCTCTTTCAATTGTATTTTTTAAACCAGTCAGATACTGATGAACGTTCTGTGGAACTCACCATTAGAACGAAAGATGATTTTTAAATGGCCATTAAGTTTATTATAACTTATATTATATTTGTTCACTATGCTTCAAAATGTATTGGTATATCATAATACCAGGATCTTGGGGATATGTTTAAATGGTCTGCAAGGATTGTGCATTCTAGAATTCATGAATGCTTTTTATGATTTCCCATTCATAGACGTGTGACAAGTTGTTTTTATAATATTGAACTGGATTTTACCAGCCATTCTTTGGTGCAGCGAAGATTCATTTTCCATTATTCTGTTAGGTTTTCAACGGTATATATCCTTTTGTGATATGATTTAGACAGGCTCTTGCTCTGAGATCGTGACATTAAGTTACAATGCATATTAAATAATACAACAAATACAGTGTGCATAGAAACACTGCCTAAGTTTTGGTAAACATATTATTTGAGTTTGTGGGTTATGTGATTATATTCGCAAAGTTTAATTATATCTGAACAGGCTTGACTCCAGTACATTCATACACAAAATATATTCGATGTCACAATCCCAATTAAGAACTGATCCCTGTTGTAAACTGTTTATTAAATTCCAATTAAGAACTGATCCCTGTTGTAAACTGTTTATTAAATTCCAATTAAGAACTGATCCCTGTTGTAAACTGTTTATTAAATTCCAATTAAGAACTGATCCCTGTTGTAAACTGTTTATTAAAATTTGCAATTTGTTTGCCATACTTTCATTTTCATCCCATCATTATTTCTTATATTTAGATCTTGTTATTTATATATATATAAATGTGTATTTTATAAAAATAAAATTATGTTATCTTATTTTTTATTATTATAATTTTTTTAAATATGAGTTTCAGGGGGCATCCACGTCAGCGTTTTTTAAATAAGAACTTAGTGGATGTCTCCTGACCAAAGGTAAAGAGATTATATGTATTTTGACTTTTTTATTTTATTTTATTTATTTACTGCTTATTGTTGTTCCTTTTAATTTGCTGCTTTTGTTTGTTTTATTTAATTTGGTCAAATAAATTCTCTCTCTCTCTCTCCTAGATCTTTCTTCTTCTCTCAGTGATTTATTTCCTACTAATTCTATTTTGGGAGTTATAATTGAACATTTTATGAGATCCATATAATACACATTTTCACATTTTCTATCCACCTTTTTCAGTTTCTTTTCATTTATGTTTTCTTTTTTTATCTTCTTATGCATTATCATATCAGGACATTATGGATGTAGAGGATGTCATGGCAACGTTATACTGAGGTCCCCCCTATTTTGGTGTTTTCCAGGGTATGACATACAAGACGCCATCATTTAATTGTATTTTATTTTTGTGTGTATTATGTTGGACGACATGTTATAGAGCATTCAATCAGACTGACTACATTTCATGCATGAGATTCATGGAAGTGTCCATGTGATGTTTACTCCAGCAAAGGCTCCAGTAAATAAGTCGAGATTGGGCTCCAAGCTAGCCAATCAGCAGTGAGCCAAACGTTACATTTAAATTAGTTGACCCCGCCGTGACATGGCCTGACCACTACCCTTGGCCAATGAGGTCACTCCTTCCACTCAAAAGGGTAAAAATCTGTTGCAGTGGATACAACCACCATGAACCACGCGGGTTTTGTTTACTCTGGAAGTTGTGTTAATACATTAATTGAAGCTATGAAAACTGATTCTGAACAAGGTAAACTGTTTTAACACTCCATATGAGTGGATATCATACACTGTTAGCGGCGGACAAGCCCATCTAATTATTTTTGTTAGTTTGAAAGCTCTGACCATGTGAGCCACATGAATAAATTATGATAATACCTCAACTTTGCGAGATTTGCCTGGGGTACATTTCCTGGGTGGTGATGTCATGAGTTTCAAGAAGCTCTGGCCAATCCCTAAGTTTGTTGTTTGCCCAAATAATTGTGGATTCCAGGGAGAGTTTTAGTTTAATGCGGGCCAGAAGGCACTGCAGCAAATTCAGTTTATTTTAATTTGGTTACTCCTTTCCACCCATTAATTTACTGCTTCACACTTGATTGAACAGGCAGTAACCTGCTAGGTAATTCATGCCAGTGTAGCCATTTGTTTTGTTCGACTCAACAGTGAACTTTAGCATTATGGTTGCCGCAGTACAAATCCTCATGTACAACAAATTTATCACATGAGCCATGCTGCACTGGGAATGATTGGCAACCAGAAAGTGGGTGGGGACTAAAGAAACATCTCCAGCGTCGTACTAGAAATCATTGATTCAGCGAGTGCATGGCATTTCTCGCAATCTAACTTGCTTGTAAATTTTATCAAATTACTTTGTCAGTTTTCATCTGATTTTTGAAATTGAAACGGAGATGACCATATTTCTCATTATTTGCCTGTCGTTAATAAATTAGACTTATTGAAGATGAGGTTTTACCTTTTTTGATGAATATTAAATAATGAAAAATAACAGTAAAGTGACTTACTTTGTCTAATAGAAATATTGGGGTTCGAATCAGTGGTACAAAACAATTACACAATGTACACCATTAAATCGTGTACATTGACATTTTCGGGTGTACATATCTCCATTGCATAATGGACACAGAGATGCAGCAGAAATTACAATGGAGAATAAAGCAAACTTTTTGTTATTTCTTTCCCAGAAATGTTTCTTTCAGCTATAGGAAATTAGGATCTGTGCTGCAAAATATAACCAAAAAACAGGTAGACATTTATTTTTTATTGCAATATATATAACGTTAGCCTAATAAAGTGTTGTGATCACAGGGGTATTACACTGTATCATAACCACACTGTAATCCCTTTTGAGCACTTATAAGCATGTTATACTTCAAGGCGCAGTGATGTAACCGCCAGTATCTCCTAATGCACAGGTAGAGAGTTTATATTGTGATTTATTGCTTGTGGAGGAGCCTCTGTCGTCCTGTCAAGTGTAATGTCATGCTAATGGACTTGTGTACTCCCCCTAAACAAGTGCAGTCTGTGGAGTTGTTAGTGTAGTGTAGTGTAGTGGTCCTGGTGCAAGCAGAATGTTGCCCTCGCACCAGAGAGTTACTCTTTGGTACATTGGTTAACATTCTGGCTTTTAGTCCCAGGGACCAGAGTTCGATTCCCGCTTCTGGAGTATTGTTACAAATGGCGCACACTGTGAGTGTACTTGTGGATCAATATCCTACTGGAATAGGCTAGGTGTAACAATTGCGAGGCTCATGGTCGAGCCTCGTTGTGAGAAGGGAGGAGTGTAGTGTAGTACTACTTGTGTGAGCAGAATGTTGCCCGCACACCAGAGAGTAACTCTTTGGTACAATGGTTAACGTCCTGGCTTTACTCACAGGGACCAGAGTTCCATACCCGCTCCGGGAGAATTGTAGTATAAATCTATTGGAGAATTGATACATTAGTCCTAGCAATGTATTATTTGTATATGTACACAAATATTAAGAGTAGGAATATGATACCACTGGGTGCTTCGTCAAAAGTATGCAGGCAGACTGAAATTAATTAAAGTTTGATCATGCCTTAAATTTAGAAATGGGGCTGATATTTCTGTGAAACCAGGTTATGCCACACTACAATGAATGCTGCATTCCTGATCCATAAACGACAGTTCATGCACAGGCAACTGAGATTCCTAATGCCCTGTTTGGTACATGACATTGTAGCTCTAGGTTCCCATGTGCATTTTGACATGAAGCTCAGTGAAATTGCTCAAGTCTTTACAAGCTTGTGAAAAGCAGAGATGGTTTTATTTTAAGCAGGTTAATATCACATCAGAGACAGATGGGAAAGTTCATAGGAAAGTTGAGCTTGCTGAGTTAGTGATACCTCAAGTGAGTGGTTTCATTTAGAAGTTCATTTCCTTCGAAAGCAAATATTGTAGATTGTAGTAAAAAGAAAAAAAAAAGATTCACTAAAAGCATTGAAACATTAAAGTTCCCTGAAGAACTCCTGAGCACAATAAGACCAAGCAAATAGAGTTCTTTAGTGGGGCAAAAAGATGCCTAGAAAAGGCCCTACACATTGAACATCCTTGATGTACTCCTGGATACGAAAAGGCAGTTATATGTTATCAGCTTTGAAGTTTTATTGCATCGACAGCTGAATCCTAATTGAAGCTCAAGTGTATGATCTATTTAAAAAGTTGGTCAAATACTTTCCTTCAAATGGCACTGATAAAACAAAACCTTTGAATCACATAATAGCATGTCTGGTGTATGATTTCCCCTTTCATCTTTGTGTCCACACACACAACCAAACATTTACAGACTGTGTATATGTAAGGAAAAGGGGGATGAGATGAATTTGTTATTTTGGCTTTGGTGTCATCGACAAAGAACCACCATTGTCTGCTTACACTTCATGGCTGTGAAAACTCATTTTCTGTATTCATTTGCTTTCTTTATGTGGTCTTCTTGATTAAGAGTTGCTAAGAATTCTCTTTTACTCTAACAGTTTCTTCCTTATGTTCTTCTTGTATGTACCACAAGGCATATTTGCTGGTGGGATGGTAATGGTTTTCCAAAGGAATGTTACAGCTGCTTGGGTGCAGATGCATGCCTCACTAAAAATATGATGTGATTGACCACAATATTCAGGAAAGATAAAGCAATTATGTAAAATATTCAAGTATACATATTGGTATATTCCCCAACTAGTTTTTTGTTTATAATTGTTTGATGTTCTAACCAGAATTAATTGACTACCTAACTCACGTTTGTTTAATTCATTGAAAACAAACCTTCCTAAATAATCAATAAAAAAAACACCTGTTCAGTTGGTATACTAACAACATTAATCTTTTTTAACATGCTCTAGTTTTGTAACTACAGTCATAGTGTGATTTTTCTAAATTTTTGTAAAAAAATATGCTTGATAAATCAGTGATGGTGACTGATGTTCTGCCAGAATTAAATAAACGATATCCAACATGTTGATAGCACATGGTCATAATCAGCCTATCTGACCTTCACCTTGCTAAGAATTGACCATCCAGAATGAGTATAATACATTGATCAACTGCCAACATCTTGCATAACAGCATGAGTAGGTAATGATGCACGCCATTTTCATCAACTAATGGTGCCCTTGTAGACAAATCAATGCATTGCTTCATTTTTTTCTTTAGTTGTCGTGGAAAATATTCATATCGATAAATCAAAAAGATTTTGTGCAGCAGATACAAATTATTTTCTTGGATATATTTATTTTGGGTTGGTATAGCTGGCAGTGTTGCTTTTCTTATGAAGTAAGGATAAATACAAAATCGAATTGCAATTCCTGGCGATGACCTGAAACTAGTCGAAAGATAGAAATCTAAATTTCAACATATAGACTTTATTTTCTCCTATAGTAAATCAAATCAGATCCAAATGTATTACCAATTACCATTCTTTTAATATATACATAAATTAACAACAATCATTTCAAGAATCTTCACATACATCTATGTGGTAGGCTGATACATATGGCATACTTGACTATACAATATTATAATTATACAGTTATTAATCACTTAATATATATAAAATGAAAAAAGTATGCAATAATCACCATCTTATAGACTTTTTCCAGTTAAAATCTTGGTGCTGGAATCAAAACAAAAATGATATAAATGGGATCTTTTATTTGTACTTATATATCATGAAAAGAAGATTCAGAGGTGTACAGAGCTATCCATATTTCAACCTCATGAATGTTTGAGATAATCAAGAAAACCCCAAGATGAAGAAAGCTGCCCAAGAAGCTTTGATCCCCTCAGAGGCATAAATTCAGAAAATATCTGAGGCAACTCGATTCCTTCACTCGAGGGGCACCACGCATATTTTACACAGAGCTGTTGTTTTATTTTCTGCAGATTTTTTCCTGTTTCTCTGTTCCTTTCAGCTGTATGGAATGACAGAGGGAAATGTAGGATGGTAGGATTGTCTTTAATAAATCTGCTGGTACATGACACATGCAATCAGCCCTTGACAGGGTTATCCAGAGAGTTACTCAACTCCCTGCTGGGGAGTATTCATCTTTCAGCACACAGTTAAGATAAGATAAGATAAGATAAAATTGTATTTAAAATCGGTGGTGATACAAATAACAATAAAACATAAGCTATAAAAGCTTACAGAAAATTGTGACTAAAAACAAGGTGAAATATTTACAAATGAATATATGAGAAATAAATAGATGAGTTGGTAACATTGTGTAAAAATAAATTAAATTTTACAGGCTGTTTCTTTTACATAAAATGCAGTTGCCATGTACTAAGAACATTGCTACTTCTTAACAAATGTTACCTGCAAGGGCTTAAGAGTTCAGAGCACACACCAGTGCCATCACTGTGGTTGCCTGATTCCAAGTACCCATTATACCAGGGTGGGAGTGGAAATGGTTGGAAAGGATCTGCCCAACTCCTGCATACCATGTTTGGGTTCAATCCTCCTTCATAAAAATTAGCAGGTGATGCCTCAACCAGTAACAGCGACATCAGTAGAATCTATAGTTTTATGACCAAAACAATGTTTGTGTCTTTCTTCTTGAATTGTTTGGTAATGCATTATATTCTCCAAAGAAATAAGTTTTTTTTATAGTTCAGTAATTATTATATTTTCAAGTGATATTATCATTACAATTAACTTCTCTCTCTTTTTTTTTAATGTGTAGGAAACACAAATTGATTAGAAGGCAATATTTACAAATGACATAACTTGATATCTGTCAAAGCATTTTTGTTTTCTCATTTTTCATTTGTAGTCTACTCTTGCCACACGTGTTACACTCTTTGCTTCTGGGAAAATAAACTTCGTATCAAATCACTCATCTAATTCACCCTAGTTCCTTTGCGATGTAATTGACTCCAGGGCATAGATCTCCATTTCCACGAGGATGTTACAAAAATGTCATACGCGCTTACCGAGTGCCTTCGGAGTAACTCATGATGATGGATGCCATATAAGAGGCTTATGTCAGACTTGGGAAATACTTTGAAAGTCCAGCAGCATAAACTTGAATTTATATAAGCTCCACATAAGCGGATAATGCGGTTTAGTGGTAGAGACGTTTGACTGCTAATCACGAGGTAGCGAGTTGTAAATCTTACTATAAAATAACTACAGGAGCTTGGCAGATCTTCTTCAACCACTGCCTAACCCTAACCCAGGTGTAATTGGTTCAGGGCAATAGGCAACCACAGTGATGTGGTACCAGAATGTAAGCCCATAGCATTTCAAGAACATTTACATTAGTCATTACAGTGGGTTCACAGAAACATTTCATGAGCAGCTTTACCTCAAATAGATCAGCCACGAAGGATATCTTTCGTAACTAAGTACTAGGAGATGGGGTTATTGCTGCTGCCCGGGGTCTCGCTTATAATATGCGACAGTAAAGTGTTTACTTTTGCTTATTGTTCATTTGAAAAATAACTATCATGACTCATGTTTGTATCTGTTCCGTTACACTCACCCTGGTGGTTATGACTCATCATAGATGAGCTAGGGATTTGGCGGTTGCACTTCTGGTGCACACTTGCATTTGAGGAATCGTTATCACGATTCGACCTCCAGCTGCTAGGTCATGAGGATCTGAGTGCTTGCAGAGGTGGGTGGGTGGGTGATTAGGGCTTCACGACCCGTATTTCTGCACCTGATGGGCAAATTAGGACAGGCAGGGACCATGGCAATGAGATGAAGGATGAAACAGCCATCCAACTCAGGCTCGACCGGGAATTGAACCCGGGACCCAGTGGTTGGAAGCCCAGAGCGCTACCTCTGAGCTAGGCCCCCACCCATAGTGCTTGCAGACATGATTACATTATTAAATTCAGTGAACCGTTTCCCTGGTGAATGCAGGGGAGTTACAATGTTGGCCAGCTGGCTATTCAGGCATAAGCTGTGTCATCATCGCATAGGATCACCAGTCATCATGGGCATTTTTGCATGAACATCTATTAACAAACTGGCACCGTCAGATTAGGAATCAGCACCCTCAAATTACCCAGTATCAAAAAAGCAATAGCTGCCATACTACTTTTTGACGAAGTTCTACTGGACTATATTAAAAGTAGCATTTTACGTGAACCAACTGTTATAGGGTTTATTGAACAGTACAGATTCAATCCGGTACATTTCTGAGGTTGCGATCAATATACACTGACAGGGAGATATCCACATGAATTTAACATTTGTAGAAAGTTACTTATCAAAATTGTATACTCTTTTTTCTTATGGTTTCATACGCTTTATTATGAATTAAATGCGATTTATCATATGAGAATTTTTGTATCTGAAAAAAAAAAATGCTGGAACACAAAACTTTAAAAGTGATATAATTAATGTGACAAAACATATTTTAATCGAGATGAAAATTATTTTGCACCACAGTGTTTGAAATACTGCAGCTTTTATAGGTTAAAACATAAATCAAACTGAAAAACCTTTCTTCAACTCTGACATTCTGGATTATCATTCAGTTGACATAAAGCCTTTGAATATAAAATAGAGCAATAATTATAATAGCTAAAATGGCCTCTTAAAAAGAAAATTCTCTTTCAGAAAAGTTATCAATTGAGAAAGAATAAGCCAGAATCTGAGACTTGTAATTAATTTTAATCAAGTTTTGAAGAAATGGCAATAAAGCAATTAAATGCAGGTTTCGAATCACTCAATTATTTCAAATGCAATTTTCAACTTACTTGGAACTGAAAAGTCACAAAATTCTGCCACAATTATGAGCTTTTACAGTGAATTACAAGAATAAACGTGACCTGGCTATTGGCGGGCAGGGGCCTAGCTTAGAGGTAGCGCTCTGGGCTTCCAACCGCTGGGTCCCGGGTTCGATTCCCGGTCAAGCCTAAGTTGGATGGCTGTTTCATCCTTTGTTTCATTGCCATGGTCTCTGCCTGTCCTAATTAGCCCATCAGGTGCAGAAATACAGGATGTAAAGCCCTAATCCACCACCACCACCACCACCTGGCTATTGGTAACTGGCGACTGTAAAAATCTACATTCACTTTAGTGGAAGTGACGGTTGTAACCTTTGCAGACCTGTTCAAACATGAGCCTTTTTCAACTGATTTAACTACAGACACTAATCACTCGATCATTGCTGTCTCACCGCCTGTTGCTAAGTCTCCATTCATTATTTGGTACACATCGAAGAAGCAATAGCACTATTAACGTCTTTTTGTAACACAGTGATGCAAAATTCCTGCATACCGGACCGTTGTTATGTTGAAATATACAACAATGATTTGATTTGAAATTCTTTTATTTTAATCACATAGAGTTATTAACATTAAACACAAAAACAACAGGTATGACAATTGTAACTCCCCAGCCCACTCGGGCTTACAAGTGATAATTTCATTAGGCGCTAATATGATAATTAAAAAAATAATAAAAATAAAAACATTGAATAACATTAAATTTGAACCAATGTATCAATGGATTATCGAATATTAAACAATATTACTTTTCATAAAGTTAATTATAAAATTTTAAAGCTGGCTGATCATGTAGCAACATATAAAGCTTCTCTTCGCATACTATAAATTTCAGATACAAATTTTCCAAAGATATAAACATAATTTTCAGACATCAATATTCTCCATTTCTGTGACTTTGTTGAATTACGGAAGGTGGTACAACTACTAGAAACTAAATCAAATATGATACATCTTTTAACATGGTAAAATTTGCGATCAAAAAATGATAGCTACACAATATAAAATCTTGGAGTCAGAGTCACTTCGAAACGTGAGCTATTTGTTAAGGCATTATGCTGAGGTGTATATATCCAAGCGATCGCAGTGGTACATGTAAATGACATTGTGTGGTTATTTGCCAGCCTGAATTATAACACCATTTTTATTTTCACTGAACATACATATTGTTGTTTGAAACTTGTTTCAGTTGGATTGTTTATCTTTGTTTAAATCCCCACATAGCCATGTATTACAAATGTAAAATTGTATCTATAAAATGAAATCCCCTGGTAGCAGACATATGCTAGTGGCTGTATGCCAAAGTGTCTCCAACATCATATAAAAAAATATTTTGATTTATACTATTATATTTATTAAAAAATTAATAATATTTATGGCTGAAATAAATCTCTCTCTGTCTCTCTCTCTCTCTCTCTCTATAATGGGCTTCCTTTGTCGCAGTGTTGCTTGTTTACCTGTACATTTTGCAGGATGCGATTACAAAGCTCAAATATGTGTTCATTTGTTGAAACGTGACAGCATTGTGACTACATTGTGGCAACGTAACGGCAGCATACACGGATGAGGCATTGCACGTATTGCTCATGCAAATGAATAATGGCAGCTTTCATGGGTCTGTTAACGAACATACAGATATCGAACACAAGTAGTGCCTGTGTGAAATAATACTGTTTTACAAAGAACAGACAAGGCAACTGGCCATCTTTGTATGGACCATTGTCATCATAGGATGTGACGTCATCAGTCAATTTTCCTTCCAGTAAGATAAGCAACTTCCTGCCTCATGCCTTATAAAAATCAGGGGGGGGGGGGGGGTCCTTAATGAGCTTAGTTCAAAAGACTTTGGTAAAGAGGTGTTGGATGAACAGACAGGCTGAAAGGTGATGCAAATTACTGGCTGAAAGGTCCGTAATGCAGGCTTTTGTGTGTAGTATCTCCCCGAAGAGAAAAATAATGAGCTGCGTTGCTTTGTGTGTAGTACACTTATACAGGAATGTGAGCTATGCTGGATGAATTCAGGGAGCGGGCGAGTTGGAGTTTATTTGACAAGATAAACTAATGTCTATTTTGAATAAATGCTCCTTAAAAAATAGGATTAGTATTATATTAGTGCAGCCTCTGTGGAAAGTACTTGCCATTCACCAAGGTTGATTGATAGGGCTGGAGAAGGGGCTCATACATGACACATTGAATCCATGTGTGGGGTGTTTTGTTCACTCGCCCCAGCATAGGCACAAAGACGAGGCACACCCAATGGAGCAGCTCATGCGAAAGACATCCAGCTGAGATGTAGTTCATTTAGAGTACTCAACCAGGAGCGTCGATTCGGAGGGGGGGATGTAGGGGATATATACCTCCACTTTTGGGATGATCAATGCAATCATCCCCCCTCCCTGAGATTCACAAATGAAAATTAGCTCACACTTTTGTTTTGGAACATTTGTGCTTTGGTAAAGTTTTACACTTGATATCACCTATCACCGATCACATATCAGTATTAAGTTTATAGTTTATAGTTTTTATGAGTGGTATGTTAATTAATTTTATTTTTATGTGGTGCAATTTTTTGGTGCATATGGGCCATGGGAGGACAATTACACACAAATTGATCTATTTTGATTCAATGACAGGAGAACTGTGGTTTGTAAAAATTGCTCAACAACAGTAATGTCGATAGAGCAATATAGAAGAGATGAAAGATAGCCATTGATTGTGAATTCAATAATGGAGTTGTTCACACAATGAGGCAAATATTTATCCCAGTCAAACGAAAACAATTGCACTTTTTTAGTCACTTTTGTTAGTTCAATTGATCAGAGCTTTTGGGTTCCCCCTGCAGCTTATTGTATAAGTTCTTTCCAAAGAGCTTTAGCTTAAATTATAAATATGGTGCAGAATTTCATGTTCACAGCAATGTGAGGTCTGTTTTAGAATTTAAAATAGCTGTTATTAGACATTCTGTCTTATGTCTGTTAACCCACACTATTTAATGATGAGGCAAGTAAAAAAACCCACCCATGGGGTTAATGTGTAACATGTAGTGCACTCAAAGAGTCAAAGTCTCATCATCTCATCATTATTTCTGAATCTGCCAGCTGTTCATATAAACTGACTAAGCTTCAGACTTGTGTAGCATTGAGACAATAGACTAAAAAAACAATTATTTTAACCACAAGGAAACCTCTCTGGTCATCTCCATTAGGATGATGGAGGCAAGATTTGGTTAAACCCATGCAACCAGCAAAACTGGCTGTGCTAACTGGGTAAAATGGCCTATGTATGAATTATTTTAACATTAAATCAATCAATTTGTTATTGTAGAGCTTTATATATTGCATTGGTTCATGTCTATGTCTATGTCACAATGCTACTGGGTCTGAAGTCTTATAAATTTATCATATATGTATATGACCAGCCACATGAGGCAGACATAAAGATGAGATGAAAAGGCAGCTTGGAGTCCACACCATGTTACACATTTACCCCATGGGTGGGGTCTTTTACTTGCCTCAGCATAGACACTAAGGACGAGGCACCTCCAATTTAACGTCTCATGCTTTTATCCTATATTCACCGATAAAATCACTCCATCGCCAACTTCGGTGCTAGTTATTTTGTTGTCCCAATATTCTTACTGATGCCTTCATTGTGTATATTTCTTCACCAATTATATAGCATTCAGCAAGCATGAAATGCATTTGTGTGTCAAGATAATATATCCAACAACCAGAAAACTGCATCTCGACATCATTAAGATAGAGCGCTTTGCTGATGAAAGAATTCAATGGATTATCTAAGGACTGTCAGGATGTTTGAATTATTAATGATTAGAGTTGAATGAATGAGTTCCTGAAGCATGAGAGCAAAATGAATTCTGATGACGGTTTTTATTGACTGACCAAATTTACTTGTTTTGAAAGAACATGCCATTTCTATAAATAATCTTATATTGTCACATTGTTTAAACAGTCTAAGAGCTATTGATGCACTTGGGATTAAACAAGGAGGTATATTTTCTCATGCAAGTTTGCAGACGTTTGGTAAGCAGTCTTAAAAGCATAGTAACATTGTTTAAATAGCGTCAACATGTTCAAATATTTGGGATTAAACAAGGAGGTATAATATCCCATGCACTTTTCCTGTAGTTTGGTAGGTAGGTTTTGTTAGGTATTAAGTGGTTAAGCCAGTTTAGTTTATTGGTCATTGGTTGTAGGTTCAACTCACTTTTCAAGTCTTATCAGACTGGAAATATACAACATGGTGTGTTACATTAGCAACACTATATAAACGAAACCTACATAAGTGGTGTGCGTATTCCAAACTAATTATTACAACTCGCTGAGGATGGTATAGTCACATATACTGATGCTGATTATTCTTGTAATGACATTCTGTTCAGTCAGTTTGTGCGGGTATGTTGTTATCTTGATGTCGAATAACGCTGAGGATGTTGTTATCTTGATGTCGAATAACGCTGAGGATGTTGTTATCTTGATGTCGAATAACGCTGAGGATGTTGTTATCTTGATGTCGAATAACGCTGAGGATGTTGTTATCTTGATGTCGAATAACGCTGAGGATGTTGTTATCTTGATGTCGAATAACGCTGAGGATGTTGTTATCTTGATGTCGAATAACGCTGAGGATGTTGTTATCTTGATGTCGAATAACGCTGAGGATGAAATTCCAGTGGAGCTGATGTGAGCTGTATGCAAGAATCCTCCATATATGCTAGTTGCTGTTCTAGGAGTCTAGGCTATGTTATTATCGTTGTAATAATTATGTAGAATAGTCTTTAACATTTTTCCTTTTTCATCCGTGACATCAGGGGGGTTTTGCAGCCACTGATCGGTCAATTCTGTAAACTGTGATGCTCAGTAGAAGGGGTGACATCATGCCCACACCAACCAAAGCCAGTAGGACTAGGGTGTGAGGGTCAGGGGTAACCCTAACCTATTTACAATATATTCAACACACTAAAAGCCCAAAGATTCTTCTTTTGCACTTGTTTTGGGCCCCCTGAAGTACTGTTGCTAATCATAAACTTCAGTTAACTGCTAAACTGTTTTTATTAAGTCTTAATTATGTCTTAGTGATAGTTAACTGTTGCCTTTTGTTTTCGATTACTGTTACTAAGATCGTTCAATGTCTGCCCTGGTTGTCACAAATTCTTCAGTGTTTGACATAGTTATCACTCCCTGGTGATCACTGAAGCGGAAAACATTATGAGCCTTCTTAATAATACCTTCTGATTGACTGAGGAGGTTCTCAAATGGTATTAATGCTTTTACATTGCTGTCTTGTTTGGTTCAATTATTGTTTTGTTTCACTAGGAAATGAAACATGTAATTTAGGTAAAAGCAGGAGAAAACTGTGACATCATGCTCTTATATGGCCAAATGTGCCACATGCGTTTTCCATGAGAAGGATAAACGCATCGAAAACGTTTTTCACCTCATTATAATTAAGCAATAACCATGGGTTTTCCATGCCTTTACCCTTCTCATGGAAAATGCACATGGCACATTTGGCCATGTAGAATCTCATATTTTGCCTTTCTGAACAAAACCCCAGCAATACTATTCTGAAGGGAATCTGGAATTCAAAGCAGATCTTGTAGAAACACCTAGAGGTAAGAAGCTATCAGGACAAATGAAGTTATTTCAAAGCAATCAGCAGCTCCCTTTAATGTCATGGTGTAGTCTCTTGTCAACTTTACGATAAAGGAATAGGATTTTAGTCTTTCTGCATAATTTTTCTTGTAATTGTAAGTTTGGCAATGTTATGAAGTTGTCATAGTGCCAAAGGACAAATTTAGACAATAAGACTGTTTTGGTTGATGTTTATAAAAATAGTTTTAAATAAATTGGATTAACTATGAAAACACAGCAGTGCACCAGTTCAGATACAATTAGATGATCGACACCGAAGAAAAAAAAAGAAAAATAAAAAGAAGGAAAAAAAAGGAAATCCAGAGAATGAAGAGTGATTTAATGCAATTATTTCTACGATAATTCACAGAGTCACGATGTAGTTGCTGCCCAACTTCTCAACTTGAGTGCTCGCTGTGATAGGCTAGACGGAATATGGACGGCTGTCATGCAAGATCCCATATGCCCAGAGTTTATATGTCATTAATATCATGAACTGACCAGCTGGACACATGAATACTCCCAGGGATGCTTTTTCTCAAATGTAATTATTTATTATCTATTGACATTATGTGGAATTTGTTGAGTATATTACTTGGGTCAATCTAATTTGTCCTCTTCCCGCGAAACTGGATAACAAACTATCCGCTATTGCTTATATTCTCCTCAATGTGAAACATTTAAACTACAACTGTCCAACATACAATGCAGCCATCCAACATACACTACAGCTATCCAACATACACTAAAGCTGTCCAAAATACTCTGTTTGGCCTACACAACTGCTGAGTAGGGAATATATTGGAGTGCAAGGTGACCTAGTGGTACCATAACTGTTTTGCTCTCTGAAGGATACAAGTTTCAAGGTTGAACTTCAATATTACTTTAAAACAGTATCTGATAGGGTTAGGGTTTACTAACCCTAACCCTCACCCTGACTGTAAGTATTCTATCAGATATCCCTAAAAATATCTTATTTATAAATTGCGAAATTCTTGATTTTACGCTCGAAAGATACTATTTTAATAGAAGGCATTGCGTGTGTCAGGACATTATATTACAAATGCATATATTGCTGAGTGCTGCTACAGGAGGTCTCTCAAAATAGCTTCCCTGCAGCAGGCATTTCCATACATCTTTTAGGACCTGTGCTTTACTTTGGAATTAACCCCAAAAAAGGTTTATGAACGCTTTTTAAACGTAATAAATTTTGTTTTATGAACGTCCGTGTTGACGTTTTTGGACAGCATATGTGGGGGCTAAAAAACATTACAAAAACATTCAAGCAAAACGTTTTTTTTTAATAAACATTTTTAGACGTCCACATACATTGTTTGACCAAAACATTTTTTGGCTGTTTCCGGGACTGTCCAAGTAAAACAATGTGTCCAAGTAAATCAATGTTATATAACGCTTAGAAAACGTATTTTGGCTGTTTTCTGGAAAAAATTTTGAAAAGTCACAATATAACATTTTTATAAAATGCTTGAAAAACGTTTTTTAGTGGTTTGCTGGAAACATTTCAAGAAAGGCCAAATAAAAAACAATCGTATAAAAAGTTTTCCAAATGTTTTTTGGACGGTTCACAGAAAACTTCCGTAAAGAAAACCATCTCAGAATATAACATTTTTATAAAATGCTTAAAAAACGTATTTTAGTGGTTTGCTGGAAACCTTCAAGAAAGGCCAAATAAAAAACAATCTTACAAAGAGTTTTTCAAATGTTTTTTGGACGGTTCACAGAAAACTTCCGTAAAGAAAACCATCTCAGAACGTTTTCAGGAGGTCCTGTGTTTGATGGGAAGGGAAGTATGTTTTGCACAAAATCCAAATCTTCACTTTCCATGCACTATGGTGTATATGGGCATCTGGGATGTGTAAATGAAAATCTCTGAGATGGAATCAGTCTGTACATTGTACATGTGCACAACATATACAAATTCCTGAATATCTCTCTGCTCTTATATACTTTTGATGCTCAAATGATTCCTATATCTGGGATTTTTCCATTCCTCGAAGTCTTGCATATATGATACAAATAAGGCATTTGTATAGAGCCAGAATGGGCTTAGTCTGTGCATTGAAATATGTACAAAAACACACATTTGTTGATATTACCTCTGCTCTTATGAGCACTCTTATCTTCAAAATGTTTTCTATACCAGGGATTTGTTTTCTTCTAGAGATTAATACCAGCCCTTTCTGCAAGTTTCTTGAATGTAATGCTGTAACAGTAAACAAGAACTTCAAGCTCTTAGCAGATATTTAGAATTGCAGATTGGTGCTAAGCCCATTAATGTAGCATAGGAAATGAGAAGAGGGAAGTTTCAAAAATACATTTCCTATCACAAACAAACTTAAAGTTTGTCCATTTTACAAGTTCAACATTTGCCAGACACAGATAAACACCAAAAGTTTTGTAAATAAATGTTGTACAAATATTACCAGATATTTTTCGTATTGCAACTGCTAACATTTTGTGAAATATGCTGAACGTTTCATAACTCATTTTGAATTTTTAAAATTCATGGTTTGTTGTAGAACGTATTAGCAATACAGGTTGTAATCCCAGCTGGTTTAATTACTGTTAGGCAAACAAACAATTTGGTTTAATTAATGTTAGGCAAACATACAATTAGTGCATTAATACACCTGATTAACATTTGATTTCACTGGCATTGTTGGCCAGCTGGGATTACAACTTGTGTGTATTGCCTTTCGCAGTTCTTTAAATGGGTAACTTTTGACTTCAGAGCTCGCTCACTCAAGCACTTCCTTATCGATTGCATAATCCTTTTCACTGCTTGTTCCCATCGTCGTACTGAGGGAACCCTGTGGATTTCAAGGAAGTGAATGGGTGGATTAGGAAATATTAGCACATATTTTAGGGGGAACTTAATTTTGTTTAGGTATTTACATGTTTATGATGGTGATAAATAAAGTTCTAATGTCCTGTCCCAAATACTATCATATGTTCCTTTTTGGAGGACAGTTTAGTCAGCTTACAGCTGCCAGAGGCAGACATAATGATGAGATGATAAGGCTGCTTTGAGTCCACATCATGTTACACATTTTCCCCATAAAGTACAGTTGATTTAAGGGATGTATTTGTCACATATCTGTAAGTTGTCTCACCAATATTTTACTGTGAGGTGAACATGGAAGTCAGGATATAAAAAGTTAATTCAAAACCAATTTTACCTTATGATCAGTCAATTTTGTGTTTACTTATGTAAATTACAATCGACCTCCCTCAAAATATAACGAGCATGTCACTTAAGAAAGATTGATTGCAATCGCATCAATTTGCTTTTGTGTAGACAAAGGGCAGAGAGTCAATAATTGCAATAAATGAGGAAGGCCTGTGGTTAATAACACATTTGAACTGACCATATTTGTTTTACAAAGTAATGATATTAGGTTAAACTATACATTACAACAACTAAATTAAATTGTGGACATTAAAAAAAATCCATTATATTCAAACACAGCTTGGTTGTATCATAAACCAAATATCGTTTTGTTATTATCCTAATAATTACGTAGAATAGCTCTTCAATTTCCATTGATTCTGATAACATGATGTCACAGTGATATTTGCTTGCATTTGATGCCTCATTATATTTCTTAAAAGAAACATAACAATACTCAAGCCAAACAAGATCTTATTGTAAAGAAATATCTAACATAATGAAGCTTAAAGCAACAGCACATAATTGACCCATCAGTGTCTGTAAAACCCTCATGATGTCATAGCTGAAGAAGAAAAGTTTAAAATCACATTCTACATAATTATCACAAAGATAATAAATAACAATGCACATTGAATTCATAAATTTCAAGTCTTACACTGATTGCAACACTGAATTTCGTTTTGGATCGAACAAAAATATCTTGAGTTAATCATATTCATCAATCATTTTGGCCTGGAGGCTGGCAAATTTAAGTTCTATTAATCAATTAGATGTAAAACCACTGGATTGGATCATCCACAACTGGATAGGCAAATAATGCTCCATCTGCAATCAAAGCGCACTCTGTTGATCCGTTGATTGGAGGTAGAGGGCGCTTCTGAATTTCATGGAATTAATAACAAATCACTGCGGACACTCATCTTTCCAGCTGGTTTCGTTGTGGAAGCCAAGGACACTACTTTTTATTATTTATTATTATTTATTTCACTCTGAAACTAATTTGATGTTTCAACCAATCTTTGTTCAATGTGCGATCATCTGCTTGGTCCATGAAAACGGTAAATTCAACTAAATATATATTATTTTAAGGTGAAATATGCTGGAAAATAACTCATCTTTTTGTAGCACATGGAAACAAGGAAAATACTATAGATTACATATGTTCGTTCTGAACTCCATTCAAGAACATTAGATGCCTATTCCATTTCTAGGGGTTAGTTGATTGTTTTGACATAAATTTCTCATCTGTTGTCTAATTATTTTCAGGTTAGGGAGTGTAAACAAACCTTCCTGCCAGGAGAGTGGCAACGATGACGTCAGAGCACGTGGTTGAACACGTGATAGTCAACTACGTCATCCCTGCCATTTGCGTCTTTGGAATAATCTGCAACGTCCTGAACATCGTCATCTTGACGAGAAGAACGATGACCGAGTCTCCGTACACTTACTTAATGGGGATAGGAGTGGCGGATATTGCGCTCTTGATGCTGGCTTTTATCGAGGTTGTTTTCTCCAAGCGCTCAACCCAAGGTCTCTACTTCTGGAAGTTCTACGATTGCTACATCTTCTTCCCGTTCGCTAATGTGTTTGCCAACTCTTCGGTGTGGGTGACAGTCCTGATGACCATCGAGAGATTTATCTCAGTGCGATATCCTTTAAGAGCCAAAGAGCTGTGCACCAAGACCTTAGCGAGACGCTGTATCATTGGTGTATTCGCTTGCTCAACTTTTATAAACATCCCTCGGTTCTTCTGTATGAAGATTGTTAAGGCAGACGAAGGTCAGTACATGATTCGCTCATCAGACTTTGAAATGACGACTTTCTACAAAGCTGTGACTTGGTTTTATATTGTATCTATCCACGCCATTCCATTAACTGTGATAGGAACCTTAAATTCCTGTTTAGTCTGGGCTTTATACAGAGCACAAAGGCATAGATCAGAGTTGCAGGAGCCTCATTTACACGGCAGAACATCAAAACTCCCCTTACAGACCAGCAGAGAGCAACGACGTCTCACGATAACCTGCATTGTCATCATTGTACTTTTCCTCGTTTGTATTGTCCCGTCAGCTCTGTCAAATAGACCTGTCGCCATGTTGTTGTTCGGAAGGGGACAGACTTTGATACAATTCACGACTTCAACTGTGTACAGATGTCTGCGTGCAGTGACGAACATGTTAGTCATTTTGAACTCATCGCTAAACTTCATCATTTACTGTTTGTTCAGTCATAAGTTTGTCATTACATTGAAGTTTCTCATGTGGAAAGCTTTGTATAGAGTGTGTGGAGAGAGATGCCTCGGAAAGTCAAGATTCAGACGCTTAGCAAACACAACTGCTACAGTGCGGACTCCCAGCCTGAGTAGCTTTAATCAAGTACTGATCTACCCACCACCGAGTGACACTAATAGACAAACAAGCAAAGCATCAGTCGTTCAATGGGATTCGCTAGAGAAGCGGAACTACAAGTCTTCGTCACGTTCCATCAGCACGCAATTCGGTCCTTACGGATCACCGATGCGCCCCGGATGCAGCAAAACACTCTCATCCTCATCTTCATCTTCATCATTACCCTCATTACTGACCTCTGAACCTCTGCTGAGGGATGAATGCCTTAGACAATGCAGCTCGACACGACATCACAATGCTTTCGGAATAGGGACTGACGAATGACAACTAAAGACCAACATCCACTCACCCTTTAATTTATTAAAAGAACCGGTGAGTGAGTGTGAGGAAACTGGCTGTTAATGACATTTGTTGTGGCCTTGATGAGAGCCTTTTGCTCAAGATAGTATTCCATGCATTAAGTGACTTGCCACCGATAGCATTCATGCAAACTCTAACCCGAACTGACGTTACGGATATTTTTACGAATTAATTTCATACCTGGTTGGACCAAATCACTTTCCTGCAGACAGTGGACAATACAATAGCTAAATGTTAGATTGTTCATATCGGTGTACAATATGGTTTTGTAACATTCAATTACACGGACAATCTGTTGATCCTAATTGTATTCCGTTCGAGGAGTTCAGGACAACTTTTTGGGATATTCGTCAATGTTGCATTCTTCACTCCACAACAGATTTGGAAACTGCAAAAGTATGCAAAGCACAGAAGTGTCTGGTATTGTTGCAAATAATGTGCCAATTTAAAAATAGAATACATCAATAATTATTACATATTGTATCCTAATAGAGACCATTACTTAGTAGTCAGAATTGTGCTTGGGTGACTCATTGCCGTTGGAACTTATTCTTTGTATACTGATCTTAAGTTGGTAAATATGCTCTAATATACCATGAACATGTAAACTCATCCTGAACTACCATTAATTTGTTTAATGGGCTTATATCAGCTCAGATAATACAGGTTCAACTGCGGGTAAATACTGTTGGATGTTCATTTGACTATTCTGTTGGGTATTTCAATATTGCTCAACTGACAAGTATATTAATAACTGTTGTTACAGCTTTGATGTAATTTATTATAACATTTATTGTGCTGACAATAACTCATAGGAGAAATATGAGTGCAGTCATAATGAATAACACTGATAAAACTGCTATTAATCAAGTTGACCAAGGCATAATATGGAACAGGTGATGAGAATAAGACATGTGTCAACAATCAAACATTATGAATATTGGATGTGATTTGATTAAACTGATGCAAAGATCATTCATAAACAAGCCATGCAGTAGATGTATATATATATATGTATATATGTTTATTGCTGTAGACACACATAATGCATTACAATATGGTGTATTTGCAAAATATTAGTTAAATTGAAATTGCAAAATAGCACAATTTTATAAATAATTAATCAAATAGTACAAAAGTAAATCAAAGTGTCCTTGTGTGAATCTGGATCCGCATAAAGTTCATGACTTCGTTAATCTCTGATTAACTGTATAATACAGTAGTCTTCAGAAGAGCATTTC
Source organism: Alitta virens (assembly GCA_932294295.1). Taxonomy (NCBI): domain Eukaryota; kingdom Metazoa; phylum Annelida; class Polychaeta; order Phyllodocida; family Nereididae; genus Alitta; species Alitta virens. The sequence goes on along the minus strand of OW028582.1, from coordinate 700,409 downwards.
AATACTTGTGTGAAGTTTGTATTCACTTTGGTTAATTCATTCACCTGTACTTTAGTAGCATGACTAATCATACTTAAGTTTTGGGCTATGATACTCTTCATTGAGTTCAGACCATTGTTTGCAAGGTATTTCACAGTTTCGTTCTTGCTTTTTAGCATTGTGTGCACAAGCTTTATCATTGATGTTGATTTCATAATTTCATGGAATTTTACATATCATATCAAATGAATTACAGATACTAATTGTTACCATTAAAATAATACGAAAAATTGCCTCTCTGTTACCAGGTTTAAAGAGTGAACACTGTTCTTTCATTTCACTGTGAAGTAGAATATGACATTCCTGTTAGATTGAGGTTAATTACATGGCCAAATGTGCCACGTGTGTTTTCCATGAGAAGGATAAACGCATGGAAAACGCATGGTTTTTGCCTAATTAAAGTGAGGTGAAAACCATGCGTTGGATAAACGCATGGAAAACGCACGTAGCACATTTGGCCATGTATGACTTTATGTTGATAGAGCATTCGATCAGACTAATTTCACACATGAGATTTATGGAAGTGTTGATGTGATGTCATGCTGTTTTACGAAGCTCTGGCCAATCTCAAATTTTATTGTTTGCCAGAATAATTGTTGATTCATTGAGTGTCTTACAAACTATATGTGGGCAAGAAGGTATAGCAACAGTTCTGACAATTTTAATGTGGTGGCCCCCTCCCTACCTGCAAGTTCATGACTTGCTTTGAGCCTAAACTTGCATACATCACATGATCAGTTGTGGCTGGTTGCTTAGACCCAGTGTAGCCAGTTTGATTGAAAAAGCAGTAACATATTTGGTAAACAATAATTTGTGAAGTCTCTTCAGTAACATTCCAGTTTACTAGATCTGTTTAATGCCAGGAAATCTCTCAACTAAACCAATTATTCATGATATTATTGTCATCGACTTAATTTAACTACTCGGTCATATCTGAAACGGGTTTATGATCAAATCGTATTTTTCCATTAAACAAAGTCAATTTGTGGGTTGCCTTAGCACATCCGTGTTTGGTACTTAAACATTACAATTAACGTAGTGTGTCAATGTTTCTATTGTGCCTTTTCATAATGTAACAGCTCATCTTAGATTTAATATATTGAAATGTGCAATTGTTGTTTTTTCAATATTTGGACCTGAATAAATGTCAAAAACGCTTTTAGAAATTGTTGTAGATTTTATTCACATTGCTCTTCTTGATAATGATGTAATCAGGTGTTTTCTGTACCACGTGATTATCACGTGATACCTTGTGTGTACACGTGGTTGCCAGGTGGTTTTACATTCCATTTTTGGTTTGGTCGTCTGTTAACCTATAATTCCAGTATTGAATTTTTTTTATCGACACATTTAATGTGAGGTGAACATGTGGAAATAAAACTATTTGAAAGATCAATAAGCTTACCACAGAATAGACATGTTGCTTGAAATCGATTGGAAATATTTTGACAGAGAGGACCAAATCATCTACTTCCAGTAAGATATAGTTATTTCAAGAATAGGAGGGAGTTACCGAACATGTTCGTTGGTTATATACTGACGCCGAAGGCGGAGGGACATAACCAACAAAAATGATAATTAACTCCTGACTATGAGGGATATAACTAACTTATGCTCATCTTATAACTGTTGTTACCAAGCAACTAAAGAACAGTTTGCACGCAGGTGGGATTTAACAAAAACTTTCGCTGGTTAAGACCCGCTCAGAACAAAAACTGTCTAGGTGGAGTATATTGGGGGTTATTGCTATTTATTTGTCACTTGGATAGAGTCTATCAGTACCAGTGCTGAAGAAATATAAAATTTCCTGAAAACCTGGGTTCGATGCTATGGCAACATATTTCAAGCTTGGTTGCCATGGAAAAAAAGGCATCCCCTTAGCTTGATGGAGCTACTTCTAAGATTGTGCTATATCTATGATTTGTCAAGCAAATGACATAGTTTAGTATACTATATCATTAATATTGTCATCAATGTAGGTGGAACAAACATTTTTGCAGCTTCCCAGACAATTACCAGAAGGACCCAAATGTAACTGTCATACTTTATTAGGAGGTATGTAGATTTGCTGTTGTATTCTGGTGCTATTTGTGCAAATAAATTCTGCTTAAAATTTGTGCTATTTGTGCAAATAAATTATGCTTAAAATGTGTGCTATTTGTGCAAATAAATTCTGCTTAAAATGCACATCCCATTTACAGGAGATAGCAGATATTGAATAGCAACATGAAACATGATAGCTACACTTTAGAAACGTGTTGATAACATAAATAAAGCTATGATTTTTTCAATATATGAAGGCGTAAATGAAATATGAAAACCATTAAAATTGAAAAATATAACACACGATTTCCATGGCATGAATGAATTGTTAAAAAATCACAAGACAAAATCGCATTTCTATTATGTTCTCCTAAGATAACATAATGCGATATATTTTGTGGGGGTGATTTAATATAAAATATGGATAGTGGGTAGTTATATCTTGTTCAAGGAAATTTGAACCCCTCCTTTTATTAAAAGTTATATCTGCTGTCATTTGATGACATAAAACACATTGGGCATTGTACGTGTTGAGAATATCACCGAAGCAAATATGTAAGCATGGAAAAAAGTGAACCCAGCGAAGTAGATTGAAATACAATACAATACAATACAATACAGTACAGTACAATACAATACAATACAATACAAAACAGTACAGTACAATACAATACAATACAGTACAATACAATACAGTACAATACAATACAGTACAATACAATACAGTACAGTACAGTACAGAACAATACAATACAATACAAAACAGTACAGTACAATACAATGCAATACAATACAATACAATACAATACAATACAATACAATACAGTACAATACAATACAGTACAATACAATACAGTACATAACAATACAATACAATACAGTACAGTACAGAACAATACAATACAATACAATACAATACAGAACAATACAATACAATACAATAAAATACAGAACAATACAATACAATACAATACAATACAATACAGCGCCAGAGAAATTATTTCTAGCTTTACTTGAAACTCATTTTAGAATTTGTAATTGCCATGAAAAAGAATGGAAGCATTCCAGAAAAACTGTTTATTCTTTGGGAATTAAAATTCATTCCATTAGACCAACATCTAAAACAGGTCTATGATTGTTTACCCATAGACCCCGTAATCAAATAATGAATTTGACAAGCAGGAAAATATTTGCTCAACTCCAATTGTGAACAAACTCCAAGCATCTGGCTTGACAGTCTACAGCCACGACAATTTGGCAGAATTATTAAAATTACCGATTAAAACAACCGCAACTGAACAGTAAAACAGCTGCAATGCTATCAGATCACACGAGATGAGAAGAATGAAATGAGTTTACAAAACATAACATAACATGACATGACATAACATAACTTGGCATAACATGAAATGACATGAAATGACATAACATGACATAACATGAAATGACATGAAATAACATGAAGTAACTCTAAAATTTAAAAAAATCAGCTGCACCTATTAAGTAAATAACGCATATACCAATATTTCCATATACATTATATAAGGAGAGAAACTGAGGACATACAATCGTAAATTTAATTCTAATGGCTTATTCTACGGCATACACAATTCAACAATTTGCAACCATTTATCATTTGCAAATGTGACATAAAGAATTGATTAATTAGAGTTACACTCCATGCGATATATACAAGATTACTATTCGGGTCGAAGAGCGATTTGATCAACAGTTGCCATGTTTGATTTCCGATGGGAAAGGTCACGGTGCTCAGATGCAACAAACTGGAAACAAGATAAGATGAAGTCAGGAAGGATTGACACTTAAGTGCAGGTAAAACTGACATTACACCAGGAGCAATGATTAGATAGATGGATAGATAGATAGATAGATAGATAGATAGATAGATAGATAGATAGATCGATGAATAGATGAATAGGGATAGATGGATAGATAGATAGATAGATCGATGAATAGGGATAGATGGATAGATGGATGGAAGGATAGCTAGATGGATAGATGGATATAGATAGATAGACAGCTAGATGGACAGACAGATAAATATATAGACATATAGATAAATAGATAGATAGATAGATAGATAGATAGATAGACAGATAGATAGATAGATAGATAGATAGATAGATAGATAGATATTACATATTGTTGTTGTTTTCTTATGTTTTATTGAAATTAAAGCATTTCAGGCCATTTCATGCCATTGAACAAGCAGCATAAGTAAATAGTACCAGCGCATTTATGATAAAATTACACAAATAAGATAATTTTGGGCCCAAAATCCTTCATATTCTACATACCCTAATACTGACAGAGTGATGTGGGATTTGCAGAGGATTGGTTTGATGGTTGTTGACATTTGTTATGTATGATGGAATTGTACAGTCTTTGGGATATGAGGCAAATTGGTTAGTATTATTGGGCTGCATCAGGTAGATTTTGATATGACAGCTACTGAAAAACACAGGAAGTAATTTAGAATCGTATTATATTACCGTAAATTATTGTATAATATCTGCCAAAAACTCCTGATTATGAAATTCGAATTGTATTATATTATCGTAAAGTATTGCGTAATACACTCGGCGACAGTCAAATTCGCCACGACACTGAGATTCGTAACTCCCCTTAAACATGAATATAAACATTACAAGGTCTTGATTTGCTAGCAAACGAATAGTATAAATCATTAACAGTGTTGTTGTGAAATTGCGGCAGCCATCTAAAATGTGTTTATTGTAGTTTTATGGGGGTGGCGCATCTCAGTGTCGTGGCGAAATCCACTGTCGTCGAGTGTATCTGCCAAAAAGTCATGATGATTAATTTTAATCTCGTTATATTACCGTAAATCATTGTTTGATATCTGTCACATGATGAATAATTTTGTATCGTATTATATTGCCATAAATTACCGCATAATATCTACCAGGCCAAACATCCTGTCATGCCTAAATCAGTGAATCTTGATTACATGACATGTTGAAATGCCATTATGTGTATCTCATTAAGTCCAAATCCCCACAATTATTAATTGACCCAGTCAGCTTTGGTATAATTGCTTATTTATGGTAAATATTACAACTTTGGCTGTTGGTCAATCAGTTAGAGATCTGGCAAAATTTAATTGGTAGTAACAATCATCATTAATATAAAATATTAAGCTGACATTCAAATGAAGATTTCAACTAATCCATTATGGTGAAGCGAACAATTTTCAAAAAAACCGCAGAAACTAATTCTTTGAATGATTTAAACAATTTTAAAATTAATGTGTAGTGTTTTTTTATTTTTTTATTTGCGAGAAAAGGAGTTTATGGTTTCAGCGAATCAGATATACAAAAATGTATGCTCCATGTAATTAATCAGGGATTATCAAAGCTCTTCTTCATCCCTCAAGTTTTTAGTATATTTGACACTGAAGACCTTTCTCTTCTTTATTGTTATATTATTATAACCCTCCAAAGAAATTGTTGGAGTTTCCTAAAAAAAATAATGAAGGAGTGTACCATGTAATGCATTTGGTTGATGTGTGTGTGTTGCAAGTTTTCTCAAGCACATTGCAGAGCCAGTGATATTTCCAATCTCGTCCCATTTCATATCATCTCATATCATCCAATCCAATCTCTGCAACCCCACCTCATGTCATCTAATATCATCCAATGTCATCACATTTCATCCCATCCCATTAGGTCATCTCATCTCAACTTACGAGAGCTAGTTGCGGATGTGTTTTTGTGTCACTGCCAGAAATCTGAGAGACTGACTTGTCGTGGGTGTAGCCTATCATATCACACATTGAGTGCTTGTCATATCTTCAGAGGACCGGGGTGTGCTTTTCAGGCCTGTCAAACTAATGTGTCTATTTTTCAGGGACATTTGAAATACAATGACATCCCTCCAGGAAAAACTTCTCAAGTCTTTTTAATGACGCCATTCATTTGCAAGGGCAAGAATGAAAGTATGTTTACAATGCTTGGAATGGAAGAAAATATATTACAGAAATCTCATATAATGTAGATTTATTATCACATGTCTCATAATCATTCTTAAACTAAGAAATATAACTTAATACGTTAATTACCGATTTCATAAAATATAAATCAGCCAAAGTATTGATGGAAAGACAATAACTGACAGTTTTGCCTTTTTGATGTTAAGTTGCCCCTTTTAAGTCTGTACTTCTCTGTAAGCCGGATTTCCTGCTGCAATCGGCTAACTAGAAAATCCTAAAATGCAGTTAATCCGGATCAACCTTTGCACTCTAAAAGGCTAGCTTCCTTTTTTTTTTTAGGTTCAAGTATTCGCACAGAAAAAATCATATCATTCAAATGACCAAGATTCCTCATAATGTGTGGTTGTCTGTACTGAGGCAAGTAAAAGATCCCACTCATGGGGTAAATGTGTGACATGGGTGGACTCCTCCTCTCCATCATCAATCAACCCTCGCTAGTGGCAAGGACTTGCCTTAGAGGCTGCACTTTCCCTATCTATCTATCTGTATATTTGTACATCTATCTTATCTATCTATCTATCTGTCTATCTGTTTATCTATGTATCTATCTATCTAACTATATGTCTATCCATCTATATATATATTTATATATCTGTCTGTCAGACTGTCTATCTATCTATATGTCTATCTTTCTATCTATCGGTTATCTATCTATCTATCTATCTACCTATCTTGATAAATAATATGAATTTGCAATTTCATGGAGGTATCCAGAATGTTGGCTAAAAGCATAATTATGACAAAAAGGTCAACAACATGGGAAATAAACCGGCTCATCAATGTTGAGTAACATGGGTTTAACATTCGTGTCACTTTAAATACACAACATATGGCCTGCTCTCAGAGTCCCATCAAGAGGTCATGCAGTGCAGGTCTGAGAAAAACGGGAATGTTACTGATTGACTGTGGAAAAATTTAAACCAGAACAGGCTGCAATTGTGAAGAACTATTGCCTGTCTTAACAAAAATAAAACCCACTAGCAGCACCATTTAAAGGGATGTTTGGACAACATAAGACAGATGTGGTTCATAAACAGTCAAATAAGTGAGTTTCATTTAAAATAAAGTATTAGACATTACATAAAACAAATGATAAAAAAACTAAGCAAAACCGCAGACATGAAGAATGATTTTATCATTTCATTTACTGAATGAGATTGACCCCTTTAAACCCAATGGCTCTATCAAGGGGTTTCCTATCTATTTAAGACTGGATTCCTACATATATAGGTCATTTAACCTGCAAATTGCAAATTTGCTTAGGCACTGGAATAACCAGCTTTTCGGTGTGAATATGGGCCCTAGATATAATATCAATGGTCACCATACAGCTGATGTAATGATGATATGATAAGGCTAGGAGTCCACACTATGTGGGATAGTCTAGCCACGTTTGACTGGTGATAAATATAAGCATGAAGAATAAAGCATTCCAAACTCTGTTGTCATTGATTCAGAACATTCACATGTCCATTCAATAACATCTGTCACCAAAAGACCAAAAGCAAGGAGTTTATTGTATCAAAGAATTATTTCGATTTTTCGTCTTTTGTTTTGGGGATCAACCAAATAAAAACGCTGTCAAAGGGTAACATGAGAAAACAAAGGTACATTGATCATGATTTTGTCTTTGTTTGAGGATTAACAGTGAAAGATCACTACAAAATAATTATTAACAGTTATGCAGAATTAAATAAACATCCTATAGAATATAATCAATGCACCACAGTAAATATGCAATTATTAAAATTTAATAAGCTTCCAAAAACACTTTGTGAAATGGGCAAGTTCTAAAACAGCCTTATAATGACAAATTTATGTCTGTAAATAATTTACTTCTATGGTTTGAGTTTTTAAAATTTTACTTTTAGCCTTCATCATATTATATGAAGTTGTATGCAATATATTTCATAAAGCTGCTGCATGCAATGAACTGGTTTTAGCAAAAAAACATAGTCTGAGGCATCAGCATAAACATACAATGAAATTTTCGACCTTTTTATGCATACACACACATTTGTTTGGTTCAGACTCCTGAGTACTTAGGACTTGTAACTTGTACATTTTGAAGTTTACTAGAGTTACAATTGGGATTCAATGACTGAACTGTTTAATTTTCTGGCCTAAAGTTTTAAAGGCAGGTCTACCAAAGGTCCCAAGTTCAATCCCTGGCCCAGGCACTCTTCAAGAGCTACATTCCAGCTGCTGGATGTCGGTCACATGAGATGTGCATTGGCGGTGACTTATACTTGTGTTTATGCTGAGGCAAATAAAAGATCCCAGCCCCTGTGGGGTAAATGTGAACAGCCTTATCATCTCATGATTATTCTGTCTCTGACAGCTGGTCATATAAGCTGACTAAGCTTCAGACCCAGGCTCTTTGAGACATTCTTATCATACTGGCATGACGAGTTATCCAAAGTTGCATGCCTTAAACATTAATTCTGCACCATACTTTAAAGTCTCTTTGTGCCAATGTACACATGTCTCACTGCATGTCTAAATGGCCTTACATTCCTCACAGCCTTGTTGCCTTTGATCTGTGTCTTTATTGATTTCAAGCATGTGCTTTGTTCACCCAGCTTTATGTTTGATCAATAAACTCAAAAAAGATCCATTGCCGGCAACACATGAGACAAAAATGAACACAGTTCTTGGAGCGAAGTTTAGAAATCAAAGAATGCTAGATAAAAATTGTTATTGTAATAAACAAACAGATGAAGACACCATTTGTGGTACCAATGAAACAGGAGTGAAATTAATAAACACAGATTTGAGCCTTGACACCTGGTAGCAAAGCACTAAAAGGGGTAAGACTTAAAGGTGGAAGGGGTCAATACTTGCCTTGGCTCACTGTCAACTTAGGATTAAAGATATTGAACTACGGACCTTCAAAGACCGCTGGTGGAAGTTTAAGGCTGACATTTAGGAACTGTGGCAGTTTAACTCAGTAATGGCAGTAGAACAATGTGACATTCACAGTTTCTGTGTATTTGAAATTCTTCTCATCCAATACATTGTTCCTTAACTAATCCATTTGACAGCATAAGCAACCAATAAGTTTTTCTGCTCTCAATATATTGCAATAAACCCACAACTAATTTGCAGGGCCACGTGAATTAAGTGCATTTACAGAGCAATTGAATTGACTCGAGGGTCTGCCCTATAAGTATGTGGATGTCAGAGGATTGAATATTTTTTTTTGAACACTGGCTGTCAGAATTATTGGATTGACCTAGAGGATTTTGGTTATAAACGTCATATGGTTCAGCATAAAATTGGACAGGACCCTGGTATTATTGTATATCTTAATGTTTCTTTCGACAGGTAGTTCACACAAAATGCTGGGTGGCATATCTGTCAATTCCACATTGGTCATCTCTGCTATTGCAGGTGTCCCACTCATGGGCTAAATGTGTAATATCGGGTGGACTCCAAGCTTCTGATTGCAGATCACATATGCTAATTGAGCCTCAGACCTGGTACACTGAACATTCTGATGGTTTGATTGTTTCATAGGGAGGTCACATGACCTTTATTTTAGTTTTTGTGAAGTCACAAGACCTGTATTTCCACCATTGTCAATGACCGAGAAATCGATCTTTCGGCATGTGGGTGGGTTGGCATTTCCTTGGAAAACTGATCGAGAGTTCTTTCAAATCACAATTGAAGACGTTCAAACACCGCCATGGAAGCAGCCATGGAAGGAGCCATGCATTCACTACTTGCGATGGGTGCAAGCCTATCAAACAATAAAATAGGTGAACAAAACTTCACAAGTTTGACGATTAAATTTACTCTAAGTCAACTTCGTTGTGGCATTTTCCCATGGTAATCAATACAGGGTTGCCAGCATATTTAAGGTCCTACCTGCCACGAGTTGGGGGCCAAGCTCGGTGATACCAAGCTTGGCTTCCAACCACTGGGCCCCGGATTCATTTTCCTAGTCTAGCCTAAACTGATGTCTTTTTTATTAAGCATATCTCATTGCCATGGTTGGTCCCTGTTTGTCCTAAATGTTGTTATAACGCTGTTAATTTTAGCCATTCATTAGTACATCACAGATACTTACACTGTATGTGAAGGACGATGTTTTGCATATACTGGCAAAAAAAAAAAAAACACGAAACCTTGATGTCTGTTATGTAAGATAAGAATGTCAAGGTCAAAGTCACTGTCGGTTGTGCAACAAGATTCTTTTGAAGAGAGGAAGTACATTTGGTTGGAGGAGACATTTATCTGCTAAGTGTGCCTCAGGGCTGCATGTGTTTAAAGCAAAACAGCTCAGAGGAAAATGATCACTTTTTTGAATTGGACTCTGCAGTATTTTTGTTTCCTTTTCCTTCGCTGTTGTTTCCTCTTGAATACTGCGAGTGCTAATTTATAAATCTAGGAATTGAGTGATGTAGGACAAACATAAAGATAGGGAATATGATAGGGAATATGTGCCATTTAAGAAGAGCATAAAGAATGATTTATCCAAAGCATTTGACATCTGAACTCAGACAGTATGTTTTATTTTCACTTTCAATTTATAGATTTTTGATTTTAAAGATTTTGTACTACAATTTTTAAATTTCTGATTTTAAAGACTTCATAACTTTATAATTTTTTATATCTTTTATAACTATCTTTTTGTAAAGTGCATTAAAATGGATTTTATTCAGATAATGCACTATAGATATGTAATAAAATAATAATAATAATAAAATTGAAAAAAAAAATCAACTGGTGATCTATTTGTCCAAGAAACCGCTAAGAGTGTAATCCATCTTTTTTTATATATTTTTCTGAAACTAATAACTTGATTACTTTTCATCATTAATAAATCCAGACAGATCTTGTGTGTCTTCACTCTGTTAGGAACACTAGCTGTTGTGTGTCAGTCAGTGCAGAAAGCTTAATTATCTCGGTGCCATAAAAACTGATATTGTACTCATCACTCTGCAATAATTCTATAATATATAACCGTAGAAAAAAACGCTAAGCTTAAGAATGATTATTATATATTATCTAAGATTGCTGCATTATTATCAATTCCATCTGAAAAATATTTTATAGACACTTTTATTCCATAGCACAATTGTAATAACTGCTAATTCATATGTTAGAAGGGTAATAGTTTTCCTTACATTCTGAAGCCATGCTAACATACTTTCATGTCTGCCCTTGCGAATGAATGACATTATAGATAGGCTTATGGCTGTTTACTGAGAGGGATGTCATCATATTTCAAAGGTCCCTGACAAATGACACATTAGTTTGACAGGCCTGGGAGGTACACCCCTGGCCTCTAAAGATGTGAGAAGCCCTCATTGTGTGATATGACAGGCTACACCCACGACAAGTCAGTCTCTCAGAATTCTGGCAGTCACACAAAAACACATCCGCAAATAGCTCTCGTGAGTTGAGAAGAGGCGAGATTAGATGAGATGATGCAACATGACATGAAGTTGGACAAAACGAGATGAGATGCAATTAGATGAGATGAATTTAGATGAAATGAGGAGAGATGAGAAGATATGAAATAAGATAAAATGTGATGAGATGACTAAGTGGGATGTGATGAGATAAGATGATATTAGATGACATAAGGCGGGGTTGCGGAGATTTGATGAAATGGGATGAAATGAGATGATATGAACACACACATCAACCAAATGCTTTACATGGTGCACTCCTTTGTAATTTTCTCAGTAACTCCAACAACTCCTTTTGGGTGTTATTATAATAAAAAAAAGAAAGAAAAGAAAGGTGCTTAGTGTCAAATATACTAAAAAATCAAGAGATGAAGAAGAGCTATGGTAATCCATGATTAACTACATGGAGCATACATTTTTGTATATCTGAAACCATAAACTCCTTTTCCTGCAAAAACAAAAAAACCCACCCCTTCATTTCAAAATTGTATCAATCATTACCAAAGAATTAGTTTCTCGGCTTTTTTTCCCCTTTTTTTCATCATATGACATTCAGCTTAATATTAATTATCAATGATAATTCATGATCAAGTTCCTAAATTGTGCTAGCTCCTTAACTGATTGACCATCAGGCAGAGTTATGCATTTTACTATAACAAAGACAATTACACCAAGGCTGACTGGGTTAGTCAATGATTGGAAGGAATTGCCCTTGATGAGAAAGGTCACGCTGCTCAGATACACATAAGTGGGTAGATAGGGTAGGTCAACATGTCACGTTGTTAGGAGTCACTGATTTACACATGACAGGATGTTTGGCCTGGCAGATATTATACGATGATTTACGGTAATATGATCAGATTACAATTAATTATCATATGTTTTGCACAATAATTTACATTGATATGAGATTAAAATTACTTCTTGTTTTTATAATACTAACCAAAAGCCTCATATCATATCAAATAGGCATATTTCATCATAAATAACAAATATAAATAACGGTCACTGACTTTGCTTATAATTACCTTATCTTAGACATTTGGGTTCATTAGACAGCAGCAGGGAAACTCTAATCCTTGGAAGCAAACCAGTTATTTGCAAAATCCAACATCACTGTCAGTAAAAGGGCATGGAGGAATTTTGGCCAAACATTATTTTATTTGTCTAATGTCATGATAGATGCTGTTGTGTGTCAGTCAGTGAAGAAAGCTTAATTATCTCGGTGCCATAAAAACTGATATTGTACTCATCACTCTGCAATAATTCTATAATATATAACCGTGGAAAACCACTAAGTTTAAGAATGATATATTATCTAAGATTGCTGCGTTATTATCAATTCCATCTGAAAAATATTTTATAAACACTTTTATTCCATAGCACAATTGTAATAACTGCTATTCATATGTTAGAAGGGTAATAATTTTCCTTACATTCCGAAGCCATGCTAACATACTTTCATGTCTGCCCTTGCAAATGAATGACATTATAGATAGGCTTATGGCTTTTTACTGAGAGGGATGTCATCATATTTCAAAGGTCCCTGACAAATGACACATTAGTTTGACAGACCTGAGAGGTACACCCCTGGCCTCTAAAGATGTGAGCAGCAATCAATGTGTGATATGACAGGCTACACCCATGACAAGTCAGTCTCTCAGAATTCTGGAAGTCACACAAAAACACATCCGCAAATAGCTCTCGTGAGTTGAGAAAAGGCGAGATTAGATGAGCTTATGCAACATGACATGAAGTTGGACAAAATGAGATGAGATGCAATTAGATGAGATGAAGTTAGATGAAATGAGGAGAGATGAGAAGATATGAAATAAGATAAAATGTGATGAGATGACTAAGTGGGATGTGATGAGATAAGATGATATTAGATGACATAAGGCGGGGTTGCGGAGATTTGATGAAATGGGATGAAATGAGATGATATGAAGTGGGACGTTATGGAAAATATCACAACACACACATCAACCAAATGCATTACATGGTGCACTCCTTTGTAATTTTCTCAGTAACTCCAACAATTCCTTTGGGGTGTTATTATAATAAAAAAAGTGCTTAGTGTCAAATATAATAAAAAATCAAGGGATGAAGAAGAGCTATGGTAATCCATGATTAACTACATGGAGCATACAATTTTTGTATATCTGAAACCATAAACTCCTTTTCCTGCAAAAACAAAAAAACCCACCCCTTCATTTCAAAATTGTATCAATCATTACCAAAGAATTAGTTTCTCGGCTTTTTTTCCCCTTTTTTTCATCATATGACATTCAGCTTAATATTAATTATCAATGATAATTCATGATCAAGTTCCTAAATTGTGCTAGCTCCTTAACTGATTGACCAACATTATCTTATTTGTCTAATGTCATAATAGATGCTTTTGTACAGGGTGCGGCATACAAACTTGCACCAGCATCTACTGCTACCACTTCTGTTATTATCTCAAGTGATAATCATCACATGCAGCTGCAGTCATACACACAAAATTAATTATAGTCCTACATTATCTTTATTAATATATTTTATTGTTTCCTCACAAATTATTGATAAGATGGATCTAAATATAGCACATGCACACTTATCACACCTTCAGGTAATTTTCATCTTGGCCTTTGCTATACAAGCACTAGATTATGTCACTGATCATACAGATGTGTTACAGTCACCACCAAAAACAGGACAAATAGATGCATCTTTAATAAGAAGGTAGACCATTGACACCTTTGAGGCGGAAAGTGCCATTTAGGATTCTGATCAATTTTCGGTCTTTTCTCTCTTATTAACTGGCCCATCTTCCTGAAAATCATGTGATTTTTTCCAGATTAATTGTAGATACAAAAGGTCCCTCTGGAATACCATTATATATCTCTGTTTTAACTTTATGACCTTGCTGGATCAAAACTGAAACCAACCTTCTTATCATCTAATACCATAATATACATATACATGTATAGAAAATACTGAAGGATGATTCTCTGCAAATATTATATTTTCGGTGGCTTCAGAATAACTAGGAAATCTCTAATTTGTAAACTTTTCTTCAACTAGAGACAAAATGCAAGCAGACAGAAATCTGACTTCTGTGACATGTGTCTCTCAGAACACGCCCTGCAGCATGCACCCTCTCAATAATTCAGATGCTGATATTGTCTGACATTACAAGATCAAAAATATCACAATGACCAATTGCTTACACCCCTGACTAAATGTGGCAAAACTTAAAAGACCTCATAAGCATTTGAGTAACCTAGAGCTATCCCGAAAGAGGAGAAGCCCGGTGCAAGTGTTTAGGCCGCATCCTGTATATATCTATGTATGTACGTATGTACGTATCTATGTATCTACCTATCTATCTATTTATCTATCTATCTATGTATATATCTATCTATATATCTATCTATCTATCTTTCTATCTTTCTATCAATCTATCTATCTATCTATCTATCTATCTTTCTATCTTTCTATCTATCTTTCTATCTATCTACCTGTCTACTAGCTATCTATCTACCTACCTACCTATCTATCCACATAGTACATTGATAAATAATATGAATTTGCAATTACATTGAGGTTGCCAGAACATTGGCTAAAAGCATTATTATGACAAAAAAGTCAACTACATGGGAAATAAACAGGCTCATCAATGTTTAGTAACATGAGTTTAACCTTTAAAAACACAACATAACGATCAGTGCAGATAATTCAGGTCTAAAATCATGGAATTTGCTATAGGGTTGATCTTGTCAAATGTAAGCCTCCCTTAACCAATAGAAACCACAAGCAGCAGGATTTAAAGGCATGTTTGGATAAAACAAGACGAAGACAGATGTGGTTCATAAACAGTCAAATGTGCGAGTTTAATTTAAAATAGAGTATAAGACGTAACATAAAACAAATGATAAAAAAAATAAAAACATTTACAGATGGGCTAACCTTTTCATTAATGAATGCGATCGACCCCTTTAAAAACCCAATGGCTCAATCACGGGGCTTTTTAATCATCCAATTAAGGCTGGATCCCCCTATATAGGTCAGTAACCTACAAATTGTAAATTAACTTAAAAACTAAAATTACCAGCTTTTGCAAGCTTTACAATAACAATGGTCATAATAGTATATCCATAGCATTACAGCTGATGTAATGATGAGATGATAAGGCTAGGAGTCCACACTATGTGGGATAGTCTAGCCATGTTTGACTGGTGATAAATATAAGCCAATTTCCCTAAGAATAAAGCATTTCTGATTCCAAACACTTATTGTTGATTCAGAACATTCACATGTACTCAATTGAGGAAAAAGTCAATAAAATCTGTCACCAAAAGATCAAAAGACCAAAAAGCAAGGGCTTTATTGTATCAAAGAATTCTTTAGATTTTTCGTCTTTTGTTTTGGGGATCAACCAAATAAAAGGGTAACAAGTGAAAACAAAGGAACATTGATCACGATTTTGTCTTTGTTTGAGGATTCACAGTGAAGGTTCACAATACAAAATAATTATAACTAATCATATAGATTTTAATATAGATACTATAGAATATAACCAATGCACCACATTTAATGAGCAATTTACAAAATTAAATGAGCTTTTTAAAAAACACATTGTGACATGGACACTTTATAGAGACTAATGTATGTCTCCATAAATAAATTAGTTCTATGGTTTCAATTTTTAAATACACATTTTGATGTTAGTATAAGCCTAACATCATATTTGAAGTCTTACCAGATATAATTCTTATAGGTACTGCATAACAATGAACTGTTTAAGCAAAGAAAACCAAAAAAAAAAAACATAGTCTGAGGCATCAGCATAAACGTACAATGAAATTGTCAACCTTTTTATGCATACACACACATTTGTTTGGTTCAGACTCCTGAGTACCTAAGACTTGTAATTTGTACATTTTGAAGTTTACTAGAGTTACAATTGGGATTCAATGACTGAACTGTTTAATTTTTTTAAGTGCTTTTGGTGTTTTTATATGCAAATCAATATTTAAATTCCCGCCGATTTATTTGTGAAGTTATGCATCTTTTGTTCTGTTTTGCAATTGGAGCTATACAAGATCATAAACAAACATCATTCAGGTGCTGCAAGCCTTCAAGCAAAAGAGTTTCAGGAATAAATGAAGATTTTGTAAGTATTTTCTGTTGGTTGAAAAGATTCCATAAATATGCTAGACCTGTCTTACTGTGCTTCAATATGAAAAACAAAATTAATCTGTGATATTTATTTTAGTTTGCTGTTTTGAGGCATTTTCTGGTAAACAGAACAAGAAAAATTTGTAGACAAACTAAATTGACAAAATATAGTTGAAATTGCAGGTCTACATTTCTTGGATATTTTAAATAGATAAAAGGTTCAAATAAAAAGCAATTGCCATTCAATGAATGGCAGCTGGGTGGCCTAAAGCTTTAAAGACAGGTCTATCAAAGGACCCAGGTTCAATCCCTGGCCCAGGCACTCCTCACAAGCTACATTCCAGCTGCTGGTTGTCGTTCACATGAAATGTCCACTGGCGGTAACTTGTGTTTATGCTGAGGCAAATAAAGATCCCACCACCTGTGGGGTAAATGTGAACAGCCTTATCATCTCATGATTATTCGGTCTCTGACAGCTGGTCATATAAGCTGACTAAGCTTCAGACCCAGATGCTTTGAGACATTCTTATCATACTGGTATGACGAGTTATCCAAAGTTGCATGCCTTAAACATTAATTCTGCACCATACTTTAAAGTCTCTTTGTGCCAATGTACATATGTCTCACTGCATGTCTTAATGCCCTTACATTCCTCACAGCCTTGTTGCCTTTGATCTGTGTCTTTTTATTGATTCCAAGATAGAAATTGTTATTGCAATAAACAACCAGATGAAGACACCATTTGTGGTACCAATTAAACAGGAGTGAAATTAATGAAGACAGATTTGAGCCTTGACACCTGGTAGCAAAGCACTAAAAGGGGTAAGACTTAAAGGTGGAAGGGGTCAATACTTGCCTTGGCTCTCTGTCAACTTAGGATTAAAGATATTGGACTGCAGACCTTCAAAGACATGGTGTGGAAGTTTAAGGCTGACATTTAGGAACTGTGGCAGTTTAACTCAGTAATGGCAGTAGAACAATGTGACATTCACCGTTTCTGTGTATTTGAAGTTCTTCTCATCCAATACATTGTTCCTTAACTGATCCATTTGACAGCATAAGCAACCAATAAGTTTTTCTCCTCTCAATATATTGCAATAAACCCACAATTAATTTGCAGGACCACGTGAAGTAAGTGCATTTACAGAGAAATTGAAGTGACTTGAGGGCCTGCCCTATCAGTATTTGGTTGTCAGTGGAATGATTGTTGTTTGAACGCTTGCTGTCAGAATTATGGGATTGACCTGGATTTTTGGTTATCAACATTATATGGTTCAACGCAAAATTCCATAGGACCCAGGTATTATTGTAAATCTTGATGCTTTTTTGGACAGATAGTTCACACAAAAAAGCTGGGTGGCATATCTGTCAATTCCACATTGGCCAGCTCTGCAAAAGGTCCCAGGATCAATCCCCAGCGAGGCACTTTTCATGAGCTACATCTCAGCTGGATGTCGATGGCATCAGACATTAAATTGTAGGTGTCTCAAGCGTAGGGTAAATGCTTCTGGTTGCAGATCATATATACTGATTGAGCATCAGACCTTGTAGGCTTCAGACACTGAACACTTTGATGGGTCCTTGGTTGTTTCATGGTGAGGTCACATGACCTTTATTTCCATTTTTGTGAAATCACATGACCTTTATTTATACCATTGTCAATGTCAGTGACATTCAAAGACCCGTGTGCATGAGCTGTCTGTGACATGTTGTCAGGGTAAGAATACAGCACTTGTAAATGTCACTCTTTTGATTGGGAATCCTTGAAGCCACTTCCTCTGGGACTTCCACATTCCGCATTCAGTCTATAACCAGAGACCGAGGAATAGATCTTTCGGCGTGTGTGTGGGTTGGCATTTTCTTGGAAAGCTGATCGAGAGTTCTTGCAAATCACAAATGAAGTGGTTCAAGCACCGCGGGGAAAGTAGCGATGCATTCACTGCTTGCGATGGATGCAAGCCTGTCTAACAATAAAATAGGTGAACAAAACTTCACAAGTGTGACGATTAAATATACTTTAAGTCAACTTGGTTGTGGCATTTTCCCATGTTGATCAATCTAGGGTTGCCAGTATATTTTAGGTGACTTAATCCTAGCTGATACCAAGCTTAGCGATAGCAAGCTGAGCTTCAAATTCCCTAGTCTATCCTAAGCTGATGGCTGTTTCATTAAGCATATTTCATTGCCATTTTTGGTCCAAGGTGCCCTAGGTAGGAATAATTTCTGCACAATATTCAGTGAAAAGTAAAATCAACAGAAACAAGAGTTCAGTTTTTATACCTGGGCCTAGGCCTTTAACAAGTATAGAACTATCATACTATGTTCTATGAAAGACCAGGTATATTTAAGTGAACGAACGGTCTGAGGATTGAAAATATATGGGTCAACGCAGCAGCAGCATAGGAAGGGAGGGGGCTTTTGCGAGGCCTGAATTTGTGCTATAATCGAACTTTGCTCGGCTTCTAATGGTCCGATCTTTACCAAATTTGGTTCTAATGGTGAGCCATTTATAGCTGACTTCCAAAACTGTACAAAAGCGCAAGTTAAAACAGTTTTGGCAGGATTTCCCTATGTCTTAAAGTGTTTACACCGTAGACCTAGTGCTGCTAGCACTCTATACACAACACCAGGTATCTGTTCTTTTTTGAAATAGAATATTATTGTTGTTATATACATTGTTTCAAATCACTTTGACCATATAGATAAGCTTTATTTCAGCAAAAACTCATTTAATCTTACCGTATTTTCTCTAAACTGAAAATAAACATTAAGAGGGTGAATGTTATGTTTTTATTTTAGCATGGATAAAAAACAAATGCTTCTACAGCATCGTTGACTTCTGAATTAAATAACTAAGTTTCCAATACAAAACTTACATAGAGCATAGCATGAAAGTTTCTATTGACATATGAAGTTTTTCTGGTGACTGCACGTGCCGCTTTATCCGATTACGGTGTTGACATTATTAAGACAAGCTATAAGCTAAAACATCTTCTACAGGTAGTTGACCTGATCAGGTGTCCTACAGACTCAAAAATAGGCAAAACTATTTGTGTCAGTGACATTAAGGACTTTTCTATGTCAAAAGACATTTCACAATTTACACTGTATACTTATGGTGTTCATAAAAATGCTAATAGAAAGATATTTACAACTTATTCACAAATAATATGATTCAATCTGCTTTAAGAAACACATTTTAAATTAATACTTTCCTTGATAAGTTTCAAATAATTTAGCAGTTTTAGCATATTAATATCACATTTTGCTTTATATGTTATACATAGATATATATATTTATTGCAAACCAGGGTATACATGCATACATTGGCCCAGCCAGCTAATTGCATAACAATGCATTTAATATTCATACATACATACAATACGCTGTCTTTATTCATGAATAACATTTAGAAAGTTGCAAAGTATATTAGTTATACACTTTTGGATCAATATTTCAATGTATCATTTATGCAAAAGATTTGACATTAATATTTCAGAAACATTACAATTAAAATTACTGCAAATATCATAACAACAAAATAGAATGAGATTCTTCTTCTACACATTCATATTACATATTTTAGAAATCCTTTCTTTCAATGTAACATTTATCCATCTGCCTGTTTCAATTGCAAAAGGTAAATATTCCACTCCATATGGTTCTATATTGAAAACACTCTTGAATTGTCTATAAATCCTCAATTGGGTTTATTATAAATTTCCTGTTTCCGCTTATTGCTATATCGTTCATGTAATGAAGCCCAGCCGGAATCAACATTAACCGTCTCCATGTTACTCGATGCATTTAATTGTCCACATTTGTTTAAAATGTTTTTTAACTCTGAGCTCCAAGTACTTTTATTTATTGACTATCCCAATTATAATTATAGGTAGTCTATGTTGTTCCATGTTCATTATTCTATTCCAACATCTTGTTATGGATACATGACGTGTGACCTGGCTGTCTGTCCAACGTTCTTATGGCCGCCGTATTCTGAATGGCATCAGTTGCTCGGTAACTTTGAAAGCCCCAAGTTTCAGAACAATAGTCAAAGATCGGACAGACACTACTATTTAACATTCTTGTATAGTTATATTATGCTATACCATGCTTTGATTTATTTATTATGGCACCTAGTGCTCCGTTTGCAGCATCTGATAGAACTTTGGCAGTTACGTAGTCTAAAGATTTAGTGATAGACTTTCTGGCTGGTAGTTCCAATAACTACAAAGATGCCATGAAGTAGCCTGAGATACAGTAATATGAGGTCATTCAGGCAAAGTCAATAGGTTTCAAATTTCAAAAGGTAGAAACACAGGAATCCAATGATCAAAGAACATGGTTTTTGTGTAACTAGACTTTTGATAATGTGATCAGTCTTGATAAAGTATGGAGAAAATTATGAAAATCAGATGAATGTCCCAAAAAGAGGGTAAGTTATATGGACAGTGCACATGCTCTGTGGAAAAAAACCTGTAGGAAACTATAAACCAGAACTAGATAATACACAGACTGTATGCTATGGGTGATGGATATTTGTAGAGGCAGTAACTTGGGAGTTGTTGGCCTCTCATTTCTTGTCTTTAAGTCCACTGTATCCTTTCAGCATGCGTCATGGCTGGTTAGTTTAGTGTGATATCTGCATCAATGTGTTTAAAACCAACGCCATGTGCAAACAACACGAATAATGTAAACCATCCTACGAAACTTCTGTAGGTGTGAACACCATACAAAACCAAAGAAAAAGCAATGCCAGGTGCAAGCAACACATTGATGTTTGGGCTTCCTGATATCACCATTGTTAAATTACACAGGCTACAAAATGCAGCTGCATGACTTGTGGTCCAGCAATCAAGATATGACAGG
Source organism: Alitta virens (assembly GCA_932294295.1). Lineage (NCBI taxonomy): Eukaryota > Metazoa > Annelida > Polychaeta > Phyllodocida > Nereididae > Alitta > Alitta virens. Next base: position 678,841 of record OW028582.1, on the reverse strand, counting down.
CACAGCATCACAGGTATCCTCAAGGATTTACATTGGCTACCTGTCAAATTTCGGATAAAGTACAAGATGTCTCTTTGTTTTTAAATGCTTGAATGGATATGGCCCAGACTACCAAAAAAACTCTTATCATTTCCACCAAGGGTGAGGACCTTACGTTCAACATCTGACGAACTTCTTTTACAAGTACCTCGCATGAAAACAGAGACATATGGGAAAAGGTCCTTCAAGTATGCAGCTCCAAAAACTTGGAATGATGTGCCATTTATCGTCAGAAGCAGTAACTGTATTGAGACTTTTAAGAAAAGACTAAAAACACGTTATTTTAATCAAGCTTTACCTAGACTTTTTATTGACTTAATCAGTTTTTACAGACTTTTATAATTTAAATATTTTAATGTCTCTTATTAATTTTAATTTCATCAATTTCATTTTATGTATGTATGTACCGCTGAGTATATTTATATAATGTGGTGCTAAATCTATAATAATAATAATAATAATAACACAAATAATTTAAACAATCCTACAAAACCTCATACAAAACCAAAGAAAAATCAACGCCATGTGCAAGCAACACAAATAATTGAAACAATCCTGCAAAACACCCTACAAAGCCAAAAAAGACCCATGGTGCTATAAAAACACACAATTAACTGAATATAATTATATAGTTATGCAATTCCTTTACCTGTACTAAAACTTGGGGTAAGTCAGCAAGGATTAGGCTCACACATGTCCATTGACAGGTGGCCACCCCCTCAATTTTTTTAGGATTTGGCAAATTGATACTCTTTTGTATAATATATGTAGCATATATGTAAATGCAGCACTTTATGAATGGTTGATAGAGATAGAGCACCCTAACAGAAGCATGGGTACAAAAATTGCCATTTGTGATGTGCACAGTAACATAAAATCCTGCACCATGCAAAGTTGTCCTAATGTTCAGATAACATTATGCCAATCTAGCAGCTATATGGAAAGCATCTTTAGCAAATGGCCTTTGTGTGTGTTAAATTATCATTGATTTACTTTTTTGTGTTTTGTGTTTATTGTGGACATTCTGATTAAAGAGAGCTAGTTGGCCAATTTTCTCCCACCAGAGCACAAGTTAAACCTTGGACTAAACAGCTACCTGTGTGACATTCGTCGGCTCACCTTGCTACAGAAAATTGCCAGGGTTGAGCTAAATTTAGTAACAAATCTCAATACATCAGGACACAATTTTAGCTAACGATAAAAAGTTCCATATCCTTATAAAGCATATAAATTAATTAGTATTACTGAGTATTATCTTTAATAGTAGATCTGACTCTTAGGATGTCATGGTCTAATGTCTAATATCTAAAGTGTCAATGCCAGTGGGTCTGAAGCTTAGTCAGCTTATATGACCATAAGAGTCAGATGTAATGTTGTGATATGGCTAGGAGTACACTCCATGTTACAGATTTACCCAATAGCTGGGGTCTTTGACTTGTCTCAGCATAGACACTGAGTACAGGGCACCTCAAATTTAATGTCTCATGAAGATACTAGATAGTTCTTTTACTGCAAATAATGATAGAAAAACAGACTGAATTTATCCTGAATAGTACAATGATGATTTATATGTGTGCTATGTTGTAGAATAGATTTGCATTATATATATTAGTTCTATACTGGTAACTTTCCATATTGTATATTATTATTCCTAATAGGTCGTACAGAAGCTTCGGCTTGGGTTATATATTTTGTATTGTACATTGAATGGGATAATCTTTGGTTAGAAAATATTTGGAGAATATTTATAGGTCCTTGTGAAATATCTATATACATAGTATTAATTAAAATTATAACTGCAAAAATATTCATTTAAGACCGTGGGGTCCAGCTTTTTCAAGCTTTGCACTGGGACCATGTGGTGTAGGTTTGGCAGGAGTGGAATTCCAACCAGGGTGCCTGCCCTTAGAGTGTCCAGGAACCTTCTCTTATGTTATATGGTTGGCACCTTATCCAACTTGGCCACAAAAAAAGTAATGTTGACAAAAATAATAATTTATGAATAGCAAAGAGGCAGCTGTTGCCATCTAGGAGTAATTACCTTTATTTGCATGGTAGCTCAAAATAAATCATCAACTTTTTATACCTATGTTGCCAAATTTACTAGCTGACCCACTGATTAGCCTTATGGGGTGTTCTTTCATGGTTTTTTATTTTAATGTTTGTGACAAAAACTAAAACAATTCAGTTGACAATGACAATAATTCAGAAACAGCACAAAGGCAGTAATTTCCTCCCAGGAAAAATTACCTTAATTTGATGCATAGCTGGACTAGGTGACCCACAAATTGACCTAATCTGGTTCCATTTTTGCCAGAAAATTGTTTCAATATTTGTGACAAAACTAAGCAAGTATGTTGATGATAATAATTATCTATTAATTGCACAAAGGCAGCTAGTGCCATCTAAGAGTAATTACCTTCATTTGCATGGTAGCTCAAACATACATCTATTATGAGATAACAATAAATCTTCTTCCTTGCATGCCTGCCCATTTGGCAAAAGATACTAGCTGACCCACAGATAACCTATGGGCTGATGTTTCATGGGTTCAAATCTTGCCAGAGTAATTTTTTTATTTCTTGGTAAAATTATACAACTTATGGATCTAGGTAATGTACTCATTCCATGCAGTTTACCACAGAATAAACTTGTCAATAGACATGTTCTTAGTGACCAGGCAGATATTGTTCCTGATAAGGGCCGGGCCAAATGTTTCATTGTGAATGGACAATGTACCTCAGTGGCCAGAGGGTCAAGGAGATGATTTCTAGAGCAAAAGGGTTGCAGTTTCAAGCCTTCGCTAATTTGATGTTTTTTTTCCACCTCAAATATATTGTCAAAAAAAATTGATTGCACTGAGAATGAAAAGGTAAATCATTGTGCACATGCAATCATAAAATATCCCAAATGGGTGCCATCAGACATATACTTTATTATTTACAGGACCAACAACAAAGGAATATTCATGGAAAAGGGCCAGAGTGCTCTTGTGGCCAAAATAAGTAACAGTTGGCCCCTAGTCAGACAGGGATAAAATTTCGCAGGGTTAAGCCTTGGCTAACTTTCTCTATAAACAAATACTGAGGCATTGGTTTCCTTAATGTCTGTTTTACACCTGCACAATGGAGGGGTGGGGGCCTAGCTCAGTGGTAGTGGGCTGGGCTTCCAACCACTGGGTCCCGGGTTCAATTCCCAGTTGAGCCTATGTTGGATGGCTGTTTCACCCTTCGTCTCATTGCCATGGTCCCTACCTGTCCTAATTAGCCCATCAGGTGCAGAAATACAGGACATAAAGCCCCAATCCACCACCACCACCACTCCTGTAAAATGGACTACAAGCTAAATGAGTTATGAAGATGATGTCCAGCTGAGGTTTACCATAAAATAATGTCCAGACCAGTGAAAGAGTAACTAGAGTAGCTGATCAGTTTGTATTAAACAATAAAAAAACCTGCCCAGGGTTGAACACAGGAAAATGTGACCTTCTTGCACCAAGAACAAGTAGGTAGTCCTTGCCATGTATTATTCAATATACTACATTGAACCATTGTGTCACTTTAAAAATATATATATATTATGAAAATATTACTTATGTGATTTGATAATGTTCTTTAATGTCTGTTTAAGCATATATGTGTATATCAGGTGTATGACTCAGAACCTTTTCATTTTCTACTCTTATATCAGAGGTGAACGATGCATCATATAAAGAAAACGAGTCTTAATGAAAATGTGTTTGAAAACATATCCCAAATCATAATGAAATCCTAACATCTACTCTTGCTTTTGTGACACCTTATATACTACAGAGACAAACGTGATGTTCTACAGACACTTTTTCTCCTCTTCCAATGCAACACATCCTGAAGTGCAGTAAGGCAAAGATAGGAGCAGCAGGCATCAGATTGCATGAGTCACAACATAGTGCTTTTCCCACAGGAGACTATAAGGTGACAAAGAGACTATAAGGTGAATTTGTGACTGACAGGAGACTGGGATTACAGAGCTGTCAAATCAGGAATGATCCAGCATTAAAAAATGTATATAATGTTCTCTGATGGGATTTGAACCAACAGAACCAGGGAAGTGTTGATTAGAAGTTCAGCACATTACCACTAGACCACTGAACAGGTGATGTTGAAAGCAGAGTTTTCAGGCTCATATCGCTTGCTTAGGTTTTGCTCACCTGACAACAGAGGCACTGGTCAATTTACCCTGAGACTATAGCGGAACTGTCTTGTGACTAAATTGATTTAAGTTTCCATAACTGTAAAGGTATCAAAACACTACCACTGGATTTTGACAAACACAGCCAAAATATCAAACAACAAAACAAACAAAATGGAATTGCTAAAAGTTAGGAAAGAAAGGGAAAATTTTCTTCGGTCTAGCCTGAAAAGATTTAGGAAAGAACTCACATTTGATACTGCTACCACTAAGCCATGGTCCCAGCTCTTTATAAACTGTTTGTATTGTATGGAATTTTAATCAATTCTAATTTGATCTGATTGACTGCATCCATGGTTGAATAAAGTTCAACTGGTCTAAATTTGTATCTCATCTATTTACAATTTACCATTTAATTGTCATGATAGTTAAAAAAAAAGAAGAAAAACACTTTTATCTTTCTGACAAGTATGCAACAACATATAGTACAAAAAACTTCTGTGTTTTACTTTCAAGTTGTTTAAGCATGCCCTGCATGTTTTCATGTAACCGAATGCGTACTTCATAAGTCTTGCATTTCACTGGACACTGATTTCTGGGTTGACTACTTCTTGTACAGTAAAATTAAAAATTGAAGTTCTCTTTGACAAACAAGCATTCAAGAAACTGCTGCATCATTCATTTGACCGGGAAAAAAAGCTTTTGATATTACCTGCTTCAGTGGTCTAGTGGTAGTGTGATGAACTTCCAATCAAGACATTCCCGGTTCAAATCCATCAGAGAACATTACATACATTTAAATGCTAGATCATTCCGGATATGATAGCCCCACAGACTCCGTTCAGTCACATATTCACCTTATTGTCTCCTGGGGATAAAGGACTAATAAAGGCTCAGATTCTTTGTGTTATTCTATTTCTTTTCCACAATAAGTGAGAGCTGACATTTGTGTTGTTTTCTACACATTTCTGTTAGCTGTAAAATTAGGTGAGGATTAGACATTTAAAGATTCTAAAAGCTATGTTTGCCATATTGATGCTGATGAAATATGAAATTCTGACATTGAAACTTATTAAATACCTATAAATTACATCTGAGAATCTCGAAGATCAAGAAATGCTGCGCTCAAGCATATGATTTTAATACTGTATTCTTACAACATTTCCTGCCAGCGAGACACAGAAAAATATATTAAAAACGATGTTCGTTTCAAGTTTCAATTACACACCGACTTGAAAAGTTCAGGTGTACCACAAGGCAGTTTGAACTGCAGGAAATATACATACAAAGCTCGCCATTGTGTTCAACATAGTTTCATAATCAGCAGTCACAATAACTGGTGTTCTATGTAGTGAAGTAATGACTATATCCATTTGTCATATTACTGTATCATTTGAACAAAGCAATGCATCTATGTGGCAACATATGTTATCATTGTAATATAGAGCAGAATAGCAGTTGCCTTTTCCTGTAGAATTTATATCATGAGGTTGGTCATGTTGTGATTGGTTCATTTGATTTAGTTATCAGACTGTGTGACATATAAATGGGTATTCTTCTTCCAATTAAACAGCCTGTGACTCTGTTCTGGAGCATTTAAAAACAAGAACTGCAATAAATAAGGTATATCTTTAGTCATATATTATGGTTACGGTCAAAACTGACTGAACCACCACCTGTAGGGTCTCCACCTGCAGTAAATGGCCACCCCATTACAATTTCCCTGAACTGAATTTTTGTTTTATCCTCTGTTAAACAGCAATCTGTCTTAAATGACCACATTAATCATTTCCTTTTTGGTGATCACAACCCAGGTTTAATATATCAGACAACTGGGTGATCTAATGGATAATGAGGTATATACTGCTGAAGGTCCCGAGGCCCGGGTTCAATCCCAGGCACGGACCTCTTCATGAGCTACATCCTAGCAGACGGATGTCGATTGCATGAGACGTTAAATTGGAGGTGCCTTGTACTCGGTGTGTATAATGAGGCAAGTAAAAGATCCCACCAATGGGGGTAAATGTGATACATGGTGTGGACTCCAAGCAGCCTTATCATCTCATCATTACATCTGCCTCTGGCAGCTGGTCACATAAGCTGACTAAGCTTCAGACCCAGTAGCATTGAAACATTAGACATTAGACATTGTATCTGATGCAACCACAAGGGAGAAAGTAGTGATCTCATGTTTATAATACCCATTCAAAGTTTAACTCTTATCAGATGAAATTGCTTCAAAGTTAGTGATATTTTTAAGCACCATTTCTGGTACTTTGCAAGGAGATTTAATTCTTCCTGGATAGGTTTATAACTGTGATCACCAATCTGGTGACAAATGATTTGTGTGGTTTCTCATGAAGCAAATCCTTTTCCAAAAAAAATTAATAGGAAGAAACTCCCGGGTAACCAACTTCTTCATGGTGTTGATGGGTTGCAGTTTGTAGTATAAGAATGTAGAACTTCTTTGTAAAACTTTCAAAACAAATGATGGGCATCAACCGCTTAATTTCCCAGTGAAATTAATTGATAAGAATACAAAAAAAACTAAAACATGGTTATAAAACCAAGACAATTATTATTGTCCTGTCCCACGCTGAGCAATTTGTAGGGTTCCTTTACCTGAATCTGTCAAAGTGGGATTCCCCATCAATGGTTGTGTAACATAAAATGTCATGGTTTCTGATTTGTATTTTCTTTTAGGTCAGGAATAGTTTTGTTATGATTTCATTAAATTATTTGTAAGCAATCTTCTCAGAATTGTTGAGGCTTTCATTGTTTTGACAATTGCTACCCTAGCTGACTTATTTATATAAAAAATGCATAATCGATGAACACTTGACATAGGAAACAAACAAGTTCATGCACATCTCTCCACTTGTAATTGGCTGATTAGTTTAAAGGAAAGAATGACAGAATTATTCAGATGGAAAAATAAATTCACATTCAAATTTGATAAAACATTGATTGAATTTGTAATTTAGAAGGTACTACGTCTTCTTTAGACAATCATAAACATTTCATATCAGTAAATGAAACAGTGTCTGAATTCACAGGATTTGGCAAAAGCTCATTTCGGCTGAAACTCATCATTAGATATCTGGGAATTTTATTACAATTCCAATAACACCTGATATAAAGGAGATTTAATGATCATATACATTGCGGTAATGGTAATTTTATTGCCATAATGCAGTAGTTATGATCCATTCAAATCGTGGTTTATAACACATAAACCTAAACGGCATCATTTCCACAAATTTGCTTCAACCAAACTGTTGATTGTTTGCCTGGCCCACTTAGCTGGTCAGTAATTTCAGATACAATTAGGAGCCAGCTATGAACAACAAATCTGCTGATGTGGAATGCCGCAAGGCTTCTCCCAGTAATACAAGTGTCAACATTTTTAAAAGAAGCCTGAAATGTTCAGCCAAATATTAGAAGTTTGTGAAGCAGCAAACCCAAGCTGCATACATTAGTGTAACATTAACATTTTTGGATCTGGTTTCAGATTAGATAAGATAAGAGTTTATTCAGCCAATTGATAACACAAGGAATTTATTTTGTCAACCCATGCAATGTAAATGAAGCAATGTTTAAGAATAACAATCATAAATATTAGACTGTCTCACTGTGTATTGTAAGTGCGCACTAAAAATACATTTTTGAAGCTCTAATCGATCGGAGTGTCTTTCCAGAAGGCATTAGATCAAAGTGATTGGTTGATTGGTACCAAATAAGCACAAAACAAGTTAAGCAAGATTCAATGACAGAGAAGTACATCAATGTGGAAAGACTACAGTTGTCTGAGAAAATACAATGCTTTCTTGAGATTGGCACTAATTTGCACATCCCAATTAAGGGTTTCAGTTAAGTGAGTGCCCAAGTATTTAAAACATCCTGCAATTTCTTCACATCTTCCATCTATTTCTACAGGGTTAATATCAATTTTTCTTCTGAAGTAAAAAAAAATGTGTGATACTAGCCCTATAGAAATAGATGGAAAATGTGTGGAACACGTGTTTGGGATTTTAAGAGGTTTCACTGCTATGTTTAGCTCAGTTCAGGTGGAAGCTGTGAGCTTGTGTTTCGTATAAGTACATCAGTGTCACCAACTACTAATATAAGTTCTACCGGGTCAACTGCAAAATCCCAATATTATGAAGTAGATGACTTGATTTGAGATATACTTCAGAAACAAGGATGGAAGTTAAATCCAGCTTTGTAATATAAATGGAAAAGAAAACCATGGACATTGAAAGCTTATCAAGTATAACAAATGTTGCACAGGCTAATGACTTGAAATTTGAATCCCACCCCAAATGTGAAATTTACTTTGAAGTAGGGGAAAGTAAGGAGAACTGGGCCGGTGGAGAACCGGGCCACCCCCTCTACAGCTAAAAGTAATATTGATATAACCCTGAAATTGGGTCACATTACTCCTAAGTGATCATAAGTGCATGTCTGAAAGCAAGAAACCATTTGAAATATTTATTTTTCTGATTCTTTGGCAACTATTAGGAAATTGTTTATTTCCATCATGACGTAGGTTGGTGATATCTCGTAGCATGTCAAATTTAATTTAGTCATACCCGCAAACCTTTATTGTTTTATTAAATGAGCTTTTGATGGGCCATTTGCAAAAAACAACACTGATTGTAATACTCATTTTAAATACAGTTAAATAAATAATTGATCAATCAAGCTGCATACATGTGAAACTTACATTTATTAACTTCTGCAATAATGAAACTGTTATGAAATGACCTCTGTCAACATTCCTTCATCAATCAATGGGAGAAAATCTTTTTTTTTTGTCACCCTAATTTTTTTAATTGCTGGCCAAACATCAGGAGCTGACTACTTTTTTTTTCACACATAATCAGCTGCGATGCAATAAGACTTAGTTTAAGTGGTGATAATTAATTATCATGGATCTGAGAACCGAAAAAACGTTTAACTATCTGGCACTAGTTGGCACTTGTTGACAATTAACACAATCTTGGTTAGTCAGGTTTCTTATGTAAAAAAAAGGAAAGAAAGAAAAATGCTAGGATAATAACATTTTAATGATTTGATACTTTTCGGTATTCATGTTATAGAGATGGTTATGTATAGGGTTTCAAGTAGGCCATGGTAATTTAGCCATTATTCATATTGAGGATATATGTTAGACTCAGACAAATTTACAAAAATAGTGGAATCTACCTTAATTAAGAACCTTCCATATCTTTCAAATAACTCTAAATATTTTTCTGTGGCTGTCTGTTTTTTCTGGTTTTTTTTTCTGATGGTGGCTTTTTTCAGTTCAAGGTTGCAGGCTCCGGGCCATATTTTGTCCTGAAACCCCTTCTAGAATGCAAGAGTATGTTTGGGAGTACTGTATACCAGCTTTGGTGCTTTATACCAGGCAGTAACAATATGGTCCAAAATTGGCCTCAACAGACCCCACCAATAGCACTTTTTGACCAACTTTTTTTATCATTATTTTCATTTGTAACTGTACTCTTCCCTGACGTTGCATGTTATTAAGCATTTGGCAGGAGCGTCCTTGTTCAATAAATCAAAAATCAATTAATCAAAATTCTTGGACTTCTCTGAGGCATGTACTCAACTTTCTTAAAAATCAAATCAAATGACTCTAACCCACTTAACCAAAAGTACTACGTATGTTTGCAACCTCTGTTCTAATAGTAGTAAATGCAGAGAAAACAAACTGCTGACCAAGTTCACAAGAATCAATATGGCAGTTACAAAGGAAAAAATACTCTTTGAATCTTGAGTTCGGACACACATTTAGCTTTGTTAGGATTAGTTGAACATTGAGGAATATTCCTGATGATATATTGATATTTGGCCACTAGTAGAAAATATTCTTCCACCATGACCATATTTATCTATTTCCACTGGCTACCGCTTACGACAGGCTTAGTTATTTCAGACATACTAGGCAGTGCTTTTTTGTTCTTCATGGAAGTGATCTCATGCTCTGAATATCCAGTGCAAATTTTTTTCTTACGATACAATTTTGTTTCTTAACAATCTTCTCAGAATTGTTTTTGTGGCTTTCATGGTTTTGACGTAGGCCGCCCTTGCAGATTTATTTATATAAAAAATGCATAATTGATAAACACTTGAAATAGAAAACAAACAAGTTCATGCACATCTCTCTACATGTAATTGGCTGATCAGTTTCGGATTGAAAAATAGATTCACATTCAAATTTGATAGAACAGTGATAAGCTTGTAATTTAGAAACTATCACCTCTTTATTGAAATTATGAACATAACTAAAACAGAAAACAGAGCCTATACTGCCCATACTTTTGCAAAATCTCACTTCCACTGTAGCCCATCATATTTAAATATCAATTTCATTGTAACTACGCAGGACTGCTTACAATTCTATAAGGTACTTAACAACTTACAATTAGTTTCATTAAAAACAGCCCTTCAAATTGAAACTAGACAAAGCTGTCATAGCTCGCTACTCAAACCCTGGATCTAAAAGTACATATTTATGATATATTCGATTAATTTCTTAACTTTACCAAGGTTTATATTTATCTGGTTATAGATGTAAGTCGATTATTAGCTATAATAGTGGACAGAAGCAGCTGGCTTGATCATGTTTAGACCACAGCCAGGTACAAGTCGCTCCAGACAACTAGAGTCGACTGTAATGTATGAAACTAACATGATAATTTACATTTACTGTAGTCATATCTAAATCTTATGATATGTGTTTTATATGGCTTGTTGTTTTACCTTCCTTTAACGATGACGCATTGCAGCATCAACTGTGACGTCATTATTTGAGTAGTATGAATATCAGTCAATAAGGAAGTTGTGCAATAATTAATATAACAGATGAATTAATTGATATATTATTACAGAATAATGTTATTGAAAGTCATAATTAAGAACTTGTTCACTCCTTGATGGCTAGTTCGTATCTTGTAATTTTGTTTATACTTATATTTGTATATTTTGTATTTGATCAGCGATGAGGCATTTAAAAATTACTCACCTAATTACCTATCAAAGTACAGGATGCATTTAGCGTGACCTATATTTGTGCCTAGCAGTCGACTGCAATCACAATTATCCAAGTTTGGTATGAGGTCAATCTCCAAATTTGCCTGATTTTCATTTGTACAGAAAGGCCAGAGACAGAAAAAGGTAATATAAGATGATTTGTCAGATAGTGCAACACGGTTTCTGTGAATAATAGACTGAGGTTTATTATGCATATGTCTTTTGTGGTATATTGGCTGAGCAATAACTCCCATGTCGAAGAAAATGCAAGCATTATCTATTACTTATGCATATGTCTTTTCTGTTATAAGGGCTGAGCTGAGCCATGAAAAGAAAATAATTTTTCAACTTACTTAATTATGTGCCGTTTTAGGTCAGCCTATTGTCACTGTCCAATTATTGCTCCACTCTAGACGGGAATATTCGATGAACGAGAACAGACCCTTCGCAAACATTTCATTTCTCTGGGTAGAATGAATAAACAGTTTGAAATAGCAAAGTCAGCCTCAGTACAGTTGGGTAAGATTAACATTTTTGGATCTGGAGCAGAAATAGGAAAGCCAACGTTGGGTATTTTAAGAGGTTTCACTTGTCAAAATATCTCATCACTTTCCATGTTTAGCTCAGTTCAGGTTTCTTTAGCAGTTGGGAGATTGTCTTTCGTCGAAGTCATTGTTAAGTAGTCTCATCTTCCCGATATAGAATGCGTATACAGGCCAATTACATAATGGGACTTGTATGAAAAATATCAGATAGGGGTCATGATACATTGTCAAAATTCTTTAGTTGATGATATAAGCAGAGGTTATATTAAGCATAGAACAGGTGACCCTATACTTGCGTGATACATTTGCAAGTACACCTTGCTACTGAAACGTGCAAGGGTTCAGCTAAATCAAGTAACACATCCCAATGCATGAGAATACACTTGTGGCAAATAGCTAAATTAAATTAAGAGGCAAATATTTCATAGGAAGAGAAAACATAGGCTGCGCTGAAGTTATTGAAAGTAAGCTTGCGTAAATATCTACACACAAAAAAGATCAAAGAAGAATCATGTACATTACTGAAACTGTATAAATTGCAATTCAATTTTTTGGCCATGAAACTGGGCATATCTCTGCTCTTCTTTTAAGTGAAAATATTTAAAAATTGGGGATTTTATTTGTTCAAAAAATTACTTATTTTAGTTTGTTGTATAATATGTTATATATGAGTTTTATCTCCATATATTTAATATTGTGATCAAAGGAACTTAACTAATTAATATTCTGTAATCCATTAGTGAAGCACTTAGGAAATCACCTTTTTGCAACTTTGACAGATGCCGAGGACTTCAGGGTAAATCGATGAACTTTTTAGACGTACTAATAGTATATGTGCAAACTTCAAGGTCCAAAGGAAAGTTTTATACCGCTTGTTTGAAAGCAAATGCTGCTCATTTTATGGCAGTCAAGACTGGGACTTGAGTAAGCCTTCCTTGTGTAAGCAAGCTAGAGACTGCCTGGAGGAAATTTTGCAAGCGCGTATGGGGACTACCAATGACAACGCCCACGGACATTGTTCGGTCGTTGTGCAGAAAAGCGAGCTTACTTGATCAGCTGGGTGTTAGGTTTAACAACCTTCTCAGGAATATTTCCAAGAACAATAATTCAGTGACATATCTTATCCTGAACAACAGTTTTGTGTACAATGGAATTATAAACCATAACTGTACATTTCTTGCATCACGTTGGCATTGTGCTATTAGCTGTCTCCAGTTTAAGTTTAAACCGTATGTGCCAACAGTGGTAGAATAACTTATAGAACTAAGGGAGAACACTTTTCTCCTTCCAGGCTTCACTGTTGGGGAAACTGACTTTATGATTGAAAGTTTATGTAACAACAAATTTTAATTCCTGATACATATTTACCAAATTGTACTTTATGTGCAAATAAAATGTTCATGATTATGGGATGTTAGATATCATCCTGTTTGTTTAATTGATTCATTTATTTATCGGTTGATTGCTTGATTTATTGGTTGATTACTTGATTGATTGATTTTGATTTGTACATTCGATAGGTGAACTAAATAAAGAGACTTAGCATTTAGTTCAGCGAATGCAATTGCCACAAATGGATCAATGTATGAGTTTTCTTTCCGTGTGAAATATACCAGAAACTTGCATAAGCTTTAGTAATCTAAGTGACCTGTATGCCTGTGTGTCACCAGCAGGTGGCTCTGGCTATAAAAGAAGTGAGTTTGTTCAGCTAAGTCAGGGAAAGACTTTTGATTCAGTACAATGGAAACAGGAGAACTTTGAGACAAACAAGCGATCAATTCTGTACCTCTACAGCAACTTGGTTTCCAATATAAATGACAACTTTAAATGCACTACCTCATAAAAAGTGAGTCAAGTTAATTGTTTAAGCAACAGCCGCGACAGACTTTCTCCCCACAGTGTTGACTGTGGACAGCTTTCCATAAAATGAGAAAAAAAAATCGAATTCACAAAGTGAGAAAGAAAGTTATGCAGTTGGTTAGTATCAGTATTGTGTCATTATATTAGCATTAAGCGATTTAATGCAATCAAATGAAAATGTCATTAGTGTTACATTAATATGGAGATATGACAAATAAATATGTAAATATAATGAAAGAAATCGACTCAATTATTGGTATATCTATTGCTAAATATCTGAATTATGTATGTTTACTAATATTGGCTAAATATTCATACCAATTCATTAAATAAGATGTAACTCAGGGATGATATATGAACTTTAGTGATTGCACTCAATGATCAAATTTGTGGAGTCTAGACATTCAATTCCATTCAATGTACAGACTTTTTTTGGTTTCTAGAAAGCACATCAGACCTGTGAGTCATTTCGAAATCTAATATGACAAGTGAGATGTTTTCTTTCACGTTTCCATCTACTGAGAATAATTTGGACCCCATAGAATTCTCTGAAATTATTTTCCAAGAACAATATTCAATATGGCATACTCCATTATCAGCAGTGTTTCACAAGTTAATAAAACAACAAGATTGATTACAAACACTATGGCAAATTGTATAGATCTAGTGATACTGTTTTGCATAGATATACATTATACAACTGTATGACAAAAGTCATCATACAACCTCAAAATATTGCAACTACAGCTTTGTAACATATCTTATGCTTGTCTATTATATTGGGGCCATCAGCAAGAGATGGAATTTATCTAGGGCAAAGCATATTACGATGAGTAGACGATTTGATTACAGAGGTTAGATGTTTGGGTCTTTTTTGTAGGGCAAGCATTTCCATCATATTAATGCCAAATGTACCCAATTTCTCATCGACAAATTGAAAGTTCAATGTTAGATTCACGAAAAACCGGATAACTGAATCCGACACAAATTCTCACTAGGTGACAACTCTGCATAACATATTCATACAAACGACCTCTGTGATTTACTATGACTGGTAATAAGACATTCATATTTTTTGTATTGGCAACCATATTTTCAGAAATGCTGACTAATTCCAAAAGGTGCGCCACAGATCATATGGCTATACATAGCATAAATAAATGTGTCACAAACACTAACAGTTTACAATGAATTGTATCAAAAACATTTCTAATCATAACCACATAATAAAATTTGAACACATGGAATTTGTCATCAGGACTGAGCATGCGAAGTCATGTGACTTAGGCACATAGTTAAATAGCTTGTAATGCTTTCAGGTCTTCCCGAAAAAGTTCATAATAACAGCTCGCTGTGTTTCTCTCATCTGTTTACCTATTAGAAATAGGCAAAAGAGTGTCCAGAGAATCAGAGTCAGATACATATATACAGATTTCTAATTTCAAATGTTGATGCTGCCTGCTCCCTCCAAAAGTGAATGGAAATGCCAGTTGACCAGTCCATTCTGACTGTGGGCCGCAGGTTAACCGGCCAACATGACCGGTTAGATAGGGGGAATCCCCACTTTTGCACCCAAAATAACTGTGCGGTTGCGGAAGCTGAGGGAACCGGTTAATTGAAGGAATAACACACTAAATAGATCTGTTCCGAGCCAAATGTGTGCGGATAGTGAGGCCCGGATAACTGAGGGTTGACTGTATATGGTATCAGAAAAAGTACTGAAAAGTTAGAGTGAGCAATCTGACACAGTGGGCATTACTGTAGCATGGCAACTGTAGCACACTGGTTGACTTTTACATGCGTGACGTGGTCGGAATAGTTCCTGAACGCTAAATTTTTTATTCAGTGAGAGATGTGGTCATTTAGGCAATGGCTATGTCTTTACTACAATCCAGTATTAAATCGCACACCTCGTCACAGCCCCGGCGCATCTCATATTTCTACCCTCGTATCAATATAAAAATTTGCTGTGACTTAATGGATCTCTCACATCACATGTACCATCATAACAATAACGTTGAGTGATATTCTAATAGTCCTATATACCTAACAGTGTCTTAACAGGAATAGAAATTATTTTGTAGGTGGCAGAGTCATTTGGTATCTGATGGGAATTGTCATCAATATATATATATATATATATAGACATTGTTCTTTCTCCGATGCATGACCCAGAAAAACATCGGGATGGAATATAGATAATTGCTTCTATGTGTAGCTATCACAGTTCTACATTTTGGAGCAACATAAAAAGCAGTGTTCAATGTAAATTTCCATTGCATTGCCACAATAATATGGCATTTAAAATGTTTCTGTAACTTATAATATCAACAACAACAATTTATTCATTTACAATGTATGGCAACAATATAGAAATTTTACTGCTTGTATACGAGTAAAACGGATACTGAGTTTCACCAAGAAAAACAAAAATATTAAGTTTCCCACTGAAATAAAACACATCAGCAGCTTTTCAAAATATCAATTACCTGTAACCTTCACCTTTGACCCAAGGTTATCCATCTCGGAGTCACAAAGTCAAGTAGTCAAGTACTACCTGTGACCCCAACATAATGAAATTCCCACGGCTGGGTATTACATTTTGCCAATTTACCCTTTCCAGGTGTTACTAACCTTAATTGAATACCTTGATGTCTCTAAGATCCATATTTGCCCGAAACCCCAATACATAACTGATTTGATAGCATTTTACCCAATGGAAGGGTTATTATCATAAAGGGTCATTGAACGTGTTGCACTATGTTGGTAGTCCCCTGATGAGTAACAAACCAAATTTGGTGAACATTCGATCATTCACACTGAAATGACAGCATTTTACCCCATAGGAGGGTAGTTATCCCATGGGGTCATTCTAGGTGTTGCAACGTGATGATAGTGTTCTGATGACTGTATAAACTAAATTTGGTGAAGATCTGGTCATTCAGACTAAAGTTACAGCACTTAACCCCATAGAAGGGTAATTACCATATGAGGTAACTGAAAATGTTCTGAAATGAAAATGGAGTCCACAAGAGTATATAAGCCAAATTGGTGACTATTCAATCATTCAGAATAAAGTTAGTCTTTACCCCATAGGGGTAATTACCCATAGGGTTCATTAAAAAATTATGGCAGTGCCCTAATGTGTCTATGAATCAAATAAGTAAAGAACCGACTATTTGGATTGTAATTATACCATATTATACAAAATGGGGAAATTACCCCATACCCCAAGTTGGTAATTATTTCTGCAAATCATAAATATTAATTTTAGAATGAAAAAATTGCAAGACAACTAACAAAATAAACCAATTTTCTTATTTGACATTGACCTTTAATTACCCCCAAGATAAAATGAAATATAATATATTAAAACCCCATCTCAATACCGACATTTTGGTATATTGTTCCAAACTCTACCATTAATACTAAGGGAGATTATTTTTCTTGTTTAATCTGAAAGTTCAAGGTCACGTGTGACCATGACCTTTAACCCAAGGGCATTCATGTTCATAATTTTAGGTCACCTGTCCAAGGAATATTATATGAATCAAATATGCTTCAATTTGAATGCGCCAAACTAAAGTCATAAAAAACAAAAATTGCATAGCCCCATTTTGACATCCAGTTCTTCAGATTTCAAGTCCCAACTACTTCTTAGCCAGTAGAGGGTATTACCCCATTACCCTCATCACAGGTCTGAATTTAGGATGCAGGGTGATAGTGCTATGGTCAATGACATACATATATCAGTCAGTCTTCAGTAACTGCTTTATTCACACCATTTGTGGCTTTCTGGGGCTCTGTGATCTTAAAAAGTGGTCACTAATATTGGCATGAATACGATCTTGAATATTTGGTCGAAGTTATGATCTCACCCAGGAGTACAACATACTATAGTTTCATCCCCCAACTACATAATATACTACCGAATACAAAGCTGTTCACCATAGTCAACACCTTAAAATCACAGGCACACATGTAGTACATATATTGTTCGTATATACTGCAAATCTGAAAATATCCATAAATGCCTATAAAACATCTTTGAAACATGACAGTATTGAAGACTTCCATCATCAGATTCCACTCTGCGGTGGTGTTTTCATATTCATATTGAATATGACTCTGTTTCATGGAATATGCACACAGTTTTCATGTGTAGGTTGGTGCCTGTCATAGGCTTCATTTCGTTTTGCCTAGCTTCATCAAATTACTTAAGTATCAATCTTCCTAAAAATAAAAATAAAATCAATACCAAATTGATCAGATTTAGATTCTTTTTTTTTCATATTCAGATTTACAGGTAGTACCTTTATCCTGATCTTTACTACTATTAAGCAAAGAGACCTCATTATTATAATATAATATGATATTGACCGGAAGCTAAAGGACATGCTGGCCCAATTTCACCAACATAGCCTGATTTTGGACTCAAATATGGGGATCACCAATGCAAAAAATAAATATAAACATACATGTTTGATGACATGATATAATTTGGTGAAATGTGTCCAAAAATTTTAGACATGTATTGATGCAGTTTATGCTTATCTTAAGAACTAAGACTACGTTGATGAAATCAGACCCATGTTTCATGTAGGATAGCACCATAAATTTTGTCAACAATCCAAATACTGCATCATTAAATCATGCAAAATTATAAATATGAAATAATACAAAAATAAATTGTAAAATATTTAAATTTTAAAACAAATTTCATTAATGATTGTACATGAAACGCATGGTCTTTGCCTAATTAAAATGAGGTGAAAACCATGCGTTTATCCAAAAGCATGGAAATGCACGTAGCACATTAATTTTGGCCATGTAAGAGTAGAAGGAGAGTATATGAATTCAACAGCAACATCCAGGTGCTCAGTGCAGAAATCTAAATTTCTGCAGAAAACCGAGTTAGTCATCACACAGAGCAGTTGAAGATATACTTAATAATTGGGACGTCATGTTGCAAGCATTAACATTTGAATTGGACACTTCTCTTTAGAAACATATGAAAGTCACAATGGTTCAGACTGACAACAATTAAGCAATGTAGGGTAGCTTCCACATAAGTCGGAGTTTTTTCATAAATTTGTCGACTGGTAATGATTGGAATAGTTGTGATTTTACAACTGGACAAATGCAATTCTTACTTGAAAAACTGTTAAATTGCGTCAATTATTCCATCCAAATCACAATCCACTATGTTATATAATCTATTTGAAGTAAGTGAATACTGCCCTTTTTGTAAGATATTTGTGCACAAGGCAGTCAGTTTTTAAACTGTTTTTCCAGCAAAAAGTGGCATAAGCCTACATTACTTTTCAACACGGCCACTCAACGTAATTGTGCAGTTCTTGTCAGACCTGTTTGCAACATCCTTAATTTTCGGTTATGGATCCATAGTCCCCACAAGCATATCCTGGGGTGTGACAGTGTGTATTATCATAGCAATGAAGAGAAGTAACAAGTGCAACATCAGTTTCTAGCTGTCATGTATGATGAAACATCATCAAAATATGTCCATGCATGCTACAAATATGCAGATAACAATATTAATATGCACAAGTTCCAAAATAGCAAGCAGTGAGTCTACTGGTTTTACCGCGCCCTGTTCGAATGATATAAACTACATATGAGTAAGATAATACAAAAATTTCAAAATCAAGCAATCAAAGTTAGACAATATAGAGTACAACTAATTGAACATAAATTGGTTAATAACATAAGATCAATGAATGAAAATTCAATATAGGATGATAACCGCATCAATAAAAGTTACTCTGGTTGTGACAAACTGTCCCAGAAACCACTTTAGAAAGGAGGAAAGCCCAATCTAGACAACCATTGCAGTCTCAGTGATTAGGTATACCCATTGTCATATTCAATAAAAACATATTTTACAAAAGGCTGCAAAATTCCATCGTTTCGCTAAAAGATTCAATTCCAGACGGCGTTAGTATTTCAACCATCTGAGACCGTTACCGATGGTCATTTATGCACTTGATGTTCTTGTATGACATCTTTTCTGATTGTTCTAGGTTTTCCACAAGAAACATGCTTAAGACGTGGTGGAGCTTTTGAGTGCTGGGCGAGGTAAAAAAAAAGTACAATGAGATGGTCTTAAGTGTTAAAGAAGGTATTCATACTTGTGTGCTGGTGATGTAGGGAGCTTCAGGAGCATTTTTGTTGGTTTGGGCATTCTCTGATGGAGCGGTATCACCCATATTGTATGTGCTCTGATCACCTGTTCGAGACTTACAGCATACAAACATTTTGGTAGCCTTATACAGATGGACTAATCGCAGTTTACATGTTTTCGGGGAATAGATCCGCATGAATTCTCTTCTAAATGTTTTGCACACATCTGAAATAGCCGTTGTAAGTTACAAGGCCTGTGTTAAAGAGTACAGGAAAAGCTAAACCTATGCAGATTAAACTTATTCCAACAACTGTTTTTTTAGCCTTCCTTGGTGTTGACCACCTTGCAATCTGTAATGGATATGCCACTGCTATGAATCGCTCAATGCAGATTGTGACAACCAACCATGCTGAAAGTAGCAAACTAAAGGATTTCATGAATGGGAATAATTTGCAAGCAGCTTCACTATGAAAAACATTTAGAAGCTGGAGCCATGCTCCGAGTTCTGCAATAAGAAACATGCTGTCAGCTAATGCCAAGGTGATGAAGTAGTATGCATTAGGATACTTTCGCATGTGAGACTGCAGAAATACTATGCTCGATATTATATTCAGCAATATACCAGTTGATATGATTGTAGTCAGAAGATAAAATGTAACTGGTAACCATTTGGAAGACCGGGTGGGGTCATGATCATCATGGTCATAATCCACATTGATAAAATCCTGACATTCTTCATAACTAAAATTTGTGTTGTCTTTACACCGTTCCTCAATTGTACTGATAAAAGATTCATTATCACTCTGCAGATGTTCTAAAGCCATCTTACTTTGTGTATTCACTGGTATTGTACTTGAATCCTAGAGATGAAAGGCAGCATTTGTTCTGGTTATGCAATGTAGAGCACAATCACAGTGGATTGGTAACTATATATTTGGTGTAATTAAATTTCCCAATGCATAATGCCATAATGCAGGCAACATTTCAGGAATATTCATATCAATTCAAAAAGTCTTATTCAGTCCATACAATTGCAAATAATGTAATGGCAATATGAATAATGAAATGATAAGATAAGTCCAGTTAAATGTATATCGAATTAGAAAAAATAAATTCTCATTGATCACGACTTCCAAATTGACCAAATAACTGGTATATTGCTGCACTAGTTTGATGAATTTTCAAAATTTCAACATGGTTTTATATCCGGCAATAGGTTTCTCAAAATTAGAAGTACATCATACGGATATAGTGGGGGAGCATATGTGAGAAAATAGGTCCCCATAAAAATTTCATGTTAGAGCTGACTATGATACATCATTTGAATCCTTAGATCATCCCTTTTCAGAAAAGTGATGTTGCAGATTTTTCATGTGTGGTTTGATCATAGTATTGTCATATTCAACTCAGTCAACAGCTTTTGCTTATAATAAGCAATTTCATCATAGTTTGTTGCATAATGGTCTATATTACTTTCACTTGACTCTAACATTGATTGATTGTTGTTTTCTTAATATACAAATCACAATGTTAGTTTACGAGTATCAATTTATATCATTTATAGTCAAGAACACAAAAATATTCTTTAGTAAGATTTTTATCGTGTAAGCTGTAATAGAGGTAGAATTATGCAAATGAGTTTACTTTATTTGCCAAATAAGGGCATGTGAGAAGCAGTATTGACTGTCAGGACAGATAAGAATAGTCATAATTACGGACTGTATTAATTTACACCAGCCATTCCTATATACTGAGAAACATAGGCTGTGCTGCAGCAAAACCCTCAGGGAATTCCACAAAGCACACAGCCTGTGGCGCTCCAGGATATCTCATTTGGGGGGCTAAGGGGGGAATGTGGATCAATATGCAGAGGCATTTGTAACACAGACCTTAATTATGTTCCTAAAAGCCCTCCTCCCATGCCCCCTCCCCCCTTACTGACACAGGCATCATTAAAAGCTGTCCAGTGTTCGTCCAAACGGCTGGACGGCGGGTGTTACAATTTCATTTCCAGAGCAGAACTCTGACACACACTTTCATTTCCAGAGCTAAACTCTAACACTAATGTACTTACCCTAATGAAATTTCATACAGTATCACTCTATATGGTCCACTGGTGCCTTTTGATAGTTACACCTACATATCTCAGCTATGTTTTACAAAGTTTGGGAAAGTATTATTTCTTGAGTGCTCGATTGGGGTCTGATCAGGGGCATATCTTCATTTTTAAAGAATTAATTTAGCAGAAATTCTCATATTTGCTTTGCTCTGTTAGCTGGTGCACTGCCATGAATGTAAGAAAGTTTCTAGCAAATTGTACTCCAGCAAGGGGAACCATTTCTTGTACATAAAGAAGCTGATAAAAGGTGACATTGACATCTTTCAGAATGACCAGTCCAAGGTGAATTGTGAGAAATATTTACCAATCCTTCATCATGAGCACAGCACACCTTCCATCTGCAGTATGGTGCAAGAATCTAATCATCAATTAAACTACAACCAATAGTGTGTTGATGTATTTGACACAATTAACACAAAATTGTATACTGGAGATTCAGACCTGATTCCCTCATTGTAACTATGTACGCCATTAATTTTGTGTCACCAAAAATAAATATTGAAATAGTCTGCAAAATGTTTTTTTTTTTTTCAGGCAATACATTTGTATTAGTACAATTACCCATCTGCTTTGTCATTAATTGCATTAATTACATTAAAATTGTGCTTGTAAACATAAAATTTAATTTTGTTTGTTGTTTACATGGATGTTTCCATGGTAACCAGTTGATTTAAGGTAGTCAATAGTCCACTCTATTCTGACTAGAGTTAGACCTTTTAAATGTATTTTCCAGTTGTGAATATGATAACAATATGAGGCAAATTTACCACTTTACTACAAAATGCATACCAAATCAGTTGCCATGGTAACCATTTCCCAATTAAGTGTTCCCAAAAAGTAAAAGAAAAGAAAATTATCTAAAGACTACTGTTAAGGCTTCCTGAACCTTTGAAAACAAACGAGATGCTGTGTGAAATCAGGTGCAAAACAAGAAACATTTACATAAATGGTAAGTTGTTGTCATGGAAAAAATTATGGTTTTTTTTGCCTTCAGAATTTGATTTTTATATGGTTTATGTCTTGTAGCTGTGGCAACTAACTTCTATGCTTAATGTTATGAAATGATTTGGTTTTCATTGTACTTTTCAGGGAATTTCGTGCCAAACCTTTATTGTTTGTTTTAAATGCTAAGTTTTCATTGCAAAACATCAAATTTGTTCAATAAAAATTAGGTACATCAGTAGCGTAAATACATTATACTGCCTAGCTCATATGTATCAAAAATAATAATATGTTATCAGCATATATCTGAAACATGAGGTTATTGAATATTTTTTTATATTCATGCCACTAACTTACAGTTTCAAAAATAAATAATAAAGTTTCATGCAAGCTTTCATTCAGTCTGATATCATGACAACATATTACGCTCTATTCTTACAGATGGATTCATAATAAGATATACTAGATTTACAGTGGCAGACGTTAAGATAAGGTGACATCCAGTGTATTAATAGTTAGTAATTTAACAATCTGAGTTACATACAAAATGACAAGCTCAAAATGTCAAAGAAAGAAAAAAACAGTTGAAATGTTTACTTTCTGAGAGATGTCTTTAGAACAATATTTATGTAATAGGAGAAAAGACAGTTGGTTGGATAGGCAATTTCCTGATAAGTGTGCCCTAAAGGTCTTTTAAATCACAAATGTCTAACAAAATATCGAAACACCTTAACTTTAAATTTAAAGCAATATTTAAAAATTTTCATATTTCATGCGGTTGGAACTAAAACGTCAATGATTAGTTGTTAGTAAAGTTGGAAGCAGAATTATTCAATCCCCCTGGAATTTGCATGAAATTGTGTCAATTAAATATGATATTATCAATGCCAAAAGCACTCATAACAACTTTTGAGGAAGTGATAGTGTGCCATGTTTTGCAAATTTTACTCATGTTTTTCAACAGCTATAGTGATGTTACATATCCCGTGCACATATGAACTCTTACGCGTGTAAATTTTCGGGTAGGAGGTTGTCATGGTCCATGTACATGTTACTACTGTTGAATCCGGCTTCATATTTATCCCGACATTATTTTCCAGTCATCAGCTGGTAAAATTATGATGAATATTACAATGTCGTTGGCACTCTAAAATTCCAGTGACCATAACACAGAATATGTGCCATTTAAAAAATAATAATTCTGATTAAATAGTAAAATTAAGGTCTATGTTAACTAACAAAGCAATGAACAAAATACTTTCAAAGCAATATAACCAAAGATTGGCCTTGTAAAAAAATGTAATTTTGATGACAAAGTCCTTAAAATTTTTCACCAGCCCAGCTGCTATTTCATCATTTCTATATAAAATGTTTAATAGGGTGAATTTCAGCAAATTCAGGGAAAATCTGCTAAATATCATGTACAATGAAAAAACAAATTAAGTTTATCACAACCCTACTCTAAAATATGAATGAATAAGACTTTGTCTGTACATTGGTCATATAGTATTGTTAACAGCCGGGAAAAAAAATACCCAATAAAATTGGGAAAATATAGTGAATTATCACTTCCAGGAAAATTGTGATGGTATATACATTGTATATTGCACATTGTATAGTGTACATCAAAGACAAGGGAGTTACATAGCTCTGTGTTGACATTTGCACCAGAATAATATTATATTAATATGTTTCAGAAATACCATGTTTGGATGATGTCATCAAAATGTCAACTTGGGCTACTTCTCTTCTAAGAATTAAGTAATATGTTTTTGTCTTTCTTGTAGGGCAAGCATTTTCTTCATATTAATGCCAAATTTACCCACTTTCTCATTGACAAATTGTATGTTCAATGTTAGATTCATGAAAAACACAGGTAACACTATTTTCACACTATATTCTACTAAAGCAACACTGATGTGAAAGGTAAGGGGTCATGGTGCCACTGGACCTACATCCATTCAGCCTCTTTCTGGTTTTGAATTTTCCTCTTTGTTGGATTTAAATTGTGCTATTACATTTCAAATGGTTAAAACCAGTGTTATTACTTGTACAGTCAACCCTCAGCTATCCGCACACCCCCAGCCAACTGTGCGGATAAATGAGGGAACTGAATAACTGAATCTGACACAAATTCTCACTAGGTGACACCTCTGCATAACTATTCATGCAAACGACCTCTGTGATTTACTATGACTGGTAATAAGACATTCATATTTTTAATATTGGCGTTTCTGTCATCTGCTTACCTATTAAAAATAGGCAAAAAGAGTCCAGCGCAACAGAGTCAGATAAATATATATATATATATATATATATATATATACAGATTTCTAATTTCAAGTAACTAAAACTAATTGTGATTGAGTAAGCAGCCACAACCAAATATAGAAGCTATGATTACAGTTGATGCTGCCTGCTCTCCCCAAAAGTGAATGGAAATGCCAATTGACCAGTCCATTCTGACTGTGGGCCGCAGGTTAACTGGCCACGCATGAGCTGTTGGATGGGGGGAATCCCCACTTTTGCAACCAAAATAACTGTGCGGTTGCGGAAGCTGAGGGAACCGATAATTGAAGGAATAACACACTAAATAGATCTGTTCCCAGCCAAATGTGTGCGGATAGCGAGGGGACCGGATAAGTGAGGCCCGGATAACTGAGGGTTGACTGTATATGGTATCAGAAAAAAAGTACTGAAAACTTAGAGTGACCAATCTGACACAGTGGGCGTTACTGTAGCATGGCAACTGTAGCACACTGGTTGACTTTTACATGCGTGACGCGGTCGAAATAGTTCTTGAACGCTAATTTTTTTATTCACTGAGAGATGTGGTCATTTAGGCAAAGGCTGTCTTTACTACAATCCAGTATTAAATCGCACACCTCGTCACAGCCCCGGCGCATCTCATATTTCTACCCTCTTATCAATATAAAAATTTGCTGTGACTTAATGGATCTCTCACATCACATGTACCATCATAACAATTTTGTGATGTTCTAACAGTCCTATATGCCTAACAGTGTCTTAACAGGAATAGAAATTACTTTGTAGGTGGCAGAGTCATTTGGTATCTGATGGGAATTGTCATCAATATATATATATATATATATATAGACATTGTTCTTTCTCCGATGCATGACCCAGAAAAACATCGGGATGGAATATAGATAATTGCTTCTATGTGTAGCTATCACAGTTCTACATTTTGGAGCAACATAAAAAGCAGTGTTCAATGTAAATTTCCATTGCATTGCCACAATAATATGGCATTTAAAATGTGTCTGTAACTTATAATATCAACAACAACAATTTATTCATTTACAATGTATGGCAACAATATAGAAATTTTACCGCTTGTATACGAGTAAAACGGATACTGGGCTTCACCAAGAAAAACAAAAATATTAAGTTTCCCACTGAAATAAAACACATCAGCAGCTATTCAAAATATCAATTACCTGTAACCTTCACCTTTGACCCAAGGTCATCCATCTCGGAGTCACAAAGTCAAGTAGTCAAGTACTACCTGTGACCCCAACATAATGAAATTCCCACGGCTGGGTATTACATTTTGCCAATTTACCCTTTCCAGGTGTAACTAACCTTAATTGAATACCTTGATGTCTCTAAGATCCATATTTGCCCGAAACCCAAATACATAACTGATTTGATAGCATTTTACCCAATGGAAGGGTTATTTTCATATAGGGTCATTGAACGTGTTGCACTATGTTGGTAGTCCCCTGATGAGTAACAAACCAAATTTGGTGAACATTCGATCATTCACACTGAAATGACAGCATTTTACCCCATAGGAGGGTAGTTATCCCATGGGGTCATTCTAGGTGTTGCAACGTGATGATAGTGTTCTGATGACTGTATAAACTAAATTTGGTGAAGATCTGGTCATTCAGACTAAAGTTACAGCACTTAACCCCATAGAAGGGTAATTACCATATGAGGTAACTGAAAATGTTCTGAAATGAAAATGGAGTCCACAAGAGTATATAAGCCAAATTGGTGACTATTCAATCATTCAGAATAAAGTTAGTCTTTACCCCATAGGGGTAATTACCCATAGGGTTCATTAAAAAATTATGGCAGTGCCCTAATGTGTCTATGAATCAAATAAGTAAAGAACCGACTATTTGGATTGTAATTATACCATATTATACAAAATGGGGAAATTACCCTATACCCCAAGTTGGTAATTATTTCTGCAAATCATAAATATTAATTTTAGAATGAAAAAATTGCAAGACAACTAACAAAATAAACCAATTTTCTTATTTGACATTGACCTTTAATTACCCCCAAGATAAAATGAAATATAATATATTAAAACCCCATCTCAATACCGACATTTTGGTATATCGTTCCAAACTCTACCATTAATACTAAGGGAGATTATTTTTCTTGTTTAATCTGAAAGTTCAAGGTCACGTGTGACCATGACCTTTAACCCAGGGGCATTCATGTTCATAATTTTAGGTCACCTGTCCAAGGAATATTATATGAATCAAATATGCTTCAATTTGAATGTGCCAAACTAAAGTCATAAAAAACAAAAATTGCATAGCCCCATTTTGACATCCCGTTCTTCAGATTTCAAGTCCCAACTACTTCTTAGCCAGTAGAGGGTATTACCCCATTACCCTCATCACAGGTCTGAATTTAGGATGCAGGGTGATAGTGCTATGGTCAATGACATACATATATCAGTCAGTCTTCAGTAACTGCTTTATTCACACCATTTGTGGCTTTCTGGGGCTCTGTGATCTTAAAAAGTGGTCACTAATATTGGCATGAAGTTATGATCTCACCCAGGAGTACAACATACTATAGTTTCATCCCCCAACTACATAATATACTACTGAATACAAAGCTGTTCACCATAGTCTACACCTTAAAATCACAGGCACACATGTAGTACATATATTGCTCGTATATACTGCAAATCTGAAAATATCCATAAATGCTTATAAAACATCTTTGAAACATGACAGTATTGAAAACTTCCATTATCAGATTCCACTCTGCGGTGGTGTTTTCATATTCATATTGAATATGACTCTGTTTCATGGAATATGCACACAGTTTTCATGTGTGGGTTGGTGCCTGTCATTTCGTTTTGCCTAGCTTCATCAAATTACTTGAGTATCAATCTTCATAAAAATAAATAAAATCAATACCAAATTGATCAGATTTAGATTCTTTTTTTTTTCATATTTAGATTTACAGTTAGTACCTTTATCCTGATATTTACTACTATTAAGCGAAGAGACCTCATTAAAATAATATAATATCATAATGACCAGAAGCTAAAGGACATGCTGGCCCAATTTCACCAACATAGCCTGATTTTGGACTCAAATATGGGAATCACCAATGCAAAAAATAAACATAAACATACATGTTTGATGACATGATATAATTTGGTGAAATGTGTCCAAAAATTTTAGACATGTATTGATGCAGTTTATGCTTATCTTAAGAACTAAGACTACGTTGATGAAATCAGACCCATGTTTCATGTAGGATAGCACCATAAATTTTGTCAACAATCCAAATACTGCATCATTAAATCATGCAAAATTATAAATATGAAATAATACAAAAATAAATTGTAAAATATTTAAATTTTAAAACAAATATCATTAATGATTGTACATGGCCAAATGTGCCGCATACATTTTCCATGAAAAGGATAAACACATGGGAAACGCATGGTCTTTGCCTAATTAAAATGAGGTGAAAACCATGCGTTTATCCAAAAGCATGGAAATGCACGTAGCACATTAATTTTGGCCATGTAAGAGTAGAAGGAGAGTATATGAATTCAACAGCAACATCCAGGTGCTCAGTGCAGAAATCTAAATTTCTGCAGAAAACCGAGTTAGTCATCACACAGAGCAGTTGAAGATATACTTAATAATTGGGACGTCATGTTGCAAGCATTAACATTTGAATTGGACACTTCTCTTTAGAAACATATGAAAGTCACAATGGTTCAGACTGACAACAATTAAGCAATGAGTTATGTAGGGTAGCTTCCACATAAGTCGGAGTTTTTTCATAAATTTGTTGACTGGTAATGATTGGAATAGTTGTGATTTTACAACTGGACAAATGCAAATCTTACTTGAAAAACTGTTAAATTGCGTCAATTATTCCATCCAAATCACAATCCACTATGTTATATAATCCATTTGAAGTAAGTGAATACTGCCCTTTTTGTAAGATATTTGTGCACAAGGCAGTCAGTTTTTAAACTGTTTTTCCAGCAACAAGTGGCAAAAGACTACATTACTTTTCAACACGGCCACTCAACGTAATTGTGCAGTTCTTGTCAGACCTGTTTGCAACATCCTTAATTTTCGGTTATGGATCCATAGTCCCCACAAGCATATCCTGGGGTGTGACAGTATGTATTATCATAGCAATGAAGAGAAGTAACAAGTGCAACATCAGTTTCTAGCTGTCATGTATGATGAAACATCAGCAAAATATGTCCATGCATGCTGCAAATATGCAGATAACAATAGTAATATACACAAGTTCCAAATTGCAAGCAATGAGTCTGATATAAACTACATATGAGTAAGATAATACACAAATTTCAAAAACAAGCACTCAAAGTAAGACAATATAGACTACAACTAATTAAACATAAGTCGGTTCATGACATAGTGTCATGTATTTAAAATATTCAGAGTATCATTTTATAAGGAAATATAGTTAAAGGATAAAGAATACAATTTAAAGATATGACTTAACCTCAAGAATTTAGAACCTTAACAAAGGTCTTACATAAAGATACTTAAGAATGACTAAAGGGTTGTGACTCCTGTCCACCCCAAAGCACAGGCCAATAGTAGGAGGCCATGTACATGTGCACTGAAGGGGAATAGCCAATAGAATAGAGACTCCTGGCAAAAGAGCTCTTGATATTCTTGAGTTTGGAGAAAGAGAATCAGTTTGTCAGCTGTAGCTGAACTTTACCTTGTGCTGTACATTACATGTATACTCTGGATTAAAACCACCCTTTCTATGCCAAACTATACTCTGTGTTATCTGAGTTATTCATCATCTTTAAGACATTACAATAGGATACAAAAAATGAACATTCAATATATATCAAGATGATAACAAAATCAACCAAAGTTAGTCTGGTTGTGACAAACTGTCCCAGAAACCACTTTAGAACAGGAGGAAAGCTCAATCAAGAAGTCTCAGTGATTAGGTATACCAATTGTCATATTCAATAAAAATATATTATACAAATGGCTGCAAATTCAATCGTCTTGCTAAAGGATTCAATTTCAGATGATAATAATTCAACCATCTGAGACCGTTACCAATGATTCTGTTATAGACTTGGTGTTTATTTATACTTCTTTGCTGATGGTTCTAAGTTTTCCACAAGGAGCTCTTGGGTGGTGGGAGAGGCAAAAACATGTACACTGAGATGGCCTTAAGTGGCATAGAAGGTATTTATACTTGTGTGCTGGTGACGTAGGGAGTTTCAGGAGCATTTTGGTTGGTTTGAGCATTCTCTGATGGAACGCTGTCACCCATTTTGTATGTGCCCTTGTCCCTTGTAGGACACTTGCAGCATACAGACAGTTTGGTAACCTTATACAGATGGGCAATTCGCATTTTACATGTTTTCGTGTAAAAGACCCGCATGAATTCTCTTCGAAATGTTTTGCCAAAGATCATGTACAGAAAGAAGTTGATGGCATAATTTGTGACTGACAGGGCATAAGTTATATTGTAGGCATTATGATTAACATTGACTGAAAAATAATAGCCAAATATATAGTAAAACCAGTAAGGTGTTCGAAGTATAACAAAAGCTACAGCAACTGCCAATAAAGCTATAGTTGCATGATGGGAGTGATTGTCTGACTCATTGCTAAGCCCATCTCTCAATGAACGTCTTTGATAATCTACAAACTCAGAAAGACCAGTCAACAAAGCAGTGAATGTCATCACCAGCATGTTTGGATTATGTGTTCAATAATTATTCTTGACATCACAGATGTTATGCGGGCACCAAAATGAAATAAATATGGACTATCGCTGTATTGACAACGACACGAAAGTCTGCGCGAAAGTCTACAGGAAGCACTGAACCTAAACACATTAAACTTACTCCAACAACTCCAACAACTGTTATTTTAGCCTTCCTTGGTGTTGACCACTTTGTCAACTGTAATGGATATGCCACTGCTATGAATTGCTCAATGCAGATTGTGACAACATTCATGCTGAAAGTAGCAAACTGAAGTATTGCATGGACAGGAAGAACTTGCAAACACTGATATGAACTTTGATTAGATAGGTGAGCCATCCTACGAGTTCTGCAATAAGAACAGTGCTGTCAGCTAATGCCAAGGTTATGAAGTAGTATGCATTAGGATACTTTCGCATGTGAGACTGAAGAAATACTATGCTTGATATGATATTCAGCAGTATACCAGTTGATGTGATAGTAGTCAGAAGGTAAAATTCAACTGGTAACGATTTGGAAGACCGGATTGGGTCATGATCATCATGGTCATAATCCCCGAAGATATAATCCAGATATTCTTCAATGGTGAAATTTGTATTGATTTTAAAACATTCCTTTTTAAATTTTCTGATAAAAGGGTTGTAATAATAAAAATCATTATGCAGAAGTTCTGAATCCATCTTACTTTGTATATTCACTGGTAAAAAATCACTCGTTGTAAACTGTATTGAATCCAAGATATGCATACAATTGCACACAATGTAATGGCAATATTAACGATGAAATAATTCGATGTATCCAGGATAAGTTGAATATATATCAAATTGGAAAAAAAAAAGGGTCATTGCTCACGACTTCCTGATTGATAGAACAATTGGCATGTTGCTAGCTGGTTACATGAGTTTCCAAAATTATACAAATCCTTCTGTTTCTCCCATCATACCGATTGTTAACTAT
Organism: Alitta virens; assembly: GCA_932294295.1. Taxonomy (NCBI): domain Eukaryota; kingdom Metazoa; phylum Annelida; class Polychaeta; order Phyllodocida; family Nereididae; genus Alitta; species Alitta virens. Next base: position 647,009 of record OW028582.1, on the reverse strand, counting down.
TTTCTTCCTTTATTTCAACATGGTATTTTATCCGGTACTACGTTTCCGAAAAGTGGAGAGGTTTTGAAATGTTTGAATAGAACAACAATACGGATATGAGTGTCAGATTAATGTTAAGTGCACTTTGTACAGATTCAATAAAATAGTTGGACACAGGTCAGACAGTATTGAATACGCACTGTATTAGACAATTAAGGACTGAGAATATCTCCTTGTTATACACCACATTTGTTATCAACTCTGGGTCATAGTGCAAGGATTGCCTGCACTCGCTAATAGTTGGACAGGTCAGACAGTGTTTGAATATGCACTGTATTAGACAGTTAAGGACTGAGAATATGAATGACGTCACAACTGCCCAATTATTGTATATACTATTAGTACATACTAGATTTTACCAATTTTTTTTATTTTTATTATGTTAAATTTTATATTACATTGTATCATTTAAAAAAAATGTATAATACAAACATTGAGTGATCTGTTGTAGTCTAAAGCATTTTTGAACAGTTATAAATCCAGGAACTGACACCGGCTCTTGACAACATTTTGATTGCCTGGCATGCATTGGTCTCTTGCATGTGTCTCTGGCTATGAAAGAAGTGAGATGGTTCAGCTTGGTATATAACAGACAGTCAGCTGGACAGACAGCTAAACAGCCCTACAGACAGACAAACAGACAACCAGCAATACAGCGCTACAGACAGACAAACATACATACAGTTAGACAGACAGCTAGACAGCTAGACAGACAGACGGCTAGAGAGCTAGACAGACAAGACAGAAAAGAATCCCTGCAAGTTTATAACTGCTAGTTATTAATTATCCTTAATAACGAATAGTGCTTAAACAAGCACAATGCTTGTGATTTGACTGGTAACTATGTTAAAATTAAACTGAGATTTTTGAAGATACAGTTGAAATTAAGACAGCAACGTAAGTATATAATGCAGTGTAGCAGACCCAAATTTATGCCCATATTTAGGTCCATAGATTATAAAATATATCATTATTTTCTACAAACGCCTCACCAAGTTTTGAAGATCTAATGAAAGAAGATAAACATTTGTGAATGGTAGTGGGAGGTTAAAAATTAACAATGTTCTTGCTGTGAAAAATTAAAACCGCCACTGTTTGTTTGTGACATCATACATTGAATCCATTCGGAAATATATCATATTTTTTGTTAACTATTCCAAATTGTGCTTCATATGGTGTCAGTCAGCACCAACTCAGCTCAATTGTGAAGATGTAATTTATTATATGATGTAATTTTGTGTATAGTTAAAGATCATGACATCCCTTCCCTTGTTATAATCAAAATTGGTTTCCGATCCTTTTGTTAATGTAGTTTTACCATGAAATGAAATGAATTTATTTGAAATTATGGGTTTCTTGCTGAAGAGATTTTTTGTGAACTTATAATGAAATATCAATAGTTTTATTGTATATGTATCTGTTATAGTAATTGATTTTATTTTTAAAGTGGTTGTGTGTGAGCATTATATACAGAGTTTGTTATTATTCTGAGGGCTTTCTTCTGCAGCTTTAATAGCCTTTTTGAACCACACCATGATGTATATCTCTATCAAAACCTGTTATAATAGCACATCCTAAACATTTGTTATAATGACAAGAAATATACTGTCAGAACTGGGAAAATAGCCAAAAAGGCACACCCCATAGGAAGATAGTATGCAATTTGGGACTTCAAAGGAACGCACTCTGTTATGAAACATATAGTGTGAACGTTTTATATCTGCACATTCAGGATTCTGTCAGAACTGTGGGACTCTCTTGCTGTGCGGTAAGTAAATAATTCAGTTACAGCTAGGTAAACTAGGATCAAATATTTGTCCAGAATGCCCCATGAGTTTGGCAAACACACAGTATTTGCACAGGCTCTCACAAATACTGGCCGGGAATGCATGGTAAAACGACTGACGCGCCAAACTAATTGATGCACATGCGGACGTTGTTGTGAAATAGATGTACAGATCATTAAATTGCTGTTAAATAATAGTTACACAATTTTCAACTGTAAAACGAAAGGATATATAATTTTAGGGTGTGACAGACAAACAAATGAGATAGACAGATAATTTAACTGATAGACAAATCAATCTATGGTAGTACTACTCATAAAAAATGCTTCAAATATTGTCACCTACATTGTCCTAAAATTATAATTAGATAAAATCACCTATTGCTGTAACAAGCCAAACAAATTGAAACACAACAAGCTGAAGCTACAAGCCAAAACACCGTTATTTATAGTCTCATAATTTTGAAATATGGTCTGATATTCGATTAATTTTGTTACTATTGATGCAAAATAAAATATGCATACTTTTAGGTTATAATTTCTTCCATATGGAAAATTATCTGTAAATTTTTTCGACACAAGGCTTATCCAGACATTTTGGTTCTCTATTGCACCATGTGATTTGTTTCTCCCACACTTGAATGTCTGATCATGTGACCACAAAAGTTCATTCTATTAATATCACAATCAATGACGCATTGTCTTTTTTTCACTTTTAATTGGTAAACACTTTACAAATTGTAGCACAATTGAAAATTTGTTTATGTTTCATGATGTCACGATTTGCGAAGAATGAACAATGTAAACAAGAAAATTAATTCAGGCCAAGGAGTTGAATGATAATATTCTTCTGCAGAATCAATATGTGTTCTGCAATTTCATTTTTCTTTACTTCGACAGGCCAAACCACACAGTTCTCACTGGATGTGTATTTGACAATTTATCACATGCAAAAAAGAATTTTAAGCTATTTAACTCCAGTACAAGCAAGTTTCAAGATCAATCAAGTTCAATCATTCCAGGCATGAATGAATGTAAGAGAGGGCCAAAAAAAGAAAGAAAAATATTTGAAACGTATGTAATGATGGTCTTGATGGTCAATGAGCTTGGAATTAGGTCCATTTTAAAAGCCTCAGATACATGATATATTACCAGTTTAAGTGTTTTTCACAGTTAATTGATTTATACAACAAAATATCATTGTGCAAAGCAGTAAATAAGGTGTTGTCACAAGGTATTGAAATTAATTTTTATGCCACACAATATCTTCTTCAAAAGACCAAATGCATTTTCCATGACCCTATGCCCAGCGGCAAACAAATATGAGCAACACATTTTTGCTGGACATTTCTCAGCTGAATGGCCCAAAATTGACCATCACTGACCACTGTCCGGCTAGAGACCCACTGAGCAGAGCTAAAGTATATAAAAGGGGACAATTACATCAAATATAACATATCATATATTATGTCCAACAACGATAACAGAAATTATGAATCATGAAGAGCCTTAATGCTTTGTTAAGAGCATGTTTTGAAGGTATTTCATGATCAAATTTCATGCAAGATATGCCTATCCATATTTGGAATAAATAATTTGGATGCCTGCAGTATTAAATAGATGCACTACACCTTTTATTATGTGTCATTACAAATCAACTAAACATATTAGGACCAAATCTGAGCAGTAATATTTATTACATATTTTTGTTATAATTATGCCCATGAGGGGCTGTTCCAGTTTCCACCATAGCCACATGTGATTGCAATAACTGTTTAGGCGCCTCCAAACTGATTACTACTGATATACTTTGACAAGTGTTGTTATAAATATCATTTGGCAAGATTATGCCTAGATACATTAGTAATTTATTAGTGTTGACAATGTATTATTCTTGGACTGGAATCTATCACACACAATGTATGACTAATGTTATTAATTGAGAAGGGGCCGTAGCTTGGATGTGGGAAAACCTCAGTCAGTCATATTGCTAGGAACATTTGCCTAATAGGATGAGCCTCAGGGCCAACATAACCCACCTTCCCAGCTGAATTTGTTTCCCAGATCAAAGTCTTCTTCTGGTATTTTTCCTTTGATCTCTCCTATGGTCCTGGTGATTTTCAGACTGTTTCTTTAAAGAAGAAACACAAGTTTACATTATGATGGGAATTATTCTCTACAAAGAAACTATATATTAAACCGGTGACTGTGTTGAGGCAAGTAAAGACCCCACCCAAGGGGTAGATGTGCACTGTGTTACTCCAAGCAGCCTTATCATCTCATCATTACGTCTGCCTGCAGCTGGTCATTTAAGCTGACTAAGCTTCAGACCAAGTAGCAGCTAGTCTACTAGCAGAAATCTGACAATCATTTTGTCTTAAGCTATGGGATAAAAATTCTTATTTAACTGTTTTTCTAAGAATAGTCCAATTGTTGACCGATTTAAATAATTAACAGTCACAAGCAGCTTTCTGAATAACGTGTGAAATGCTTTGTCAAATACTTTGTTCGCCGCTTAGATATATCATGCTTTGGTTATATTTAACATGCATAGTGATTGACCTACTTCCACGGCCTATCTCGCATCTACTTCACCCTCGTTTATGACGTGGCCTGAGGGTGTAGGCCTGGACTGGTTGGCTAAGGTAATCAGAGGTTATGAAATGAATTTACTGAATGAATTGATTCTACATGTTATTATGGACCCTCTGTTGCAATAGATATAAATTTCTCATCTTAATATTTATCTTGAATATTGTATATTTGTTTCTACTTTTAGAATATTTATGTCATTCTTTTACCAGATCTCAATCTATAGAATACCTCATACTAAGATATTGGACTGCTTATAAGTACCTCGAAGATCAGATTTAAAATCTTGAGGACAGGCCTGGTGACGTTTTGTCATCACTTTCTGTGCACTTGGTCACCACATTCAAATAAATTTATATTTAAGACATAATTGAACCGGTAACAATGTAATTTTACTGTAAAACAACATGGTTCTTCCAGTTGATGCAGCACATGACCTACATACACTCAGAACATTAGGCTTTCCCAGAAACATTGGACTATTTATAGCCTGCAACAGTGGCCGAGTGGTGTAAAGCATTGGTCTGCTGTGAACGGCTAGGGGGACTAGGGTACAAATCAAACTCTGGGGACTAGGGTACACATAAAACTTTGGGGACTTTTTTTCTTCTTTTTCTCATGTATATATATATATCATTTATCTTATATATATCAATCATATCATCTTAAGAGAAGAGTATAATTTCTCCTCATACTATTATTAACTATAATAATATGCTATCACACAAGTATGGTACAGTTCTCGTTTAATAGCTTTGCTTGTTATTAAGTCAGTAGCAAATGTCAATGTGATTTACAATTATTTATTTAGAGCCATCCTTTATATTGTAAGTTGAGATGCCATTCAACTTAAACTGAGTATAGATGTGAATATGAATATATGACATTGTGTATGAATATGAATATGAAAGAAACGCACCCGCCCATATTAAATATCATTTTCATAATAATATTGCAAACGCATCATGGTTGAGCATGTCCACCCAACACATGAGAACATGTTTATCCCAAACTGATGTGTCAATCTCATTCAGCCCACAGATTACTGTGCTTTTTTGGGAAGAGGCTTATCCGTGCTTTCAGGGTTGGGAATTATTACGAATTCATGTTGTTGCAGGCTGTTCTCAACACATCAATTTGAAAGCGGAAACCATATCAATTTGACAACAGACACTCCTTACCCAAATAGATTGCAGATGAATATCAAATATATTTTCAAGGGATTTTGTTTTGGGAAGATTTGACCTTCATGCACTTAACTATGAACCATTTGCACTAAGCATTCTGTAGCCTCGAATATAGGTCACTTTACCATAAAGACACTAAACCTTAAAGTAATTTGTACCAGAATATTATTTCTCACTTCTCCTTATATGCAGCTATATGCTCATATTGACAAAAGACATATACATTTTCCTTCATAAGAGGTATCGTTCTATTGCAATGTATTGTCTAGGCTTGCAAGTTTTCAGGCCTCTCACCCTCAGAGGAACTATGTCCAAATTATCTATGGCTCTAGAGATATTCACACGCAGTGTAGCTGCCTGTGCGGAATAGAAATGAAGCAAAACTACATTGGACAGAAAGGGTAGCATCACTATTCTGACCAACTGCAATGCGATTTCTTTATAAGTTGTAATCACAAGAGGGACAATTTAATATTAGTAGTATTCTATTTATAAAATATGCAATTTCTGTGGCCTATATAACCCACTAGTGAAGACTATTGATGCTATCATACCATTATTACACTATGCCTAGGCAAGTTAAAGACCCCACCCATGGGGTAAATGTGCAACATGGTGTGCAGTCAAAGCAGCCTTATCATCTCAGCATTACATCTGCCTCTGGCAGACGGTCATAAAAGCTTCAGACCAGTAGTATTGATAATATCAAAAATATTTGGAACATATCCACTTGGAGATAGGGAAGGGATTTTTCTATTTGTGATAATCAAATCAGTGAAAAGAACTGTTAGATTTTTCTGTGACCTATTTTGTGGGATGATGGATTTCTCAAGGTCATCCCACAGCCCACTCAAGGTCAAATTCCAGAAGTTCTATAGCCTACTGATATCAATGAGATAAACTAATGTGGCCGAGGACTTCATTGATTGAGGAAAGCTAATTCAATTTGAAAGAATTTCTCGGTTAAGCATTTTGCTGACCCTCCCACGCCAATGTACAACACTTCATGTGTGAAAGGAAAGCTTTGGAAATTTTCTAGAAATAGCAGCTGTCTCTTTAGGGTGTACATGAATGGCCAAATGAGCCACCTGCGTTTTCCATGAGAATGATAAACGCATGGTTTTTGCCTAATTATAATGAGGTGAAAACCATGCGTTATAAACTAGTACAAAGTGACGCCTGCCTAGATAAATCTCATCTGCCAAGTTATATTAGTTGATTATTAGTGACATGGTGTATGTTCTGTGTCTATTCCAGACAGCATTCCAAATCGAGCTAGTGCTGTTTCTACATCTGCCGCCATCAGTACAACATGGTTTTAACATCGCCGACATCGTGCCGATGTTGATACAATTCAAATGCTATCTGGGATATGTGGAGGATCTGTAATTAACAATGACATCATGAGCTGTCATGAGATGATAAGGCTGCTGGGAGTCCAGTATTACCCATTTACCCCGTGGGTGGGGTCTGTTACTTGCCTCAGCATATACACCGAGTGGAAGGCACCTGCAATTTAATGTCTCATGCCATCGACACTCAGCTGAGATGTAGCTCATGAAGAGTGAGGAGGCTAGGATCGAACTCAGGAGCTTCAGCAGATCAGATCTAATGCATTGGTTTTTTAGATTTTATAGTTGTATCGCAAATTGACCAATTTGGCCACATATTTTGCAGCCAAGCATCCGGACCAAAATGTCACAGTGATGTTATTTGGCGCAATCTTTCCGTTAATCCCACTCACCCTTTGATACTGGCGCCTGAGGCTCTTGCTGGACAATGGTCAATTGTGGTCAGTGTGACGTTTTGCTCTTGAGTACGTTGGACAAAAGTACACTATTCAAATTGGCCAATTGGCCACAATTTGACATGCACCCCAACTATAGTGTTTCAGACGGTATCTTATCTCTGAATCATCCTGTTGTTAGAACAAAATCAGATCTAGTTTCATTTACAACATTGCAATCCACACTAAGAAGTATTTATACTAAGGAATCTGTAACACTGTTAGAATTTGTTGTGAGTTTCCTGACAATGTGACAAATGAATTGGCGAGAGAGTTGTGTTTCTTTGTTTGTTTGCTTAATTGTTATATTTTTAGGCCAAAACTACAATATATGTTATATTGAAATTCTGAGATTCCGATATAGTTTTGTGTTGTCACATTGTAGTTTTCTCATGTATTTCTCTTCCAACTTTCCTGCAGATTTCTTTATTTTTCATTCAGTTGTATTTATTATAATATACTAATGCATGCCTTTTTCTTCAAGCAATATGCCATTCTTATGACACCTGTGGTATATCAGAATAGCATATTTTGCACATTTGTTCCACCCACTTCATGGCCTGTCTTAGAAATAAAAGTAGTCATCAAAACAGGTGTAGACATCTACAAAGAAAGCGTAGGAGAAAGACCTGTTTACCTTCCTTCTATAAACTGTGAAAAGGGAAATAGGACTAAAAGTTGAAGTCATGAGCTTAATGGTGAAAATGCCTAGCTGCAATCTCAAAAAAAGCGCAGGTAATTTTAAAGTAAAATCACCCAGATCACTCCAGAGGTATGAGAAGGAGTTTTTCCTTGATGGAATGAACTGGGAGTCAAGCCACCTTGAGAAAATCAGCATTTCTTCTTCATCATGTTAATGAGCTTAATAATTGTTTTATTGAGGAATATATTTGAATATATTTTTAGTGATAGTATCTTTTGGTGATGTAATAATATTTTTATTGATATTATCAATGAGCACTACTTAGGCACAAGCTTCAGTAAACCATCAAAATTTTACTTAATATACCTGTTGTTTATGGAAAATATTTAATCCTTGAAATATACATGATTATTTATTGTATTATTTTATCCTTATAACTATATTCTTATGAGGAAAGTTGAGAAAAAAATAATACCGAGTAAGTTATGCACCAATTGATTATAACACATTGTGTATTTATTAATATCCATCTATAATAATGGAAAATATTAACTTGTGTGAAAATGTAAATGATATAATAATGGTTGCGTTTAACATCAAATAAAAACAAATGGCATATGGCACAGAGCAGTTACACCACTTTGGCAGTTACAGTACCAGGTATGGATGTTGCAATAAATATGAGATATATCACTTCTCAACAGCAGCTAAAGGGCAATCAAGTTATACAGGGAAACAGCCTGCGTAAGTGTCGATCATTATATACTTGGGAGACAGAGAGTTGCCCTTGGGTACACTTTGCTGAGAAGGCTTTCTCCCACTCTGTTCCTTATTTAGGGGCAGACTCTTCTCTTGACCTTTGGTCTCATACATGACCTTGACATTCTAGCCATGACGTAACACTTTTATGCAGATAAACCGTCTTCCAAGAAATATAAGATAACTTTTTAGATGTGGTCAAAATGGCGTGTGGCGTATAATTGCTCTTACTGGGTTGTCAGATTAGTGATAGTATAGATCTGTAAAATAAGTTCTTAAATAATACTAACATCCTATGCCACCGTGGCAGACATGTTCAAGCAATATTTCTCAACTGTCAAACATTACAGGAAGTGCCTTATTGCAAATGTGCAGAGTCAAAATTCCTGGACATATCAGAGACTGAGATATTGCAATTTCTTATTAGCTTCCATCTCATACCTATTGAATGGAAAGTATTTTCCATTTAGCTTTATTGAAACCAGACGCGGGGCTACAGTAAGGTATGAGATTTCAGAGAAACACAGATATTTTACATACATATGGATGCTTACTCAAGAAAAGTGCAGCTAATCATAGCTTGAAGAAAATATCATACTCTCAGCTATCAAAACTAAAGTCATTAGGATCAAGCTGATGTTTAGATAGATAGATAGATAGATAGACAGATAGATAGATAGATAGTTAGATAAATAGATAAATATATATATATATATATAGATAGATAGATGGATAGAGGAGCAGGCGACATCTTGTCACTAAATGAACTAGCTGCTTTGTATAGTAAAGGTCTCCTTTTTTTGGTAGATACCTATAGCATTTCACAACTAGCGAGTCAATTGATTGAAACTTCAAAGGCCTTGGTATAAAGTTTGGCTTTTTATATTTTGTCAATATTTTTTCCTCATTTTACTTTGAATAAAAATCAAATATTGATCCTATACCTTAATTTAGCAATTTGGTGTGGTTATGAATTATGCTGCATAACCTGTTTGAAGATCGGAGTTCAATTGATAATACAGCTTTTACCTAAAATTCTGATAAAATAAACAGCAGTGAGTTTATCCCAAACTAATTTAGTGTATTTAGATTATTCTTTTGATGATAAAAGTTCAAAGTAGTACGTAAGTCCTGAAATGATGATATTGTAACCCACTTTTAAAGTCAATTTTATGACTGCACTTGGTATCTGTGACATTGGAAAACAGCCAATGTCGCTGTCATGAGAACCGAAACAGTCCCTGGCAGCAAAACTTTTCAGATTGTTTCCTCATAAAATCAATAAAACGACTTCGTTGGGTCAATTAGGAGAAAGCCCTTGGCAAACTTTATTGCTTTAGTAAGACTTCCATCATTGCTTATCACCATCAATACAATTCGTATTGTAAACTTTTTATGTTTTTATTTTATGTTGCCATATAATATGTTTTTATTTAATTGTCTTTTCAAATATTTCTTTTCTATCTATTTGTTTTTTTCTTTGGGTAACTTTTACTACAGCTATCTGGCTTTGAGAGTTTTCACTCCATGTACACCAGAGGGCGTCATAATGCAGACAACTACAACGACACCTGGGGGAAAGGTGGTAAAAATATTGTTCATTTAATATTTCTCATTCTCTGCTTTGGCCTAAACCTCTTCAGCAGCTTGATCACCCATCAATTTATTATGAAGAATAGGAGTCCACACCCGAGTTCTATAAATACACACCAAATTTAGTGGCCATTTTTTTGTCGTCTGAAGCTTTTGAAGGCATTCGTGACATGTGGTTTGCAGCCATGTGAGTTAGATTACATGACTGGCTGCGGGCAAACGTAGTGATGAGATGCCAGGGTTGCACTAAGAAAAATGTACCTGAAATCGCATCTGTTTTTCAATCATTTCCACGCAATGTTAAAAAAATGCCCTTTTTTATTTTTATTATTATAATGACTTGTAAACAACTGCCCAGATGCGGCGATTCATCAAAAGACGTGCCGGCTGAACAGCACGAAGGCGTTGCAACAACCTTTTTTCGGACAGCAAGTTTTCAAATGTTCAAAAATTGTCTTTTTTTATATAATGACTTGTGAACAACTATAAAAGTGTTTTGAAGCACAGAATAAAAAAAAGATTTATTTACCGGCTGTTCAGCCAATCAGAAACGGTGATTCATCAAAAGACGTGCCGGCTGAACAGCACGAAGGCGTTGCAACAACCTTTTTTCAGACAGCAAGTTTTCAAATGTTCAAAAATTGTCTTTTTTTATATAATGACTATGAAAGCGGTAGAAGCACAGAATAAAAAAAAAACGATTAATTTAATGGTCATTCAATTAAACTTGGCGATTCATAAAAAAAGCGTGCCTGCTTAACAGCACCAAGGCGTTGCAACCACACCGCAAGTTTTCTTAGTGGATTGGGTCTATACCATGTTACAAATTTACCCCGGGCCCAGAGTGTGGTCTTTTACTTACCAATAGTGGTTTTTCACAGAATACTGCAATGCTATTGGCTGAAAAAGTAACCCCCCCCCCCCCCTTGACTGTGATTGGCTGAAGCAAAGTGCATCCTAGCAGCAGTATTTGTAATGCATTTTACTGTATATTTGACATCTTATCATTTAATTGATTGTTTCCCTTTTGAAAACTATGTATTTATGGAATCTGTTGTAATATATATATGATCTACTATGTCTGAAAAACAGAATGAGAAATACGAGGAAAATAAAGACTTGAACCTTGCTGAATTCAGGGCTGCTCAGTGAAAAGACTATTGCATCAGCATAGAGCCACAGTACATGTAGTTTTAAAAGCTGGCCATTTCTGTCAAACGGTTTTATTTTACTTCCCAAGCATCTACCAGAGGGAGCAGAGGTTTACATAGAGCGACACCTGGTGTTATTCAACTAATGTCTTCTGGAAATGCTGGCTTGTGGTCTGACATTGAAACAGCATGAAGATAATACCTCATTAATTTGCCAGAGAGACTAAAAATATAATGCCTAAAAAAAATGTATCACAAACGAATTCCTTTATTCTGTCCCCCCCCCCACCCCCTTTTTTTTTTGCAAATGTGCTTTTTGAAAATAACATGCTGAACTTACTTCCATAATCTTCATATTTTATTTTAACTTACACACAAACTAAATCTTTTTTTTAGAACATCATTTTTATTTGTATATCAATGCCAATTTCATGTATGTTTTTATTAAGTTAATTGTAGAACATAAATAATTTGGATTAGAGTGAAAAATATAGGTATTTTAATATTGAAATATAATAATATTTCAATATTGAAATATATAATAATCCAATGTTTTAATCAACGTTATTTATTTGTTTATTCATTTATTATTTTCCAGACAGACCTCCCACTGTTATTCTCACCCGGAATAGACCACACCCCCAGCTTCTGACCAATGAGATTTCTCGACTGGTCTTGTGTTGTTTACCAACCCACTGTTGTCATTCGACCAGTCAAAACAACAGTGCAGCATTTCTCCGTCTGGTACGAGAATGTCAACAAATTTTTCTGGTTTCATAACAGTCCTAAACAACACTAAAGAGCAGTAAACATCACTAAGCCAGTCCCAGACATTAACAGACAGCTCCAGACAGCTTCAGACAGGTCCAGACAGCTTCAGACAGGTCCAGACAGCTACAGTCAGTGATATATTTGTTTTCCACGTGTGAGGCAAAAGTAGGTAGGCCCCACCACAGTCAATGGGACCCTGGGGGACACTCATGTTTCGATATAAAAACAAATTCTCTAAATTGCGGCTAAATTTAATCATAAATTACCCTATTCCCAGAAAATATACTATGCATAAAATAAAGGAAAGTTTGCTAATTTCTTTTCTCTAAATATTTGATAGATCCACCTCCAAACACCGGAAGTAACAGCAACCTAGACTTCCTGTGATCTGATATTTATATCATAGAGCATCACCCTTGCATGGTCTTGCACTCTTGCCTGGAATTTGACTGCACAGGCACGCATACCTGGGGGTGGTATATTTACTTTGTGCTGCCTGGTCACATAAAATTAGAACACTTTGTTTGGTGGTATCCATGACAACAAGAAAATCTAAATTTCAGGTAACCATGAAACAGACCGAAATATACATAGCAACATAAAGAATGGTTTTTATTTGAAAAATGTCCTAAACATTTTTGAAAATAGCATGGCAGCTTATTAGATTCAAAATAGATGTAGAATTGTTCTTTTTTATAATGGAAAAGCTTATGACAGCACAAACTGGACAGAAAAAAACTATTAATAACTACCTTTCCAATAATGCATTTTCACGGAAGGTTCTCTGTATTTCCACCAGGTGGCTAAAACAGAATACTGCAATTCTATTGGCTGAAAAAGTTCCCACCCTTGGCTGTGATTGGCTGAAGCAAAGTGCATCCTAGCAGCAGTATTTTTAGTGCATTTTAATGTATATTTGACACTTTATCATTTAGTTGATGTTTGTTATTTTTATGAGAAAGTTATATTTATGGAATCAGTGAAAAGACTCTACAGTCATTTTGTTTGGCAATTGTAATGGTCACAAAGAAGCAGCAGAAATTGCAATAGTGAATATAGGGAACTTGATTAAATTTCTATTTTTATCAGCATCTACTAAAAAATTGGGATCTGACTTGTTGCTAACATTTCTCTCCATTTTGTTCTGGCCATTTGTGGAAAAATCTGATAAACAAGTTGGTCATTTATTTTGAATCCTACTTTTTGTCATGTGTAAGGAAATTCCCACTTCTGCAATCGTTTAATACTATTACGCAATACCTGTTTATGCCTTCAACGTCCATTGGCCTAGAACCACGTGTGTTTTCCCGCCAAAAGTTGATGCGTTCGACCAGCACGTGGGGGTTCCGGACGTCAAAACAACCAATCAGATCAAAGGAGAGAAAATGAATGAAGACTTGGTTGGCACAAACAAGAATACATCAACAGCTTGTAGGCAGCCATTAAACGCCTGGGTTTTTTAAATCTTTTTCGAGGGTGGCCTAAGGAAAAATATTTGCAAATGTCAGATAAATGAATGTAGCTTCTTGAAGATTAGATGGATGTGTGGTTCTGTGGTCTGTAGTGACTGGTACGAAACTCGGAAGATCCCAAAAATTAAAAAATCAAACAGTTGAACCAGACTCCACATATTTAACCCAAGGTCTCATACCGACCCAGACTAGAGCCTTGGTTTCATTGCCAGCAAAAGATAAGTCACTGGGCAAATGGCACTTAAAGTGAAATTAATTCAAGGTCATTATGACTAGTGAAGTACAGTTCATCAGTTCTTGGAGTCGGTTTTGAATTGAGGCTGATGTCAAGTGTATGAGACTAATAAAGCAAACTGAAATATCAAATTGATTAACCGAAATTGATTATGCGATTATTGTAATTTTTATTTATCTAACTAACTTTTTTTAGTCTACCACTGAGTGTCTGTCCCCTGGTTGCAAGATTGATTTTGAAAGATAATTATTTTTTTTATATTCGGACTAGGGTAGCCCCTTGGCAGCGACATCAAAGATGTCTTAAAGGGGTCACCCTACTTTTAAAGCAAATTTTGATAAACTTAATTTAATCTCCTTTTTTTATAACTACTTTAGGTCAACTGAAAATATTTGAATCTGATGTGACAACCAAATCAGCTGTTGTCACTTATAAACAAATTATTCAGTATTTTGTAGGGACTTTATTGGGCCAGTGATTACAACAAACACATACATGCAGGGTCGTAGTCTGGGAAAAATTCTAGGGGGGGGGGACAGTTCGGTTAAAGGTCAAAGGTCATGCTTCTGATGTTATTCAGTAACCATATATATTTGGCAAAAAGGTTTAAGGGGGGGGGGGTTTAGTTGCACCCCTACCCCCTACCCCCCCCCCCCCCAGTCTACGGCCCTGCTACGACTGTAGGGAAGTCGACATTTTCCACTGTCTGGCACTTTGAAATTTCCCCACGAAGACAAACTAGCGGGGGTGGAGATCTCATTCATGTGAGAGAGAAAAGGGGGGGGGGAGGGGGGAGGATCCAACAACAGACGAACCAGATCACATGATGCCCTTAGGAAGTAAACACTGGTCAGTGAGGTCACTCAATGTCAAGGTCATCGATCACCTACGACTGTAGTCTGCAGACCACTGGCATATGACCGGGTCAGTGGCAAATGCGTCTTGAAAAATAATTCAAGGAGTACTTCAGGGATGTCCTGTGTCTCCAGTTAATTTTCTACATATTTTGCCTACCATCCAATCTACCTAACTCTATTATTTCTTATAGTAATTAATTGTGTTATAAATACATACATATTGAAGCTTTTATCAATGCTTAATTAAGAATTATTTTTATCTTTATATTTATGGGGTAGCCTTGAGTGCATTTAAATGCAGTGCACTCTGATGCAATTTATCTACAGAGTGCACTCAACCAGTGCAGTTCAATTTTGGCCAATTCTAGGTTAGATAACCCATCGTCTGGCTTCAACTCATCAGGAGTTGCTGCAGCTGAGAGATGCTGAGGGTGGGCCTTCGGAGATGCGGCCCACCTGCACGAAACTCTTTTGAAGTCTTTTCATCAAAGTGCACCCCAGACACAACACCCAGTGCCACCTGGCGAGCGAGACAGGCAACTATGCCACCTTGCTGGCTGCACCAACAGAGTACATGTGGTCAAATCACCAATTCAACTATTCAAATAATACTGTACTCAAATAAGTCAATTTAATACTTGGTGTGTATACTGTTGGTAAAATTAATATTATTTCTATTCGTTGTTTATCAGTAAATTAAAGATTATTTAATTAGACAGTATACAGAGGATTGTGTTTTTGGTTTTCCAGTAATTTTATGATAAACTTTGAGAATTTTACCCAGTGACTTTGAGATAAATTAACCCAGGTAAATGCAAATTTCCTACTTTAATGCATGAAGTTAATTTTCAATTACAATTATGCCTTTTGAAAAGTTCAGAATATTATTGTCTGTTCACAGTGTCCTTGACTTTTATGCTTAGACTAAACCAAAAATAAATAAAAAATTAAACTTGGTCGCAGGTTCTATCTGGCTACAATGTGACAGTCCAAGGCAGGTAGGGTTCAATGTGACAGTCCATGGCAAGTAGGGTTCAATGTGACAGTCCATGGCAAGTCCATGGCAAGTAGGGTTCAATGTGACAGTCCCTACATGGACAGTCCATGGTAAATTTATTTTTGAACATTTTGCGAATTTTAACAAATCAAAATTAGTATACTGAGGACAATGGTCACTGAATTGAAAATTGTCGTATTTTTTTAAATGTCAAGGTCAAATTTATATTAATCAAGGTCATGTTGCGTAAGATTACGACCGACAAAACGTGCACCTCGTGACCTGCAAACAAGCACTGGGTTGACCCTTTTTTCTCAGACGTTGTTTACGACTGATTCAAGAATTGAGAATGGAATCCACAAAAGTGACCTGGATTCATGACACAATAAACCCCCACCCCCTTTCTTAGTACTGAAACCGGACAAACAACCCCCCCCCTTACCCCAATATTAAGGGGCACCTCCCCCGTTTTTCTACGTAGTACTGGACTTCCCAAACATTTCAATTAAGTTTAGTTCGACTAAAGAATAACAATTTCAATTCTAAATATATATTAAACCAAAATTCTTTCAGTAAACTGCTGCATCAATGGTTCATTTTATCCTACATATAGGAGAGTGTAGTCATGAGAGTCAGTTGAGAAAGGCTCAGGATTGAACAGGCCTAACAAGGGTCCAGTCGTAGAGTCGGTTGAGACTCTGTGAAGACTATAATATTATTATTTGAATTCACATTTGTTATCCACATTGTTTTTATCATTATGACTAGTAATTCACAATTATAATTGATAGTGAACAGTGGAATAATTGCTATAACCTAGAATGATATTTCTGCAGTATCAGTTTTTAGCAAAGCATTTATTAATGATAATTGATATTTGAAACATAATGATATTATGATTAGAATGTGACGAATAAGTTTGTTTAAATAACAAGAAAGTGGGCTATATTACATTGCCTAAAGTGTGAATTAAATATTAGTAACGATAATACCAGAATGAATTTAATTCAATCTGTGATAATTTTGGCATTACTTGTAGTAAAATGAAAACTAATACAGTTTGTAAAGTATAACCTTTTATCATAAAAAAATCATAAATGGATTATTACAATTAACATAAATTATGCTTTGTGGTAAATCAGCAATTAAATAAATGCAATTCGAGCAGTGTCTTTTATCGAGTACAAATAATCTGCCATTTTCAGCCCTGGTTGAAAAAAATTCTTCATTAATTTTCAGTCTATCTTCCAATTACCCAAATATCATTCTATAGAAAAAGAAAGATAGTTAGTGAACAGTGAAATAAGTGATGTTAAATTGAATCAAGTTTAGTGACTAGAGAAAATATGACCACAATTGCTATAAATAGATTGGTTATTGTAGTGTGACAAATCAGTACTAGTTATTAGTTTATCACACCTGTATGTATGTATATTTGTCACATACATTGAAATTTACTGACTCTTTCATGAATATTCGTGTGTCACGTTACTATTTGTTAAAGCCAATAATTAAAGTGGTATCAGTTCATCTTAATTGACTACAAATGTCTCCTAAAGGGACCTTCGTCTAAAACAGGCAATGCCATTTTTGGTAATCCTGAAAAAAAAGGTTATGTTAGCTTATCTTTGGCCTCAACATAATGCCAAATTTATCCAAATTTATCTAATAATCTCTTTGTAAATTTTGAAATCATTGGCTCAGAAGTTAAATTCAAGGATTTTAAAACATTGAAGTGAGTAGGGGAGGGGTTCCAAGGGTAAGCAAGTTGGCAAGGGTAGGAAAGGGGGGGGGGTTGCTATGATCTGCAGGGGGGGGGGGGGCAAAATCACTTGGGGGAGGGGCACTAGACACAACAATTGGCGGACTGATAGAAATAGTAGACGTGGGTAGGCCGCGTATAAATACAGGGCATCATTGTAGCTTTTTCATTACCTTCCGTAGTGGCGCGCAATTGGCACTCTTTGGCTCCCTGAAGCTTTTATTTGATTAAAACTTCATCAGAGACACTTAAATCGTCATTGTCGACTGCCTACCTACAACTTTCAGTCAATTTGATCTTCGTTGATTGCTGTTACGTAACACTACCTTCAAAAATGCACGTCGTCTGCAGAGTATTGGCTTTGGTAGCAACTTTGTGCTGCGTTGTTCAGATGACAGAGGGCGCTCCGTCCAGAGAACGCAGGGGGGTTTCGTCACGGAATCGACCAGGGACCCCAGTAAGGGTAAGTTGGTTTCTCTATTAATTTACCCCATTAAGTCACGTCGTGTGATTGCTTTAAAGGGTTCAACGATGAACAGAATGAGATTCGGCTAATTTCGATCTCAATTGAGCCAATTTATATTTCTTAAAATGTTTCAGTAATGTGGCATCCTGTAAAAGTTCATAATTATAATATTCACTTTTAAATTTATTTGGTAAATTTTAAAAGAAAACAAATAATATTCGACTTTCTGACCCAAATTGCTCTGTATCGAACTAATTCAGACATTTTACAGTATTTATTAAATTCTGCTAAATATGAAATCCAAATTTCCTAACTTTTTTGTAGTTTTGCTATAGCTGATAAACTTTTCAATCTCTGCGACCTTTTAATTAATAACTGCAGTGATGAAGTTAGTGAAAAGCTACATAAAAATGTTGCGTATATTAACCAGGCATAATTAAATTAATTAGGGTAATTACTGTCAATTAAAAATCATCATTATTGATATAATTTCTTCAAGATTATCAGAATTAAAGTGATTTTTGACCAGTTGTGATTTTTCCTAGGAATGGTATGACTGGCCTTGCCCTCGCCTGCTCTGCCCTTCCACCGAGGGGTGTTCTGTAGTGGAGGTTGTAATGTGGGTCCATGGTGGGCGTTTATGCGAGGGTTGCCCTTATTGTGTGGACAGACCCTTCCGGGGCATTGATGTGGATGTCCGGGCACAAAGGACCAAAGATGGCCGCTTTAAAAGAAGCACAGCTAAGATCAGCGTGGATACTATGCCCATTGCTCAGGTAGGCTTTACAAAAATGTCATAAATATATATTTTTATGATTTCTAAGTGATATTATGGAAATTAGGCATGAAGAAGTATAGAAGAAACTGAAATTATATAGTTTATAAATGTATGTACAATTTTACTTTATTTTTATTTTTTATTATAAAATGTATGCACATAAATAAAATTATTATTTATCATATGTAAATTTTATTATTTGCTGTATTATTTATTCCATTTAAATCCGATGCAAGAATTTTAATTCCACATAAATTAATATTTAAAGAAATGTAGGTTTTGACTCTAGTTTATGTTTATGCATTAATTTGTATTTTATCTAGGCCAACTTATTTATTTATATTTAGAACGAGGCTTGCTCATTCGCCTCCTGTCCTCTGAAGAGACCCACCCTCTCCTGCTCAAAGTCCTCCATCTTGGATGGATATCTCCATGGAAACAAGTGCATAGTATGCGCCTTCTGCTCTGATGACGTCACTGACACCTCTGATGACGTCACAGACTCCTCCCAAGATGGCGTCCAGAGTATCTCTCATGGATTCTTGCAGCAATGAGTCCCCCAGAAGGTAGGCCACAAGTTTAATTGCTGCTACATGTTATTAAGTGATATTTAATGACTTAATTTTGTAAGCTTTCATAATATACAATTAACGGTATACTTAAGGCAAATTATTACTATAAATAGCATAAAATAACCATGTGATTATAAAAGCATTTTGGCTAAATGGCAATTTTTGATGTATAAATGAGCTTATGGTTTAGTATCATATCTTACAACGAAGTTATTGTTTGTTACAGCAGCCATCTTGGCAGCCATCTTGAATGGAAACAGGGTCGAGAACCTAAAAATGGCAGAACGAACCAGACAAATAACATGACGCAGCTATCAAGAACTAGACAAAATCTCATGGACAGGGACTGTGAAACTGTCAGTACAGTAAAGACAATTAATTTTTAATTGTGCTAAATTATACCTAAACTTTGTGGAATTGCCTTATTCGACCAATTTCATGCTATTTGTGAAATGTTAAATCTATTTTTCGTCGAAACATTTGTATATCGTGAAGTTTTTGCAGATGCTCTGAGTGTGTGGGAGTTTTCAATGGGCAGCAAATTATTTAATGTTGGGTGTAAATTTCTCGTTCTCAAGTCATGTGATGTAGATATTTATTTTAAGCCACTTAGGCAATTCGCCATTGTTGTAAATTTTGTTTCATTGCATTGTAAATCTTGCCTAATTTATTGTGTAAAATAAATATTGTCACAAATATGAAAACTGGAGTTTGGTTGGAGATTATTTATCTTTTGTTTCATGAGTATAACACTCTGCAACTTTATGATATGAAGTTAATTAATATGGACTATAACCTACCACGTGATTGAAGCCTCATCTTAGAAGGTGATCAAAGGTTTGAAGAAAATCATGATCGAGCCTCTAAAACAACTGATAGATAGATGGATAGATGATAGATAAATGATATATGGATAAATAGATGATGGATAGATAGATGATGGATAGATAGATAGATAGATAGATAGATCGACAGATCGCTAGATCGATTGTAAGATAGTTCAATAGATAGAAGAAGGATGATAGATAGATAGATAGATGACGGATAGTAATATAGTTCAATAGATAGGTATAGATAGAGATAGTTAGATAGATAGATAGATAGATAGATAGTTCAATTGATAGATAGATAGACATAGATAGATAGATAGTAAGATAGTTCAACAGATTGATATATAGATAAGCGTTAGATGATATAAAGACATAAAGATAGATAGATAGATGGTGGATAGATAGATGGATAGACAGACCTATGGATAGACAGATAGATGGACAGATAGATAAATATATAGATAGATAGTAAGATAGTTCAATAGATAGATAGATGGATAGATATATGGATAGATATATGATGGATAGATAGATGGATAGACAGATAGATGGATAGATGAATAGATGGATAGACAAATAGATGGATAGATCGATAGCTGGATAGATGGATAGTAAGATAGTTCAATAGATATATAGATATATAGATAGATTGATAGGGAACAACTGCTAATAATTAGCCTATAGATGGATAGATAGATAGATTGCCCATTACCCCTCAGGACCTTTTTGATAGCACCAGTCTTTGTACATGAACGTACTGCCATATGAGGCCTTTATTAATTGAGTAATCATAACTTAAATATGTTGACGAGAAACTTAGCCATAAAACAAACAAACACACGAGAAGTTGTGTAAATGTTTCATTCACAGTTTCTTCAAACATTTTGTCTTGAAGATTTACAACCTACAAACAACGAAGGGTCTGTGTCTTCAGCTACAGAGAGGCGACGTGTGCGAATCTCACTATGGCATTGAACGAATAAATATTAAGACAATTGAACGCTGATATTTGGCACAGCCCAACATCAGTAGAATGAAAAGAATTCCCTGTATTGCAGCATTTTGCTACTTTGTGCAAAGGTAGAAATCATTTACAGCAGGAGCACTCGACTGGAACAGTTGCTATGGAAACGAACTACTATTATAATACTGTGTGCTTACTTCCTGGGTTCACGTGGCTAAGGTTCAGGAAGTTTGGCCTCGTTTTGGGTTTGGGGATATCCTCAATAATGACGTCATAAATGTCTTCCTCCTCCTCCTCCTCCTCCCCACAGTGTTCATCCAGGTGACTGGCCATTTCCAGGGATTTCAAATGTCTGCTCAGGTCCCTGGAGATGGCCGAGTCCACCAGATTGTGGTTTTTGATGTTGTTGCGATACTTATGGGCCTCAAAGGGCTCCCTGTAGGGACCCCGCTTCAGGTTATTGGAAATGCTCTGTGTGCTGTGGGAGTGAGGCTTGGAGTGAGAATTTGGAAGAGAGACACGCGGGGAAGGAGTCCGAAGCAATCGAGTCTCATAAATGCCGGGAAGAGAGTCACCAAGACTCCGCTTCAAGAAATTGGAGTCGATAGGAAGCGAGGTGTGTTGGCAAGCTGCAGAAGACAAACGACTGGCACCAGTCATGGACTCTGACCGCTGAACATTTGCAGGAGGAATGTTGTTGAACAGACTCTTGCCAGAAATTCCTGAACTTGTGCCACGTTCTATCAAAGACGCGAGAAGGGAAGTGGTTCTCGGAGGTGGGACCACCATTGGCTGAGAGGGAGCATGGGTAGGGGCATTAGAAACAGGACTTTCCAAATTAGCTGCAGTGTTGTCCAAACTGCCACCTAGGGGCATGTCTCTGAACTTTCTCCGAGGGCCACAAGACCCTGGAGCTGCACATTCCATACTGCCCCCTAGTGGCAAATCTTGCAAGTTCTTGTGGTTGAAATTCGCACTGTCCATACTCCCACCTCTGTGCAAGTTAGGAGGCCTTCTGCGCTGAGGTAGCCTGTCGCTGGAACTGCTCTTGTCAGTTTCCGCACTGTGACCCAACGGACGCTCCCTCAACTTGGGCCTTCCCTCCGACTGAGGTAGCGAGGGATTGCTAGAGGTGTTCGTCCCGGATGAGGAGGTTTGTGAGAAGCTTGAACTGCTGCTGTCGTCTCGGCGGAATGGAAGTTTGACGTCATACGTGACCTCCCTGGGGGTATGAGAGTTTGTCTGAGGAGGGGCGGTGTGGCACTCTACCTCCTGACTAGTGCTCGGCAGAGGTTCTGTGCAACCTTCATCCGCGCTCAATCCAGGGACATCGCGCGGTAAACTCTGGTGCTTGGTACTTCCCTTCAACGAATTGCGATGGTTGTTGTTCAAAGAGTTCAGATTGATTTGCGACTGGCTGCCATTTATTTGCAAGAATATATTCTCCACGCTAGAGTTGTTTCTGCCCTTCGAGCCAACTCTATTTACATTTCTATTCAAAGATGGCGTGCTGTAACTGCAGTCGGCACAGACAGGGGGCGCTTGGTCATCCGCATCAATGTTGATGACGTGCTTGCTTCCGCAACTCGAACAGCTCGGTTTATTCTGCAAAATAACAACTAAACTTTAAATACAGTATACACAATAATTTGGATCAATTGTCTGTTATTATAGGCAATGCCCAGATTAGTGCCAATTCCATAGACTTGAAACTGAACTCCAGAGGACGTCATGTGAATCTAGGACTTGTATTAGCTCAGCCAATGAGAGTCCTGCATTCACATGACATCCTCCACAGTTTAGTTTCCAAGTCTATGAAATTGGTTGGAAACGACTTCACCAAAACTGACTTATTTCTACTCTAATGTAGATAAGGTCTGTTTGTCTCCTCCTACAAAGTAAATTCGTTTGATCCCCAAGAAAAAAAAGAAAAGATACCTCCATTAATGTTTGGGTAATTCTGTCTTTGAATGGGTTGTTTGATTACACTTTAAAGTGTGTTCTTTCATGTGGAAGCAATAGTTGAATAGGTTTGAAGTAGTAAGCTTTTTCATCAAATGCCCACTTTAATTCATCAACACCTAAATGCTTCTAGGAATAGATGAAAGAAAGCCTAAAGTATTTTAAGCATCATTTTAGAAAGGTGACAAAGACCTCTTTACATGAACCTGCTAAATGTGGTTCCATGAGGCAAAAATAGAACTTCACACAGAAATATGTGTCAATAAACCCAACTAGCATTAAAATCACCGGTCCCATGAAAACTAGTGTCTATGCAAGTAACAGACCCCAACCATGGAGTCCATGTGTGACTAGCTGTGTGCACTCCATGCTGCATCTGGTTCTGTCGGTTGGTCATATCAGTAGCTTCAGACCAGTGTCATTCAGACAATATAGCATTGGCAGTTGGTGGTTAAATCTTTACAAGACTAGCAATGTGTCCATGTTAGGCTTGTAATCCAGACACAGAATTATAATCTAGCCATGTCACTGATCACTAAGATGTTGCAGAAAGTAATTTCATAAGAAATAAGGTTGAAATTCCTTTGTCTACTAATATGGATAACATGAGACTGAGCCTTTCTGCTGTTTGTATTGCACTGCGATTTGCATGCAACACATCTCCATACCTTGTCTCTGTCCTTCGAACCGAACCTTCCCGAGGAGCCACTTCCGGTGCACCCGGCATTGTCCGAAGCAGACGGGAAGACGAAACAAGTCTGGCCTAATAAGGAAGAAGGGGAGGTCTCCGACGTCGAAGGGGTGTAGGTAGGCGGAGTTAGAAGTTGCGAGGGAGACATGCGACCCGGTCGATTGGCCCCTGGGAAACCCTGAAACAGAAATGGAAAAGTGCAGCAGACACACACAGCCTTTGTGAGTGCTGATTGTGCCTAAATATTCAAATGAACAGATCTGAGCAGAAGTGGCAAACTCAGCCAATTATCACTGGCAAGCTCCTCTAAAGGTCCCAGGTTCGATCCCTGGGACCCCAGACACCCTTCACGAGCTACGCCCCATCTGTCAATTGTAGGCGATAAATTGGTAGCGCCTTGGGCTCCGGTGTCTGTGCTGAGGCAAGTAATAGATCCCACCTGAGGGTAAATGTGTAACACTGTGTGAACTCCAAGCAGCTTTATCATCTCATCAGTATGTCTGCCCATAACAGCTGGTCATATTAGCTGAGTAAGCTTCAGAACAGTAGTATGATGACAATAAAATACAAATGAGACTGCATACACTAGCCAGACTGCTTGTCAGGAAAAGGCTGGAAAAGTAGTGGTCAGCAAGACTAGCCTCAACGGCAGTCGTTTTGTTCTTGGTTCCAATATGTTCATAGGTTCTTTACTCAGTCCTCAGATATCTTCAAACTTAATGAATAAATTGGGAGTTGTGTGGACACTTCCAGTTTACCAAATTGTATGTGATCATTGTCAATTAATATCTGATTTGTTTTCCTAGAAATTCAGGGCAAAGCTCTATGTTTCTGTGATTATGATAGCTAAGTACAATCGTAGAAGGGAGTTTTGGATGCAACCACAAAAGAGTCAATTTAGACTCTTTCTAAGTTGGGAGAATGGTTACCTGAGCAATGAGCGTTCGATGAAAGACGGATTTACTCGAAATTAGCCATCTTTTGTCTTACGACAATTCCGAGCGTAGGAGGCTCAAAACTTCCGCAGGAAAGACTCGACCAAAGAAAGCTAGGCAGAGGACATATTGTCTTGCAACATTAAAAAGGTCAAAACCATATTCTCTTCGCAGGTGGCTTAGTATCTTGTTGCAAAAGAAATCTCAGATGCAAGCGACAGTTTGTGTAATTTTTATTCCTGGACACGTATTATCAAGACAGCAGAGAATAAGGCCGTCAGGTTCTTATTTGAGAATGCCAAACTCCTCAGAAAGAAATACAAGTCCATTTCTCATGTTATCCTACTATTTGCAGTGATCATAACTTTAAGAAAGTAAGTGGCCATTTTTAGCTTGTAGACTTATGTCACGTGAATATTTACTAGCTTATTGGGCTGTCCAGTTCACTCGTGACCTAGAACCCAGAAATAAAAGTGAATGACGTCACCGATGCTCAATACTAGATGATGTCATCAATACTTGAACTGTGGTGATGTCATGTATTGTGCTGGTATTTCCGGGTACAAGGTCATACAAGAGCTGACAAGCCTTTATATACATGGCCAAATGTGCAACGTGCGTTTTCCATGAGAAGGATAAACGCATGGAAAACGCACGTAGCACATTTGGCCATGTAGGATCTTGAATTATTCTTGGTTGAATTTCATCAACCATTCGCAAACTTAAGGTGTCATGGCGTAACGAACCGAAGGACTCGGGCTGCAACCAAACAACCAGCACACACTACCCATAATGCCTTGGTCCAGTCAACAGGAAATGGGATGAGACAGGAAGTGAGGAGACAAACAACTCACACAATTGAGGTCATGTGATATCATCAGTCGGCGCACTGTGTCGGAGCATCCCTCGGGCGACAGGCGCATGGCTTCTTCATAGGAAGGTGGGGAGTCTGCCTGATTGTTACTCACCGCCACTCCGCTGGTGCTTCGCGATAGGTTCAGGTTGAGGGTCAGCGGAGTCTCGCTTGTGATGCTTCGAAGGGTTCGGCCTGAAACGAAAAGAAAATAGATAGATATGGAAAGTGCAGCCCTCTAAGGCAAGCCCTCTAAATCAAGTTCTTCCACTATAGATGGTAAATTGTTCAGGTGAGAGATAGAGGAGGAGTCCACCCATGTTACACATTTACTCCATGGGTGGGATCTTTACTTGCCTCAGCATAGACACCGAGTACAAGGGACATCCAAACTATTGTCTAATCTGAACAACATCCAGCTGGGATGTAGCTCATGAAGAGTCCCCGGTACAACAGGGCATTAAAGAAATAAATTATTTTCTCATTACTTAACAGTTATTTTGGCATGATCATGGCCAATTGTGCCATGTGTGTTTTCCATGCGTTTGGTTAACACATGAAAAACGCATAGTTTTTGCCTCATTATAAATAGCTAAAAAACAAGCGTTTTCCATGCGTTTATCCTTCTCATGGAAAAGGCACGTAGCACATTTGGCCATATATGGATCCTCACTGAGAATGGTATTTCATTAAACACCTCACACCTATACAAAATCATGAAAATCACCAAAAATATATATTATTATCTTTTAGCTTTCTGGAAGATGTTAAGCAAATCACTATCCCTCAGAATTAAACCATCAACACTTGTCCACTAAATAGTCAAATGGCATTCCCAAGCAACTTTTTTAATGTTTTTATCTATGTGCAAGTTACACCTTACCCAAGAAAGTCATCACTTAACTAAATGATCCTTTCTGCTATTTATTTGTGACCCCTATTTGTTTGGGCCTATTGCATGTTAGTGTAGTAGCGACAGATAATTATATGGCTGTGCTGTTTGGTCTATCACTTAGTAGGCTTGGGTCATTGCTCCTTTATTTAGCATGATGGCTTTTCCCAGGGATATGTAATTGGGTGCTGGGTCTAATAAAAGGGACATTACACAAAGGTGGTGGGTGGATATGGGCTTTACGTCCTGTATTTCTGCACCAGTTGGGCTAATTAGGACAGACAGGAACCATGGCAATGAGTTAAAGGATGAAACAGCCATCTAACTTAGGCTCGACCGGAAATTGAACCCGGGACCCAGCGGTTGGAAGCCCAGAGTGCTACCTCTGAGCTAGGTAAACAAGAAACACATGGTGCCAATGTAGCCTTATAATTAGATGTTACAATGTTGCTATTAATACTAAATAAGTGACATATAAAGTTATCTTAGATTATCTAATCTATATGTGTGTTTCTTGGCCCACTTAGACAATCTTTGGAAATTTAACAACCACGTGGTGTTATTAATATATTTGATGTTTTATCGCAAAGACCAGATAATTTATTCTGAAAGTAACAATGACCCCAGTCACTACCTAAAACTCAAATTTCTAATTAATAAGTGGGCGGTATTCATATTTCATCCTCTCAGCATAACTGAATATTATTTTCATGATCAAGTTAAATTCGAGTCGTATTTAAAATGACGTCATTCAAGCTGTGCATGACTCCTACAAATTCTATATTAACTTCATTTATACCAAAGAGAAAGGGCCTGGAGATAACGTTTCAAAGACCCTGGGGGTGGCAAATAAACCTGAGTTGATATTATAAACCTTCAGAAATATGAACACTTATTCATCATATTTATGAGCTGTAATTTCAATTGCTGCATTAATATTGAATATAGTTTTGCGAGTCGTGACCGAAATTAACACCAGAGGTCGCCACTCACGTTGTGTTCTTCCTTTAGGCCGACGAGAGCGCCGCCCAGCGGGGGGTGGGAAGTTACCAGGCCTGCCAGAGGAGTAGGCTACCCCACATTCCTGTTGATGCTTCAAATGGCTCCTGATGCAGAGGGAGATGATGCAAATGAAGAGAGCCACACAGAGGGCTATTCCAACTGGCATCAGGATGCTCCAAGGGGCTTGGATTAGGCTTTTTGATTGTAGACCCATGACTGAAAAAAAAACAATACATTAGTGATCATTATTTACTATGTCAAATATCATTTATGTAATTTTAAACAATAGTGTTTTTTTTTTTTTTTTTTTTTTTTTTTTTTTTTTTTTTTTTTTTATTCAGGAAGCTTCTGGATAATTCCGCCAGGTGGCTACAGAAAAATACTGTCTCCTATTGGCTAGAGAGGTCAGTGCCCTGGATAATGATTGGTTGTGAAGCAAAGTGTCTTCAATTTCTTGTGCATTTCATTGTGTATTTGACACCATATAGTTTAATGGATTGTGTGAATTTTATTTAGAAAATTATGGTTAGTGAATCATAAGGCAAGCCCCCCATTTGGCCTAGTATATTTTAATTTAAAAATTCAACGGTTCCCCCAATTAATTTTAATTTGTCAACCACCCCCCCCCCCCCCGTGAAAAATTAGCTGGATCCGCCCCTGGATTGACAATTTAATGGTTACCATGGTAATTAGTAAATCACTCACAGCAGTCAGTTTCATCCGACCTATCCCAGCAGTTGAAAACTCCATCACAAAAGTCAGCTTTTTGGATGCATTGGTTCTTGCTAAAACACATCCACTGTTCCTCTGTGCATGCGTAATCAACTGTTACCATGGAAACCGTTTCAGATAAGACAGAAGGCTTGGCTGTCATAGATGGCGCTGCAAACAACAATTATACAATGCTGGTCAATTAAATACACCCTTAATTGAACAACAAAACAAGACAAACTTAAATTAAAAAGACTGGCATTTAAATTTTTTTCATTAAATGCATTAGCATACAAAATGTATATGCGGGTATGATGTATATTTTCATGTCATATATGATGTATCATATATTCTCGGATGATACTGTAATATCACAAATGGCCAACGTACCACAAGCGTATTCGTCACTTCCGTCCGGGCAATCCAGCCAATGATCACACAGAGCGGAAGTAGGAATACAGCGCCTCCTATTGGCACATGTGAATTCATTTTCACCGCATTGTACTGGGATTGGCAGAGTTTGGGCTGGGGTGGCTGCAAAAAAAAAAAAAAAAAAAAGCACAAATTTACAATGAAATAAATACATTTTTTATGACATAATGTGATGTAATAAATATTAGGTAACTAACCCTGACAGTGGTCCTTCTCATCCCCGCCACCAGGGCAATGAGGCAGCCCATCGCATCCAAGATGGCGGTCAATGCAGTGGGCAGTCCTGCACTTCAGTTCTCCCACTTTCCTGCACTCCCCGCCTAAAATGCATCAATGTAAGGCTAATAATATTTACCAAATATTGATGAGTATTATGCTGATATATAAGAGCTTAAAAATACTGTGATGCTCAATAATTTTATCTTTAGTTATATAAGGCTATGGGATCATTGATAGCCAAAGTTTTTCACATTGCCTACAATATATAACCTCTATGAAAAAAGCACTTTAACTTTCATGAATGTCCATCTTATTCAAGAACTGGGACTTCCATTACATGCGCCAAAAATATGGAATCATTCAAAAATCTTCACTGGAATGCCATTTCGAAAGACAGACGTGATTCGAGTGAATACCATTTGTTTTTGTAGAGATTAATGACACCGACTGAAACATTTTGATTACTTTTGACAGTGGTGCATTATTAATAACAGCCCTAGAACTTGCAGCAATGATATTAGTTCACTTCTTACCCAGCAGGGGGCGATTGAAGGATGTGTACGTGATATCGAAGTAGTCACTGACAGTGTAGGCCCCCTGGAGGCGAATGTAGAAGCCTGCCCTGCCCTCTAGCGTCAGAGTGTCGTTATCTCCAACAGAGGTCGCGTTGATGGTGGCGATAATAGGGGACATTGATGTAGTCCCTTCATGGACGTCTAATTGTATATTGCTCTTGGCTGAAGTCAAAAATGAAATTGGTATTGTCCGTTCTACAGAAATGTGATATATATCAATGAAAATGTGATATATATCAATGAAAGTGTGATAAATCAGTAAAGGTGTTACAAACATAAACTTTATAGGTGTGATAAACTCTAGAATCTAATTTTAGCATACTGGCCTGTTTTGTTTTCATATTCCTAGAAGGTCTATTTAAACATTAGTCCAGTAAAGTGGTTAGTCAAGCATTTGGTCAGTTGGAACTTACCAACAGTGAAATTACGAACAATGAGTAGCAGCCAATCAAAAGCGCTGTGTCTAGTGATGACCCAGACGCAATCACAGCGGCCATCTTGAAGAAGCTTGCTTCCGTGGAACTCCACTCGACCACCAGGGGAGTACTTGTAGTACGTGCCACAATCTGAGAAAGAGCTAAATCCTTAGGACCATCTAACTCATATATTAGACCGAAAGAAATTGTACTCAATTTCATGTTACACAGCAGCACTCAGTTATGATCGTCTTACTAAAAAAGTTGAAGGAATGTTTAAGCTACTTAAGGAATATAATTTACGTAAAATAACCATGTATATCGCTTTTTAATCAATTTAAGCAAATTAAAATGAAAGTACAAAATGTGGATAGCTATGGCCTTATAGAATAATACATACCTGTGGTGGGAGTTTGCGATTTGGAATTTCTTCCTGAAATATAAAATAGAAGTTATTATTAGATGTGCCAGATATCAAATATTTCATAATATCAACCCAAAATGAATGAAAGTTAATTTACCTTTAATAAACTGATAAGTGGCCCGGAAGCCCATGTTGTCGGCACGAGCGTTGAGGCCTACATCTGGCCGGAAGGTCATAAGGAGAGTTCTTCCGCTCGAGGTGATGACGGGACGGATGCTGCTGCCGAAATTCACCGAGAAAGGCTCTCCGTGTGACTCATTGTGATAAAACTGGAAAAAAAAATTAAATTGGCAAGAATATTAATATCTGTAATCATTGACCATAAAGTCTTGATTAGTAAATTTTGACTTCCGTCAGTAGGGGTAATTTTATTGGCAAGCTACTTTTTTGCTTAGAAAAAAAAAGCCAGGTGGCACCACATGTAACAGAAATATCTTGTACACTGACATACAGCGCCCCCTTTTGATAAATCTAAGTTATTCTTTTCACGTTTTCAATTATGTTCAACTTTACAGTTACAGAAACAATTCATGTTGTTATGATATAAATTACTCATTACCAAAACCCTGCTAGCATCTGCCAGGTCCCAGTCATCAAACACAATCCTGATGCGCCCCCTTCTGTCCAGATTCCGCAACAGGTAGGAGTAGACCTCCCCCCTGAGGGCGTAGCCATGCGGGAAATTGGGCGATTGCATAATCCCCTGAGATGAGTATTTGTTCCTGGCCGAGCCAAAATGTACCTCTTGTTTATCTGAAATATTAAAAAGTAAATCTGTTAAAATTTAGTGAATTTAATACTTTAATTGACAGGAATAATGAAGTATTTGACATATAAATTGAATTAATAATTTTATTTTATTTTGGAAAATTTATATTTGGATATTTCAAAGTTATAACATACATGAGTCTGCGGTCTCATATTTTAATCTTTTTTTTTTTCCTTTTTAGGGTGGGGGGGGGGGGGGTGCTGTATTTACAAGCTGTAATATATACCATATTCTAAGACTCTTTTTTTGTGAACTGAGCTTTGTAAGCACCATACTGATAGAGCCCCCAATTTCTAACCAAAATACGGTACTTGTCCGGTGCATAGCATGGGTCTTTCTAATAACTCACGCAAAGCATCAAGGGATAAGGTAAAAAAAGGATCGTTGAAAAGGCATCACAACGCCGTTACAACGATTGTTCAGCGACATTCCCGAAAATAGTACCTGCTGCAGTTGGTGGAATTCTGCGATAAAGTTGTGCAATTTTGTATGCTGACACAGTATCGGCCAAAAGAAAAACATTTGCACCAGTTTCACCATAAGTAGCTCCTTGTAAAAAAGAAATTAGGTGTAGGAATCGCACTACTTCGTGCGCAGACGACGCGTGGAAGCATTTCCCTCCCAGATTTCAGGGAAGCGGCAAATCGGTTATGAGAAAGGCCGGTGCTTCGCACTGGATTGTAGTGCCACCTTATGGAGAACCCCTGACCCCAGACAGATTTGATAAAGCACTTTGGAGTCAAGTGCTAAAAGCATGGGAAGTGGGGAAAATGACCCATTGTCTAGACCCCTACCTATCACTTGATATAGCAGACTGAACTCGGCCGATATATTAAGGTTCCTCGAAGCATTGTTACAAAAAGTGACCACGACAGAAGATGATATGGAGTAGTATGACCAGGTGGCGTTGTAGTCAAACAGGAAGTTGGTTGTGACGTCAGCATACGACGGTTCGTACAATATAAGGTGCATACACCTGCAAATGAACCACATACATGTAAATATGACAGCCTACTTGACTTAATAAATTATTAATTATTTTTCAACTATATCTAGTTTAATGGAGTTATATTCCTGATATTTTTTAGTTTAGAAAGTTTCTTAATATAAAGATTTAATTGAAAATTTGCTATTTGTGTTCTTCCATTATTGTACATTTTTACAGAATTGCTCATCACTAGATTAACTTTTAAAACATGCTACTGATTTTCAATTGCAATAAACATACCCTTTGACACAGACTGGAAATTGCAATTGGCCATTTAAATAAATTGAAAATTTGCTTTTTGGTTGCTCATGTTCCTTATTTACTGTACAACTTTATAGAATTGCTCATTACTAGATTATCTTTTACATCATTCGACTGATTTTCAATTGCAATTAACATACCCTTTGACACAGACTGGATATTGCAATTGGCCATTTAATTCCATTGAAAATTTGCTTTTTGTTTGCTCATGAATTGCTCATCACTAGATTAGCTTTTACATCATTCGACTGATTTTCAATTGCAATTAACATACCCTTTGACACAGACTGGATATTGCAATTGGCCATTTAGTGTCTCGTTGCAGACAGGCATGGACATAGTGTTCATGGTCAATCTCAATCTGCAGGAATCACAGCCTAGCAGTTGCAGGCGACACCCCTCCAGCAGAGGTCCGTCAGGGGGCGCCCCGGACGATGATGACGTCAGAGGGGATCCCCAGGAGGACCACGTGCCCATGACAGTTCCGGAATCCCCCAGTTCCAGCGGAACCGGATGCAGGCTGGAGTTGCAGACATCGTGGACGGATGCTGTTAGGATTAAAAAATATGAGAACAAAACAATTGGCCTTGGTCAGTAGCGGATCCAGGGGGGGGGGGGGTTAGTTGTTTAACCACCCCCCCCTCTCCTCCATTGGCCTAGTACATTTCAATAAAACTTAGTTCCTGCAATATATTTCAATTTGTAAACCCCCCTCCCCCCTCGAAAATTGTTCTGGATCCCCTCTGTTGGTACTTCTACCACACCTAACCACCAGCAAACACCAACCAAATTATAATATTATAGGATTCCCCAGTATCTGACTACGATTTATTGAATATGTACATTAATATTGATAATAACAATTTCTGATCTGTATGTCACCTAGAATTGCCAGCGACATTATGTCAACTCAGTCAAATGTCACCTGAAGGTCATGTGCTGCCACTGAAGGTCAAGGTGACCGTCACGTGTGCTAGAGGTCATTGACCTTAGTACTGCCGGTGTCCAGTCTTTTGATTCCTTCTATTTCCTGGAGCAGGGGGGGGGGTGCTAAGACGCGAGGCAACATCAAATGCTTGTTAGGAACCGGAAGTACAAGGAACTGCCATTTCCTGTGTCACAAGAAACTGTCCCTAGCAACGGCTTAACCTCCCCACCCCCTTGCCTTCCAGCTAAGCATTTCCTTGTGTATATATTGTACCAATAATGGATGGTGAGGAGTCCAACATATAGTTATATGGGATGATATGGAAAAATTACATTGGTGAAACTGAGGCTAATGTAATTTGCCTAATCTCCACAAAATTATATGTTGGACACATCCTCGATTGGTTATATTCTCCACTCAGCTGTACAACATACAAGGCAGCTGTACAACATACAAGGCAGCTGTCAAACATACACTACAGCCATCCAATATACATCCATGTTGGATGGTAATGAAGCGGTCTGATTGGCTCGCAGCAGCTGAGGGGAGTATATGATAATATATTTATTAGTTGATCACAGGAAATTTCTGGTACTAAAATTATTAATGGAAATTTTCTTAAGTTTGACGTGGAAGTAATAATTACAATGACAAACCAATAGAGTCTTTTCACTGAACAGCCCTGAATTCAGCAGGACATAAGTCTTTCCTCTCCTCTTATTACTCATTTTGCTTTTCAGACTTAGTAGATCATAACTAACTGATTCCATAAATATAACTTTCTCAGAAAAATAACAAAATCAACTAAATGATAAAGTGTCAAATATACTTTAAAACGCACTGAACATACTGCTGCTAGGATGCACTTGGCTTCAGCCAATCAAAGTCAAAGGTGGGAACATTTTCAGCTAATATAATTGCAATATTCTGTTTTAGCCACCTGGTGGAAATACAGAGAATTCCGTGAAAATCCACTATTACTACAGCATGAAATTATTCTGTAACACATTTGTTATTCTATGCAGCACCCGACACTGTAATAATGAATAGTGGCGGTGGATTTGGGCTTTATGTCCTGTATTTCTGCACCTGATGGGCTAATTAGGACAGGTAGGGACCATGGCAATGAGATGAAGGATGAAACAGCCATCCAACATAGGCTCGACCGGGAATTGAACCCGGGACCTAGTGGTTAGAAACCCAGCACACTACCAGTGAGCTAGGCCCCCACCCTAAATGGCAATGAGACGAAGGATGAAACAGCCCTCTAACATAGGCTAGACCGGGAATTGAACCCGGGACCCAGTGGTTAGAAACCCAGCACACTACCAGTGAGCTAGGCCCCCACCCTAAATGGCAATGAGACGAAGGATGAAACAGCCCTCTAACATAGGCTAGACCGGGAATTGAACCCGGGACCCAGTGGTTAGAAACCCAGCACACTACCAGTGAGCTAGGCCCCCACCCTAAATGGCAATGAGACGAAGGATGAAACAGCCCTCTAACATAGGCTAGACCGGGAATTGAACCCGGGACCCAGTGGTTAGAAACCCAGCACACTACCAGTGAGCTAGGCCCCCACCCTAAATGGCAATGAGACGAAGGATGAAACAGCCCTCTAACATAGGCTAGACCGGGAATTGAACCCGGGACCCAGTGGTTAGAAACCCAGCACACTACCAGTGAGCTAGGCCCCCACCCTAAATGGCAATGAGACGAAGGATGAAACAGCCCTCTAACATAGGCTAGACCGGGAATTGAACCCGGGACCCAGTGGTTAGAAACCCAGCACACTACCAGTGAGCTAGGCCCCCACCCTAAATGGCAATGAGACGAAGGATGAAACAGCCCTCTAACATAGGCTAGACCGGGAATTGAACCCGGGACCTAGTGATTAGAAACCCAGCACACTACCAGTGAGCTAGGCCCCCACCCTAAATGGCAATGAGACGAAGGATGAAACAGCCCTCTAACATAGGCTAGACCGGGAATTGAACCCGGGACCCAGTGGTTAGAAACCCAGCACACTACCAGTGAGCTAGGCCCCCACCCTAAATGGCAATGAGACGAAGGATGAAACAGCCCTCTAACATAGGCTAGACCGGGAATTGAACCCGGGACCCAGTGGTTAGAAACCCAGCACACTACCAGTGAGCTAGGCCCCCACCCTAAATGGCAATGAGACGAAGGATGAAACAGCCCTCTAACATAGGCTAGACCGGGAATTGAACCCGGGACCCAGTGGTTAGAAACCCAGCACACTACCAGTGAGCTAGGCCCCCACCCTAAATGGCAATGAGACGAAGGATGAAACAGCCCTCTAACATAGGCTCGACCGGGAATTGAACCCGGGACCCAGTGGTTAGAAACCCAGCACACTACCAGTGAGCTAGGCCCCCACCCTAAATGGCAATGAGACGAAGGATGAAACAGCCCTCTAACATAGGCTCGACCGGGAATTGAACCCGGGACCCAGTGGTTAGAAACCCAGCACACTACCAGTGAGCTAGGCCCCCACCCCCACTGTAATAATGAAAGCATATGGTAGAAATTGAAAGTAAGTAAGTGTGGAATTTTCCTCCAAGGACCCAATTACAGCTTACCTGACAGCAGGGTTGCAGAAGACATAAAAATTAACTCCACCTCCAGGCAAGCAAAAATATATCACGAAATCCCATTAATTCAGGCCATTTTGTACATTCAGTGGTAATGACCATTATTAGTTGCCCCCCCCCCCCCCCCCCATTTTTTACTCAGACGTGTATACTAACCCAGACAGATGAGAATTTTGAGAGGCCTGATTAGTGGACCAGTCTACCTACCTGCTGCTAAAACCGGAAACAGGGTCGCCAGTAAGCCCAGCATCCTGTCACGTGACCGTTCTCATCTGAAACGAGAATCTCCATGTTAGGAAAATCCTAAAAATAGCATTTCAGTATTCATGTAAATATTGAAGAGTCAATTTATAAAGCTTCTTATAAAGTATGAAGGAAATGAAAATGGTCATTGCAAGATATATTTCAATTTTACAGCATTAAAAACATTTAAATCGGCAGTTATGTGAAAAACAACTTCTCAGTACCAACTATAACTTAGCATCTATCATTTATTATATTTTCATCTAAAAATAACATAGAAATATGCAGATATATTTATTCAACTACATACTATATATTAAGCATCATTGTTTCATTAAATATGCTCATTTGGCAACAAATATAAGCTGACATTTCAACTGTCTTTTTCAAGCATTTATGTATCGTATCAGAATATCCTTCAGTCAAACATACAGATATATATGAAATGTCACAATATATCTAGCAGTCTGGGCAACTCTGGCTAAAGAATGAGGGAATACAGTGTTTTTATACTCCTATATCCACTCATAGCCCTGAGGAACAGAACTGCCTGTGTTTTATTACTGTTGTCATGCCAAAGTCACATTTGCTGTCTCTAAGTCCCACTCCGTCCCTCACTTTCAGTTGGCTCTTGGGGGTTATGTGGATACATTTGACCAATCACAGGCGCCATCTTGACTACCCCAGTGGTCATGTGACTCCTCAGGGGTTGTGACGTCACACCCATGTGACCACAATTGGTCACAGAGTGAGAGAAGTCAGGTCTAATGAGGCAGAAGTTGTCAGTATGTGAGCAGAGATCGCTTGTCATATACAGTTAGTTTAAAAAAATACGGTCGACTCTATAGCCGTCCGTAGTGACCTGTACCTGGCTGCGGTCTAAACGTGCTAAAGCCAGCTGCTTCTGTCCACGTCTATAGCTAATAATCGGCTTACATCTATCAGCAGATAAATATAAACATTAGTAAAAGTAAGAAATTAATCTAACATATAATAAATATGTACTTTCAGATCCGGTTTTGAGTAGCCAGCTATGACAGCTTTGTCTAGTTTCAATCTCACGGGCCGTTTTTAATGAAACTAACTGTATAGAGAGAGTGTTTACCAACAATTTGATGTGCTTTTGGCAAGTGTTGGGGCTAGGGTAGCAGGACACCCAATTATCATTACTTATTCATTATGACAGCCAAAACAAGTGTTGCTGCTGTCAATTATGCTGTCCATGGATATAACACATATTTATGGTGTTATTTCAGGTAGTTGATGGTAGTTCTACAACATATTTCAAAGTGGCTTATCAATGTTTTCATCAAAGCAAGCAGCTACTAACAGGAACTGTTGAAACCAGAAAATCTAGCATTTTTTAGAAATTACAGCACCCTTTTACTTAGATAATTTTTTTGTCACATCAATCTTTTGTTACCTAATATCAAACGTCGTCTGATTCTGATCAAAATATGTTCTATGACATGTTCTAGCCTGGGGTAAGCTTAACAGTACAAATAACGTTTCATTTCTACTTTGAACCAATCCATCTTTTCTATTAAATTTGTCTTCCAAGAGATTTTTCTCAGAAATCTAGCAGCTTAAAAGGCACCCTGGTGTTTTTCAAGGAAAACATCTCTGGTCTCTTAAATAATGCATGTTTCAAGGCTTTGGCTGGGAGACTCATTTAGACACATGAATGATTGGAATGAGCAAAAAGCCAGATGGCAGATGACAGACTAAATGTCAGATGGGATGCAGATGAGAAAGACAGATGGTCTGAAATACCAGATGGTGTGTGGTGCTTAAATGTGATGAGTTTGTGTGATGCTCTATCATTCATGCTATTATACAGGTGGCTGCATAAAACAGCATCTAGTTGTCTATTATACTCAGAAGATGAATCTAAGATATTATGCAATTTGTCACACAGATCCTGCAAGGCATTACTCAAATAGAGTCTTTTCACTGAGCAGCCCTGAATTCAGATATACATTATAAAAACATAAGTCTGTCTTGTCCTCTCATTACTCAATTTGCTTTTTAGACATAGAAGCTCATAACCAACCTATTTAATTAATTAAATTTTCTCAGGGAAATATCAAATATCAACTAAAAGATAAGATATCTAATATACATTAAAATTCACTATAAGTACTGCTGCTAGGATGCACATTGCTTCAGCCAATCACAGACAGCCAAGGGTGGGAAATTTATCGGCCAATAGAATTGCGGTATTCTGCCGTAGCCACCTGGTGGTAATATCAAGAAGCTTCCGTGAAAATAATATAATTGCGGTTATGATTTCATGCAATTGCAATTTCGCTTGAAAATAGCATAAAAAGAGTTGGACAAAATAGAGAATAAATTTAGCGATACTAATCATAAGTGTTTCTTTTAAAAGGCTCTAATTGATGATGTTAAAATAAGAATAAGTGTTGTAACATTTTCTCACTATTTGATCATCTTGTTTATTAAATACAGTGCAGCATCATTAACAGTTTTAGGTCCCCTCTGGAGATTATAGTAAAATGAGTTGAAATAGCATCTTCGTTTTACTTTCTGCAGTAAGTCTGTTGTGTATCTTGAGCCACTGTCAGAGTAGATCTATACAACAGTCAACATTGTATTGTAGTAGCAGAGTCTGTTCATTCCTTGACCACATATGCTACTGGTTTTCACCAGACTCCTAGACCCAGGGGAGAGAGCTTATTTCCCTCTTATAACTTTGCCCTCAAACTGTATGCTAGTCACGGGGGTCGAACCCCTCCTTGCTATACCCCATTGATCCAAGAAGGCTTCTGGGCTGTTTGCCTTTTAGGCCTGATACTTGTGCTACATGGCCAGTTCTCTCTTTGTGAACTCAAACGCAACTCTGTTCTCAGTACTTGGCATATGATACATAAAGGCTAAATGAGTACATTCAGGTGTACTGGATCAAGCAAGGATAAGCTGTTTCACCATAACATATATAGTACATGGGTGTGGCATACATCAATGCCAGTTATGAGCCTGAATTATTCACAATTGGTCAACAGGATACACTTTAACCTTGAAGGGGGTAATTGCTGAATCAATGGCTTTTGCCAAGGGGAATATTTATGTATGAACATTGCAACTGCAAGGCCACCCACACCCATATCAATGGCACATTCATATTACCAAGGTTAACATCTCACAATTTATTATCTTTGGACATTATCTATCAATCCATCCATCCATCCATCCATCCATCCATCCATCTATCTATCCATCCATCTATCTATCTATCCATCTATCCATCTGTCTATATATCTATATATCTATATATATCTATCCATCTATCTATCCATCTATCGATCTATCTATCCATCTATCTATCCATCTATCAATCTATCAGCTGGGCATCCTTCATGAGCAACATCTCAGCGGGATGTCATTTGGATGATAAAAATGGAGGTGTCTTGTACTCGGTGTCTATGCTAAGGCAAGTAATTGACTCCAACCATGGGGTAACTCATCAATCAACCCTCGATAGCAGCAACAACTTGCCTTAGAAGGCAAAGCTATATCTATCTATCTATCTATCTATCCATCTATCCATCTATCCATCTATCCATCTATCTATCTATCTATCTATCCATCTATCCATCTATCCAACCATAGTTAGGACACATTAGTTAGAGCCCACCCAGTATTAAATAGTTTGCCAATAACGCCTTTGCAAATGACAAATTGCCTGCTGATATTTCATTCAGTCGCATTATATGCCTGGTTGAGATTACTGTTTGATTTGACAGATGGTTGGATCAGCAATTTGCTCGCCATTAAATCTTTGCATTTTGCCAACCCGGTTATTGAATGAGCTTGCATGTTGCATTAATGCGCTTTGCTCCCATTTCCACATAAGCTTGGATTGACCCACTGGGTTAGGAGTGACTGGAATGTTTATTCCTTTATGGGTACTCTTATATTTTGAGGTACAAATGAGTCTGTATATCTAACATTACTGAGTAATTGAGTGTTAAAAAAGTACTTATTTCTCAATCCTTAGCAATTGAATATTTTGCATTCATTAGACTCTCTTATCAAGATAATATGCGCGAAGTACCAGAAAAACCTGCGTTGGCTGGATCAAAATTTTAGATTAGAAAAATAATTGTGTGTCTGTCAGGCCGAGCAAACCCATCAGAAGTCAGTGACTGAGTTAAACGATTTGGAAAAACTGAAGTTAAAGAGCAATGTTAGCCACAAGTGCATGCATGATTCTTGGGTTATTGCCATACATCTAGCAATATGGGCTGGACATTACTTTGATATACTCACTGACTCTGACATAGTGCAGTGCATACATCACCTGCACCCACGCGGAAGGCAGGAAGTCCTATTTGCTAGATGGCAGACAGAGGAGCAGGAGGAAGGCTGTGTCCAGATTAAATTCCCAAGTGTTCAGTGACAGAGTGCTGGACAGTATGACCTCAGCAGTCGACCATCAAAGTCTCAAGGGGGTTGGTTGGAGCAGCCAGATGCTGTCTAAAGTGGAAGACTTTGAATGGAGAGATTGGACTACATATGGGTGGTAGATGTAACTACTACTGATGAGAGTAATTTCCATATTGTGTTTGATTTAATGTTCACTATGTAATATTAATGGATCTTTCCAGGTGGCCTCATGCTAGTGATAATTATATTTATCTTTGTGAAGAAAATATGAAGACAAATTGTAAATATTTTTTGGCAAAATAAAAAGAATCTGTATCTAGGTGGATAGAGGGTTTGTTTGAATATGCTTTGTGTTGCTTTGTTGTCGTAGCATTGCTCATAGCAAAAATAAATATTGTGGATAACAACCAAATATCCGGCAATTTTGTTAGGCACATAAACAGTGTAAAAACAGCATCACTACTAAGACCACCTCACTATTCAGACCACCCATTTTTTTTACCCAAATGTATTATCACCATGTTGTTTACTTTCTATTGAAATAATTTTGCTACATTTATTGAGGCAGTACCATTTGTGCTGAAGGTATTTAGTTTGGTTGGTCACCGATTGTTGCTACTGCAAAACTACAAATGTATCAAAGTTTTAATTAAATATGATGTATAATGCAGCATTTTCAAGGCCTCCAACATATGATTTGTTTCTATTTTAATAAACCATCCTGCTAGAACAGGGCTTGCTTAATCTCTTCTTATATTAGGGCCCAGAGCATTATGGGTAACAGGGGTCATATAAACGGATTCCCTCCAGTAAAGCTGAACCTAAATGACCTTCTTAATAGAAGCAGAATAAAGCGGAGTAGCCAATGATGCCTCATTCTGTCTATTCCTCTCAAACTGGATGAAAAGCTCCAAGGCACATCTTTGTGTTTGCTTTCTAGAGCATGACGAAGCATTCTGAAGGCTTTAGTAGTCCTACAGAAGATCTCATCCTCAGTAAATTCTACAGAGTTCAGTAAATATATTGCATTTAATTTTGGATCATGACTAGTTTCACAGCTCATAATACACTGAATACAGCCAACTTTACCACTAGATCATCTCATATTTTCAGCAGCTTTATATTGCAACGACAATCTAAAAAAATATGATTGGAATTTATTTTTGTCATGTTTCTACAATATCTTATACAATAAGCATGGATAATTATAAGAAATGCTTTCTCAGCTGAAAATGTGATTTATTTATAAAATCTGTCTCAGTTCTAAAAACTGACACGCCTATAAATGTTGCGTCATGCAACTGAATGAAATGCAATTTTAAATCATGATTTATTTCATTCTTTAGACAACTGGATAAAGTTTGATGAAGCATTTGAAGGAGTTACCTTCATCATTTGCTTAATTTATTTATCTATTTTTAGCTCCATAATAACCTTTGCAACTCATGATAAGTTATTTTAGCATCTGCCTTGTCAACTGATGATGGGAAATAAATTCAGGACAATGCCAGCCTCTTTGGGTTCCGGAGAAGTAGGTCATCTGGTTCAGAGCTTATCAAGTAGCTCTCATAGGATGCAGGAAGCAGAGTTGGTGGAGGGAGAGGCTTCATTTTGTATTCGACTCGCTTTCCTTTCTTTCCTCTCCTACCTCTCTTTATGCTTGTCTACCTCTCATTACGTTAGAGTGATTTCATGTTTACTCTTCAATGATGCTCTTTTGGCTATGCATGTATAATATGCATATTTATAATTCTATAATTCTTCATTTTTATTTGTCTTTCAGTCTGCTTTGTTGTCATCCAGCATGAGCATATGTTGTACAGCAGCAGAGTATATTGGACCGCTGCTAAGTATGTTGGAAGTGTATGTTGGATGGCTGCTTCACCTCGACGAACATACTATTTCCTCATCCTCCACTATTGCTATACTGTCTGAACATAGTTTTCTTCCCATTCTATCCATATTTTTTTTCAAATCTTTCTTTTACACAGTTGTCAGTCTCTCGAACACTCTAATTGTCTATGTATTTGTCTGTCATCTCACTAGCCTTGCAAGAGTCCACTCTATCTAGTTTATCATATTACAGCACTCCCATGTATACGCTTCTGCCATTTGGACTGTTGCTAGCACAGGAGCCAGCAGCCAGATGCTGGAGTGAAACACATTGATGTCAACGACCTTTCATCAAGCCAGGAAATCTGCCATAATGAAAGGGATGTTGTGGCATTTTCCTCTTCCATTGTAATGGCCTTGATGGTCTGGAGAACAAATTGCAAGAGCCAACAGATAGTTTGGAGTCATCCACTAATCTCTGCTAATGACTAAAAGTAATTAAGCCGAAGTATAATGGCCATTAATTGTGTATGGCTAGTGTATGGATAACTTCTAAATGTACTGAAAACAGAGGCATCTATTTCTCTACTGTGAACAGCAGGCAGTTATGAAATACGGATTCTACAGCATTGTCCTGAAGACATATTAAATATTGGTCCAGACAGTTGCAGCTGGGTGACACAGCCAAGTCATACAAGATAGAATTTGAATTAACATGTTGTCTAGGGTACATAATGAAATGACCATCTACATTCTACAATCAGATGTTGATGAGAACAAACACATTTTTAATCAATTTAAGAGCAGCTGGCTCCTTAAAATTGCAACAGATTCCTACAATTGTATTCGTAATTGGGATGCATTGTCAAATTAACAAATGTCTTTTTTCCTGCAGATACGACATGTCCAAAGCTCCATATTTCAAGATTTCAGATGAATTGCAAATACCAGCCTCTTGAATTAGCCACCGCCTAAATAAAGTGTTGCTGGCAACCAATAGATACAGTGAATTCATATCGGACAATTAGAATAGTGAATTACCAAATATGAGAAGAGTTATGTAGGAGAGCAATTATATCAGCCCTGTGGCCTAATTGTTAAGGCATCCACCAATTCCATGTTAGCCAGCTCTGCTGAAAGTCCAAGGTTCAATCACTGGCCAGGACACTCTTCATGAATGGCCTAATTGTTAAGACATCCACCATTTCTTTCTCAGTCAGCTCTACAGAATATCCTAGGTTTGAGACCCAGCCCTGGCAATCTTGTTTAGCTAAATTTCAGCTGGATGTCGATCGCATGTGGCATTAAATTTTAGGAGCCTTGTGCTTGATGTCTATGCTGACACAAAAATACCCAACATGAGGTAAGTATGTGACATGGTGTGGCTTCCAACCCTCATTTTGCCTTTGGCAGCTGGTCATATAAGCTGACTAAGCTTTGGACCCAGTATCATTGAGACATCAAAACATTGCTGCTCATAGCAAGGTCTTCCAATTCCTCTCCAGTGAAATGAGGATGCTATAAAATACTGGTTAATGTACCTTTGTGACCAATTCATACTACTCATCCTGTATAGATACTGAACGCAGCTTTTTAAGTATTTACTGGAATGATTTGTTCTTCATAAATCCTTAAGTCCCTTGGATTTCATGCCTCTGATGTATATAGCATAAGAAGATATAATTTCCACTTCGGGAAAAGATTACAAATCTGCTTGATGGCCTAAGTACAATCTCTTAAGCAGTGTGAAATGGTATACTGAAAAGCCTGGGATCCTTTGCAGTATCTCTAATATAAATATACAGATTAGTAAGACGGCTAAATAGTTCAAATCCCACACTGCATTCTCAGTTGCAGGGAAGTGACATTGTGGGATGAATTACACTTTCACATGGCAACATGACTAGTGATGTGTGAAGTATACTTCAGTGCCAAAGTTATTCCAATTCTTGCAACATACATTTCTACAACATTTTAGAAAGGGCACAAAATAACAAACTGAAGGTTTGGAATTTTCAGAGCCATTTCTTGTTTGGTTTACATCTACTCAGCACAATATTATTACAAAAAAATTCTTTCAAATAACAACCTTAAAGATAAAAAAACAGATGGTGGTGCAAAAAACATACTTTGCAACGGCATATATGAACACGTAATATGGAAATTGCTTTATGAATTTTTGATCTCAGCAACATTTCAAATTTTACTGCAGCTGTAACATGTCATGCTGTAAAAATATGGTCACACAGGACACAATTATTACCTTCAGAAAAGCTGAAACATTTTCTGGAAGTCAACAAAATAATTTGACACACTTAGTGTTTACCAAACATATCGTAATTTCGTAACTTTCTTAGGACAGATCCCCTGTCACCATCAAAACCAGCGCAAAGCAGAA
This sequence comes from Alitta virens, assembly GCA_932294295.1. Taxonomy (NCBI): domain Eukaryota; kingdom Metazoa; phylum Annelida; class Polychaeta; order Phyllodocida; family Nereididae; genus Alitta; species Alitta virens. The sequence continues at coordinate 602,215 of OW028582.1, read as the reverse complement.
AGAATTCATTGATTTCCAAATCAGTAGACAGAGCCACCTGGTGGCATTCAGCTAGCATTTCCTGTTGGCTATTAACACTTCCGATGCCAGAAAGAGGCTGAAAGGGTCTCATTGATCCTCGATTTGGGAGCAGGGGGAGACAATTCAATGGTGGAGCAGATAGCCACCAGCCTCAGACCAGTCCTTTGCATGGGGCTAATGTAGGGGGTTAGAAGGCAACTGGGGCTTTTGGTTCATGTTAACCCTTGCAACTGAAGTCTTACTTCTTTGCTTGTGGCAGAAAAGATAATCATTAGTCTGCCATGAATAACGTAATGTGTACTTTTCCCCGTGATCCATTTCAGCTGTTGATTATGGCATTACTTTTAAAAATGCAAAGAACAATATTATCACCTTGCCGTACGGATATTGTCATTTCCTATAATTCTGTCCAGCAGTGTGTTGCACATGATGCTTATAGCTGCAAAGGTGCAAATAAATGGCATTCTTCTGAGCCATATTGCACTAATGTATACCAATGCATACTTCAGGACCAGCTATTTATAAATACTTTGCTTCATATTTTGCTAACATTGCATCAACACCCATGCTTACGCATGAAAATGCATGAAACACAGGACATTAGCCTTATAACAAGTAGATAATAGAACATGATGTATAATAATTTGGCAATTTGTCATAATATAAGCTCCATATTGAAGATGATTAACATGACCTACGATTATGCTGCAAACAGCCAATATCTCTTAGTATCATGCACAAATACAGAATGTGTAGAACAAGAGCTCACAATATCAGCTCAACAACAAGCAAGAATATTTATGACAACATTTTCAAATGCTTTATCATCTCCTAGAAATACATGATAATACAATTTAAGCACAAATAATTACCTCTAGATTTATTTCAGTATTTCAGAAAATTAAAATCTATTAGTTGTTCGCATGAGAACGAAATGTCACAACCATAAGAGTTGCAACCAGCATGTATTAAAAGTCTTGATTAAACCAGAATTTTTCAAACAAATCTCAAAGTTGCCACAATATGTGTTAATTCCCAAAATTGCAATTAGAATGAGAAGAGATTATTAAATTTACAAATGTTGTGCATTATTATTTAAAAGCAACATCAAATAATTTGACATTTGATTCCTTAAAAGCGCACTCCCAGCAGCAAGAGGGAACCAACAGCCAGGCAGAATGACAAGCGTTTATGCTTTCTGTGGTTGCTATTATTGACTCCATCGTGCGCTTAGAGCATCTCCTTTCAACTAAGGATTCTTCAACATAAATTAAGGCCGTACAAGCTGACATTGCAGCAAGAGATTTCAATGCAGTGCACATGTTGTCTATTATGATTTTAAATTACACATTATTACAATCAGTAATGTCACAGTAAATGACATAATTGACTAAGGATTTACGCGAGAGTGATCAAATGTAGCAATTACTTAGATCAACATTTTCAATAAATTAAACAAAATTGTAAAGTTGACAACAAATGAACAGGTTTATTCAAAAGGTATGCACTTGCCTTGAAGTTTGCTGAAAAATGGTTTCCTGCCAATGACTTCTTAGATGGTACCAAAATGAGAAATTTCTCCTGTGTTAGGAGTTATGAAAGTTTTATAACCACAAATATTAGACATAAAGTGAATTAATTTAATTAGGAATCATACTTGAATGATACATAGCAGATATAGAAGGATGATCAAAAAAGTTTGGTAAATTATATTGTGTTTAATTAAAATTATTATTGTAAGTATCTTACACAATCTACCAGAGTGCTTTGCTATCAAACCTCAAAACAAGTTGACGCTCTGGCAAAAATGGTCATTTTGATATCCAATATGTTTCTTGAAGAAGTATAGCTTAAGTTGAATCCCATGTCACCATCAATACCAACCCAAAGCAGAAGGAATAACAAATCATTAGACAGAGCCACTTAGTGGCATTAAACAAGCACTTTTTGTTGGCTATTTGCACTTCCGATGCCAGAATGAGGTTGCCATTGTCACATTCTATTTGGGAGCAGGTGGACTCCGAGACAATTAGATGGCGAATCAGATACCAACAGTCTTAGACCAGTCCTTTGCTTGGGGCTAATGTGGGGGGTTAGGAAGCAACTGGGGTTTAAGGCTTGTGTTAACCCTCACTGCTGGAGTCAGACCTCTTTGATAACAGCAGAACCACTGAATGAAGAATGGGGATTACACATGCTTTGAAAGCGGGAGAAAAGTTGCAGGAAGGAGTATATATTACAATGTGTTGTCCATTGCAATATTCTAACCATCTTTTTGCCATATTAGAATGCATATGTCAATATAGACATAGCACACAATTTACTTATTACTATGTAATCAGTGGGAAAAATATGTCAATCACTTTGATGTCATATTCCTGGATTACTGTGGCCTAAGATGGGGCCCATATCCATCAAATGTGAAATGTGCCTTAAGCTGGAGGAAGTGAAATCAATTTGGATCTTCAAACAACCACATAATATTGAAGCATACCTGAGGGGCAGGACATCTGACCGGTTATTTACAGGACACATCTTCGTCAGGGAATGACCAGGGCTCCTCTAGATCCAACACAGATTGGTTCTGCAGCTAGGTGAGTGGTTGGCTGGTCTCCTGATATGATAGTCAGACTATGTCAGTCTCTGATGCCATGATGGTTGGACTATGGTTTTCTCTGATGGTGTAATGGTTGGACTATGTTAGTGTATTCACTGATTCTATGATGGTTGGACTACTGCATCTGCCCATCATGGATTGACATTTTGGTGTAATGGTCAGGTTCAAATCCTGGGTGAGGCACTCTCCCCTCAAAAACATTACACCATCTGCCTTCTCTTCCAGTGTTCAATATAGCTTGGGAATGGGACAAGCTTTGTATTGACCCAGTAATGCAACAGAGGTGATCCAATACCTTTCAATCATCACCACCAGGCAGTGAGTCTTGTTCCAATCTGTGAAAAGATATATATTGCTGGCAGATGAGGACTATCCATCAAACCTATATCATGATGATCATCCGATATGATTAATGAGTGCTCGACAGCACAAATCATTGATAAAAGTGCCTGGGTTTGTGTCACATTTAGTTAGGATGAAGCTCTGTTTAGCATTATGTTGATCTGTTAGGCTTTCATAGCAAATTGGGACTACAGTAGACTATTGAGTCAATATAATTCCTATTCATAAAGATGACTGCTGATCTGAGAACTAACACTTTTTCATTATAGATGGGACCAGGAAAGAGTCTGGCTGTTAATCCCTTTCCACAGATTATATGTTGGCTCAATAGATATATGTTCTATTGTGTTTGGAAGTCAGTCTTCAGTACAGGATAAAGATACCATTTGTCAAACAGAAGGCATTCAGACTCACACAAACCAGGGGTTTCTCATTATAAAATGAAATAGAATCTGTCACCTTATATTTCTGAGGATCGAGAAGCAATTACAGATGAACATCAAATAATGACATGATCTCGACTGATGCTTAACATAGATTAATCTGTGTACCTCTGCAGCAAATATGATTCTAAGCATAGAGAATCTATTTAATAAACAGCAGGCACACTAATGGTATTTATGTCTGTTCATGTACACAGTTGATAAAGCAAATAGAAGAAAACCATTTCTGAATGACACAGAGTCTATAGTTTATCATTCAAAAGGCTTCAACAACATATTATTGCCTTGACAAATGGAAACTCTTGCAGCCATGGAAATGATGAGATTCCCCATTACAGTTTCTAGGCAGGTTAAATGATGCAGCAAATTCTGGTGACTAGTAAACATTTTTGAAAAAATGACCAGAGGAAAGGTAAGACTTCCTTTTTGCCCATCAAATAAAATTTGTTTGTGGAAAAGAGATTTAATTTGGTGGATTGTTTCTTGTCCTTATTTTGGGTAATGACACCATCTTGGATGACTCAATTCTATTATATTCTGTTGCTTTCTTTGATCAATTTTTAAGATATATCACACAATCCAACACATGGCCATACTAGTGAAGTCTATCAGACCAGTCCCACTTTTTAATATTCAAACAATCCAAATTTATTTATTCTGTGCAAATGTATAAAGCTGAGTTGTTCTGCAATGTACATTTCCCTAATAAGAGAATGCTTTGGCTCGGCACTCTGAGGCTACCAGCTGCATTTGCAAATAACAGATAACTCGATCCCTTGTTGTTAGTTTCAGTCTATCCACAATGAATACAAAGCATCTTTCCATCCCATAGTCTCTTTTCAGGAGCAGCTATTTTCCTTGATCTAATTAAACACAGACAGCCAGGAGTCCTGGGCTCTGCCAATAAGGGTAGGGCAATGAACAAGCCTTGTATCTGTGATGGATGAAAAGTGAAGTTGTTCTTCATAATAAACAACATTGGGTAATTAAGTTAAGGTCAGCTCATAGCTAACTCTTCCACTAACCTCAGTGAATTCTTCCCAGCCTAATTGGTAATTCCCTCAAGTGGCTCTTTTCTGCTCATCTTTCCATCTGGAAAAGAGAATAAAAATATAATAAAAGATATGAAAAGGTATCAGCTAATTGTGTGCATCAGATATAGCTATGCACTTTAGCTATCTCTTTGTTCCCTGACAGTTTTGTCGTCATGGCAATGTGTGTTCTGAAAATGCTGCATCTCTACTCTGTGCTATCTAACATTTTTAAGCTTAATAGTATGTTGTATGTCTGTTGGCATATATAACCTTTCTAAATTTTGTGAATTATATAAATGTGGTTCAGTAATCTCATTACAGAGGTATATTTGCATTTTCCATATCTATCGATCGATCGATCAATCTATCTATCTATCGATCTATCTATCTTTGTAAATCTAAATCTGGTATGGTCCGTTATCACTTAACAGAGTCTCATCTGACTTCACAATTACATCCTAGGAAGACCAACCAAGGGTTGTTCTTAACTCCCTGCGGAGTATTCAGCCTTGCACACGGGGCTAATCGCAGGGGCTTTAGAGCACACACCAGTGCCATTAATGTGGGTGCCTCGTGACAAGTACCCATTGCACCTGAAGAGGATCTCCCAACTCCTCGATGCCATGGTGGCGGTTCGAACCCACAACCTTGCGGATGGCAGGCGAACACCTATCTATCTTATTAGCATTAAATAATTTGCCAATAATGTCCTTGCAAATTACAAATTGCCTGCTGATATTTCATTCAGTCACATTTTATGCCTGGTTGGGATTACTGCTCGATTTTCCAGATGGTTGGATCAGAAATTTGCTCGCCATTAAATCTTTGCATTTTGCCAACCTGTTTATTAAATGAGCTTGCATGTTGCATTATGGTACCCTAATGCGCTTTGCTCCAATTTCTCTATGAGCATGAATTGACTCCTCTGGGTAAGAGTTACTAAAATGGTTATTCCTGTTCTGGTCAGTCTTATATTTTGTGATGCAAATGTGTCTGTATATCCAACATAACTGTAATTGACTGAATGACAAAAACTATTACCAATGTCTTAATGTTTCGCAGTTGATTAATTTCATATATTAGAATATCTATATTCAGATTCCATACAAAATACCAGGAAAACCAGTGTCGACTGAATCAAATTTTAGATTAGAAACATTCCTTTCAGCAGTCCAAAGCCTGAGCTTAAACATTGAAAAAACAGAAGTTAAATGAGCAATATGAGACACTAGTGCATGATTCTGAGGTCACTGCCATACGAAAAAACAATAATAGACAAGACATTACTTTGATATACACACTGATTCTGACATATAATGCAGTGCATACATCACTTGCACCCATGTGGAAGGCAGGGGAAGTCCTACTTGTTAGATGGTAGACAGAGGAGCAGAAGGAAGGCTGTGTCCAGATCACATTCCCAAGCATCCAGTGACTAAGTGTTGGCCAGTATTGTCCCTGACCTCAGCAGTCGACCATCAAAGTCTCCAGGGGGTCGGTTGGAGCAGCCAGATGCTGTCTAAAGTGAAGGACTTTGAATGGAGAGATTGGACTACTTGTGGGTGCATGGAGGGTTTGCTTGAATATACTTTGTGTTGCTGTGTTGTCTAAGCATTGCTCATAGTTGAGAGCAAAAATATATCTTATGGATAGCAAAATCATCTGGCAATTCCGTAAGGGTGCAAGTCAGTTTAAAAACCACGTCAATACTAGGACCACCTCACTATTAAGACAACCCATTTTTGTGCCAAAAATATTCTTACTAGGCTGTTGTACCTTCCATTGACATGAATTTGCCACATATATTAAGGCAGTACTATTTGTACCAAAGGGTATTTAGTTGGGTCACGGAACGTTGCCATTTCAAAACTGAAATGTATCAAGAATTATAAGATATATAATCTAGCAGTTTTGAAACATCCATAATGTTATTTGGTGCTGTGTTTGTTTTTTAATAAGCCATCATCCTACATATAATGTTTTGGTCTCTTCCTATATTAAATCCCAGAACATTATGGGTAACAGGGGTCACATGAACAGATTCACTCCAGTAAAGCTGAACTTAAATGACCTTCTTAATAGAAGCAGAATAAAGCAGAGTAACCAAGGAGGCCTCATTCTGTCTATCCCACTCACAATGGATATAAAGCTCCCAGGCCTATTTTTGTGTTTGGTTTCTAGAGCATGACGAAGCATTCTGAAGGCTTAATTAGTCCTGCAGGAGGATCTGATCTTCAGTAAATTCTACAGAATTCTGTAAATATACCACATTAATTTTTTGATCATGACTTGTTTCACAACTTATAATATTTAGCACTAGATCATGTCATATATTCTACATTCATAGCAGCTTCATATTACAATGGCAATCTGAAAAAATTCGATTGGAATATATTTTGGTCATGTGTCTGCACTATCTTAATATGATAAGCATGGATAATTATAAGAAATGCTTTCTCAGCTGAAAAGGTGATTTATTTCTAAAAAATGACACAGTTCTAAAAACTGACATTGCTATGAAAAGTGTGTCATGCAACTGAATGAAATCAAGTTTAAATCATGATTTATTTCATTCTTTGGACAACTGGATAAACCAATGCTCTATGCTACAGCTTAATTATGATGAAGCATTTGAAGGAGTTATCTTCATCATTTGCTTAATTTATTTATCTATTTTTAGCTACACAATTACCATGGCAACTCATGATAAGTTATTTTAGCATCTGCCTTGTCAACTGATGATGGGAACTAAATTCAGAACAATGCCAGCCTCTGTGGGTTCCTGAGAAGTAGGTCATCTGGTACAAAGCTTATCAAGTAGTTCTTGTGGGATGCAGGAAGCAGAGTTGGCGGAAAAAGAGGCTTCTTTTCGTATTCAACTCTCTTTATGTTTGTCTACCTCTCAATACGTTATGTGTATTGGTCTCTTTTGCTTATGCATGTATTTAATTATACACATATTTGTAATTCTAAAGTTCTTATATTTTATTTGGGTTTCAGTCTGCCTATCAATCAAGTAATGTCTGTGTCTGACATATACATCTGTAATATAAATGTATTATATTCTCTACTAAGCTGCTGTGAGCCAATCAGAAGGCTTCATTGTCATCTAGCATGGGTGTATGTTGTACAGCATCATATTATATTGGACAGCTGCTAAGTATGTCGACAGCAGAAGTAGAAGTATTACCGTGACCGCCTGGTAAGCATGTGCATGTGCAAGTCTATTGAAATTTACCCGCAACACAGTTTATAATGATAAGCAATTTCAATCCAAACTCTCAACAAGTGGCAACAACAGAGCACTCTATATATTGGTTGCCTGCTTTACTCGACCAGCCTTATTTTTCCTCATCCCACAGCACTCAATGTGACTCCTCACCATTTGCTGTTGTCATAGTGTCTCTAAAATATATTATATTGCTTTGTCTGATCAATTTTTTATTTATCTGTCTTTATATGGTTGTCTTTATGTCACATTATCTAGCTGTCTAGCTTTCTGTCACCTGACTAGCCTTGCAAAAGCCTACTCCATCTAGTTTATCATATTGCAGCACTCCCATGTATAGTGCTCCTGGCACTTGGACTGTTGCTAGCACAGGAACCAGCAGCCAGATGCTGGAGTGAAACACACTGAGGTCAACGACCTTTCATCAAGCCAGGAAATCTGCCATAATGAAAGGGATGTTGTGGCAATTTGCTCTTCCATTGTAATGCCCTTGATGGTCTGGAGAACAAATTGCAGGGGGCAGCAAATAGTTTGGAGTCATCCACTGATCTCTGCTAATGACTAAAAGTAATTAAGCCCAAAGTATAATGGCCATTAATTGTGCATGGCTAGTGTATGGATAACTTCCATATGTACTGAAAAAAGAGTCATCTAAGACATATTAAATATTGGACCCGACTGTTGCAGCTGGGTGACAATGAGTTCAGACATCTCCAGTGACAAGATGCAATAGGTAGAGCAACCGAGTCAGTGCCTTGACTCATACGAAGACATTGTATATGGCATATGCAGACAAGCAATAAATCAGGAGGTCCCACCCACTCCCTTGTCAGAGCAAATGATGGAATGTGGCAATTTTGCCTCAGCAGCCATCTCATCACATGCTGCTGCATTGCCACGGTAATTGAAAATCTCCCCAAATGTCCAAACTTTTGTTTACCAATTTGTTGAAAGCTGAGTTCCACCTCCCTGCTGATTTGAGGGATATGATCTGGATATTGAGGAATGCTAATTGCAATGCAGTCACGGCTCTATCACTAAAGTTAAATTAGAATCCAGCTCGTCCTCTACATTTCACACTTTTCAAAATTTAAGTCTTAAATATCGGTATATAAATTGCATATAAATGTAGCTTCTAGCCCTGTAGGAATCAAATGTTTCTCAATGCCATCTTACAATTACATTCATTTTATTACTCCTGCTATGTCATAATAGCCACTAGAATAATCAGTAAAAATTTGAAACATCTCATCAAATAGTAAGTTAAATTTTTCCAGACACAGCAAAGTCATACAAGGTAGAATTTGAGTTTACCTGATGTCTGGGGTCCATAACGAAGATGAACCACGTGAACCATCTACATTCTACACTCAGATGTTGATGAGAAGAAATGCATTTTTAATCAATTCAAGAGCAGCAGGCTCCTTAAAATTGCAACAGATTCCTACAGTTGTATTCGTTACTGGGATGCATTGTCAAATTAACAAATGTCTTATTTCCTACGAATACGACATGTCCAAAGCTCCATATTTCAAGAATTCAAATCAAGTGCAAATACCAGCCGCTTGGATAAGCCACAATAGTGAATTACCAAATATGAGGAGTATGCGCAAGAAGGCAATTACATCAGCTGGGTGGCCTAATTGTTATGCGGAAAGTCCAAGGTTCAACCCTGGCCAGGACACTTGTCATGAGCTACACCCCAACTGGGTGTCATTCACATGTGATGTTCAATTGGAGGTGCCTTGTACTTGGTGTCTATGCTGAGGCAAATAAAAGATCCACACATGGCATGAATGTGCGACATTGTGTCGACTGCTAGCTTGAGCATCTGCTACTGACAGCTGTTCATATAAACTGACTGTGATTCAGACCCAGTAGCATTGACACATCAGAAAATTGCTGCCCACAGCAAGGTCTTCCAATTTCCTCGACAGTGAATTAAGGCTGCTATAAAATATTGGTAAATGCACCTCTGTGACAAAGTCATACTATTCATCTGATATTGACAATGAAAACAGCCTTTCATGTATTTACTGGAATGATTAAATCTTCATAAAACCTGACGTTCCTGCGATTTTATGCCTCTAATGCACATAAGATCAAAGGATTTATTTGTTTGCTTCTTTAAAAAGTAAAATCTCTTAAGCAGTGGGAAATGGTACACTGAAAAGCCGGGGATCCTTTGCAGTACCTCTAATATTAATCTTCAGATTAGTAAGATGACTGCATTCTCAGTTGCAGAGTAGTGACATTGTGGGATGAATTACATTATCAGCATGGCAACAAGACTAGCGATGTGTAAAGTATACTTCAGTATCAAAGCCATTCCAATTCTTGCAACATACATTTCTACATCATTTTAGAACCGCAGTTAAGAAGGGTACAAAATAACAAACTCGAAGGTTTGGAATTTTCAGAGTCATTCTTTGTTTGGTTTAATATCTACTCAGTACATGTGAATTATCATTACAAATAAAAGTGTTTCAAATAAAAACCTTTAAGATAAAAAACATATTGTGCTGCAAATATTCTTTGCAACGGCATATATGAACGTGTAATATGGAAATTGCTTGATGAATTTTTGATCTCGGCATTATTTCAAATTTTACTGAAGCTTTAACGTGTCATGTTGTAAAAATATGGTCACACAGGACACAATAATTACCTTCAGAAAAGCTGAAACCTTTCTAGGAGTCAACATAATATTTTGACACACTTAGTGTTATACATTTTGTAATTTTCTCCTCTGTCACCATTAATACCAGAGCAAACTGTAAATAATTCATTGATTTCCAAATCAGTAGACAGAGCCACCTGGTGGCATTCAGCTAGCACTTCTTGTTGGCTATTAACACTTCCGATGCCAGAAAGAGGCTGAAAGGGTCTCATTGATCCTCGATTTGGGAGCAGGGGGAGACAATTCAATAGCGGAGCAGATACCAACAGTCTCAGACCAGTCCTTTGCTTTGGGCTAATGTAGGGGGTTAGGAAGCAACTGGGGCTTTTTGTTCATGTTAACCCTTGCAACTGAAGTCTCACTTCTTTGCTTGTGGCAGAAAAGATAATCATTAGTGACCGAGTCTTCCATGAATAACGTAAGTGTACTTTTCCCATGATCTATTTCAGCTGTTGATTATGGCATTCCTTTTAAAAATGCAAAGAACAATATTATCACCTTTTCTGTATGGATTTTATTATTTCCTATAATTCTGTCCAATAGTGTGTTGCACATGATGCTTATAGCTGCAAAGGTGCAAATCAATGGCATTCTTCTGAGCCATATTGCACTAATGTATACCAATGCATACTTCAGGTCCAGCTATTTATGAATACTTTGCCTCAAATTTTGCTAACATTGCATTTGCACCCATGCTTACACATGAAAATGCATGAAACATAGGACATTAGCCTTATAACAAGTAGATAACAGAACATGATGTATAATAATTTGGCAATTTGTCAAAAAAAAGCACTATATTGAAGATAATTTTCATGACTTAGGATTATACTGCAACCTGCCAATTTCTCTAAGTAACATTCACAAATACACAGATTGTGTAGAACAAGAGCTCACAACATCAGCTCAACAACAAGCAAACCATGAAAGAAAAAAATGATGGTTGCCTAGAATATTCATGAAACATTTTTCAAATGCTTTACTATCTCCTAAAAACACAGGATGATATAATTTAAGCACAATTACCTATAGATTTATTTCAAAATTTCAGAAAATTTAAATCTATTAGTTGTTCGCATGAGACAGAAATGTCACAAACATAAGAATTGTAACCAGCATGTATTAAAAATCTTGATTTACCAGAAATATTTAAACAAATCTCAAAGTTGCTACAATATTTGTTAATTCACAAAATTGCAATTAGAATGAGAAGAGATTATTAAATTTACAAATGTTTTATTCAGCTCAGAATTTGGCTTTAGTTCAATTTGTCAAGTGGCCAGGTGAAATGCAAACAGCAGTTGTGTAAATTAGAATGTTAATGAGTCAATAGAGTGTCACTCACTGGAGAGGAGTTTAAATGAGAAAAAAAAATCCTAGGTACATGAAGAGGCCATTCGTTTTATTAAATGTAGCCTTAATTAGTTGCTCCAATTCATGGTGTCACAATATCATTGGATTTAAATAATAAAGTCATTTCATGGACATTTCATAAGGTTTCTCATAATATATTAGCATTTGCTTATAAGCAGATAAGTAATTTGGTTAAACCCTCCACACATTCTTATTTAAAAGCAACATCAATAATTTGACATCTTGTTCTAAAAGGAACAAAGAGCGCTCACAGCAGCAAGTGGGAACCAACAGCCAGGAACAATGACAGGTGTTTATGCCTTCTGTGGTTGCTATTATTGACTCCATTGTGTGCTTAGAGCATCTCCTTTCAACTAAGGAATCACCCACATAAATTAAGGTGGTTTGAGCTGACATTGCAGCAAGAGCTTTTAAGGTGTTGTCTATTATGATGTCAAATTACACATTATTACAATCAGTAATGTCACCGTAAATTACATCATTGACTTAGGATTTACTTGAGAGTGATCAAAAGTAGCCATTATTGGATCAATTTTTTCAATAAATTAAAAAAAAATTTAAATTTAGGTTGACAATAAATGAGCAGATTTGTTCAAAATGTCTGCACTTGCCTTGAAGTTTCCTTAAAAATGGTTTACTGCCAATGACTTCTTGGATGGTACCAAAATGAGAGATTTCTCCTGTGTTAGGAGTTGTGAAATTTTCATAATATGAGACATAAAGTGAATTTAATAAAATATGAATCATACTTGAATGATACAAAGCAGATATTAGAACGATGATAAAACTATTTGGTTAATTGATGTTTTGCTTTTTTAAAATCATTATTGTAAGCATCTTACACAATTTAACATAGTGCCTTGGTATCAAACCTCACAACAAGTTGATGCTCAGGCAAAAATGGTCATATTGATATCCAATATGTTTCTTGAAGAAGTATAGCTCAAGTTGGATTCCATGTCCCTATCAATACCAACCCAAAGCAGAAGGAATCCATTGATTCACAGATCATTAGACAGAGCCACTTGGTGGCATTCAACTAGCACTTTTTGTTGGCTATTAGCACTTCCGACGCCAGAATCAGGTTGACAATGTCACATTGATCTTCTATTTGGGAGCAGGGGGACTCCGAGACAATTCGATGGTGGATCAGATACCAACAGTCTTAGACCAGTCATTTTGCTTGGGGCTAATGTGGAGGGATAGGAAGCAACTGGGGCTTAAGGCTCGTGTTAACCCTCACTGCTGGTGTCAGACCTCTTTGATAACAGCAGAACAGCTGAATGAAGAATGGGGATTACACATGCTTTGAAAGCAGGAGAAAAGTTGCAGGAAAGGGTATATATTACAATGTGTTGTCCATTGCAATATGCTAACCATCTTTTTGCCATATTAGAATGCACACAATTTACTTATACCAGACCATAAGGTTTATGTAATCAGTGGGAAAAATATGTCAATCACTTTGATGTCATATTCCTGGATTACTGTGACCTAAGGTGGGGCCCATATCCATCAAATGTGAAATGTGCCTTTAGCTGGTGGAAGTGGAATCAATTTGGATCTTCAAACGACCGCATTATATTGAAGCATACCTGAGGGGCAGGACATCTGACCGGCTATTTACCGGACATATCTTTAGGGTATGACCAGGGTTCCTCTAGATCCAATTTCTCCATCATTGAAATGGAAATGAACACAAATTGGTTCTGCAGCTAGGAGAGTGGTTGGCTGGTCTCCTGATATGATAGTCAGACTATTTCAGTGTCTGATGCCGTGATGGTTGGACTTTGCTGTTCTCTGATGGTGTAATGGTTGGACTATGTTTGTGTATTCACTGATTCTATGGACTACTGCAACTGCATCAGCAGGGTGTAACCTGCCCATCATGGAGTGACATCTTGGTGTAATGGTCAGGTTCAAATCCTGGGTGAGGCACTCTCCCCTCAAAAACATTACACCATCTGCCTTCTCTTCCAGTGTTCAATATAGCTTGGGAATGGGACAAGCTTTGTATTGACCCAGTAATGCAACAGAAGTGATTCAATACCTTTCAATCATCACCACCAGGCAGTGAGTCTTGTTCCAATCCGTGGAAAGATATATATTGCTGACGACTATCCTTCAAACCTATATCATGATGATCATCTGATATGATTAATGAATGCTCGACAGCACAAATCATTGAAAAAAGTGCCCGGGTTTGTGTCACATTTAGTTAGGATGAAGCTCTGTTTAGCATTATGTTGATCTGTTAAACTTTCATAGCAAATTGGGACTACAGTAGACGATTGAGTCAATATAATTCCTATTCATAAAGATGACTGCTTATATGAGTACTAACACTTTTTCATTATAGATGGGACCAGGAAAGAGTCTGGCTGTTGATCCCTTTCCACAGATTATATGTTGGCTCAATAGATATATGTTCTATTGTGTCTGGAAGTCAGTCTTCAATACAGGAGTAAGAAACGATTTGTCAAACAGACGGCATCCAGACTCACACAAACCAGGGCTTTCTCAATACAAAATGAAATAGAATCTGTTGCCTTATATTTCTGAGGATCGAGAAGCAATTTCAGATGAACGTCAAATAATGACATGATCTCGACAGATGATTAACATAGATTAATCTGTGTACCTCTGCAGCAAATATGATTCTAAGCATATAGAATCTATTTAATAAACAGCAGGCACACTAATGGTATATATGTCTGTTCATGTACAAAGTTGATAAAGCAAATAGAAGAAAACCATTTCTGAACGACACAGAGTCCTTCTATGGTTTATCATTCAAAAGGCTTCAACAACGTATTATTGCCTTGACAAATGGAAACTCTTGCAGCCATGGAAATGATGAGATTCCCCATTACAACTTCTAGGCAGGTAAAATGATGCAGCAAATTCTGGTGACTAGCAAGCCTTTTTGAAAAAATGACCCGACAAAGGAAAGGTACGACTTTCTTTTCACCCATCAAAAAAAATAATTGGTATGTGGAAAAGCGATTTAATTTGGTGGATTGGTTCTTGTTCTTATTTTGGGTAATGACACCATCCTGGATGACTCAAATTTCTGTTCTATTATATTTATATTCTAATCCATTCTAATCTATTCTATTCTATTCTATTTTATTCTATTATATTCTATTCTGTTGCTTTCCTTGATCAATTTTAAGATATATCACACAATTCAACAAATGGCCAAACAAGTGAAGTCTATCAGTTCAGTCCCTCTTTTTAATATTCAAACAATCCAAATTTATTTATTCTGTGCAAATGTATAAAGCTGAGTTGTTCTGCAATGTACATTTCCCTAATAAGAGAATGCTTTGGCTCGGCACTCTACCAGCTGCATTTGCAAATAACAGATAACTCGATCCCTTGTTGTTAGTTCCAGTCTATCCACAATGAATACAAAGCATCCTTCCGTCCCATAGTCTCTTTTCATGAGCAGCTATTTTCTTTGATCTAATTAAACACAGACAGCCAAGAGTCCTGGGCTCTGCCAATAAGGGTAATGCAATGAACAAGCCTTGTATCTGTGATGGATGACAAGTGAAGTTGTTCTTCATAATAAACAACATTGGGTAATTAAGTTAAGGTCAGCTCATAGCTATCTCTTCCACTAACCTCAGTGAATTCTTCCCAGCCTAATTGGTAATGCCCTCAAGTGGCTCTTTTCTGCTCATCTTTTCATCTGGAAAAGAGAATAAAAAGATATAAAAAGATATGAAAAAGTATAAGCTAGTTGTGTGCCTCAAAGATAGCTATGCACCTCAGCTATCTCATTGTTCCCTGACTGGTTTTTTCGTCATGGCAATGTGTGTTCGAAAAATGCTGCATCTCTACTCTGTGCTATCTAACATTTTTAAGTCTATTTTGTATGTCTCTTGGCATATATTACCTTTCTACATTTTGTGAATTATATCAATGTGCTTCAGTAATAGAATCTCATTACAGAGGTATATTTTCATTTTCCATATCTATAAATCGATCGATCTATCTATCTATCTATCCATCTATCTATCTTTGTAAATGTAAACCTGGTATGGTCCGTTATCACTCAACAGAGTCTCAACTGACTTCACAATTACATCCCTAGGAAGGCCAACCTAGGGTTGTTCTAAACTCCCTGCAGTGTATTCAGCCTTGCACACTGGGTTAACCACAGGGGCTTTAGAGCACACTCCAGTGCCATTAATATGGGTGCCATGACATAACAAGTACCCATTTCACCTGGTTGGGGTGAAGGAATAGTTGAAGAGGATCTCCCAACTCCTCGATGCCATGGTGGCGGTTAGAACCCACAACCTTGCGGATGGCTAGACCACCGCATCCCATCCATCTATCTATCAGCATTAAATATTTTGCCAATAACACCTTTGCAAATTACAAATTGCAATTGCCTGCTGATATTTCATTCAGTCACATTTTATGCCTGGTTGGGATTATGGCTTGATTTTCCAGATGGTTGGATCAGCAATTTGCTGGCCATTAAATCTTTGCATTTTGCCAACCTGCTTATTAAATGAGCTTGCATGTTGCATAATGGTACCCTCATGCGCTTTGCTCCAATTTCTCTATGAGCATGAATTGACTCCTCTGGGTAAGAGTTACTGAAATGGTTATACCTGTTCTGGTCACTCTTATATTTTAAATGTGTCTGTATATGCAAAATTACTGTAATTGACTGAATGACAAAAACTATTACCAATGTCTTAATATTTTGCAGTTGACTTATTTTCATATATTAGAAAATCTATATTTAGATAAAGTGCAAAATACCAGGAAAACCAGTGTCGACTGAATCAAATTTTAGATTAGAAACATTCCTTGCAGTAGTCCGAAGCCTGAGCTAAAACATTGGAAAAACAGAAGTTAAACGAGCAATATGATACACTAGTGCATGCTTCAAAGGGTACTGCCATATAAAAAGCAATGTAGATTGAAGACAGGACATTACTTTGATATACACACTGACTGTGCTATAGTGTAGTGCATACATCACCTGCACCCACCTGGAAGGCAGGGGAAGTCCTATTTGTTAGATGGCAGACAGTGGAGCATGAGGAAGGCTGTATCCAGATCACATTCCCAAGCGTCCAGTGACTGAGTGCTGGACAGTATTGTCCCTGACCTCAGCAGTCGACCATCAAAGTCTCAAGGGGGTTGGTTGGAGCAGCCAGATGCTTTCTAAAGTGAAGGACTTTGAATGGAGAGATTGGACTACTTGTGGGTCGATGGAGGGTTTACTTGAATATACTTTGTGTTGCTGTGTAGTCTTAGCATTGCTCATAGTTAAAAGGATCTTATGGATAGCAAAATTATCTGGCAATTCTGTAAGGGTGAAAGACAGTTTAAAAACCACGTCAATACTAGGGCCAACTCATTATTAAGACAACCCATTTTTGTGCCAAAAATATTCCTACTAGGCTGTTGTACCTTCCATTGAGACAAATTTGCCACATGTATTAAGGCAGTACTATTTGTACTAATGGGTATTTAGTTGGGTCACGGAACGTTGCCATTTAAAAACTGAAATGTTTTAAGAATTATAAGATATATAATCTAGCAGTTTCGAAACATCCATAATGTTATTTGGTACGGTGTTTTTTTTAATAAAGCAACATCCTACATATAATGTTTGAGTCTCTTCCTTTATTAGGTCCCAGAGCATTATGGGTAACAGGGGTCACATGAACGGATTCGCTCCAGTAAAGCTGAACTTAAATGACCTTCTTAATAGAAGCAGAATAAAGCAGAGTAGCCAAGGATGCCTCATTCTGTCTATCCCCCTCACAATGGATGTAAAGCACCCAGGCCCATCTTTGTGTTTGGTTTCTAGAGCATGACGAAGCATTCTGAAGGCTTAATTAGTCCTGCAAGAGGATCTGATCTCCAGTTCTACAGAATTCTGTAAATATACCACATTAAGTTTTTGATCATGACTAGTTTCATAGCTTATAATATTTAGCACTAGTTGATCTCATATATTCTATATTCATAGCAGCTTCATATTACAATGGCCATCTGAAAAAATCGGATTGGAATTTATTTTGGTCATGTTTCTGCACTATCTTAATGATAATTATAAGAAATGCTTTCTCAGCTGAAAATGTGATTTATTTCTAAAAAATTTCACAGCTCTAAAAACTGACATTGCTATAAAAAGTGTGTCATGCAACTGAATGAAATGCAATTTAATTTTAAAATCATGATTTATTTCATTCTTTGGACAACTGGATAAACCAATGCTCTATGCTACAGCTTAATTATGATGAAGCATTTGAAGGAATTATCTTCATCATTTGCTTAATTTATATATCTAATTTTAGCTACATAATAACCTTGGCAACTCATGATAAGTTATTGTAGCATCTGCCTTGTCAACTGATGATGGGAACTAAATTCAGGACAATGCCAGCCTCTTTGGGTTCCTGAGAAGTAGGTCATCTGGTACAAAGCTTATCAAGTAGTTCTTGTGGGATGCAGGAAGCAGAGTTGGTGGAGAATGAGGCTTCTTTTTGTATTCTACTCTCTTTATGTATGGCTACCTCTCAATATGTTATGCATTTAATTATACACATGTTTATAATTCTGAAGTTCTTATATTTTATTTGGGTGTCTACGTCCAACATATACATTTGTAATATATAATATTCTCTACTAAGCTGCTGTGAGCCAATAAGAAGGCTTCATTGTCATCTAGCATGGGTGTATGTTGTACAGCATCATATTATATTGGACAGCTGCTAATTATGTCGACAGCTGAAGTAGAAGTAATACTGTGACCGCCTGGTAAGCATGTGCAAGTCTATTGAAATTTACCAGCAACACAGTTCATTATGATAAGCAATTTCAATCCAAACTCTCAACAAGTGGCAACACCTATCAGTCACGGTGTGCCATCTAGCGGTGAACAACAATGTCATGGTATTATAACAGAGCACTCTATATGTTGGTTGCCTGCTTTACTCGACCAGCCTTATTTTTTTTTATCCCACAGCACTCAATGTGACTCCTCACCATTTGTTGTTGTCGTAGTGTCTCTAAAATGTATTATATTTCTTTGTCTGATCAATTTTCATTTATCTGTCTTTATATGGTTGTCTTTCTGTCACGTTATTTAGCTGTCTAGCTGTCTGTCATCTAACTAGCCTTGCAAAAGCATACTCCATCTAGTTTATCACATTACAGCTCTCCCATGTATAGCGCTCCTGGCACTTGGACTGTTGCTAGCACAGGAGCCAGCAGCCAGATGCTGGAGTGAAACACACTGAGGTCAATGACCTTTCATCAAGCCAGGAAATCTGGTACAATGAAAGGGATGTTATGGCATTTTGCTCTTCCATTGTAATGGCCTTGATGGTCTGGAGAACAGATTGCAAAGTAAAACAGATAGTTTGGAGTCATCTACTGATCTCTGCTAATGACTAAAAGTAATTAAGCCAAAGTATAATGGCCATTAATTGTGCATGACTAGTGTATGGATAACTTCTAAATGTACTGAAAACAGAGGCATCTATTTCTATACTGTGAACAGCAGGCAATTATGAAATATGGACTCTACAGCATTTTCCTGAAGACATATTAAATATTGGTCCAGACAGTTGCAGCTGGGTGACACGAAGTTCAGACATCTCCAGTCACAAGATGCAATGGGTAGAGCAACCCAGTCAGTGCCTTGATTCATACCAAGACATAAATTAGGAGGTACCTCCCACTCCCATGTCAGAGGAAATGATGGAATGTGGCAATACTGCCTCAGCGGCCATCTCATCATGTGCTGCTGCGTTGTCATGGTAATTGAAAATCTCCCCAAATGTCCAAATTTTTGTTTACCAATTTGTTGAAAGCTGAATTCCACCTCCCTGCTGATTTGAGGGATATGATCTGGATATTGATGAATGCTAATTGCAATGCAGTCACAGCTCTATCACTTAAGTTAAATAAGAATCCAGGTCATTCTTCACATTTCATACATTCCCAAATTTAAGTCTTAAATATAAGTATAGAAATTGCATATAAATTTAGCTTCTAGCCCTTTAGGAATCAAATGTTTCTCAATGCCATCATACAATGACATTCATTTTATTACCTAGAATAATTGGTAAAATTTAAAACATCTCATTAAAAAGTAAGTTAAATTTTCCAGACACAGCCAAGTCATACTAGGTAGAATTTTAGTTTACCTGATGTCTGGGCTCCATAACGAAGTTGAACCACGTGAACCATCTACATTCTACACTTAGATGTTGATAAGAAGAAATGCATTTTTAATAAATTCAAGGGAAGCAGGCTACTTAAAATTGCAACAGATTCCTGCAGTTGTATTCGTTATTGGGATGCATTGTCAAATTAACAAATATCTTATTTCCTACAGATACGACATGCCCAAAGCTCCATATTTCACATTTCCGGTGAAGTGCAAATACCAGCCGCTTGGATAAGCCACTGCCTGAATGAAGTGTTGCTGGCAACAAATAGATACAATGAGTTTATCTCGGCCAATTAGAATAGTGAATTACCAAATATGAGGAGTATACGCAGGAGGTCAATTACATCAGCTGGGTGGCCTAATGTTATGCGGAAAGTCCAAGGTTCAACCCTGGCCAGGACACTTTTCACGAGCTACACTCCAACTGGGTGTCATTCGCATAAGATGTTAAATTGGAGCTGCCCTGTACTTGGTGTCTAGGCAAGTAAAAGACCCACACATGGGATGAATGTGTGACATTGTGTGGAATGCAAGCCTATAAACTGACTATGATTCAGACCCAGTAGTATTGAAACATCACGACATTGCTGTTCATAGGAAGGTCGTCCAGTTTCCTCGCCAGTAAATTAAGGCTGCTATAAAATATTGGTAAATGCACCTCTGTGACAAAGTCATACTATTCATCTTATATTGACAATGAAAGCCTTTCATGTATTTACTGGAATGAAATAATCTTCATAAAACCTGAAGGTCCCGGAATTTTATGCCTCTAAGGCACATAAGGTCAAAGGATTTATTTTTTGCTTCTTTAAAAGATTACAAATCTGCTTGATGGCCTAAGTACAATCTCTTAAGCAATGGGAAATGGAATACTGAAAAGCCTGGGATCCTTTGTAGTATCTCTAATATTAATGTCCAGATTAGTAAGAAGTCTTATACATCATCAAGCTCAAAGCATGATTTCCAAAGATATGATTGATCCCAAAGGTTGATAAGCACACACTGCATTCTCAGTTGCAGAGAAGAGACATTGTGGGATGAATTATACTTTCAACATGGCAACAAGGCTAGCGATGGCTAAAGTATACTTCAGTATCAAAGCCATTCCCATTCTTATGACATACACTCCTGGGCAAGAAATGAGCCAAGTCAGAATTTCATGTCATTTTAATGTTGTTTGATTTCTACACGAAATACAGAACCATGTGGCATTATATTGTTATATATAACACAAAAATAGCTTGAATTTAATAGGGGATGGCTGTTCCTTTGGCTTTTTTAAAAAAGAGTTAGTCGTTTCGCCACACTTTTAGTGAGTCTTAAACACCTGGGACTGTCTACATTTTCCCACTCAAATTTCACTTTCCAAAGCTCCTCTGTGTTTGAAAACTTCCGTCCAGTTAGTTTGCCCTGCGTTTAGGCCCACAGGTTCTCTATTGGATTTAGCTGTGTGAGCAGGGGCATTATCATGCTGGAATACTACACTTTCATTGTTTTCACCAGGGAAAGGTTTCCTGATACTAGGGAGACCTTTCTGTTCAAAATGTTCAAGTTTTCTGCTGCATTTACAGACTTATCACATCTGATAAGCTCGCCAACGCCAGCACTTGAGAAGGCAGCTCAGACCATGATTCCACCTCCACCATGCTTGACTGTAGTGGAAATACAGTCAGGGTGAAATCTTTCATTCGGACCGTCTTATGCAATGTTCAGGAGCATCAGAGAACAATATGAACAGAGATTCATCACTCCAGATGACTTATCAAACCACTCTTCATGAAGATTACCATACTCTGAGTGGAAATGCAGCTTATCCCTGATGTTCTTTTCGGATAGGAGTGGCTTGTTGGCACACTTTTTTTAAGAAAAACCATATTGTGATAGCCTTCTGCTAATCATTGCTAATTGTTTCGTCTTGAAACCTTGTTACCACTGGCAGTGACGACCTCCTGTGAAAAGTTTGGATGGACTTTTTCCTGTCCTTTAACACAGCAAATTTGAGACACCTGTCATCTTTTTTGGTGGTCACCTTTGGTCTTCTAGACCCCCTTTGCCATTGAATGGACCATGTGGTCTTGAATTACAGACCAATTTTTTTTATTGTCGGCAGTGACTCTGGTATTTCCTCACTTCTCAGCAACTTATGGATGTTTCCATATGTCATGCCATCCTGGCGCAGACCAATGATGCGGTTTTGATCTCAGCAATTGCAGTGATACTTGCGTTTTACCATGGCCATATTGCATTTGTATGATAGGATGGATGACCTATTAAGTTTTCAATCCATTACTAACAATCTAATTGGCTAACAATTGGGTACAAAGTGATATTTACAGGCTTTAAGGACTAAAGGATGAACAGATTGGCTTGGCTAATTTTTTTTGCCCTGGAGTGTACATTTCTACACCATTTTAGAACCGCAGTTAAGATGAAAACAAATCAAACTCGAAGGTTTGTAATTTTCAGAGTCATTCCTTTTTTGGTTTAACATCTACTCAGCACATGTGAATTATTATATAATAAAAATATATGGTTTTAAATAAAAAACCTTAAATATACAAAACATATTGTGCTGCAAAATACTCTTTGCAATGGCATATATGAACACGTAATATGAAAATTGCTTGATGAATTTTTGATCTGGGCAACATTTCAAATTTTACTACAGATTTAACATATCATGTTGTAAAAATTTGGTCACACAGGACACAATAATTACCTTCAGAAAAGCTGAAACCTTTCTGGGAGTCAACATAATATGTTGACACACTTAGTGTTTTCTATATATCTCGTAATTTTCTTGGGGCAGATCCTCTGTCACCATCAATACCAGCACAAAGCAGAAAGAATTCATTGATTTGCAAATCAGTAGACAGAGCCACCTGGTGGCATTCAGTTAGCACTTCTTGTTGGCCATTAACACTTCCAATGCCAGAAAGAGGCTGAAAGGGTCTCATTGATCCTCGATTTGGGAGCAGGGGGAGACAATTCAATGGTGGAGCAGATAGCCACCAGTCTCAGACCAGTCCTTTGCTTCTGGCTAATGTACGGGGTTAGGAAGCAACTGGGGCTTTTGGTTCATGTTAACCCTTGCAACTGAAGTCTCACTTCTTTGCTTGTGGCAGAAAAGATAATCATAAGTGACCGAGTCTTCCATGAATAACGTAATGTGATACTTTTCCCATGATCTATTATAGCTGTTGATTATGGCATTACTTTAAAAATGCAAAGCACAATATTATCACCTTGCTGTATGAATATTATTATTTCCTGTAATTATGTCCAGCAGTGAGTTATATGGACTAATGTATACGAATGCTTACTTCAGGTCACTGACATCGGACCAGTTATTTATGAATACTTTTCCTCATATTTGGCTAACATTACATTTGCACCTATGTTTACACATGAAGATGCATGAAACACAGGACATTAGCCTTATAACAAGTAGATAATAGAACATGATGTTGTTGAATAATATGGCAATTTGTCATAATGTAAGCTCCATATTGAAGATGATTTTCATGACCTAGGATTATGCTGCAACCTGCCAATTGCTCTAAGTATTATGCACAAGCAAACCATGAAAGAAAAAATGAAGGTTGCCTAGAATATTTATGACAAAATTTTTAAATACTTTATCATCTTCTAAAAATACATGATAATACAATTTAAGCACAAATAATTACCTATAGATTTATATCGGTATTTCAGAAAATTAAAATCTATTTGATGTTCGCATGAGACAGAAATGTCACAAACATAAGAGTTGTAATCAGCATGTATTAAAAATCTTGATTTAACCAGAAATAAAATATTTAAACAAATCTCAAAGTTGCTACAATATTTTTTACTGCAATTTGTTTTATTCAGCTAAGATTATTTGGCTTTAGTTCAATTTGTCAAGTGGCCAGGTGAAATGCAACCAGCAGCTGTGTAAATTAGAATTTTACTGAGTCAATAGAGTGTCACTCACTAGAGATGAGTTTAAATGAGAAAAAAATAAAATTTAGTTAATGGACATTTCATTAGGCTCCTCATCATAATATATTAGCGTTTGCTTATAAGCATATAAGTAATTGGGTCAATCCCTCCACATTATTATTTAAAAGCAACATCAAATAATTTGACATTTGGTTCTCTGAAGAAAAAAGTAAATTCGAGCAGCTAGTGGGAACCAACAGCCAGGCAGAATGACAGGCTTTTATGCTTTCTGTGGTTGCTATTAGTGAATCCATTGTGTGCTTACAGAATCTTCTTGAAACAAAGATTCTTTCACATAAACTGAAAAAACACCTAAGAGGTAACATCGAAACAAGAGTATTTAATGCTCAGCACATATTAATGTTGTCTATTATGAGGTCAAATTATAACAATCACTAACATCATAGTAAATGACTTCACTGTCTCAAGATTTACTCGATTATGATCCAATTTAACATTTACAAGGATCAATGTTTCCAACAAAGCTATGCAAAACATTAACGTGGACAATAAACAATGGTAAATGAGCTAAATGAGCAAGTTGACAAGTTTTCTGAAAAATGGTTTTCTAACAATAGCTGATTAGGTGGGACCAGAATGAAAATTTTATTCTGTCGAACATGTTATGAAAATTTCATACCCACAATTATTAGACATACATTGAATCAAATAGGATTCATATCTGACTGATATAATACTACAAACATCTTGCACAATCTACCAGAGTCTCAATAGAAGTTTTTGGGGGGGGGGGGCAAAAAATGTCATTGATATCCAATACGTTTCATGAAGAAATATCGGTTGAGTCGAATCCCCTGTCACCATCAATACTAACCCAAAGCTGAACAAATCAGTAGGCAGAACTAACATGTGGCATTTAACTAGCACTTCCTGTTGGCCATTAGCACTTCCGGTGCCAGAATGAGGTTGAAAGAGTCTAATTGATCCTCGATTCGGGAGCAGGGGGAAACATTTCGATGGTGGAGCAGATACCAACAGTCTAAGACCAGTCCTTTGCTTCTGGCTTATATAGGGGGTTAGGTAGGAACTGGGGCTTAAGGCTCATGTTAACCCTCACTGCTGCAGTCAGACCTCTTTGATAACAGCAGAACCACTGAATGAAGAATAGGGATTACACATGATTTGGAAGCAGTGGAAAAGTTGCAGGAAAGAGTATATATTACAATGTGTAGTCCATTACAATATTCTCACCATCTTTTTTGTGATATTATAATGCGTGTGTCTATATAGACATAACATAAAACCATACTTATACCGGTCCATAAAGATTATTCTATGTAATTAGTAGAAAATGTATGTCAATCACTTTGATGTCATATTCCTGGATTACTGTGGCCAAAGGTGGGGCTATATCCGACAAATGGGAAAGGTGCCTTAAGCTGGTGGAAGTGTAATCAATTTGGATCTTCAAAGGACCACATTATAGGGAGGCATACCTGAGGGGCAGGACATCTGACCGGCTATTTACAGGACACATCATCTGCAGAGGATGAGCAGGCCTCCTCCAGATCCTATAACTGCATCATTCAAATGGAAATGAACACAGATTGGTTCTGCGGCAGGGTGATTGGTTGGTTAGTCTCCTGATATGATGGCTGGACTAGTTTTACATACTATGATGGTTATGATGGTTGGACTATGCTGGTTGTAGTATGTCAGTATTTAATTCTATGATGTTGAAAATATCCTGTTAGTCTCCTAATGTTACGAGGGTGAGACCATGCAAGTCTCTGGTTCTATGGTAGTCTGACTACAATGTATCCTAGTCTCTGATTTTATGATGATTGAACTATGTTACTCCTAATCTGATAATGAGGGTTGGACCATGCTTAGCTCTGATTCTATGATAGTTGGGACTACTGTAACAGTGTTAGCGGAGTTATACCCTCACAACATTGAGTTACATGTTGGTGTAATGGTCAACACACTCGCGTCCCAATTGTATTCCTGGGTGGGGCACTCCCCTCTCCAAGATATAACACTATATGCCTGCTCTTCCGGTGTTCAATATTGCCTGGGGATTTGTACAAACTTCATATTGATCCAGTAAGCAACAGAAGTGGTCTAATACCTTTCAGTCACGACAAATCAGGTTTGTCTATTGCAGTGAGCCTTTTTTTCTGTCTGTGGAAAGTTATTTATTGGTCGCGAATGATGATCAATCAATCCTGGATTATGATGATCCACCAATATACATGAGTAATGAATGCTTGATGGCATAAGTCAATGATAAACATACCAAGCATCATACTTGCATTTTTCATTGCAACATCTTATGGTGTGCTAGCTGTTGATTTCTTTAATAATGGAAAAATCCCTGATCTTCCACTGGGTATGTGTCACTAAATTTAGCACTATGTAGCACTGTTAGGCTCCCTTAGTAAATTATACTACAGCAGACTATTGAGTAGATGCAATTCCCATCCATAAAGAGTCTGGCTGCTGGTTGCTTTCCACAGATTATATGTTGCCTCAATAGATTTATGTTCCATTGTGTCTGGAAGTCAGTCTTTAATACAAGAGCAAGATATAATTTGTCAAACATAACAGAAGGCATCCAGACTCGCACAAACCATAGGTTTCTCATTACAAAAGAAAATAGAATCTGTAGCCTTATATTTCTGAAGATCGAAAAGCAATTTCAGATGAACGTCAAATAATGACATGATCTCGACAGATGATTAACATAGATTAATCTGTGTACCTCTGCAGCAAATATGATTCTAAGCATATAGAATCTATTTAATAAACAGCAGGCACACTAATGGTATATTTGTTTGTTCGTGTACACAGTTAATAAAGCAAATAGACAAAAAAACATTTCTGAATGGCACAGAGTCATTCTACTGCTTATCAGTCACACAAGGCTACAACAACATATTATTGCCTTGATAAATGGAAACTCTTGCAGCCATGGAAATGATGAGATTCCCCGTGACAACTTTCAGCAGATATAATGATGCAGCAAACTCTGGTGGCTAGTAAAAAATGATGAAAAATGACCAGACAAAGGAAAGGTAAAACTTCCTTTCACCTGTGTCTGGCAAAATAACTATGAAAAAAATTGGTTTGTGTTTTCTTGTCGGTATTTTGGATAATAACCCCATCTTGGGTGACTCAAGTTTCTATTCTACTCTATTCTATTCTGTTGTTTTCTATGATGAATTTTAAGACATAAAATATATATCACATAATCCAAAACTCTGTATTTACAACATTGCCAAGCTAGCGAAATCTATCAGTTCAGTCCCTCTATTAAAAACTCAAATTATCCAAATGTTGTTCCGCCTAATATAGGTAAAAAGCTGAGCTGCTCTACAATGTACATCTGCCAAATAAGAGAAGGCTCTGGCTCAGCACTTGACCAAATGCATTTGCAAATAACAGATAACTCGATTCCTGAATCTGATTTGTTGGTAGTTCCAGTCTCTCCACAATGAATACAAAGTATCTTTCCATCCCATAGTCTCTTTTCACAAGCAGCTATTTTCCTTGATCCAATTAAACGCAGACATCCAGGAGTCCTGGGCTCTGCCAATAAGGGTAATGCAATGAACAGCCTCATAGCTGTGATGGATGATAAGTGAAGTTGTTCTTCATACTAAACAACATTGGGTAATTAAGTTAAGGTCAGCTCATAGCTAACTCTTCCACTAACCTCAGTGAATTCTTCCAAGCCTAATTGGTAATTCCCTCAAGTGGCTTTCTACTCATCTTTTCATCTGAAAAAGAGAATAAAAATATGAACAGGATATGAAAAAATCATAAGCTTCAGTTGAAAAGTAGTTCTATGCCTCAGACATAGCTCTGCACTTCAGCTTATCTCCTGAATGTTTTTGTTGTCAGGGCAGTGTGCAAGGTGTGTTCTACAAAAGCTGTATCTCTTCTATGTGCCATCCAATATTTCTATGTTTAGGTTTTTATTTACTCAGACCAGTGATTTAGTATTGAGTAGTAAAAATACAATTAATATTAAAAAGTATATAAGAACATACATTTCATACATGTATATACAATAAAAATATTAACATTGGCATAATCATTTTAACAAAGATGACATAAATGAAATTATGAGCTATTAGTATTATAATAATCAATTCAGATAACTTAAACAATTTATACTAATTGAACAACTTTGAAACATTGTGAAGAATAGTCCAAGTTGTTTCACTATAACACTATCTTAGTTTAAAAAAAGAATTTTTTACAAATAAACATATTAACTTTCTACGTTCATAATCTATCTAAAATCATAAATATATATCAATGTGGTTTGGTGAAACTGTAATCTTTTTACAAAAACACATTTGCACCAATATATACAATGAAGGATATGTAAAATTTCCCTGTCACTCGAGCAGCCAATGTAAATGTTGATAGAACAGTTCCAACAATGTATGATGTGACAGAAAAACCATCCTGATATCATCAAAACAAACATTTGAGCCATCCCATATTGTGCAACACCCTAATGTGTCTCTGGTACATAGACACACACTGCAAGAGCAGTGTTGATTTTGAAGGTGCTTTGGAAGAGCTGCGAGAAAAGCGCATGTGCCGCGAAAAGTATGGATACATTTTCACAAGGTCTGTTGAAATAAAACTATCCCAATGCACTGCCACAGATTCTACACTGTCATGTTCTTTATGTTATGCACTGGGCCAAAAAGGAAACTCAGACTAAATTTTAAAGTTCCAATTTCTTGTTTCCGGGCTGAAAAGTTAGTACACCTTTCATCTTTGTGATGACAAAAGACACCTGTTTTGTGTGTGGAATCGTGAGGTTGTACTTAGTCAGAAAAAGAGGGAGAAATATATCATATGAATTGCATGGATGCAGCAGACTCAACAGTGTGAAAACATAAGTCATGCACATGACACTACCCACGCAACTGCTTAGTTGAAAGGAAACATATTGCAAAATGAGGAAGCAAACAAATTGCAGGCACGTATGGTAGGACAGGCTTCTGGGGAGGGTCAGTCTCCCATAAGTCAACATTAAGACCATCCTTCAAGAAAATGCCACACGATGGCTAGCCAGGAAGCTGTGAGGCTAAAACAAAGCTTAAAAATGGCGAATGGCCAAAACTGGACGTGCCTGGAATACTATTGGTCATAATGGACAATATTGTGGTACACCATGCAGGGTTGTGGTATATAGAACCTAAATATGTTGTTTTTATACTGTTTTATATACCGTTTCTGCTGTGTTGAATGAATGTGTGCATTTTTGACTGCCTACATGAATAGCTATAGTACTCTAATCGCATGAATGGAGCTGACTGATGATGATGGATTGTGTCACTTCGGATACACTGATTCTTCTACATTCACACTGGGCCACACGACATAGGCAAGCTTTTTAAATCCAAGACTTGACAGATTGGTCTCGGCAAGACAATAGGGACCTGCTAAGCAGCGGGTCAGGGTAACTTAAGAATTCTCAGCACGAGCTGATCATGAACCACTCAGATTAAGACAGGTCCAGTACAGCTGGTCAGTGCATTGAGGTCAATGAGTTGTTACTGTTTGTAAAATGAGACTTTGCTGTATAATGCACCTTCAGTTACTTGTGAAAAAAACTTTGAATTTACACCAACTACCTGTTGAGCTAATTTTCATTGACATGTAGAATGGGTCATGAAAAGTATGCGATTATATATGAATGACGTACTTATCAACCTATGGAAGCCACGCATTACACACATTTCTCTAATGGTGTGGACTCCAAACGACCTTATCATCTCATCATATATTCATATAAACTCACTAACCTTCAGACCTCGTAACATTGAGTCACTGAACATTGAGACAATATTATTTGACTTATTCTTCAAAAGAACTAACAAAGCACGTCAAGCACCAGTGCCGAATAATTTGTAACCACCAGGGGAACGACATAAAAAGTGCATGCCACAATCCCTCCAAAGTTAAAAGTTTGTTTCAACATTTTATTCGAGGATGTCTTTTTTTTGCGGTAACTTGATTTTCCAATATCACCATACAGATTATTATTTAAACTCGTTATATGTGCAAAATGTGGAAATTTGATTTTATTGCATTGGCAGAAAATACATGAACCACACTACTATTAAATATAATAAATATTAGATTTTTCTTCAGTTGGTAAAAAAGCCATTTATAAGCATGATTGCAAACTTAAGGCCTTTAATGTCATAGTTGAAAGATGGAAGGGTGCATGATATATTGACAAATAGCAACAACTGATACTTACTAATTCAGAAAGTTTCAACTAATAATCAGTGAGCCAGGCATGGGAATCAAGCTCCATCCCAATGACTCTCCAGTTTCAGGGATCTGTTAATTCCACTTCTATCTGCCTTCAAAATTACAGCAGGATGAAAGCTGACCTGCCTCATCCAGCCTCTTGCTGCAACAGATCAATGGATCCCCACAAATGACAACACATCACCCTGAGCCATACTCAAGGCTCATGCAGTTAACATGATACTGTTGCTGAGCTCTCCAAATTACACTGGGGTAAAGTCTGAATTATTATATAAAATCTGCTGATGACTTGCAATGTTTCACAAATCTAGTGATGTGTATTAAGTCAAGGACTAATTAGCGGGTTAACAACGGGTGCAAAAAAATGCCAAGTCATGGTAAAGATGAAATTTTATGGTATTATTATTTAAGCAGTGTATGTATATGGATTTACTTGTTAAACATACTTTGCTGACTGTACAATTATGCCCTTGGCAGGCCCATTCACTCATGAGCCTTTCTCATCTCCCTGGCAGTATACAGCCCAATAGACAGAGTTACCTGCTAGGGGCTAAGCACTCTACAATTGCCATCATTGCCTATATGTACCCATTTACACTATATTTGAGAAGAGCAAAGAGTCACAGACGATCTGCTTAGTTTCCCCTTGCCATGGTTGGGGCTCAAAGCTGCAA
The DNA here is from genome assembly GCA_932294295.1 of Alitta virens. Classification (NCBI taxonomy): domain Eukaryota; kingdom Metazoa; phylum Annelida; class Polychaeta; order Phyllodocida; family Nereididae; genus Alitta; species Alitta virens. The sequence goes on along the minus strand of OW028582.1, from coordinate 571,329 downwards.
CTTATCGGTTTGAAGGTGAGCACCTCAACCACTAGGCGATGGCACATACTACATGGTACAGCATTCTAAGTGAAAATTATGATATTATATTATAATAAAGCATTACCCTCTCTCTATGTATGATACATGTATATAGTTATGGTCATATGCTAACATCCACTCCTACCATTTCAGATAGATTTTGCAATAGATAATTAGTCTGCTCAAAGGAAGATAAGATTTCTTAACCTCTTTTCAACAGTAATCATTTATTCACTTTGATGTATTGTTGCCATAGCAACTAGACTGCATCCTTTGAACTTGCCTCTACAAAAGAGCCGGGAGACCCAGTTCCCCCAAATCCACCACTCCCACCTCCATCCCAGAGGTATGATCCATTTATAGGAGCAGTGTGAGACTAGATGTCCTCATTTGTCATAGTGTAATGCAGTCGAACTGCTACTTGATTAATGGCTTCATCCGTAACTGTGTGTTGCCAAGATCTTGTCCTAGAGTAAGACTAGTGGTTGCTATGCACTAGGGTATAGTAAAATATGTACTAAATCAAGAAATAAAAAAACAACAGGTCGGAATGCTTGTCAAATGGTTTAAAATAGAAAAACAGCAGGTCGAAATGCTTGTCAATGGTTTAAAATAGAAAAACAACTGGTCGGAATGCTTGTCAAATGGTTTAAAATAGAAAAACAGCAGGTCGAAATGCTTGTCAAATGATTCAAAATAAAAAAACAACAGGACGGAATGCTTGTCAAATGGTCCCTTATATATATCCAAGAGGTTTTAGTGGAACATTAAAATAGCCATTGAAATAATGGTAAATATTGAAATTTGACTATTTATCAAAGTATATAGTAGGAAAAAAGATGAAATTCTGAGTTAAGCCATCAGGGCATTTGGAAGGATAAATATCTAAATTTAGTTTCTTTGATGCATGAGCATTGACCCATGAAAATAAAGTGTAAAACAAATTAACTTGGATACTATGACATCACGTCACACACTGACTATAGCAAACGATTGAACACAATTATGTTGAAATTCTACTGACATCACATTTTACACTAACAGTGCTCAATGTTGTAATGACTGTTTCCAATGACTTTCGTCAAGTAACATACTGTCAGATACACGAACACGTGAATTTACATAACAATATCAACCTCATCATATGATGCACAATATCATATATGAATCATTATGATGGCATTCACAAATAAAGTCAATCGCCCGTGGTCACTATTTTGTCTGTCACACTCTGCTGAAGTCATACTCCATACAAGCTACATTCTCACTTATTTCTGGCTCGGTTGCATCCTGCCTACATATCTCTTAAGTTATATTACACCAGAAATTCTTCCACATTTTCAAAGTAGTAACTGCTTTTCATAAGAGGTGCTCATTTTCATCATTGTTTGCTCTTTCAGGAGAAATTGTTTCTCTTTACCTGCAATGTGAGAATTGCTGAAACACACGGCCGTTTAATCAGCACATTTCTATCAACAGAGTCTTTTCACTGAATAGCCTTGAATTCAGCAGGACATAAGTCTTTCCTTTTCTCTTCTTACTCATTTTGCTTTTCAGGCATAGTAGGTAATAACTAACTGATTCCTTAAATATGATTTTCTCTGGGAAATAACAAACATCGACTAAATGATAAAGTGTCAAATGTACATTAAAATGCACTAATATACTGCTGCCAGGATGCACTTTGCTTCAGCCAATCACAGCCAAGGGCGGGAACTTTTCCCGCCAATAGAATTTCAGTATTCTGTTTTAGCCACCTGGTGAAAATCCACTATTTCTAAGCAAAATAAATTGATACTTGAGTTTTGAATCACCAAATGCATATAAAAAGGATCTTATCTGAATAAGTCCTCACTACATTTTTAAAAATGACAAAGGCCTTCATCAATAAACAAAGTTGGCCAAAATCAAGCCCGTAATATTCCATCCCTAATTTAAAACAATAATTCTGAGTTGCAGTGACATTTCTAACTGCAACAGCCCAAAGCCACTTCTAATATTCATTTTTCAATATCTGACAACTATCTAGGCCTTCTGTTTAAATTCTAATTTTCCACCCTACTGTACACCCACAAGATGATGGAATAAAACATAACTTACTCTTATTTTATAAAATTGACTATAAAGATAAGCATTGAATATAATTTGATTGATACCTCATCCAGTTAATGTAATTAAATTTTGGGAGTCTTTGAAATTGCATGTAGAGAAGCAGCTAAACAATGGATCTTTCTGAAGCATTTATTGCAAATTGTTATCACAAATTATTCGATGGAGCATTCACATCTGGACAAATCAAAATGTAATATAAAAATAGTGCATTTGTCTGGTCACATCTGGCATATGGCTCCCCAGATATTTCCTATTTGTCTTTGATTCAATATGGCAATTAGGCAATGTCAGTGTGTCCTGCGTGGATGTCATATGTAGCGAAAGTGCATACTGGCAATACAATTACTTCTATTGCAACTTTACAGTTTGAAGTTGGTCTTCACATTTAAATTTGGCTTTATGCAACAGGTTATAGTTGTAAGAGGAGAATCTATTTTAACACTAAATTCTTGACATGACAAAATAAGGGCTCAACCACAGCAGTATAGTGGACAAAATTATTGGATTAAAATTGGACACCTCTCTGTTGATCAATATAGTTTCTCAGTGTATTTTGCCAAAAAAGTAGTGTTAGTATTGATACTTGTTGTGGTTTCTTGCCAAAATTAAACTTTACAACTACTTTTATCAGATCCAGGTCTTAAATTCTTGGCTGTGATTTGCATATCCTGAACATCACTCTCTTGTATTTCCAGATCATCTGTGAATGCCATTAGCGAGAAGAGATATTGACTGCATCAAAAGGGATGCTATCAGTCTCCTCATCAGAAGAGGTCTATGATCCATGAAGCAGATAATGTCTCTCTGAGAGGCTTAAGTTGTGTGTCTTAGAAAAGTAACCGAAGTTCGAAATGTCAGCTAGATCAATTCAGCATTTCTTTCTTTGAGACTGACCTGCATGTGGAATGTCTGACACCAATTACACTCTTTGTCATTTTTACCAAGACCATATATATAATGTAACATTGAGTTGGTACCTTAGTGAGCTTATTGATGGCTCAAGTTAATTAAGGTGAGAAAATCAGGCAGATATTCGCTATGGTTGGCCTTCAATAATGGATTTTCACGGAAGGTTCTCTATATTTCTACCAGGTGGCTATGACAGAATACTGCAATTCTATTGGCTGAAAAAGTTTCCACCCTTAACTCTGATTGGCTAAAGCAAAGTGCATCCTAGCAGCAGTATTTTTGGTGCATTTTAATGTATATTTGACATCTTATCATTTAGTTGTTTTCCCAGAGATAATTATATTTATGAAAAGCAAAATGAGTAATTAGAGGAGAGGAAAGATTTATGTCCTGCAACATCAAAGCTGTGTTTTTGCCGTTGTAATTTCAAACAAATAGATATACAGTTATAAAAAAAGAAAGAAAGATTGTGTTAAACCAGTTAGTTGCACAACTCTTAAAAGCCACTAGATTGTCATATTATCTTCTAATTTCAGTCCTATATTCATAAAATTTTAAGGGGTGAAAAAAAGTTAAAAGACAGTCTAGACCCTGGACAAGGGGTTTCTTACCAATCCAGCTTAAGAGGGGTTTGTTGACAGGACAATGAACTGATATATTGGGTGTGACATGCAAGTTCTGTGTCGCACTCTGCTAGAATGACCCAATGCAATGTGTTCTGTCTCAAGTACGTCTAATGGCGCTTGCAAATGACAGCAATATTTCAGTCTACATTGAAGTAGGCAACTGTTAGGTAGATTTATGCATGTACCAATTGTCATTTGGTAGATTATTTGCATTCTGATTTTCACTGATTGACAACAGAGAAGTGTGTGTTTAGATTTGCCTCCTGTTACATGCATAAACTGATGCTTGTATTTGCAAGCAATGCATTTATACTTGACCACCACTCGCATACACTCTGCCAGGCACTTTATCCATAAGCAGCTGCACTTGCACAATGCATATGATCTCTCCAGACACAAGTAGCCCTTTGCTGGACCTTAACAACATGGCATACAAATGACTTGGCTAATTCAGCCTGAAGCACATGCAGCCATAACCTGCTCCCACCAAATCAATCGACATCTCCCATGGACTGCCTATGCAAAGGGTACCTCAGGGCTGCCCTATCTGCCCTCCATTTTTTTCTTCTGTTCTGTCAGCCACATTTGTTGGTGGTCACCCGACCTGGACCCAATCTTACGCGAAGCACGACACGACTTTGGAGTTAAGCAAACCAGGCTGCCATGTGTAATAACTAAGTGGCCAAAATTGCCAATAGCTGAGCTGAGCTGCTCTCCAGAAATTGCATGCACGGAGACAGGCATATGGAAGGGAGAAATTAATATTACAGAAGTTTCTTTCCTTTTATAAGATTGCTTCTCTGTGACAGTCCTCCTTCTATATTTGACAGTTACTGTTATATAATTCATAATTGATGTATACATACAAGTAAGTTTGTTACTAAGTTCCATCAAATGTATTCTTTTGTAGGCTACTCAAATTTAACCTCTCTAATCGATATCCGTGTGTACAATTTGACCATAATGAATCCCAATCATTAATAATTAATACAGGGGTTCCACAAGGGTCAATTTTGGGGCCACTTTTACTTTTATTTGTTTATTGTTTATATATAAAAATAATTATATGTCCGCAATAAGTAATTATTTTCATCGCATTATGTATGCTGACAATTCTACTTTAATGACAACCTTAAATGCAGTGAGTGACATGACTAAAACAATAGAAACTAACCTTAATAATGAATTAGAAAAACTTTACAAATTGTTGAAAGCAATTAACATACCCGAACATCATGATTAATAATACACCAATTGAATATGAAGATTCCTTCAGTTATCTGGGTATCTATATTGCTAAAAATTTTGCATGGAAATTCCACACAGACCACATCTCTACAAAACTTTCTTAATAATTGTTAAGGGTACAAAGAAAAAGCAATACAGTCAATAACTTACCATGCTCATACTACACCACTTTTTAAAGAACTTGGTTTACTAAATGAAAGGACATAGTTTTTAGTTTCAGTTTATTTTTATTACCTTGACACATGTTAATACATCCAGCCTACCAGTGCAATATAATAAATGCAACGTGAAAAGGCAACGCAGTTGTGCAAATTAGCAAGAAATAAAACTAGTTGTTAAGCAAAGACTGACGCTTAAGAAAACATTCATCGATATAATTTGCTTTTGACTTAATATTAACATTGTTCATAAATATTTCTAATTTTTCTTCTTTATTAAAGAAAGGAGAGTTTGGGTAATGTTTTGTCCAAATAAGCTTTTCTAAAATCATCATAAATTATAAAGAACATTCAAAGAAAAGAAATGTGCACTACATGGTTTCAAAATTTGCTTCAGGTTGGAGAATGAGATGCTACCTGGTTATTTTTAGTCAGGTAGTTTTAAAATTTACATGGCACAGAAGAGCAGGATGTCCACACTGCCAAGTCCTCGGAAGAGGAAGTTTGCCACCCTGGTGGTAAGATGAGGAGTCATTATCTGGCCAAGCACGTGCGTTGCCTTGGAAATGGCAAATTGCATGCTCCATTAGACTCAATAACAATGCCCAGATGGCCTCATGCTGTTATTGTCGCAATGGTGACATTGCTCAGAGATAACCAAGCACTGAACATCCAAGGTATTCAAAACCTCTGGGTTGGTGGTGGGTGATTAGGGCTTTACGTCCTGTATTTCTGCACCAATTGGGCTAATTAGGACAGGCAGAGACCATGGCAATGAGACAAAGGATAAAACAGCCATCCAACTTAGGCTCGCCCGGGAATCGAACCCTGGACCCGCGGTTGGAAGCCCAGAGCGCTACCTCTGAGCTAGGCCTCCGCCCTCAAAACCTCTGACGTTAATTGCAATAATTTTAATGGGTCCATTTGCTATGCTTGAAATCTGCTTAACTTAACTGCGTTATTTGAAAACAACTGAAGATTAATTGGAATATGAGCTGCGAGTCAGCCATCTTCTCTAGAATTCTAAACTTAACCCTAGATCCATATTTCAAGTTTTGCAATCTCTATTGACATGTGGATTGATAATTAACATATAAAAATTATTTGAAGCAATTTCCCCCACCCAGCTTTAACTTGGCTTATATCCCTTGTAGCAACACTATCACGAACCAAGGCTATAAATGACATTTTTGTTATTCTTACCGCGTAACCTGTGTCTACTACAAATCTATTTGTATTACATTAGGTTACTTGTGGTGACAGACCCACCTGATGGTGGTGTTTCTCTTCTGTGAGTTAACCCAGCTGCAAAATGCAATTTACTGCCAATGACCTACTTTCAGCAGCTATCTCCCATGGCTCATGAATACATATCTGCTAAGTATGTCATACGCTCAGTGTTCTTTCTTTAATGAATATGCTCAGATCCATAGATTGAGAAGAGAGAGGCTGATTAAAGTGCTGTGCGGTGTGAGCTGGTGATTCTATTAGATTGCAGATTACATGGATGAGTTTATGCACTATAGCAATTCTTTCTTTAATGGAGTGGGACATTAAATGATGACAAAAAGAAAGACAAGGGGTTCCAATCAACTTGGAGCAATGTCTGATGTGACACTAAAAATATATTGGTATCTGCAAAGGAAATCTTTAAGCCATCCCATATTATAAAACACCCTGGTGTGTCCAGAACATGTCATAACCCTAACCCTGTGTAAACGTGTACTGCACACATGAATTGATGTAACATATTCACAAAATATGTAGAAATAAAACCTACCAGACATCTACACTACTCTATCCATCATATTCTGCTCTGAGAGCCAAAAATGGAATTGAAAAAACTAAATTGTAAAGGCTACAATTTGTTGCATTTCTAGCTGTGTAGTGCAGTACAAGTTGTATCTGAATAAAATATCACGCGCTAACTTGAGACCTAAATAGAGGTGTAATGCAGTAAAATAAGATACGAAACCAAAATATAGAACAATAAATGATTTATGTGCTGAAGTCTGAAGTTGTATTACATTTTCATATGACTTGCACTGAAACAGCAGATGCAACAGTGTGAAAACATGATTTCTTACACACAATGTCACCCACGCAGCTGTTTGCTTGAAGGGAAATGTATTGCAAAAGGAGGAAACAAACAAATTGCAGGCACATATGGCAGGACTGGCTTCTGGGGAGGGTTCGTTCCCCATTAGTCAACATTAAGTCCATCCTTCAAGAAAATACCACATCCAGGAAGCTGTGAGGCGAAAACAAAGCTTAAAAATGGCAAATGGCCAAAACTGGACGTGTCTGTAATACTATGGGTCACAATGGACATCCTTGTGGTACAACATGCACGATACAGTATATAGAAGCTAGATTCAAGATTGCCAGAAAATAATAACACAATTTTATAAATACATATTATTACATTAAATGCAAATACTGGTAGGCTTGCACCATCTGGTGTGTTTGCCTTTAAAATAAATATTAAATAAGAATAAAATGATATATATAGAAAATCTTATTTATAGGTACTGCTACTGGTAACAAAATACATGGAAAGATATACTGTTTCTATACAGTTTCATACTGTTTCTGTTCTGTTAAAAGAATATGTGAGCATCTGGCTGCCTATAAGAAAAGCTGTAGTGCCTTATCGAATGAATGAGGCTGACTGATGATGACGGATTGTGTCACTTCGGATACACTGATTCTTCTACATCCACATTTGACCACACACATGGGCAAGCTTTTATATCCAACACTGGAAGATTATACTTAGTCTGCAAAACTTTATTTAGTTACTATAAAACCAGTCAATACTATCCATTTTATATGCATTATACTATATACTACTTTATGCTTTTTTAATTGATTTATTCAAATTTACATATCTAAAAATAGTCTTAACCTTTTATTTATTTTGTGCTTACATTCCAGTCAATGACTGCTAAATTGAATGAACATATTACATATAATTTGTTATCTTAACATTTTGTTTCAAAACATTTAATGTCCACCATTTCTTGTTACCTCTCTCTAATATTATTTTGCCTAATTCTTCAAAGGAAGTGACAAAGCACATCCAGGAAAAACTGCACACAATTGACATAACAAGTGCATCTCCACATTCTTCCTGGTCTGGGAACACAACAGAGACACTTTACTTTGTTGTTATTTCTGAAACCAACATCTCTGCACCGCTTCCTGCAAATTATTCTCCACAACATCTCGAGTGCATGTATCTCCCCTTGGCCAAGCAAACAGCATTCGCAACATTATCTAAAAGTGAAAAGTTTGTTTCCTCGTGTTATTTGCCATTGTGATTTTCTTTCTAATTAGATTTTCTCTAAATACGGCCATGTAGTAATTTAACATTATTGAATTGATGGAAAAGCCAATTCCAGGTGAGCACAAAATAACGTCATCCATTTAGGTAATATCTGTATAGTAATACTATAAGATATAAATATTGTTTATATATAGCCATGGCTGCAAAGATAAGGCCTTCAATATCATTATTAAAATATGGAAAGGTCAATGATATATTTACAAATAGCAATATTTGTTGCCAATTCATAAATTTTAAGCTAATAATCAGGGAGACAGTCATAGGAATCAAGCTCCATCCCAATGACTCTCATTTTTATCTGCCTTCAAAATTACAGCAGGATGAAAGATGAGCTGCCTCTTGCAGCCTCTTGCTGCAACAGATCAATAGATCCCCTCAATTGACAGTGCCTCGCCTTGGGCCATATTCAAGGACCTTGCAGTTAACATGACACTGTTCCTGTGCTCTTTAAGTTACACTGGATTAAAGTCTGAATTAGAAAATATCTGCTGATAACTGGCAGTGACAAATCCAGTGTTATGTACTGAGTCGAGTGGTGATTCCAAAAAAATGCCCAGTTGTTGTGTTGCTGACATTTTAGGTATTTATTGTTCAGTAGATCTATGCAGGTTTAAGATATTTCAAATACGTGTTAAATAATGACAGGCCTGTTCAATCATTAGCCTTGGTCAGCTCCCTTTGGTGCTTACTTGGAATTGGTGTGGAGCAAAGAATTACAGAGGATTTGCTCAGTTCCTTCATGCTCCGGTGGGGGCTCAAACCCGAAACCTTTCGGTTTAAAGACAAACACCTTTACCAATAGGCCAGGACACCTACTATGTGGTAAAGCATCATAAGTGGCAATTATGAATATTTCATTATAAAATATTAGTATAATATCCATGCCTACCATTTCTAATCGACCTTCGCAATAGATATTATGCTCAATGAGAAGATACAATTTCTTAACCTCGTTCCAATTGTGATCACTTATTCCCTTTGATGTATGGCTGCCACTGCAACCAGACTCTATCCTTTGAACTGCTCCATACATCCATTATGATGGCCAAAAGAGACATGGAGACCCAGCACTCCCAATTCCCACCCCTCCCACCTCCATCCCAGAGGTATGATTCATTTAATAGGAGCAGTGTGAGACTAGATGTCCTTATTTGTCATAGTGTAATGCAGTCTAACTACTACTTGATCAGTGGTTTCATTCATAACTGCATTTCTCAATGTTGTGATGGAGTCTTGTCCATGTTAGGCAATTGTTACTATTCAATCACTACTTTTATTTTGTGTTGATTGTAAACTAGCCAAGGATAGAATGAAACAATCGCTAAATTATATTCATTAAACTGTGTCATACAAATCAACATAACAAAGCATTGAGTAAAATTTTATTGATATCATTTTAGTTTAGGAGTCTTACATTTGTAAACTAGCAGAAGAAAAATTAGCTAAGCAATGAACTTACCAGAAGCATTTATTGTAAATAGTTATCACAAACTGTTCAATGAAGCATTCACATCTGGACAAATGGAATCTAATGATCATAGTGAGATCTGAAAATAGTGTACATCTGGTATTTGCTTCTGCAGACATTTCAATTTTATGTCTTTGATGTAAGTTGGCAATGTCAGTGTAATGCATGATATATTCCTCTGCCAGAAATGTCATATGTGGCTAGAGTGGGCTCTTGCAACACAAAAACATCTGATGCAACTTTACAAGTGCCTAAGTTGGTCTTCAAATTTCAGGTTGGCTTCCTGTAACAGGATATAGTTGTCAGAGGAGAATCTATGTTGATACTAAATTCTTGGCATGACAAAGTTAAAGCTAATCCATAGGACACAATTATTAGATTCAAATTTGACACCTCTCCAATGATCAGAGGAATTGCTCAATCCTCTTTGAAAAGTATTTTGCTGATTACCATTATTAGTGTGACTGTATCATTCCAACATTGGACTTTGTAGCTACTTTCTATCAGAGAAAACTCTTAAATTCATTGCCTGTGATTTGCATGTCCTGAACATAACTCTATTGTATTTCCTGATCATCCGTGAATGCCATTAGCGAGAAGAGATATTGACTGCATCAAATAGGATGCTATCAGTCTCCTCTTCAGAAGAGGTCTCTGATTCATGAAGCAGATAATGTCTCTCTAAGGGGCTTAAGTTATATTCCTTGGAAATACAGCAGAAGTTCAAAGTGTCAGCTAGATCAATTCAACATTTCTTAGCTAGATAGATAGATTGATCGATATGGAAAGTGCAGCCTTTAAGTCAAATTCTTGGCGCTATCGAGGGTTGATTGATGAGGTGAGAGAGAGAGGAGGAGTCCACCCATGTTACACATTTACTCAGTGGGTGGGATCTTTACTTGCCTCATAATTTTTTCCAAGAACGGAAAACATTAAAATGATATTACATTGAGTTGGAACCAAATTTAGCTTGTTAGTGGCTAATGTTAATAAGGTGAGAAAAGTGGCCAGGTATCCATTATTTTCGGATGCGATCAATTGCTATGCCACATTTGAGAAATTGGGCATGTCTGCCATACAAAACTCGGGAGAGGAGGTGTCACCATTTAGGCCTAAAAAAACTGTGGTTAGAGGTAGTTAGCAGTTTCCTGCTGACTAAATTAGAAATGTGTCCATTAAATGAAGTAGGCTATACTGCTAGGCAGATTTCTGCATGGACCAATTTGTATTTTGGTTATTTGCATTCTGATATCAACATATTGACAAAACGCAAGGGTTTGTTTAGATTGACCCACTGTTACATGCATACACTGATGTTAGTATTTACAAGCAATTCAGTTATAGTTGACATACACTCTGCCAGGCACTTTATCCATAAGCAGCTGCACTTGCACAATGCATATGATCTCTCCAGACACAAGTAGCCCTTTGCTGGACCTTAACAACATGGCCTACAAATGGCATGGCTAATTCAGCCTGAAGCACATGCTGCCATAGACTGCTCCCAACAAATCAATCGTCTTCTTCAGTGGACTGCCTTATGCAAGGGCTACCTCAGGGCGGCCCTATATGCCCTCCATTTTTTTGCTTCTGTTCTGTCAGCCACATTTCTTGATGGCAGTCTGACCCCAGACCCAATCTTATGGGAAGCACCACACGACTTAGGAGTTAGGCAGAAAGCAACGAGCCTGTCATGTGTAATAACTAAGTGGCCAAAATTGCCAATAGCTGAGCTGAGCTGCTCTCCAGAAATTGCAGCACAGAGACAAGCATAAGGAAGGCAAAAATGAATATTATAGAAGTTCCTTTCCCATTATAACAGTGTTTCCATGTGACTGTCATTCTGCTACATTTGACAGTGATACAATAATTATGATATTTCATAATATATACTTACATAATTGTATAGAACTAACTACCGTTATTGAATTCAATCAAACAAAACCACATAAAATCCATTACCAAGCCAAAGTGATAAGTTAATCAATTACCTGTAATATTTTTATGGCACAGAGGAGTAGACTCCACACTATCCAGTCCGTCTCATGTTCTGTCATGTTGTTAAACACTGGAAGAGGAGGTGGTGGGTAGATTAGGGCCTTGCATCCATATAACTGCACCTGATTGGCTAATTAGGACTGGCAGGGACTATGATAAAGAGATGATGGATGAAACGGCTATCCAACTTAGGCTAGACCGGAAATTGAACCTGGGACCTAGTGGTTGGAAGCCGAGCGCGATTCCACTGAACTAGGCTTCCACCCCTCTGAAAGCGGAGGTTGAACACCCTGGTGGTAAGAGGAGAAGTCATTTTCTGGCTAAGCACGTGCGCTGCCATGGAAATGGCAAATCGCGTGCTTCATCAGACTCAATAACAATGCCCATATGGCCTTGTGTTCTGTTATTGTCACATGGTGACATTGCTCAAAGATTAACCAAGCACTAAACTTCCCAGGTACTCTTAACTTCTGAAGTTAATTGCGACCATTTTCAGGTTGAGTTACAATTGCAATGACACTAGCAGATGCAGGATATTAAATGTAAATGCTTCCATTTACAATGCTTGTAATCGGCTTAACATAAAGATGATATTGCTAATCACAGGCATTATTTAAAACCAACACCAGAAGAGTAATTGGAATAGGTGTTATTCTTGGATAAGCTGCTAGTCCATAATCTTTCCTGGAATTCTAAACTTGGCCTGCCATCTAATGGTCGGGTGGGGGCCTAGCTCAGTGGTAGCGCGCTGGGCTTTCCACTGGGTCCCAGGTTCAATTCCCAGTCGAGCCTAAGTTTGATGGCGGTTTCATCTTTCATCTCATTGCCATGGCTCCTGCCTGTCCTAACTAGCCCATTAGGTGCAGAAATACAGGACGTAAAGCCCTAATCCACCCACCACCACCATCTAGTAGTCGTGTTTTACTTTCAACAAAGTACTAGACTTGATGGTGGTGGTGGTGGATTAGGGCTTTACGTCCGGTATTTCTGCACCTGATGGGCTAATTAAGACAGGGACCATGGCAATGAGACGAAGGATGAAACAGCCATCCAACATAGGCTCGACCGGGAATTGAACCCGGGACCCAGTGGTTGGAAGCCCAGCACGCTACCACTGACTAGGCCCCCACCCTAGTACTAGCCTTGAATGGGCTGTGAAATGCAATTTACTCCCAATGACCTACTGTCAGGAGCTATCTCCCACAGCTCATGAATACATATCTGGCAAGTATATCATGCTCTCAAGAGTTCTTTCTTGCACGAATATGATCCACAGATTTCGAAGATAGGCTGATTAAAGTGCTGTATAGCATGAGTTGCTGAATCTGTTAGATTGCAGATTACATGGATGAGTTTATGCACCATAGCATCCTTTCTTTTATGGAGTGGGGATATTAGATGACGCTAAAATAAAGACAAGTAGGGGATTCCAATCAGCTATAAAAGACCTATGAAGCAATTGGCCGTTGAAGCAGAAAAAAGGCGTTACTTAAGCTCTGATCGCCATCTTACGATCAATTTCAGGGTACAGCCTTTTACTTCTAGGAGAAATTTGACTTGCTAAAGGGGTATTTTGGCAATTCTGTCCCCAGACTAAAAAGGGCATTTGAATGTTTTGGGTTGCTTAAAAGGAGGCAGAATGCTAAAAGGCCGGAAGCCATGAATATAGATGGCACCACTGTCCCCAATGCACGGATGTCATTAGAATTCAAAGTGAAATTCTCAAGTGGCTTTTAGTGGCAGAGGGGGGTGCAGATTGCAGTACGTGTCTTCTGTCAAATGTGGCATGTCCTGCTAAAATGTGGATTATGTCTAATGTACCAGTACCACTACTGTGGGGAGAGTGATTAGGGCTTTACGTCCTGTATTTCTGCACCAGTTAGGCTAATTAGGTCAGGCAGGAACCATGGCAATGAGATGAAGGATGAAACAGCAATCCAACTTCGGCTGGACCAGGAATCGAACCCGGGACCTAGCGGTTGGAAGCCCATTGCGCTGCCTCTGAGCTAGGCCCCCACCCTTGTACCACTACAGTATAAGCTCAACTGTTTACTAAGGTTTTTAGCTGTGGTATATAGAACTTGCCAGGCACTAAGAACAAAGATCATGACTGCAGCCATTTTATTATGATTCCCACACTGGAATGGCAATACAGAACAAGCACAGATCATAACCTACATTCGCTTTTATTGTAGCACTATGCATTTGATCTGCAGCTGCCTATAGCAATCAGCTAGCACTTCCCTCTGGCTCCTCAGGGTACCCGCGTCACCCTCTGGCTAAAAACAATTGCAGTTGAACCCTTGGCGATTGCAATTCCCCAGACTGCACAAGAGGTGATGAAACGAGAGAGTTCACACGCAAGAACTACAGGGCACATCACAACTCCTAGATCACACCATGACAATAAATGGTGCACTCGCCAAATGCATGTGGATAGACATCATTCTATCACATGTAATATGAGCATGCGTGCTGTCAGTGAATGTTATTAACTTATAGAAATATGGCATGGTCCACATGAGCAAACGGGCATATAGGTCACTTGTGACCCCTACATGGCCAAATGTGGCACGTGCGTTTTTCCATGCATTTGGATAAATGCATGGAAACTGCATGGTTTTTGCCTCATTATATTTAGCTAAAAACCATGCATTTTCCATGCATTTTCCATGCGTTTATCCTTCTCATGGAAAAAGCACCTGGCACATTAGGCCATGTACATGTCTATAAAATTCATTCATTCATTCATGACAAATAAAACCATATTTATGCTAGGTTTGCACACTACTGCTGGAATTGATTCTTTCAAAAATGGTAATTACATTACATTGGAAAATATGATTACACAGCAAAAAATAATGAAAAAATTGCATCAGGACTTTTCTTTTAAGAAGAAAAAAGCTTCAAGAAATTACCCAATGTAGTTCACACTAACTTTTTAAAAGGTCTTCTGTTGTAGCCAAGAAATAGAGTCAGGCAACTCATAAATTGCCTCCGTGGAATTCGGTGATCCATATATCATTTACCTTTCCTTTTTTCCTGAGGGGTTTTCTTGACAACTCGAAATATCTTTACGCAGAGACGGGTGCCCCGGAAATGACATGTGTCTGAGAAAGCAGGAAGGGGAGTGGCTAATTCATATTCTATTCTATTCTATTCTCAATGTGCTGCTCTTCTATTCTTTTCACTTCTGAATTTGCTGATCTATTCTATTCTGTTCTGTTCATGGTGTAACTGAATCTTTTCTATTTCCATTGTATTCTCTATGTGCTGGTCTATTCTATTCTATTCTATTCTATTCTATTCTATTCTATTCTGTTCTATACTCAATGTGCTGCTCTATCTATTCTATTCTATTTCACTCTCGATATAACACTATATTATTATTTTATATTCCATTCTATTATATTCTATTATATCTTATTTTATACTCAATGTGCTGCTCTGTCTTTTCTTTCCTATGTTATTCTATTATATTATATTCTTTTATACTGTATTATATTATATACTCAATGTGCTGCTCTGTCTATTCTTTTATATTCTATTATAGTATATGATATTCTATTATAGTATATGATATTCTATTATATTATATTCTATACTCAAATGTGTTGCTCTGTCTATTTTATTCTATTTCACTCTTGACATACCGTTCTATTCTATTCTATTATAGTATATGATATGATATTCTATGATATTCTATTCTATTCTATTCTATACTCAACGTGCTGCTATGTCTATGTTATTCTATTTCACTCTCGACATACCGTTCCATGCTATTCTATTCTATTCTATTCTATTCTATTCTATTCTATTATATTATATTCTATTCTATTATATTCTGTTCGTCCCTCACTGTTCGTGCACACTAATCACACACTAGTGGCAGGGAATTTTAATTAGAGGCTGGGGCATCCCATTTGCTTAAATTGGGCTCAGTTTCCCTGCAAGCAGTCTGTGATACACTGCTCACTGTTGGGATAATAAGAATGGGGGAATCTCTATTTCAATTTGAGTAATTAAGACAACAGTCCCCCACAATCAACCAAAAGCGTGTGTTCATCTGTAAAAATCCCTAATAGAGAGACCTACCAAATGCAATCATAATCTGAATCTCGTATAACGCACATGTCATGATTCCATGTAAGGAACCCACTTTATTGGCTTTCGTGTAAACACGCTGCTAAAATTAGAATCAAGCTTAGAAATGCGATATTCTTTATTCCCTCCAAAGCAGAGATAGTTTTTATTGATATGCTACACTAAGTTGTCTATTTATGGTGATTTATTATTGTCTACTTTTGCAATTTTCCAATTTGATCTTGAACATGAAAGGCTAGATCTGAGGGTCTTTGGAAATCTTTTGAAATTGGATGACATCCCCCTGAGCACAATTCGTGAGCAGTAAAACGTCATTGACAAGGTCATGACGTCACAAACACAACCTCTGACCTAGTTCTTCACTCAACATACTGACCTTTGACCCAAATCCGTGTTAATTATGTTATATATCTTACAAGCTGTCTCAATGTGACCCGCATCTTAGCATCTGACTCATATCATGGGGTTGTCATGAGAAGTAGCTGATTTAGAAGCCCGCATTTTTGCAACAATGATATTTAACAATCAGAACAGAATGTAAGGGAATTTATTCTCCATTATAACAATGGCAATCACTGCTTGTTCAATTGGTCTTAAAGCCATTGTTCTTTTCTTATTGTTAGTGGCAGTTTTTGACTGTTAAGCTGCAAAACAAACACTGAAAAATGAGCAGAACTTTAACTACTACTACAGCATCTTTGCCACATTTAGAAAAGGCAGAAACAGTCAATTCCGGACTATTATGTCCAATTTTGTGTCATATTAAACTAGTGTTTATACAATTTTTGACAACAAACTCAAAGCTAAATGATGAGTTTATTAATGAACCTGTATCAGTAGCTATAATACTGACAGCTTTTTCAATTAACACATTAGGTGAGATTAATCTCTGCCATGTATCATTGCATAACATCAACAGCTTTTCAGCATGTGCCTTGCCTCTACCATTTCAAGCTTGGAGCACTTTCAGATTATAACAGATTTCTGTAACCCTTTGCTTTCAGCTATTCGAACAATCTAATATCTTCAATCCAGCGTTATACGTGAATGTTTATAGCACCATTTAGGCTCTAAGAATATCCCACTTCAAAATAAACACAGAGAAATAGGGAGGGAGGTTAAAGCTGTGATATTTCTCACTGCTGCTGCCAATAAGCATTAAGACAGCTCAGCTCCTTGAGGCAACCCAGCCAAGGTCCGACAACCACATGATCGTCTGCTTGTCATAACAGACGTCAAAACGACGTCGAAAGGACGTTCGAATAACCTAATGGTCTAATGGTGTGTGTTTGAAGACTGCTACTAAGCATGGGTCCATGGTTTTGGTATAATCATTCAAATAATATTATACTTTTCTGTTGCAACTGGCCTGCCAGATATGACATGTTGAAATTATCTTACCTCTGGTAGCGCTGGTGTGGTGTAGTACCCTGTACATCCAAATGTCTATGCCATATAGTCCACAGACAGAATCGTCCTCCGTCTAGTAGCTCTTTAGAGGTATCCAGAAACAGAGAACCAGTCTAGATTGACCATTCTCCTTATAAGGAATGACAGGCCGTCGAATCCAGGCAATCCCTAATCCAGTGACCACATGACGCACATGACGTCACGGTGACCCCAAAACGTCGTCCTCAGCGGGTCAAAGAGGCCTCTGTTGACGTCCTGTTGAGCTGTGACGAGCTGCAATCACAACAAGATGAGGGTAGACGCCTCCATGTGAGATTCAGAGGCTGAGCGCCATCACTGTGATGCTGGGATGTTAGGAGGAGTCCATTCTGAGGCAGGGGAGGGGAGGTAGGGGGGATCGATGCTGGTGGGTGGGCAGGGGGGCCCCTCTAGGTCCGCTGTTTCTCCTTTTCTGACACTCTCTGGCTCTCCTTGCCTATTTGTGGCCTTCGCAATCTGCAAGAAAAAAATGCTCGTTAAAACTACTGCTCAATGATTGTGCATAGAACTATCAATTTCTACTGCTTATATGTGTTATCCATACTAAATTATGATACGATTATCACACATTTTACTACAGGGAAGATTGTAATAATTTAAGCAATAATAAATATATAATATGAGTTTTTAATAAACTAATATCTAATGTATCATGACATGGTCGTATATATTCGTTCAATCAATTTACCCAATTGATCAAAATATTATTAACAATTATCTCTAACATAATTAGGAGAATCTCACAAAGATTGATCAAAATACCAGCTCTCCTGCACATGTAGAGTGCTGCACATGTGTAGTGCTGTTTTCTCGCTTCAAAGGACATCTCAGCACAGACCCTTCACAGGGCCACCATTACACAATTAGCTCATCTCAAGAGTTCAGAAGGTTTTGTTCTGTTCCCACGTTGACACCACGTGAAAGTGGCGTAGCTTTTATGTTTCCTAGCTTATTTTTCTTCTTGTTTGTATGTTTAGTTTTTCTGTAATCCGTTTGCTGTCAATTTTGCTGCCGTCATTGCATTATTGAGTTTAACGCACCTGCTTAGAATGGAAGGCAAATATAAAACTGCATTTCATCAAAAAAGTGCTGGGATGAGAATTTCAATATTCAATCACTATTCAGTGAATGCATTTCGTAAGTGTCATGTGAACTAAATAGACCAGAATATTTCCAATTGACATCATAATTTTCTCTAGAATTATGTATACACCCCAGCTATTTTACATGCATTTCATGATAATTAATGATAAAATCAAGATCACCGCCACCCTAAGTATTTAATAATGCCATGCTTAATTTTCTAGCTGAGGTATACCACTAATAGAGAAAGGCAAAAGGTGTCCTATACCTTTATACATGGCCAAATGTGCCACGTGCGTTTTCCATGAGAAGGATAAATGCATGGAAAACGCATGGTTTTTAGCTAATTATAATGAGGCAAAAACCATGCATTTTCCATGCGTTTATCCAAACGCATGGAAAAAGCACATGGCACAATTGGCCATCTATATATGCAATGTAAACAACATTTGCTTTGCATTAACGCAGCCTTGCATCAGTATTCGCATATTGTCCAGCAACTGGCTGTTCCTCGGAGGCCAATTTACGCAGCATAACCTAGCATAACAAAGAGGAAATGCAGTTTAGGGGCTAAACTTGAACATGTAAATGTAATCAGCAACATAAAGTGATGGAGCGGGCAGACACAGCAACTGATGCGGAGGAGAGAAGATGCTAAGAGATGTCATACTAATGTGACAGATACTGCTGGGGAATACAAATATGACAGCTTGGCTTGACACGTCTCAGAGTTGAACTGAGGAATCATGGTTATTATATTATATCTCTGACATTCTTATAACACAAGTTTACCATTGTTATACATAAATATAGCATAAATATAGCATAAGTATAACATAAGTATAACATAAATATAGCATAAATATAGCATAAATAATGCATAAATATAACATAATTATAGCATAAATATAGCATGAATATAGCATAAATATAACATAAATATAGCACAAACATAACAGAAATATAGCATAAGTATAACATAAATATAGCACATAAATATATATAACATAAATATAGCATAAGTACAACATCAATATAGCATAAATATAACATAAATATAGCATAAATATAGCATAAGTACAACATAAGTATAACATAAACATAGCATAAATATAACATAAATATAGCATAAGTATGACATAAGTATAACATAAATAATTATAGCATAAATATAGCATAAGTATAACATAAACATACCATAAATATAGCATAAATATAACATCAATATAACATAAATATAACATAATTATAGCATAAATATAACTTAAATATAGCATAAATATAACATAAATATAGCTAAATATAGCATTATCATTTATGGAGTGCCTGGAACTGATAGTTTGATAGGAATTAAATGCTGTTATTACAAACTATAATCTCATACAAATACATTTATACTGCCTTTTTTTTATTTGCTTTAAATTTAACAGTTTATATCACACCAATGCATATGCTTTTTTTTAACATTGTGTGTGAATAACATATTTATATAATAAATCATATGCATGGTGGTGAATTTGATATTGAGGTATAACTTCGTGGATTTCTCAAAATAAAAGCCATACGTAAATATGAAGCCACACTCCTGTGCCATTTTTTCAGAGAGAGAGAGAGAAAATAGCAGGCTAGCCGACCCACATACCATCCCCCTGGGAGATCTCCTTTGGGAAAGATCTTGTGAGCGCTATTCATACTTCAAACACCTCCAAGTCACCTGGTTGTGACAGAAGCACAATGGTTGCCATGGTAACTGCTATGTATACTGGTTCCTTGCACAGCAACACACGTGTTTCAGAGTATGGGTGATAATTGGGAAGAATGGTTTCCAAGAAAGTGTGGGCGCCAGTAGAAATATTATATATGATTGTTACATTAGGTTTTTTTATGTATTTTGCCATATAAAAATTTTTTTTTTGCAGATTGACAAACAAGCATATTTCAGTAAGAAAAAATACCAAAATGTTTACCAATATCATTGTTTACTAAGCATATGAAATGGTAATGGTATAAATAGAACAAGCATGTAAAAGGTAATTTACTATAATATAAAGCAAGAGAGAAACACTATTTTAGCAGTGGGGAGCATTCATTACAGATTCACTGTGTCACGTGTCACTTTAGTTGCAGATCTGCCTGATGGCCAACACTCAGCAGCCTCATCTCAATCGTTCAATGAAATTAAAGAAAAAAAATCTCAACATGGGATTGAATATGACTCAGGATTAATTTGATGTTAGGACACGAATTGCTCTTCTTGAATTTCTTGTAATGATCAAAAATATTCAAATCAATAATAAGCCTGGGATGTGATTTCAGCTACTGCATGATAATCAGGCAGGATTTCTTCAATTATCATGGAGTTGAGAAAGACTCAGGCATAGAGGAGTTTCTTCACTTACCTTGATGCTCCTCCACTGTCAAATGACATGTTTAAAATCAAAAATGTTAAATATGATTGTTTAAAACAATTATATATGGTAGGTCATCTATAGGATACCAGGATGCTAAATTGTTGAACCTTGTTCCCATTGCCATAAAACATATTCCACATTTTACAGATTTTAAATCAGCCTTATTGGCATGGAAATGGACCAGATTGCAATTTTGGAACCAGTTTTTATTGCAATTTATGAATTATTTGTCCATTTCCTTATTATATATTAATCTAATTCGTTTTTTATAGTTTTAACTGCTCATCTGTACATAATTAATTTCTCATATCGTTTTATTTTAGTCCAGCAAAACGTTCTGCTTATGTTATTTGTTCCTACACACGACTTTAAATAAAATATATCTTATCTTATCTTATCTTTATGTAGTGTTTTGCCTGGATTTGTTGATATTATCTTGCACGTCAGCTGTTTTTGTCAGATAAATAAATTTACTGGAAATTAGTCAGAATTGTATATAAACATTTTCTGCTGTATTTACATTTAGGTCCTTGACAGGCCAATCCAGAGTCTTTCTCAACTCCATGAGATATTCAGCCTTAAACCATGCTAAACAAATTTGGCTTAAGAGCTCACACCAGTGCCATGATAGTGGTTGCCTATTGCCAAGTACCCATTACACCTGGGTGGGGTGAGGCAGTTGTTACAGGAGGATCTGGAATAGTGAGGTGGTCTTTCAGCGAAATGGTCTTGATAGTGAGGGGGTCTTTATAGTGAGGCGGTCTTAACAGTGAGGTGGTCTTAACAGTGAGGTGGTCTTGACAGTGAGGTGGTCTTAATAGTGAGGTGGTCTTAACAGTGAGGTGGTCTTAATACCTATCCATGCCATGGTGGGGGTTCGAACCCACTACCTCATGATTAGCTGGCAAATAACTTCACATTTTTAACTTTTATTATATAAATAATAAATAGTTTTCTACAATATTCACCATATCACCCTTGCCCATTGTTTTCGTGTTATACCCCAATCCATAATTGCATGGTCACTCCATCATATGATGGGGTATTGCATTTACCCCTGGGGTATCTGTATCAGGGTGATATCTCTTGCCCTTGATTGACCCTAATGTATATAACCATGGGGTAAGATAAGACAGTCCGTTATTGATTCCCTATTCCTTGTTCAGTGTCAGTTTATTATGGATATGAATGGATAAGCCCATTTCTGGCATACAAATGGCAATATTTGGCAGAGCATTCATATCAGTGAAAGTAAATGTAGATAAATGTAAATATAGATTATATTACTAATTATCACAGTCCAAGCTGTTTCAAGACTACAATTACACTCTTGGCAGACCTGTTCCATCATGAGCCTTTCTCATATCTATATATAGGCCTAGTATACAGTCCATTATGGAGCGTTAACTGCGTGGGGCTAAGCAGTTTCAAGACTTAACAATTACACCCTTGGTAGACCTGTTCAAGCATGGGCCTTTCTCACAATATATATATAGTATACAGCTAAGCACTCTATAAATATTGCAGAAAGAAGGAACCTACCCACGTTAAATTTCATTCATCCCAAAACCTTTATTTTCCTTCTTTATTACAGCTTTCCATTTCACCATTTTCCTAACTAGCCTCAATTTATTTTCCCTCCTTGTAGAACTCCCATGAACGTGATCACAGCAGCTACTCGAAGTAGAATCAAAATAATTGGCCAAATGAGATCAGTGACGTCACAAATGACGTCATTAGGGGCACGTGTAGCTCGTTAGAATGTCACATGATGAGACAATGCGATGTAACCGTCTAGGAATGAGGTAAATGGGGTACAGAGCAAGGTCTTCTGGGATGTAGCAGAATCATACAGAACCAGGGTTTAACTGGAGCAATTAAATTCACAAGAATATAATATATATTCATGCCTCTATTGTAGAACATATATATTATATTTTTCTCTACCGAAATAATGGAAGTACCAAATTGGCATTTTAGACAGACTGACAGGTGACAATACTTGATCTAGACAAACAATAAAAACATATACATAAACAATATGTCTAAATGATAATGAATGAAATAAATCATATAAGTGGATGATGAATAAAAGATAGGCAAGAGACTATAAACATACCTTCAGTGTCTTGTTTCCAGAATATTGCTATTTCCTGTTGCTATCATTTGACACAGATTCAATGAGGCATGACATTTTAGTCAGCTGATAGATTTACAGATTAGTGAACAACACTGATAAACAACTTGCTCAACTTCAATGAATGTTTGTTGATTGCTACACAAGAAACAGGGATAAACAAACTTGAGTGTGCTTGGCAAACTCAACACTTTAAATGGTCAATATTGGAACAGTAAACAGTCACCAATGAATGTAGTTCATAGACTTACCGCTAGGGGGCATTGATTTCAATATGGCGGCCAAAGCAATAGAACTTGCTTTGCAAACTCAATACTTTAAATGGTCAATAATAGGACTATGAAAAAGTTATGCTGCTAGATGAAGTAAACAGTGAGCAATGAATGTAGTTCAGAGACTTACCGCTAGGGGGCATTGATTTCAATATGGTGGCCAAAGCAATAGAACTATGGCAGTCCTAATGAACAGGCTGGCCTGATGAAGCTAATGCTGTTCCACAATCACTTCAATTGCTAGGATGCCAATCAGACTAGTCCATTCACTTAGACCGAAAAATCATTACACTACCTCAGGACATGATTGTGCAAAGTCCACACTCATCACAACCCCCTTTGCCTCTGAGCGATAAATGAGCCCAATCAGGGCTTCTACACTCCATTTTTCGGCACACAGCCCTTTTGTCATCCCACATGGTGAGCTATTTTTAGCTCTATTTGGTCCAGTGCCCCGGGTGATTAAGTGTGATCAACAGGCACTAGGGTGGTTAAGGCAGGAGGGTAGGACAGACACACAGACGACCTCCCTTTAATCAAGATTGAAAGTCAGATAGATGAAGAAAAGATCAAAATGTGTTTGAAGCGACAACAAAGCTCCCATGTTGGTTTTTGGCTTTTTGAAATGACTCATTTTGTTCAAATTATATCTGTGTAGTTAACTTCTGTCGATAGAATATCAGATAATAATATCATACCTATAAAAGTGAAAGCTATTTTTAGCATTCTCGTAATTTGGATAATAATTTTGGCTGTTTGTTGTTAATGGACTTTAGTGTGTCTATAATTACTGCAAAAAACAATAATAATTTATACAAAATTAATGGTATACTTTTCTCATATTATTTACCTCAAAAAACAATAATAATTTATACAAAATTAATGGTATACTTTTCTCATATTATTTACTACAAAAAGTATAATAATTTATACAAAATTAATGGTGCACTTTTCTCATATTAAGTGAAATGTTCTTATTGTATTTTTAATTTCTTAATAAGATTCCTTAATCACTTATTGTACAAAATAGACATTCAGCTCTAAATATTTTGTGAGACAATTAACTGGAAGCTATAATGCCACTGGTACTGAAGCTGCCTCTGTAATCCATCCTCCATCCCTCTGCGTGTCATCCGCATCCCTCTGCCTGCCTCTGCATCTCTCAAAGAGGTCCATCTTTGCCCTGCATCCTTAATCTCATTTGATGACCCTTGAAATTTCCAACGTCTGTCCCAGGTAGCCACGAGAACCCTCCATCTTTTCCAAGGGTCTTTCATCTGATTATTGCAGATTTCTTGGTGCTGTTCTCAAGACAGTTGTGGGATTTTCTGTTATAAGATAATGTCATTTGGCTCATATCTGAGAATCAGGGAGTTATTATATTTGCCATTGATATAAAATAACTGCATCAACTGTTATCATTAGTTGGTAGATGAACATATATAGTATTGTAATATAAATGATATTTTTTAGGTCTTTATGCCTGAAATCAAAATTCTGATTTCCCATATTAAATGATAATTTGGTGACTTAGTTTCCATATTTCTGTATATAAAGGAAAATGACAGGACATAGAGTCTGGTATTCTTCCATATATACGTTTTCTACATCGCACACTATGTAGATAGATGTGAAAAGTGCAGCCCTCTAAGGCAAGTTCTTGCCACTTTCAAGGGTTGATTGATGAGGTGAGAGAGAGGAGGAGTCCACCCATGTTACACATTTACCCCATGGGTGGGGTATTTTACTTGCCTCAGCATAGACACCGAGTACAAGAGGTCACCATTTAACGTCTCATCCGAACGGCATCCAGCTGCTGGGATGTTGCTCATGGAGGGTGCCCGGGCCTGGGATTGAACCCGGGTCCTTTAGAGGAGCAGGCGAGCGTCTTACCACTAGCCCACTCGGTTGTCTTTTAATGTAATTTAGCTGTATCAAAATAACAGTTGTTACACATTACAAATGGGAGTTGCAACACCTTGCTTAATATAGATGTGATTACCCCAATCGAATAGAACATTCTGCTGGTTTTTTCTTTTCAGTCTTCTGTGAAGCTCATGTGACACTCCAATACAGATGCAGGTATTGACTGCAGCTCCTGCATGATGGAGAGAGTCTCTTTTGGGATAACGAATTACACCAGATGCTATCAATTGGATGGGAGGGTGACAGAATACCCAGCTACCAGAACAGGCAAAAAACAGAGCTAGCTTGCTTTGTTCAGATGGTGCCTGAAAATACTATAGTGTTTTTGTATAAGGTCTGAGCAAAAATAAAAAATAATTAGCTTTACAATGTGAAATCAGAGTGATAATCAAATTCAAAACAATGTAACATATATTTCTTATACTATTGATATCTTAGTCAGATTAGATATCAACTCAACTGACTGATAGAATAGATGGGTAGATATGTAGATAGCATCCCACATGATAGAGCACTGGTATTCTTTCTGCTTTCATCATACCAGAAACAATATATCTTCGCAGAAACAAAAGCTCTGGGACAAGCTGCCATGGTTTGACAGGCTCTGTTATAGAACACTTTGACAGGAAAATAGGAACCGGCCCAAAATATTGACAAACTGGCAGCCTGAGCCAGATATGATTGGAATCAATTGAAGGGCATTAGGCGGAGAAATTGACTCCCCAGGGTCAGGGCAGGGTGGGGGGTAGACCAAATGCAAAATATTGTTGGACACCAGCAAAGTGTAAGAAAGGCTGGGTTGATAAATCTCTGTTAGAGCTCTTGGAAATCTAGATAGTTAATTTGTTGATTGATAATTCATAATAATGGCACAAATGTTTCAAATATAATTGTTTATATGTTATCTATCTATCTATCTATCTATCTGTCTGTCTATCTATCTATCTATCTATCTATCTATCTATCTATCTATCTATCTATATATCTATCTATCTATCTACCTATCTACCTATCCATCTATCTATCTATATATCTATCTATCGATCTATCAATCAATCATTCTATCAATCTTTCTATCAATCCATCAATCCAACTATTTATCTATATATCTATCTATCTATCTATCTATCTATCTATCTTTCTATCTTTCTATCTATCTATCTATCTATCTATACATCAATCCATCTATACATGTATCGATCTATCTATTTATCTATCAATCTATCTATCTATCTATCTATCTATCTATCTATCGATCTTCTATATATCTATCTAACCCTCCATCCATCCTTCCATCTTATCTTATCTTATCTTATCTTATCTTATCTTATCTTATCTTGTCTTGTCTTGTCTTGTCTTGTCTTGTCTTGTCTTGTCTTGTCTTGTCTTGTCTTGTCTTGTCTTATCCTATCTTATCCTATCTGATTTTATCTTATCTGATTTTATCTTATCTTATCTTATCTTATCTTATCTTATCTTATCTTATCTTATTTTATATTATCTTATCGACAAGTCAGTTCTAAAAGAGAATGTTCTGTTACAATTTAAATGAAAATGCTCACACCAACAAACCATGAAATGAAGAATTCAACACAATTGCATGTAGCATGAAAGGGTGATGTTTAAACATGAACCAATGCCCAACTGGAAATATCAAAACTAATGGATTGGTAAAAAAAATCAATTATTAGATGTGTTCCTAAAATCACGCAGTCTGCTGCAGGCGCCAGGTTTGCTATTTGAGAAATTAAGAAGAAGTCAGTCTCCTGTGTTTTGTCTGAACCAGACCGAAAACAATAAAAGATCATTCTGATTATTTAGTAGAACAGAACTCAATTTATCTGTCCACATAAATATTGATATTTTGCCGCTAGATTCTAGATTCGTAATAATATGAAATTATTGTCCTGGGGAATATCAGATCATATCAAAAATGTTATGATGTGTTATGAGATTAAATCATCATTAAAAATATCAACAAAGATTCTATACTACTACACTACTACACTACTACACCACTACACCACTACAATACTACAATACTACAGTACTACACTACTACACTACTACACTACTACACTACTACAATACTAATACTACTACTACCACTACTACTACCACTACTCCTACTACTGCTGCTACTATTACTACTACTACATACTACTACTACAACACTACTAAGAGGGGTAGGTCTGATCCCTCCCTAGTTTCAATGCTAATTTTCATCCTCGATGTCCTCTAGCTGACCCCCCCTAAAATCACCAAAAATTTGACCCCACTTGACCTTTCTCTTTGCACCCAGGCACTTCCCATGCTAACTTTCATCGACCCCCCCGCCGACCCCCCCCCAAAATCACCAAAAATTTGACCCCACTTGACCCCCACTTGACCCTACTTGACCCTCTTTGATCCCCTGTCCCCATGCTAACTTTCATCGATCCCCATATCTAATTAGCACACGGGCACTTCCCATGCTAACTTTCACCTTTGATCCCATGTCTAATTAGCACACCGGGGCACTTGCCATGCTAACTTTCATCGACCCCCCCTTGATCCTACTTGACCCTACTTGACCCCTTTGATCCCCTGTCCCCATGCTAACTTTCATCGACCCCCCCCCCCCTTGATCCCACTTGACCCTACTTGACCCCTTTGATCCGCTGTCTAATTAGCCCATCACCTGGCACTTCCCATACTAACTTTCATTCTCTATGTCCTCTAGCCCCCCCCCCCATTTGCAACCCCCCCCCCTGTCTAATAAGCCAGCCCCCTCTCTAATAAGCCACTCTAATCTACTCAGATGTATAGACAGACAGTCTAGAACAAATATAGATAGGCTAGACAATTATAGACAGATATAGACAGATATTCTAGGCTAGACAACTAAACACTACAGTCCTCTGACCTAAAATGCATACCTCCCCCCCTAGATTTATTTTACCCAAATGCCCCACCAGAGGGCTGCTGCCATTCCCCCCCCCCTTGTTACTCATCAGGGGGGGGGGAGATCTTCTATTTTAACCCTTGTGACTCACCAGAGGGGAGACCAGTCATATTTACCCTGGCCAAAGGTCATGACCTCATTCTATGCTAGTCTCATTATATTTAAGTACAGCCACATGTCTGACATGACTCATTCTTTCCTTAACTCTTTTACTGACAACATCAGACACATTCTCACATTTGCATTTTAATCTGAAAAAATGCTTAAAGTTCACAGAGATACTATTAGAAAAAATTTTGTTAGTTTAGTACGAGAAGTTCCATGTGAAGATGTTTTACCTTCCCTTTTTGAGGATGGTATTTTAAGTCATGACATGGTCTCAGAAATTTTAGAAAAACCAGCCTCTGAAAGAAATTGCTTTTTGTTGTTGCTATTGCAAAGAAGGGGTCCAAAAGCCTTTTGTTCATTTGTGAAAGCACTCAAACATGCTAACAGAAAAGATCTGGCCAATCATTTAATCTCTTTTCAATAGACAAGTAAGCTCTAGTGTAAATAATCAGGTTTTACTGTCAGTCACATGCTCACTTGTATGTGAAGTCTTCATTATTCAGTATTTTACATCAAAGTGTTACCTTTTTATATTCACAAATGCACATCACATTTAACTTTTAAGATGTTTGTGTTTGAACATGTCATGAAGCATATTAATCAAAGAGCATGATAGTCTTTAATCTTATTGGTCTCATAATGGTTCTATTTTTTTCTGATTTGATACCCAGTATCAGAGGTCATCTCATTATACCTTTGATATCAGTTTATGTTTTGATACCCATTTTCAAGTTTTTGATTTCTAGCTCTAAAACACAGATCTGATCATTTTTTACACTAAAACTTTTTGGATGTTGCTTGCATTCAATGACTGTGAAAAACACCAACATGTTGCAATTGTGCAAAAAAGTGAATATTATTTTTACAGTCTTCAAGAATGTTTGGAAGACTTTTATAAAAACTCTGATCTACCAGAATGTGATCTTTATGCCATGAAAATATATGCATTGTATGTTTGATTATGTTCACCTGTATTTAACATGTATTTCATAAGTTAATTGTAATATTTCATGTTTTACCTGTGGTGTTTAATAAAATATAATAAATTACAAAATCTTTTTGTTTTTTGATTATCACCACACTGATCTCAGTACAGACAGGGTTAATACTGTTTGAATAACATAATTTGGTCATTTGACATTAGTAAAACACTCAGCTAAAATGCATGTAGTTGAACTTAATGTTTTTAAATACAGCATAGAGGGTTTATTGCATCATAGTTATAACAAGTTTCTCTATACCCTATATTCATTATGTGATGACATGAACTGTAGACCTGTTTCAGGTTACATGCATGACTACCCTAAGACAATACATGGATGTGCCATGTCTACTAAGTGGAATTGAGGGTTACTTTGCTTTACTACTTAATGAAGTTCTGCAATATTTCCATCATCACTTCCACAGTAGATACCATTGACTTAAGAGATACTGATTATTATTATTATTGACAACAAATTTTGACAACAAGTATGGATGCCTTCAAGTTCTTGCTTTTTGTAAGCATTGTTTTTGCCTGCGAGAGACTTAGGGACAGACTCTATTGTACCGACGATGATCTGGAAAATTTCGAGGACGTCAGCATTGATGGTGTCACAGAGATTGAGTAAGTAGCTTTTATTTTATATGAATGTACACAACAGGTCGGACAATCCTAACATGTTAAAAACATCATTATGATATCTACATACCTTGAAAACACAATGATTATCCATTTGAAGCTGCTAATCCGTAGTTTAGGGCACAGATACTTGCCGAACAACGTATATTTGATTACAGTTGCCGGCAAGCGCATGTATTTAGGTCACTAAATTTACGCCGTTTGTACATGTATGGAATAGCGCATCAGCAGCGGCTTCAAGCGCCCAGCGTAGTGGCATAGGATTGCGTTAATAATGGACTTTTAACCGACATTTAGTGTCACTACACACCAAATTAGTTAGAACAATCATGCCTAAGTATGTTACAATTGTTGTCAAAGGGAAATAAGACAGGATTTACTTCAAATCACGGGTATTACTAGCGAGGTGAGAGACGGTCGTTTGTTTACATTTTTATATTGACGCGTAGCTAGGCAGCGTAGGCTGGGAGAGGAATTTTACGAATTTGTACTATAGTCAAGTTTTTCTCAGCTTCTACTTGTCGGATCTTCATCAAATTTAGTTTGATAGCTGCGCTTTTGTATTGCGGTTCTAATGGTGTGTCATTTACAGCTGTACTCCCAAAACTGTATGAAAACGCAAGTTAAAACCGTTTTGACAGGATTTCCATATGTATTAAAGTGTTTACATTTTTCAAATGATTGATAAATATATAAGTTAGACAAAGACCGTTGGTTATTTTGAATGTTTTGTGTTTTCTAAGTGCAATTATCAGCTAACTGACTCAATTGGTAATGTTTCTTTTTATCCAGTCCATGTTTTGTGATCGTCAATACTACAATTAAGATAAACCTTATTGTGTGATTTACAATTGCATTTACTGACTCAATAGACAATGTTTCTTTTATCCAGTCCATGCTGTGTGATATGCAGTATTGCAATTGATAAACCTTATGAGTTCTGTAATTTGCAATTGCATTTATGAAAGTAAAGCTATGAACACCTTTACCCCATTTAAAAAACTGTAATTAACTGATTTAAAACAAAAGATCACATATTTGTCGGGTTTTAAACATATTTTAATTGATAGCCTTTATCATAACTAGACACTTTGATCTAAGAATTAGAAAATGTTGATTACCAAATGAATTAAATATGATAGATTGAATGATAAAGGAGAATATATCAATACTGATATTTCAGCTATCAGTACATACATATGATTTCCCCCCTATTTTTAGCAATAGTCACAAGATTTTGATAAATGGCCTTTTGCAACAATTAGAATTTGATGGTTGCTGTTCTGACTGTCAAAAATGTCAGTAAAAAGTTTAGCCAATGGATTTTGTTATTATAATAATAGTCTTTGTCAGTAATCACCAAAAATCTTTATCATTGGGAAGGAGTGAATTGTAACTGTACAGGTTAATAGTTTTTTATAGAAACATTTATGTATGGGAGGGCTAATATATCTTTCATAGAATGTCAGAGACTGTAAATATGGACAGCTATTTGCCAGCAAATAATCAAAACCTCATCTTTGTACCTGTTCAAAATCTATATTAAATAAGTTTTAATGCAGATATATTCATATGACTAATTTCTCAAATTTGTTTGCAGTTTCGACACGGAGTTGAAGGAGTATGTATTGCACATACTTGAGATGAAAATGGCTACACTTACAGTAATCTTCAACCAGGAGAATGTGGTCCACTTGGTAGATGGAAAACCTGCAGCATCAACTGAGAGCACCGAAACATCACCTATGACATCATCGGAGCCGCCATCACAGACAACATCAGAGACAACATCAGAGACAACATCAGCAGCGACTACATCATCGGAAACTACATCATCGGAAATTACATCATCAGAGAAATCGACAACACCGCAAAGACCCCATACACCAAGGAGGATCAAGTCTTCAACTACAGCCAGCACGACAACAAGAAGAAGTGGATCAACTACCGTCACCACCACCACTATTGTCACGACAGTAGAGTCCGGGACACACCATTCGTCAGGGAGGAGCACGAGGAATGTCAGTCTGATATCATGCATTGCTGGCAGCAGTGTAGTCCTCTGCATCCTGGTTGCCTGTATCATCTGTTGTAAAGGTGAGACTATATAGATGTTACATATAATACATTTACCAAGTAATAAGTACTGACTGTAGACCTCAGGGCTATAATATGTGAATATGAATAATGAGAAAAAAAAAAGCCAAAAAGTAACTTTGTTGTTGTCCTTTTTCAGTGAGGAGAAGACATAGGATGCAGGTATATCAGAGACTTGATGACGACATTTCTTTGGTCAACATGCAGTCGATTGACAATCCTGACAACACCCTATTCATGAATCCTTTGATAGATGTACAGCCCAATGATAACGGTAATTTAGTACTTATATATGTCAATTGGACAAATTATTGCATATGCTGCTATGGATAATAAAACATTTTGTCCCAAATTTCATTTGATGATTCAGATAAAGATTTGTTTATTTTGCTTTTTCAAAGAAACTACTTCAGAAATCTGTATATAAATACTGTTCATGTAACACTCTGTTTTCATTATGACAATGACTGATAATAAACTTTTTTTTTATCAGTTGTACTTGGAGCTATGGGACCTGTGCTCGTGTGTGATGATAGATCTGAGACTGGAAGTGATGGGAGTGGTTAGTGTTACATTTACCTTGTTATATATATGTATCCCTAATACTTAATCACATCAAAATCAGTCAATAATACACATTAATGGATACTTTTGAGTTGTGAAGTTTTTAACACCAAAACTGTTTAATAATGATCAAATGGTTATATTTCACAGTATTTACAGCCAAACTAAAATCTATTACACTGCTGCTTTCAGATATAAGGAGAAGGAGTCAGAGGCAAGCATCCAAAGATGCCACAGAAAAAATGAAGAAGATGCGATAAAAAAATTTTTTTAATGTACATGGGATTTATATATATATATATTTTTTTTTTTTCTTAATAAAATAGTGTTTTAAAAGATTCACATGTCTACTCTCACTACCTTAATTTCTACCTCATTATACTTACTAAATTTCAGTGCATTAGATACTACTGTATTAAAAATAAGTTTCACAAGACATGATATTTTGTGTCAGCAACAACATGTGTTCCTGGTCTGCTCTCTTTGGAGGATTTGGTGGCCTTGAAAAAGGCCTATGGATGGTGATTTTGATAGTCTTGAAAAAGACCTAATAATGAAACTTTCTTTGGTGATCAGGGTACGCCGTAATAATAAATTCCTGATAGTTGGTAACCACACTGATTACATCAGTTATGATCCGAGAATGCCTCAACCAACCGATCTCCTCATACACACATTTTGAATAGACAGACTTGTTGTCTTTATCTGTCTCAATCCATTTCCCATCTTGCACAGCTTGTATGGACCATTCCATCACCATTTCCATGCTGATCCAATCAAAGAACTGACTCTTATTATCCATTGTGTTCATGTGTCTGGAAGAAACATGATGGGCAAAGGATTCAGAAAAACCAGCCATTTTTAGTTATTGCAAAAAACAGAATGATCCATCATCTCATTTTTCAGCAAAAAATTCTCCCCTCCCCCCCCCCCCCCAAAACGAAAAAAAAACAAATATGGCCTAATAGTTGTATTTGAGAACCACACCCCTAGTCATATTTTGGTCAATGAAATAGACATTGTCACACCCACAAGTACCTCCCCCACTGACCTTTCATCTTACTAATCCTCTCTCACCTACCCCACCTGCCGAAATTCTCCCTCCCCCCCCCCCCCCAAAAAAAACAAATACAAATATGGCCTAATAGTTGTACTTGAGAACCACACGCCTAGTCATATTTTAGCCAATGAAATAGGCATTGTCACACCCACAAGTACCCCCTCACTGACCTTTCATCTTACTAATCCTCTCTCACCTACCCCACCTGCTGTGCCCCCCACCCACCCCCCCCCCCAAAAAAAAACCCCTTCCCCCCCACCTACCCACTTGCAGGGTAACTTTCATCACTAGGGACCAGCATCTCAACAACTGAACATGTTGTGCTTAATTTGCTGTGAAAACCGACAACAGGTGACATATTCATGCTGTTCAACTGATAGCATGGAAATGAAGGTATGCCAGTCTTGTGCTGAGCACATTTTCATTGGAAATGTAACATCTGCAGTTATGAATGGAGTTAACAATCCGAGGCTAGCTCCTGCATGTCCATTCTGCAGGAGTAAGTTCTTTGTGATTAGGAAACAGAATGGTAGCAGAGTTTCTATTTCAACAAGAAATGTGATACTTACTGCAAAGATTGCAAAGAAAGAAATGGAACAAATATTGACAGGGCTTCTTCAGGAGAGGAATGAATTAAGAAGAGCTCTTATTCATGACCATCTTGTACCACTTGGTCAGATACTTGGTGTACCAGTAAGAAGAAACTGATCATCTTTTTAATTTTTCGGCCTTTTTCAAGGCCACCAAACCCTCCAAAGAGAGCAGACCATGAACACAGCTGTAATATTTAGTTATTAATTTAATTTTTAAATGAGAAAAATGTTTTTACATGTTTTTTTTTATATATACCTTTGATTGCATGCAATAACATAGACAGGGAGGGGGATTTTGTCTGGACTGAATTTGTACTATAATCAAACTTTTCCCGGTTTCTACCTGTCAGATCTTCACTAAATTTGACTTGCTAGTTACGCTTTGTATTGCGGTTCTAATGATGTGTCATTTATCGCTGTACTGATCAAACTGTACGCTTGGGAAATATCAGTACAGGTGGCGCTTGAGATGCTATGAGTATTTGTGAGGTACTAGTGGCTCCATCTACACCATTTGTGCCAAACGACCTTGACATTGCTAAAGGCTTTTTGAGTGAACAGGCTGAACATGTGTTTTGGCATTGAGATGGCTCCAAAGTACGAAATTAGTGTCAAATGACTTGTTGACACACTAAACCATCGTCAGACAATTTAGAGATTCAACTACAGTCCACTCCAAGAGTCAGCAGTATAGATGTCAAACCGGAAAACAATTTTTGACCTATTATCACTCACTGTACAAAGGTAAGTAAAAAAAACACAAATTCATTTCATATATTTAAATCAGTTTATTTTCACATATCAGTACATAAAAAAGTGTCTGTTAATGTTCATTATATTAGATAGTTGTTCAAATTCTCCTTTCTTCAGATTTACTCCACATTTAGTAGGTACTTTTTCAATGTCACCAGGTGGTACCCAAAACAATCTAATGTCAGCTGTGCCATAGTCTGTCACCCTGAGTTTGATGTCATCATTTATGAACAGTTCAAGTTCTTCTTTAGCCTCCAATGCTGCTAGAACTCTTGGTGATAGATTCATCAGAACTTTGGCATCCTTTGGAGAAAGACAGACTCCTTTTTTGGTTGGAAGTGAGTATTCATACATTCTTAGATGTAGCAGCATTTTGCCATGATATTCCTTGTATGAAACTCTGTAACCTCTACCTAAGTCCTCCTCAAAATAGACCACATCATTTACTATAGCCATCTTGATAGTGATCAATAGATGATCACAGCTGCTTAAATACTCATCTCAGCTGCTGGTGAGTTCAGTCTGATTGGTTTGCTATTTTTAGAAAGTGATGTCATTGGCCAGTAGAAGGATCCATGACTTGACCTGCATGGCTGAGGTCATTTCAGGTCAATCTGTTTTGTTTGCTATTTTAAGAAAGTGATGTCATTGGTCAGTAGAAGGATCCATGACTTGACCAACATGGCTGAGGTCATTTCAGGTCAACTTGTAGTAAGTGTTCTGAAACGATCAATGGAATCCGGCCTCTGGCACGCGCTCGCGCCCGTGCCTGAGTCCGGTCCCATGGTGTGCGGCCGGCGGGGGGGGCCCCCTCTCTCTCCTCTCTCTTTTGGACTTAATGTATCAGCCACTTTGATGTTTTTGCAGGTGTACCTGGAGGAGATGTTGAAATTAGAGACAAGGGAGTATTGATGTGCTTCAGTACTTGGTGAAACTGTATCCAGCCAACTGGTTTTTTTCTGGTCCCATTGACAGCTGTACGGACAAGATCTACAATGTTTGTGTTTGGTAAAATCTTTGTATTAATATTGACATTGCCATTTGGAGACCATGATATGATGGATGAGTAACGTTTTAGATAACTTAGTAATCTGGATGCTTTTTCTTTTGTAGACTTGGAGAATGATTCAAGTATAAAATCATCCTCACCGCCTTCAGACTTTTCTTCATTGTGTTCCATTACTTCTGAGGTCTTGGGTGGCTGGATATCATCTTTGACTTGTGACTTCAATTTATTATAAGTTGACACAGGTATAACAAAAAACTTCATTCCAGTAACTGTAATTGAGGAAACACAGCTTTCAGTACTTTGGGCCAGGCCCTTTTTAATTTTAAGCAAAGTCCTCTTCTGCCTTTCTCCTTACTATTTGCTAATTTCCGCAAATCACCACTGTATCTTTTCAGTTCTCTCACTGCAGGTTGAGAAATGACCAACCCTCCTTCCAAGATGTTACGTACGATCTGACGAAGGGCTTCTGATTGAGGTCTACTTATTGTTCGGAGTAAGACAGTCCTTTGACCGGCATCGGCAGTGAATAACAGCTTGATGAAGCTCAGATTCTTCTTCACTGCACTCATGGTGAAAATGAGATGTTTTGTGCAGTTACTGTGCTTTATATACCGTAGTTAGATCATCATCAGGAAAAATATGTGACCTGAGCCGTAAATTTTGTGGAGTGTGATTGTGTAAATCTATGATAAAGTATGTGTATGGTCTTGGTGTGGCTAGGCTATATGCATCGCTCAGCTTAGGGATGTCAATTTGTCTACCTAGAGTCTTCACCTGCAGTATGTCTCTGGTATTGGCCATTAAGATAAAGACTTGAGTATTGAGACTTAGACTTCGACCATGCTTTGATTTGACAAAGATGTTGTGAGTTAGCAAAATCACTGTACAGTGATTGTGATGGGTGCCTACAGTAAAAAGCTTTAGTATTGAATCGGCATCGGATGCATCAGTCATTAGGTCATCTAGGACTAGTAGCTTGTGGTCATTACTCGATGTTTGAAAGTCTTCTAAATCACCATCACTTGGCATACCATGATGAAATGTAATATTATCAATTTCTTCCTGCATCTTGTCAAACTTTTGCTGCCAAGTACTGTTGTAACAGTACATGATATTTTTTGGAGTCTGTTGAAATAAATCATGCTTTAGTAAGCGGTAGACAAACAAGGTCTTGCCTCCTTGCGTCGGTGAAGAAATAATTATGTTACTTGGACTTGGAAATAGTATGAGGACTTTGTCTTGTGACATTGTCTTCCAGGATTCTGGCACATCACTATGTTCTTCTGCAAAAGAGATATCTACAATGTTCGGTCTCTCCATGTCAAATGGTTAGGGTTGACCATGTGTATTGTCTTTTATTTCAGAATGACATTCCTGGTACTGGATATCTCCATGAGAGCAGGTGTCTCAGCATGGATCAAGAGACATGCAGCCTCCGTGAGTGCAGTTTTAAAGCTGATGGACAGTCTGGTGTGGCCTTGGTCAGGCAAAGTGGAACTTCTGAATGTAGGTTTTATGTTAAATGCATACAATGCATAACTCCTGCTATAGTCTGACAAATTAATGTCATTTGAAAAATCATTACCAAGCTCTTTGAATGCCTCATAAAGACTTAGGTAGCTGGGTGCTACCCCTGTGCCCTCATCATCAAAGGTTGGAGTGTAAGTTGCTATGGTGGTACCATTGACAGTTAGTGATATCCTGTTTAGATCAAATGGCTTAAAATTGAATGGGTTTTGTTTCACATCTCCATTGTATGCTTTAGCAGGTACTAGGGCTGTAATAATTCTTGAAGGAAGCTGGTTGGGAAAGATATTTTCCAGGGTCCCTGATGTAAAACCAATAGGTAGGTTTTCCACTCTGATCTCCCTACGAGTGTAAGGGTACAATGCTGGCTGGGTTTCCAGTGTCCTAGCTATAGAGTATTGAACACTGGGGTCAAGATCAACCATTCTTGCTTTGAATACCACATCCTGCAATGTCAGCTTATAAGATACTGCTGTTTCAAGATTCATCAAGATAAATTCTTGCGGCATCCTGTCTAATTTGATGGTCAAACGGGTATTGTTGAGTAAGTATCTTTTCTGCATGAACACATCTTCATAGAGGGGCCCCTGTAACTCAACAGTGTTTGACTTTTGAAATAGTTTGTTTCTTCTGGCCCCTCCAACATTTTCTGTAATCTTGTCCATATCCTTTGAGTCATCTTTAAAGTAGCCCTGTGCTTGAAGCTGACTGTCCTTGGTGTCTTTCTGATAACTTAGTAACGTACTGAACATGGCTTTATAGGGATAGGCTTTGTTACTTGTGGTGACTTCTTTACCTTCAATTGTAACTGTGATTTTTTCCCACAGGCTATGTAGAATGTTGTTGACTGGAATTACTTTTTTGGCAGTAGTAACAGCGGCACCATCTTTTTTAACAATTTTTAGTTTAACATAAAGCTGGCTGTTGTATAGATCAATAAAATGCTTCTGCTCAGTGATATCAAAAAGCACAGGAGCCTCATCGGATAGCTGTGTTATGGGGCGGTAATCAGTATTGTATTCTCTCTCAACAGCAGTCTGCACAACCGGCGGGGAAAACAAATCAAGCTCGGCCAAACTTGCGCTTTTTACTGCCATTGCTGAAGATATCTGGATGCTGTCTCTTTCCTCGTTTCGTGTGTTGCTTGCTTGGTTTCTTTTTCTGATGTGATCTAATTTGTGTCCCAGTCTTTTTATATACAGTAGTCTGCCTACGTTTCAAAACCTTTTTGGCAGATGGCTTTCTCTTTAGTTTTGATACACCATTTTCCATGACCATTTCTTCTTTTGCCTGTTCTAGTGTTTTCTTGATATTTGAGGTCAGCTCAACTTTCACTTGTTTAGGATCCTGTTTAGCAGAGAGAGTATCAATGACGTACTGGGGGTTATTCATCCCTGAATAACGTCTAAGTCCATCTGTCACAAATGGGGTGGGGCGGTCTGCTTGAGTTGTGTAATATGTGTTCATGACTGAGTCCTCTGTATTACTGACTAAAGATGACTTGAATTCATTCTTTTAATACAAAGTGTAGGGTGATGCGGGTCAGGCCGTCGTTATCTCGTATTTTCTTCTCAGTGCGGTCATTCAGTAAATATATATGGACTATGTCGATCAAGTCTTGCGGTACTGCAGTGTAAAAAGGCTGATAGTCTATGGTGTCTTTGGTTATGTGTCGTAAAATACTGAGCTGATTGGAACCAACAATGGTAGACGTACATATGTTACTGCACACATAGACTTGATCGACAATGGTAGAGTCGTATTGACAAAGCCCCACCATCCATCTGCCTTTCAGTCTCAAAGGTCTGTTTAACTTTACTTTAAAGCTGGCAGGAGTATTTTCAAAGAGATCTGTACTCTGAGAGCTGTTGATAATAACATAAAACTCATTCATAATTTTTAATTTCATCTGCATCAACCCAACTGTTGAATTTTGCAGGGTAACCCAGCCAGCTGACTAACCCCTGACGTTTACCACCTTTAATGCGGTATCTGAGTACACGTTCTACTTTATATAGGTCATCATCCCCAACATGAGCCATCTGCAGCTCCTGTTCGTAAAAACTGCCTTTAATTTCTTCTTGCTGTAAGTCAATCAGCCTGTATCTGGGTGGATGTGAACGTACTTGTTTGTGGATAAGAAATAATTCCTCAGACCATTTTTTATCGTAACCTGTGTCAAAGGGTCTTCTTGCATAAGAAACTCTAACCTTATCGCCTATTTTAAACTTGTAATAGACAGGAGTGTTTTCTCTCTTCAGTTCTATTGGCAGATATATTTTCTCATACAGCTCTTGTTGATTTTCAGGTGTGACCTTAGAAGGAGGCATACGGATGGAAGAGTGAATGGTATCATTGTAACTATGAACCAGAGACTCCAGGCTGTCAATGTAACGGTGGGTCTGGTGATGGGTAAAATAACGAAACAAGCGGCCCTTGACCGTCCTGATGGCTCTCTCTGCATAATTTGCATGGTAGACATTGTATGTGATGATGTGATGTATACCCAAAGATGATAGGAGTTCTTGAACTTGTTTTGCTTTGTATTCTGACCCCTGATCAGTCCTCAATGTCCTGGGTGCATTGTCTTTAGTAAATACTTTCTTCATGGCTTTTATCATTTCATCCCCAGTTTTTCTCTTCATAGGCTCTATTCTTAAATATCGAGAAAACAGATCAATGAATATGGCCAGATATTTCACCCCATCATTTTGTCTACTGAATTTTTGCATGTCCATTAAATCAGAGTCCCAGATTTCATTTATTTCCCCAACTAAAATGGCTTCCCTTGGGAATTTCTCTTTGGTAGGTTTGTGGAGGGAATAAGAGTACTGTTTTGATTGCCAGTCCCTGACATCTTTAAATCTTAATCTGAGTGGGTTGCCATCAGCTTTGATGCTTTGCCAAAATTTTGTTATCCCCGTGAAACTTCCTGCTTTATTGGTTTGGTAATAAATGGATTTCAAGTAATCATCCATTGTCTGTCCTATCTTTTGCCTGCGTCCGATAGGATGGTGCCGGCAGTAACACCGAAATTGATGATGACAAAAGAGTGACCCACAGCTCGGTGAGTGGGTGCTGGAGTGACAAGTTGACTATGCTGCTTAATATAACAATGTAGAGTGCTATCACTTGAGAAAAGTAGATAATCTTGTGTTTGTTAACTTTTTTACCCTGAATATTCAAGTCATCAGTGTTTACTGAATGAGACTCCATTTAGAAATGACACAAAAAAGGTACTCGACACAGTTTTATAGATAAACATTTTTATTAGAAGCAATAAATATATATATATATATATATATATGCACACACAGAGGTTACCCCCAAATTGACATGTTAACAACAAGTTATATGCTAAGATAACCAAATGGTACAGATACATAATTGTCCAGCAAAATCCTTTTGTCAAAGACAAGATGAGCTGTCTTGTAGGTTGTTCTGTTGAAGATACCTCCATTAACTTTATCCCTGGTAAAAAGGTTGTAAGGAGGTAGCTTGATGGTCAGTTTTTGATTAATCAGATCCTGCATGCTTTGGAAATTGACAATATGTATATTAGAAGAGTTGATGGTTAGGCCTTTAAACTTAACACATTCTGAACCATCAGTAAGTCTGTAGGCATAGGATTTTGGTCCTGAAGAAATGAATTCAGTGATCCACTGACCCTGAGGTAGTTCATCTGTGAGTTGACCTAAAAAGTCCCCCAGGGGAGGCATAGGGTCCCCCTCCTTGGCTGTGTACAAAACACTATCAGTGTCCATGTATAAAACTCTGCGGCCAAGGAAGTCAATGAGGTTGTACAGTTCAAGTCTGGCCCAGCATGTAGTGAATGATGCTATCACATCATTGGATTTCAGGTTGTCTGGCTCAAAGGTTGTTCTGCTCTTGCTTTCTACCATTAGGCACTCTTCATTGACCATGTGGATGTTGATGATCTCTGTTGTGGGGTCATTCATCATTCTTTTAAATTTGACAGGATCTGTGAAATAATGATTCTTGGTCTGGTTGGGTTTCTGACCAAATTTACCGCAAAAGCTATTGAGAGCTAGCTTTGCAACAGTCCGTAGGCCTGGATTGTGTTTGATGTTCTCTTTTATAAGAGTGATTCCCTCAGCAGTCTGGTATTGCTCTATATACCTCTCCATATCAGCATCAGTCTTGACCCAGCTGGGCTTTCCTGAGGATTCCTGCTTGATGCGGAGAAAGGTGTCCACATATTCCCTAAACAGGGTGTCAGAGGTCTGTTCCCAGTGGTATACTTCATATATCTTGAGAACAGTGTAGCCTTTTTCTATTGCTTTCATAATCTCTGGTGTGCAGTAGGTCCCTGTTATTGCTCTCTCATCTGTTGTACACTGACAGGGTTTGATGTTTTCATTGTCACAGCATGTCCTACAGAGAGGAAATGTCAGTTTTCCTCTGCATCGGTAAGGTAGAACAGCATGATACAGAGACTGCGGTGGGAGTATCTTCAACTTGGCTATACCAAAGTAAGATGCCATTGAATAATCAAAGTCCCTGGTTATTATCTTTGGGTGCCGGACAGGTAGAGGCTTGTACTTGTTTATGAATGAATAGAGACTTGTGAAGTCGTAGAAATGGATCTTCTCCCCCGGCTGCACCTTGTGGTAGATAGATACTGGTATAACCCTTCCTCCAAAAAAAGAAGATCTAATGTCCAGCCTCTGGGGTATGTCAAGCTTGGAAACAAAGTCATTCATCACTGGAGATTCCTTGACCTGCTGGTCAAATTGACATTCCCATATTGTCACCAGCTTGGGGGCTCTGGTCTTGAGAAATTCTTCTCTATTCATGGTCTTGTCATGGAGTTCTTGCATGGTAGAACCTCCTGGCCTATCTCTTATATGTCTATCAGGAAAACAAGTAGCACATCCATGCCAACGGCAACCATAAAATTCATGGAGTACTCCACTTTCACTGGCTCCATCAATTCTATATTTGTCTACCTTGAACTCCCCAGTGTTTCTAGCATGTTGAATTGATATGTTGTTTTTATGACTGAGATATTCTAGCCACTGGATTGACTTGTAGCTGTGGTTGTTTCTTGCAGTATAGCCATTGGATGGTATGTGTGCAATATCAGAAGCCTCAAATAGCTTTTCTTTGATTTCTCCTGCTGGCACAGTGTCAGTTCCATTGTGATAATTGCCTCCCTTTTTCTTCAGAGTGACCTTACTGTTATCCTGCAGGGTAGCATCATAATATTCTACCAGGAAGTTTTGTCTGAAGATCTGCATGCAGGTTGATGCAATTGTAACTTCTGAGAAAGGATCAGTGCTTTGCATACCATCATCAGTTTCAACAGAGGTAACATCTTTAATTAGTTTTCTGAATGTCAATGATGCCTTTCTGAGAATCTCAACATCAGTCCGGCAGTATTCCTCCATGTCCTTGTGCATGTCATAGGGTCCTATTCTATTCCTGTACCAGTCAGCTTCAATGTCCCTGGAATAATATTGCATTTCAGGGTAACTAGCAAAATGCCTCTGCTGGAAGTGTTCCCTAGTATTGAATTTGTGTGGGAAGTCCCCCTTGTTTAGTGCTGCAGAAAGGCCTAGTGTCTTTGGTAGTTTTTTTAGAGCCATTGGCATGAAACGGTAGGAGTCTATGAATCTCATACTGAGTCCTGGGACATGCATGTAGAGAATCTTGGTGCCATTCCTTATGATCTTGGGAAATATACCATTATTGATCAGATAATGCTGAAGGAAAACAAAATCATAATTACTGCCACAATGGGCCATTGAGGTATAACCTTTGTGGCTCTCATGAAATATCCAGCGTCCAAAGTCTTCAAGAGTATTTTGTCCTTTGAACATGACCTCCTTCTTGTAGCAGCTGGGGCAGGTTGAACTCTTGCTGTGGTTGTGACATTGTACACCACAGGAGTTGCAATGTGTCTGTTGGTCGGTACATTCTGAGCATTCAGTCTGTGCAATGACCATATTTGGTATATGTTGAGAGAGCCCACAGTACCAAAGGTTACAATTACTGCATCTACGGCATGTTGGGCAAACATAGTCTTCAGTGCATGTCTGACAAGTTGACCTCTTAGTGGGCATGTAACCATCTTGACATTGAAAGACCTCATCCTGTGTTGCTTCAAAATCAAAAAATATGAACGTCTCTGTACTTGGTTTTGCCTCAGCTGATCTCATGTAGCAGTGGTGCTCCCCTACAAAGAACAGACTACAGCACTGACATTGCCATTCATGGCAAACATGCTCCTCTCTGCTTCGGTATAATGTGTTGAGCAGTTTCCTACAGCTTGTGCATTTGAAATACATATCACATCTGGAGAGTTTGTCTTGATCCTTCCTGGGTCCCTTCTGATATTGTTGTGTTTCCTTGTGAGTGTGGTAGCATTGCGGACTGCGACACAGTCTGTTGCAGTCTTTGCAATGGAGTTTGCCATCCCAGGTACATTCTTCTCTATTGCATACAGGGCATCTTTGTGAACAGTGATGAGTGGAATTTCTCCCATAAAACTGGAGACATGCTGTGCAGATTTCTTTGCTAGCAAATAAACCATGTATGTTTGTTATTGCATGAAAATGGTCTCCATCCTTGTAGAGAAATATTTTGGACTTCCTGGACTGGTTCCCTGCATATGTAACATCATGGCCTACTGTTTTGTCTATTACAACAATCTGTACATCAAGATGGTCTTCAAATTTGTGAAATTCCCTAATTTCAATTTGTCTGTTAGCAGGTAGTTTGACCTCTTTTAGTAGCTGGAGGGCTCTACTTAGCTGTGAATTAGATCCAGGCCGGTGAGCTCTTTGGTGGTCAATGAGATGGTGATATTGTGGATCTTCTTGAAGTTTTGCCATGCATATGACAATGGCTCTTGCAGCACAGGTAACATCATTAGGCAGCTCAGGAATGGTTACAATACATTTCTTTCTAAACAGAGAACTGTTCATGTCTTGAGTATTTGTGCTGGTGATGAGTAGTCTTTTTTGTTGTTTCTGAGAATGACAAATATGATGAGACTGCTTCTTGTAAAACATCTTGCAGTTAAAACAGATCTCTCTGTTTGGAAGGCGTCCTTCAATGTTGATTATGGAATGCATGCCATTGTCTTGGTATAGAAATATTCTGTTTTCTCTGGTTTCATTCATGTGTAAGATGTTGTAGTCAGCATCAACAACAATTATTTGAACATTGAAGT
Source organism: Alitta virens (assembly GCA_932294295.1). NCBI lineage: Eukaryota > Metazoa > Annelida > Polychaeta > Phyllodocida > Nereididae > Alitta > Alitta virens. The sequence continues at coordinate 526,584 of OW028582.1, read as the reverse complement.
GATCTTCAAATTTGAATAATTGTGACAGCTCAATTGATCTGTCCCAGGGGAGTTGTAGCTTGGTGAGTATTCTCCTTGCTCTTCCCAGTTGAGAATTAGCACCTAGTTGGTGTGCCTTATCTGCTCTGATTAGGTTGTTAAAAAGTGGGTCTTTCCTTAGTTTGGCCATGCAGACAATGATGGATCTGGCAACACCTGTAGTATCATTTGGTATTTCTGGAATAGTGATGATAGGACTGCCTCCACCTTTGTCAGGATGAAAAATACCAAAATTAACATGGAAAGAATTGTCAACACTGAGACTCTCATCAGACTGTAGCACTTTTTCCATGCGGTCCATAATGGTCTTTCCAGTGATGAGGGATTCAGGTCTCATATGAATAACAATATCCTGTCTGAGATCATTGTGCTGTATGACAACTCTTGCCTTATCATGTGGTCCATGTCTCTCTGTTGCCTTGTCAACTACATCTTGAAACATGTCCTCAAGTTGTTGTTGTATGTCTATCAATCTATGACCCATGTATTGCTGATCAAAGGTTGCTCTGAAGTTCCTTTCTTCATAGCCATATCTCCTGGCAACTCTATGCTAAATCTCCTTGATATGGTAAGGTAAAAGTCTTGGAGCTTTAACTCTTGAGTTATCATCAAATAAAGATCGTTTTGCCATGCTGATATTGAAGATCTGGCAAGATGGATCATCTTTTTATAGTAATCAGAAGTGGAAATGAAGTATTCTGATTGGATGAGATTAGTGTGTAATTTGATTGGTCTATGTGCATGGGAGGGTCAAACAAGTCTGGACATGCAGCATACTTGATGACCTTAGATGACCTACAGTGGATGACCTTAGATGACCTGCAGTGAATGACTCATACCAGTCTCTTCATTTGGGTCATGATCCTTTGTTCCTTCTTCATTCAATCTCCTCATAGCTTCAAGTTGCCAAATTATGCCATTTCTACTTTCATCATCAGGAGTTATTGGATGAATTATGTTTTTCTCAGTATTGAAAGTAACAGTAAGCTTTTTAAGACTGATTTTATCTGTGTAACTTTCCATTTCTGAATGATAAAATGTTTCTCTCTCTTTATTTATAGAGACCAGAGTTATTTTTTGTTCAGCATGTATGATCATGTTGCTGTTATAGAGTATTTTTAGATCCAAACAGATGAGTCATAAGATGAAGTAGTGAGAGATTTGATCAGTTACCATCAAATAACATCAAAGGATAGACAGGGGGTAGGATGTATCCATACTTAAGTATAATGAGCCTAGTATATAATAGTAATGCATATAGGTAATTTATTTTTAGAAACTGACTCGTGTGAAATAATGTCAATTTTCACTATCAACAATGATCAAAGGGGTAGAATTGTAAGCATTAGGCTAAACTATCATCCTTCAAAGGAGAGGATCGAGGTGACAGCTCTCACCTGGTGAGGTCATGACCTTTGACCAGGGTAAATAACACTGGTCTCCCCTCTGGTGAGTCACAAGGGTAAAAATAGCAGATCTCCCCCCCCCTGGTGAGTAACAAATTTTAGGTCAGAGGACTGTAGTGTTTAGTTGTCTAGCCTAGAATATCTATCTATATCTGTCTAGAATTGTCTAGCCTATCTATATTTGTTCTAGACTATCTGTCTATATATCTGAATAGATTAGAGTGGCTTATTAGAGAGGAGGTGGCTTATTAGACAGGGGGGGGGGGGGTGCAAATGGGGGGGGGGCTAGAGGACATAGAGAATGAAAGTTAGTATGGGAAGTGCCAGGTGATAGGCTAAGTAGACAGTGGATCAAAAGTAGGTCAAGTAGGGTCAAGTGGGATCAAGGGGGGGTCGATGAAAGTTAGCATGGGAAGTGCCCGGTGTGCTAATTAGACATGGGATCAAAGGTGAAAGTTAGCATGGGAAGTGACCCCGTGTGCTAATTAGATATGGGGATCGATGAAAGTTAGCATGGGGACAGGGGATCAAAGAGGGTCAAGTAGGGTCAAGTGAGGGGTCAAGTGGGGTCAAATTTTTGGTGATTTTGGGGGGGTCGGCGGGGGGGTCGATGAAAGTTAGCATGGGAAGTGCCTGGGTGCAAAGAGAAAGGTCAAGTGGGGTCAAATTTTTGGTGATTTTAGGGGGGGTCAGCTAGAGGACATCGAGGATGAAAATTAGCATTGAAACTAGGGAGGGATCAGACCTACCCCTCTTAGTAGTTACAACTACCACTACTACTACTACTACTACTACTACCACTACTCCTACTACTGCTGCTACTATTACTACTACTACTATATACTACAACTACTACTACTATATATATATATAGATTTTATTGACATGTAAAATATCATAAATGATACATATGTCATTCAGTTAAAAGATAACATGAAAGAGACATTAATGTAAGTACAGAAAGCAATAAAATGTCAATAATCAAGGTTCCAGCCACCAAGTTAACTTATAATACGTGTTTAAAATCCACATACACAATAGAAAAAAATACAAGCCGCTAATAAAAACATTTCACTCTCAAAGTCCAAAACATGACAAGCACATCATAACTAATAAACTAATAAACTAAATTAATAACTGTGTGGATACAGGAGATGGTTTTCTCTACACATCAGCTTGAAGGAGAAACTTTCCTAAACTAATTAATAACTCAGGTTCCTTGTTTGTCATTATTGCTGTAAACTTAGTTATATCATCTAGAGACAAGAAGTTGTTAATAAATTTAGTTGCATTCAAAAAAAGGTTAACACGGTGTTGCTCATTACCAGGACAGACAATCAAACAGTGAATTTCGTCTTCTACAAAGTTTAACGTACACTTTTCACATATTCTATTTGGAGCAGGAATTATTGGTTTATGGTGTCGACCTGTTTCAATCTTCAGGCTATGTGAACTTGTCCTAAATCTAGCTATTTTAGTTAACACTTTGCGAATTTGTTGCAATTCAAGATAAGGTTCTATTCTACAATCAGTTTTAAATAGTTTATATGTCCTAAGTTTTGGTTGTTGTGAACTGTCATTTATTGCATTTATAAGTCGCTCATGTTCGGCTTCATAGAGTCTTAGTTTCACTGTGTTAGAGATATTATCAATGTCAAAGTTTCTGAGGTTACTAATATCATATTCAATGGTGCAGTTATTTAATACATGACACACTTTACTGAACCAGTTATTTCCATTTACTGCATTCACATAAATTTCCTTCTGAACATTTAAACATTTCTTAAGTAAACTGTCATCAGGTGCTCTTTCCAATCTTATCCAGTAATTCACCATTCTAATTTTCTGTCTGACATGCAATGGGAATCTACCTGTTTCACCATAGACTGCTAAAGATGGTGTTTGTTTTCTTACTCCTAATATGTTTTTAAGATATGCAAGTTGCAAATTTTCTAATTCAGGCATAGATTTTTCACTTGTCCATATTTCACTATTGTACTCCAGGATAGGTAAAATATAGGTATCAAACATTCGAAGAGATAGTATGGGATCGATTTTTCCTAATGCTTGTTTTGAATCACCTTGCAGTGCAAAGAGCGCTTTATGAGCTTGTGTTGAGAGGTATTCCGTCATCTTGCTATGTATTCTACGCTTATTAGTAAGCATATGGCCAAGATATTTGAAGCTGTCAACATTTACTAGTTTTTCCCCATTACAGAAGAAGGTGCTTATTGCTTTGTTACCAATCTGCATCACTTTGGTTTTACTAACATTTACAATAAGGTGCCATTTTTTACAGTAATTATGAAGTGAATTTATACTATTTTGCATGCAATTAGGAGAATCAGCTACAAGTGCGATGTCATCGGCATACAATATATGTGTAAGAGTAAAATCACCTAATGTTATTCCATCTGATTTTTCAAGATGATCGGGTAGATCTGACATAAATTCATTGAATAATTTTGGGCTGAGGATTCCACCTTGTAATACCCCACATTTGCTGTCAATAGAACCACCGGTATTACCACCTTGGTTTACTCTTGCTTTTGCCTTATCATACATACTAATGATTAACTTGAGCATTTTGTCACCAATATTCTGCTGCATCAATTTGTAGTACAAAGCATTTCTATTAATGTAATCGAATGCTTTAGTAAAATCAACAAAGCACAAGTATACAGGTTTTCGCATTGCTTGTTGGTAACTTATAACTGTGTCAAGAACAAAGACACAGTCAGTAGTGCTTGACCCAGGGGTGAACCCAAACTGACAAGGATCATCAAGATTTAGAGCCTCATTTTTAAAGTATAATCTGCTATTTAGGATTGAGTCAAAAATCTTACCCATTACTACATTTACAGTTATTTTTCTATAGTTATCAGGATCTGTGCGGTTACCTTTTTTATGTAAAGCATTAATAAGCCCTTCTGACCACTGAGATGGGTATTCACCTTTATCAAAAATGTGGTTGAATACAGCACAAAATGGTGTTATAAGATTTTCACCAGCATATTTATAGAATTCTGCGGGTATCCCATCAATGCCAGCCGCTTTATTATTTTTGAGTCTCCTGAAATGCAGGGCGACCTCTTCTTCAGTTATTACATTATCACAAATATGAGTAGATAGTTCACTACTGCAGCTATAACCGGAATTTTGCACAGCATTAACTATGTGTGCCATATTTTCAGTGTCAAAATAGTCACGCTCTGGTGGAAGCGATTGTTGTTTAAAGTAGTTATGAAAGGTATCTAAGTCTGGGCAGTTAACTTGGATTTTTCCAACAGATTTTAGTTTATTCCAATACTTCCAGCAATCTGCTTGATTTTTACCCATGAGAGTTTGCATTTCCTTTCTATTATTTCCTTGAAATTTTCTTTTTTTCTTTTGAGTTACTCGTTTGTAATATCTGTGCATAATACCATATTGCATTTTATTTTGATCCAGGGCTAAATCATTCTGTTTAGCAAAGTCATTCAAAGATTTTCTGAGATTTTTACACTCACTATCAAACCATTTATTAGTAGGAAAAGTGCTTTTTGCAGATTTAGATTTCTTTTTCTCAAACGTTGGCCGTATTCTATCAGTTAAGTATTGGTATACAGTATCTATGACCACATCTGTATCATAGTCTGACTCAATATCACAGCATAGCTTATACAGTGTGTTCTTGGCATTTTCATTGTCAAAATTAGAGAGGTATTCTTCAGTTTTACTCTTGTCAAATACATACTTGAATGTTCTGGTCTGCCGATTATTTTTAGTCTGTTTATTTATTTTTGGTACTTTGGGAAAGTTAAAAGAAAAGCTAAGTGGAGTATGGTCAGACTCAGTAAGCTTATCATTTACAACAAACTCATGAAGGCAATTATACGCTGGTTCACTACAAAGCAAATAGTCAACAACACTTTGTCCCATAGGAGTATGACAGGTAAATCGATCGGTTATACTTTCATCAAAGAATCCATTCATTATTCTAATACTGCTTGCCCTACATAAGTTAATGAGATCCTTTCCAAAGGCGTTTACCTTCTTATCTCTACACAGTCTGTGCTTAAGGGACCATTTGTGTTGCATTGTAGTTGCAACACGAGATACAGTGCCTAAGTCAGAAATGAGAGAAGAATTTTTTCCATTTACAGGTTCTTCAAAATCATTCATATCACCTGTCCGGCTATTAAAATCACCACAAATAGAAACAAAGGGTGTTCTATCTAGAAAACATGCAAGATCCTCCCTCAATTCATTCAGCACATCCTTTCCATATCTACTATTCAAATAGATCATGCTACCCTCAGGGGGAATATAGGCACCACCAATAATAATTTCATGAGTTGATCCCCTAATTTTCAGCCATATAGCATGTTCACTTGCTTTTTCGATAGCTACAGCTTTTGACTCAAAAATATCTGACTTAATCAATACGGCTATGCCGCCAGATGGCCTCCTAGCTCTAGGGTGTCTGTACTTTCTTTCATAATGGAAGTAGTGGTACCCTTCCATTTGTGGGTCAAAGGTATCTGATTTCATGGTTTCATACAGGAAGATGACATCATAACAGGTAAACATATTTCTAATCTCCTCTAACTCTAATTTTTGACCAATGCCCTGAATGTTCCATGAAATTATTTTGAGAAAATTATCATTTGAGCCTTTGTTACTGTTCCAAAATCTAGATTTTTCATTGAACATTTGAGTCATATCATGAATTAAGTTTATGTCTGAGTGTGTAATTGTATCTACAACAGTCTTAGTATTAATGTCAGAACCATCCCCCACATCCACACAGTCATCAACGAAAAGATCTATCACAGGTTCAACATTACTAAAATCAGATGGCATAAAAATATTACAGTCATACATTGCCATTGAGTTTGAAATAGTCATATTTACAGGAGGCAATTGCAGCTGGAACCTATTTACGTAAAAACCTTCTTGACAGCACAAGACACATTAAAGCAGAGTCTCTCTCTGGCTGTGCGACTGAGGTGGATGTGATCTCGTAGCTTTGCTCGAGCGTTGGAGACATACTCTACCAGCCTTTCGTCACGAGCAACTGCTTCAAGGTAACTGTTCACTTTCCGTGTGGTGTCTTGACGGTGGTTGCTACCAGTCTGTGGGAGGCCGGAGAGCATGACTCGAGTCCAAGGAAAGAGTTGGCGAGCTTCCTTGAGCATATGCTCATAGCGAGCGCAGATTGATTCTGCGGGAAGGCCGTCCGAAGCTTCAATATCCCCAGCCATGAGAAGGAGGTAGTCTGTAGGGGACCTCACATGTCGGAGACGGGACGTGACATGAGAGATGGTTCCACCTGGCAGAGTGAAACCGCAGGCGTCTAGACCTCTGTCATTTAGGCCCTGTGCTACTCCGCGGGCATTGGAGTTCCCAAGCACAAGGACCTTTGGGCGACTGACAGCAGGTGCACGAGGGTGATTTGGCTGGGGGCGGTTAAAGGCCGTGGGTGTTGGTGCTGGGCGGCTCCGAACTGTTGTGAGCGCTGGACGGCTCTGAAAAGGCTTTGGCAGAGCACAGTGCAGTCTTTGGCGTAGGTCTTCCAGGAGGCTGCCGAGAGTGTTGAGACCCCGGAAATCTTCGTCACAGCCCCAGAAGCTGTCGGTTTCAGTGTTGTGCACCAGCCGTTTGTTGCCGGTGTTTACCAGTGCCTTGTGGAAGACACTGCACTGTTTGGCTTTCTCTTCCAAAATAGCAGCCATAACATCAGCCTTACAATCATGCCATGCCTGACACTGAGAGATGTTTTTTGCAGCCAGCTTGGCTTGGTGTGGTGTTCTGGAGCGCAGAACACGGGATGCAGTGTCACTTCGTCCATGGAACCGTGCCTTCTTGTGCTGATAAGCATGTTCCGCGCTCGCGAACAGCACACTACCGATTGACAGTTTGTCTTCAAAAAAGTTTGACAGCACAGTAAAGCGACCACTGGCTCTGAAGAGGAGCATCTCTCGATGTGTACCATCTTGCATTACAGGCATCTGTCGCTTTGCACTGTCATGCACTGCAGGCGTATGGATTGACTGTAGTGCTGCAGAGGCAATATTGCTTGCTTTCAGCTCCTCGATTCGCTCCTACTACTATCACTAATACCACTACTACTACTCCTACTACTAATACTACTACTACTACACTACTACACTACTACTCTACTACACTACTACACTGCTACACTACTACAATACTACAATACTAATACTACTACTACTACTACAACTACCACTACTACTACCACTACAACTACCACTACTACTACTACTACTACTACTACTACTACTACTATCACTAATACCACTACTACTACTCCTACTACTAATACTACTACTACTACACTACTACACTACTACTCTACTACACTACTACACTACTACACTACTACAATACTACAATACTAATACTACTACTACTACTACAACTACCACTACTACTACCACTACAACTACCACTACTACAACTACCACTACTACTACCACTACAACTACCACTACTACTACTACTACTACTACTACTACTACTACTACTACTACTACTACTACTACTAATACTACTACTACTACTACTACTGCACTACACTACTACACTACTACACTACAATACACTGTACTTTTTTGTGTAAGGATACATATTCGTAGAGACATTTAATTCTTGTTAATCCCCGTTTTATTCAGGGTGATCATTTCTATTTTTGCAGAACTCCCACCCAACTGATTAGCACACAGCACACAATGTGGCCAGCAGATAAGTGACCTTGGTCAAGGTCATGATGTCATAATGACCCTTTTACCCTTCCTGGGGGCAACTGACCTGACCCTACCAGAGCAATCAATGCCAGGGGTTATCTGGCCATGCACTGACTTCACATGCCCTGTCAAGCGGACAATATAACAATATATTGGACAACGCTATGATTGGAGACCATGGGATTTACATGCCACTCAATACTCAATTATATTTCATGGCTGACAGTGGGGTCAAGGTAGTGGATTGTCAGCTGGGGATAAATATTGATTTTTGCATTTATTTTTTATTGTTAGACCACCTCCCCCCCCCCCCGACATGTGTGTGCTTGTGTGATTAGGGCTTTACGTCCTGTATTTCAGCACCAGTTGGGCTAATTAGGACAGGCAGGGACCATGGCAATGAGACGAAGGAGGAAACAGCCATCCAACTTAGGCTCGACCGGGAATCAAACCCAGGACCCAAAGCGCTACCTCTGAGCTAGGCCCCCGCCTCAACCCCCCCCCCGCCCCCCGACATACTTTTGAGATGATGCATAAGCTAGTGCAGCCTTTTATTGTTTATTGAATAAAGATACTCTTCCCAAAGGCTTAATGACATGCCGCTTTAGGGAAGAGTATACAGTTACAAATGTAATGTAATAAAAGGAAATTTTCATAAATGTAGAAGATTATGACAAGCAATTTTGAGTTGTCTGCCTATTAAATTTGCATGAGTAACAATTTGGTTTATTGCATTCTTCAATATAAGCCACAACTGTCTTCTTTTTCACATATAATTTAAAACCGTGGAAGGTATGTGTGTTTATTTTTTCTTTAAAAATACTTGGCATATTGTTTAATGTTTTATGACAGGTATAGGATATACTGTGTCTGGCAAATTCATGTCTCACAGGGGGTAGCTTTACATTGTTGATATGTCTAGTTACATATCTTTGGGTTTTATTTTCTAGATTTTTTTTCATTTCATTTGTGAAGTAATGAGGTAACAATGAGTTTCCAAATTTAAAGCAAAATTTATAGTCCTGCAGTGCTTATAGATCTTTAATTTTTAACATATTTAATTTTCGAAAAAGCTCAGTGGTATGGGCTCTGTAATGGGACAGTTGTGTGTTTTGAAAACACATTGTTATATTAGCTGTTTTAGTGTGATTGTGTAAGGATTATTATTATTTAAAAGAGGAAATAGTAAAAATAATAACTATAGAATAATGCCACGAATAGTTATTTTCTAAATATAACAGGCTAAAATAATATAGCTATTTTATAGCTGATAGTTATTTTGGCTCATCCAATGTGTTCATGTTTGTTCAAGGAATTCCATATATCACATTTAGTGTTATATTTTGTCTTTTTCATTCTGCTAATAAGCTGACATATTTCAATGTTTGCTTCACCACTCTCACTTCCGCTTGCAGCGGAAGTCAGTTAAGAGGAATACTATTTACAAATGAGGCCTTTGGAGCAGGCCTGGTGAGGGTGAATACCCCTATTACCCCAGGGTGATAAAAGAGGCAGAATCGAGGGTGTTATGGCCAGGATTATGGGAATTTATTACCCCTTTCCATGACAACCTAGTCTTATGTAGCTTTCTGGGTTTTCTGTGCTATTTTAGGCAATATGTTTTGCAATGTCTCAATGCTACTGGGTCTGAACATAAGTCAGCTTATATGACCAGCTGCAGGCAGACGTAATGGTGAGATGATAAGGCTGCTTGGAGTCCACACCTTGGTACACATTTACAAGACTTGGCAGTGATATTTACAAAATAGTGGTCCATGCAATATAGTGCCAATGTTTCAATAAGTCTGAAGCTTAGTCAGCTTATATAACCATAGCAGGCAGACATAATGGTGAGATGATAAGGCTGCTTGGAGTCCACACCATGGTACACATTTACCAGACTATAGGCAGTGATATTTACAAATAAATGGTCCATGCAATATAGTGTCAATGTCTCAATGGGTCTGAAGCTTAGTCAGCTTATATAACCATAGCAGGCAGACATAATGGTGAGATGATAAGGCTGCTTGGAGTCCACACCATGGTACACATTTACCAGACTATAGGCAATGATATTTACAAATAAATGGTCCATGCAATATAGTGTCAATGTCTCAATGGGTCTGAAGCTTAGTCAGCTTATATAACCATAGCAGGCAGACGTAATGGTGAGATGATAAGGCTGCTTGGAGTCCACACCATGGTACACATTTACCAGACTATAGGCAGTGATATTTACAAATAAATGGTCCATGCAATATAGTGTCAATGTCTCAATGGGTCTGAAGCTTAGTCAGCTTATATAACAATAGCAGGCAGACGTAATGGTGAGATGATAAGGCTGCTTGGAGTCCACACCATGGTACACATTTACCAGACTATAGGCAGTGATATTTACAAATAAATGGTCCATGCAATATAGTGTCAATGTCTCCATGAGTCTGAAGCTTAGTCAGCTTATATAACCATAGCAGGCAGACGTAATGATGAGATGATAAGGCTGCTTGGAGTCCACACCATGGTACACATTTACCAGACTATAGGCAGTGATATTTACAAATAAATGGTCCATGCAATATAGTGTCAATGTCTCAATGAGTCTGAAGCTTAGTCAGCTTATATAACCATAGCAGGCAGACGTAATGATGAGATGATAAGGCTGCTTGGAGTCCACACCATGGTACACATTTACCAGACTATAGGCAGTGATATTTACAAATAAATGGTCCATGCAATATAGTGTCAATGTCTCAATGGGTCTGAAGCTTAGTCAGCTTATATAACCATAGCAGGCAGACATAATGGTGAGATGATAAGGCTGCTTGGAGTCCACACCATGGTACACATTTACCAGACTATAGGCAGTGATATTTACAAATAAATGGTCCATGCAATATAGTGTCAATGTCTCAATGGGTCTGAAGCTTAGTCAGCTTATATAACCATAGCAGGCAGACGTAATGGTGAGATGATAAGGCTGCTTGGAGTCCACACCATGGTACACATTTACCAGACTATAGGCAGTGATATTTACAAATAAATGGTCCATGCAATATAGTGTCAATGTCTCAATGGGTCTGAAGCTTAGTCAGCTTATATAACCATAGCAGGCAGACGTAATGGTGAGATGATAAGGCTGCTTGGAGTCCACACCATGGTACACATTTACCAGACTATAGGCAGTGATATTTACAAATAAATGGTCCATGCAATATAGTGTTAATGTCTCCATGAGTCTGAAGCTTAGTCAGCTTATATAACAATAGCAGGCAGACGTAATGGTGAGATGATAAGGCTGCTTGGAGTCCACACCATGGTACACATTTACCAGACTATAGGCAGTGATATTTACAAATAAATGGTCCATGCAATATAGTGTCAATGTCTCAATGGGTCTGAAGCTTAGTCAGCTTATATAACCATAGCAGGCAGACGTAATGGTGAGATGATAAGGCTGCTTGGAGTCCACACCATGGTACACATTTACCAGACTATAGGCAGTGATATTTACAAATAAATGGTCCATGCAATATAGTGTTAATGTCTCAATGGGTCTGAAGCTTAGTCAGCTTATATAACCATAGCAGGCAGACGTAATGGTGAGATGATAAGGCTGCTTGGAGTCCACACCATGGTACACATTTGCCAGACTATAGGCAGTGATATTTACAAATAAATGGTCCATGCAATATAGTGTCAATGTCTCAATGGGTCTGAAGCTTAGTCAGCTTATATAACCATAGCAGGCAGACGTAATGGTGAGATGATAAGGCTGCTTGGAGTCCACACCATGTTACACATTTACCCTATGTGTGGGGTGTTCTACATGCCTCAGCATAGAAACGAAGTATATGTGCATGTGACTATATCCTAATATTCTATATTCTGGTATTTATTTAGTGTTCATGAAAATATGGCACAATATGTAAAAAAATTATTTTGATATAAACACTATTTACAAGAACAACCAATGAACATGAAATGACAAAAACCATTAAAATAACATTACAGTAATATTCATAAATAAAGCTATGGATAAATAATGATAAATATGAATATATATCATAATTTCATAGATGACAAAATAATTTCAGTCTCTTGGTGTTCCGGTATATATGATGCATTGCTATGCCCATTATCCGACAAAGGAAATGCCTTTTTAGATTTTTCAGTTTTGGGGGGATCTTCGCAATTTCTGCTGTCCTCTTTTGAAATGTCCTTTTTCTGAAATAATTAGTTATCAGTTAGGTCGCTGATAACACTATATAAATGTTTCTAGACAATTCATAACTATATAAAGATATTTCATATGAATTTTAGTCTTTACTCACTTGAATATCTTTGTCTTCCTGTGTTTTCTGCAAGTACATATTGCCATATTACATATCATTGTTGTTGTAAAGATTAATGTTCAAGAATAACAGCACAAGTTAGCATGTTTTCATAACCTACTTAATCTAGACTTGCCAAGACTGTAAGAATGTATCTAGACTATTGATATGTTACGATATGATAATATTTGTTGACATGTCCAATATATACTACGAAAAAAGAAAAATCATAATATTTGGACCCAGCCCAAGTGGGATTATTTGTCACTACAAATCAATTGAACTTAAGTGGATAATGTAAACATGAAGTGAAAAAAAATAAAAAAAATTCTCCTAATTTGATAACATTGAAATACAAATCTACTGGTTTTTAGTTGTAAATTAATCATTAAATAAGTAGATTTGTCTTGAAAGCTAAACCTGGACAATTTTGATTGACAGATATTATCATAAAATTCATTTCTGATTTCATTATACATTTCACATTTACAAATAACTAAATTATAATTCGTGATATCACGATTATTATTATTTTTGTACTCACGTGAATATCTTTGTTTACCTCTGGATTCTGCAAGTACATATTGCCATATTAAATATCATTGTTGTTTTAAAGATTAACGTTTAACAAGTTAGCATGTTTTCATAACCTACTTGATCTAGACTTGACTCCACAGGGCAGCAATTTCTGTAGAGGCTTTGACCGCAACAACTTCTGTAGTTGAAAATTAAACTTGGGTCGACTGGCTGTTTATGACCTCCTGTGTATGTGAAAAATCATTACAGTACATTAATCCACAATTTTAGCAATTAACCCAACGAAATGAAACAAGTGCAGAATTATGATAAAAGGCAGTTATACATGGTCAAATGTGCCACGTGCGTTTTCCATGCATTTGGATAAATGCGTGGTTTTCCCCTCGTTTTAATTAGGCAAAAACCATGCATTTTCCATGCGTTTATCCTTAACGCATGGAAAACGCGTGTGGCACATTTGGCCATGTCGACTGAACTTTTTCTTTACCTGTAATTAAGCTAACCAGGAAACCTACTAGACAAGCAATTGCTATCGCCAAGGGCCCATACCACATGTAGGACAACTTGTAGAAATCCTCAACTTCAAAACTGGAAGATAAACAAACAAGTTGGCTAATTAATAACTCATAAACTCTAAGTACTAACCAAGCTGTCAACAACATGAAATTATACTCCACTTAGATAGTTTTCCAATTGTTCTAAGTTGGCAATAGCCAACGAAAATGTTAGTTAACTCCCTCCTGAGTGCAAGCTGAACTTGTCTTGCATAATAAAGGCATTAAAAAACAAACAAGCTATCAAACAAATTAGTAAATATGCCTAATGGAGTATAAGTTAGTTATATCCCTCATAGTTGGGAGTTAACTATTACACGATCTTCATTTAGCGTCACAAAGCAAAAATAATATTAGCGACTTAAAAAATGTCACAAAAAATATAATCTAGTGATCAAATATACCTGGATATGGAGTCATGCATAGAGCCCAACCCAGTGTACTCAGTCGAAGATATGAATGTGTTGTTTTCTAAAGGACACCCATCTGTTCTTAAGGGCAACATCACTGGTGGGGTGGGGTGGACTATCGCCCCTATGGACACCCAGAAAGTGACGATTAAACTGGTCAGTAGTCCTACTAGAGCCCCCTGCAAATTGCAATGGTCAGTTAAAGAAATGGTGAGCAATGAAGTTAACTGTTAGATGTGTTATTGAAAAATATACAGATAGATAGATAGATAGATAGATAGATAGATATGGAAAGTGCAGCCCTCTAAGGCAAGTTCTTGCCACTATCGAGGTTGATTGATGAGGTGAGAGAGAGAGGAGTCCACCCATGTTACTCATTTAACCCATGAGTGGGATCTTTTACTTGCCTCAGCAGAGACACATATATGGTAGTTTTATCCTGGAGATAAAACAGATCTGTGACGGGAACTCTTCATGAGCTACATCCCAACTGCATGGATGATGAGATGCGTTAAATTGAAGATGTCTTGTACTCGGTGTCTATGCTGAGGCAAGTAAAATACCTCACCCATGGGGTAGATGTGTGACATGTGGCGTAGACTACAAGCATTATCATCTCATCATTACATTTGCCTGTGGTTGTGTCTGCTATGGTCATATAAGCTGACTGAGCTTCAGACCCAGTAGCGTCGAGACGTTTAGAAGAAGCGTTTACATTTATCGACTCACCCATTGGTTGACGCAAGGAATAAAAACAGCCATCGTGAAGAGGCCAAGCAAAGGTCCCCCAACCATCCCGAAGAGGCTGAGGGCAATCTGCAGGAGGGTGGGGCCCAGAAGAGGGGCGAGGTAGGCCATGCCCATTGTCACAAAACCCATGGTGGTAGCTGAGTGATGGAATTGAAAAAAAAAAATATATATATATATATATATATATATAACAGATCACAAATGTAGCATTTGTGTGACTGAATACACTTCATGTGTACATTTAGAAAAACACAAATTGTGTTAATCTCGAAATAATATTCACCGATCGATTTGGTAATGATACTCCCCGCTCTCTCGCTGATGTTTTCGTTTCGTTTATACTTGTAGAAAGGTTGAACGATGTCTGTGTATAAGACTGCGGCTAGGGCATTCACTCCTGCAGCCATCGAACTGCAAAGCAATGAAATGAATCAATCTATTTCTACGCTTTATTCAGTTTTGGAAATTGAATGGAAGTTGGTTAACATCTTTTCAATGGTTTTGATTTGGTTAAAGAAGTTCTATGCAAAACCTGAGAGTTGCAGCAAATATTCCTGCAGTAAAAAGACCTGGAAATCCATAAAGGCCCCCCAGGATGTCCATCATAAATAGAGGCACCACCTGAAGGAGACAAATATACGTCATCATGCTGCCTCCTAGCGGTAGTAGCAGTTTGTCACCATAACAGTTCTGGTTTGTCCCATTAAATGTCTAGTTTGTCACAATAAAATGTCTAGTTTGTCACATTAAATGTCTAGTTTGTCACAATAAAATGTCTAGTTTGTCAATATAAAATTTCTATTTGTCAATATAACATTTCTAGTTTATCACAATAACATTTCTAGTTTATCACATTATTTTTGGACTGTTGTGAGTGTTTTACTGCATAAACAAAAATAATATACCTGGTCCGTAGCAGCCACAGCATTGCTGGTGATAGGGTCACACTCGTAGTAATAAGCAAATAGAACTATCCCAATTCCAGAAACAATGAGTAGACAGATGAGGGCACCCACACAGTATATAATCAGTGAGCTGCAAGAAATCGATTTTGGAATAAATAAATGGGAGTATTTATGATATAATTTCAAAGTGCATGATTCTTAAGGAATTACAAAGCAATAGATGAATATGTCTAAGGTTGGACAGACAGACAGCGCGGCAGACAGCTAGACAGTTGGAAAAACAGACAGCTAGAGATATAGAGAAACAGAGAGACAGAAAGAAAGACAGAGAAACGGAGAAACGGAGAAACAGAGAAATAGACAGAAAGACAGAGACAGAGAGACAGAGAAACAGAGAAATAGACAGAAAGACAGAGACAGAGATACAGAGAAACAGACAGACAGACAGCTAGTCAGCTAGACAGACAGTCAGACAGAGAGACAGAGAAACAGAGAGACAGAGAAACAGAGAAATAGACAGAAAGACAGAGACAGAGAGACAGAGAAACAGACAGACAGACAGCTAGTCAGCTAGACAGACAGTCAGACAGAGAGACAGAGAAACAGAGAGACAGAGAAACAGAGAAATAGACAGAAAGACAGAGACAGAGAGACAGAGAAACAGACAGACAGACAGCTAGTCAGCTAGACAGACAGTCAGACAGAGAGACAGAGATACAGAAATACAGAGAGATAGACATATAGACAGAGAAACAGAAAGAGAAATAGAGAACAGACAGAGAAACAGAGACAGAGAGACAGCGCGACAGACAGACAGACAGACAGACCGACCGACAGACAACGTAGGGGTTCTAGACAGACACTTTCTTTCATTGCCCCAATTGTAAATGTGTATATATTATATTACAAAAACATGTAGATGATGCAGTTTCATCAGTTTCGTGCATTGCTGAGACATGACACTCACATCTGAGTTTTTCGGAGGGTGTTGATGCTAAGCGCCCTCTGTACGACGGCTTGGTTTCCGGCAGATATGGAAAGGGCGAAAGCTACTCCCCCAATGCTCTGAGTCCACCAGGAATGCCTCATTGTGGGGTCAGGGCTGATTCTGAGGAAATCACCAACCATAAATTTATCTCAAATATTTATTTCTGGTTGTTGGGCAATTAAGCAATTTAACAAGAAAATTTGAAAATTGGTTAAAATGAAATTTACTATTTAGGGCAATTTACATATAATAGCATAAAAAAAAATATCATTAAATTGTAAGCAACACTATCTTCACCCATTTTCTTTAACTTACTCTGAGAAATCAAGCCTGCCTCCCTGTGATGCAATGTCAAATACCCTGGCTGGACCCCCGGTGTCCACACACCCCTTTATTAACAGAACTAGGAGCCCAATAAAAATGACGGTTGTTTGGAAGACGTCAGTCCACACAACTGCCCGGATGCCACCCTGGTAAACAAAAACATAGTATCAAATAGTATCATTTATGTAATGGCAGTGAATGCAAGTGGAAAACAGTGGTCAGTGATCATGAAATTTGCAAATAAGTAAGTAATTAAGTAAGCAAGTAAGTAAACAGGCACGCAAGTAAATATTTTTTTTTTTAAAGTAAGGTAAGTAAGTAAGAAATTTGAAAATAAGTAAGTAAGTAAGTCAGAAAGTTAGTTAGTTAGGACATTTGAATATAAGCAAGTAAGTAAGTAAGTAAGTAAGAATTAAGTAAGTAAGTTAGTCGGTAAGTAAGTCAGTGAGTGAATAAGGGAATATATGAGTAAAGAAATTTGATAATACGTAAGTAAATAAGTGAATAAGTAAGTAAGCAAGTCAGTAAGTAGGTCAAGTAAGTAAGTTGGTCAAGTAAGTAAGTAATTACATAAGTACATAAGTAAGTTAGTATGTAAATAAGTAGTAAGTAAGTACGTACGTACGTAAGTAAGTGATGAAATTTGAAAATAAGTAAGTATGTGAGTAAGACAGTAGAAAGTATGTGAGTAAGTATGAAAGTAAGTAAGTAGGTAAGTCTTATTTTTTATGTTTTGTGATAAAATATACCAACCAAAGCGGTGTAAAATGTGCAAATAACACATATAACGACAATGATTATATCCACAGATATTCCAGTTACTGCAAATAAAAGACATTAAAATCGCCATCAATTCAAACTGATATTGGTAATATTGTTTGCAAAACCATTTTACCAAAATGTATTTCATGAAATACGTGTGCACTGTCCAGTTACCTTGAGTAAAAGCCCTGGCAGGGGTATATATAACAACCCCCATGTAAAAAACCTGCATTGAAAAAGATTTTATACTTGTATCTAATTTTGGTAGTAGGATGAAAGTTCTGGAATATGACTAAAGGTAATACTTTATTACTTACCATCATTATGACATATAGACATGATGAAATAGACCTGACCACTTTTCCAAACCTTCTTTCTAAGTACTGAAATTGAATTACTAAATTAAACTATCTTATCATACTCGAAAGATTGAAAATGATATAATTAACATAATGTAATGTGAATAAGCCTCCATGGATATATGGCAGCATTTCATCTCATCATTATGTCTGCCTCTGATATGACATGTTAGGCCAATGTCAGATGAAATATAGAAAATATTTCTTTTCATAAATCAAATTCTTTCGTTTGTTTTCACCTATCAATTTTTCTTGTATTTGACATATTACATCGTTGCTTATGTAAGCCATATTATCTAGGTGGATATTGCACTTTCAGTCTATATAGCATTTTAATCTTTTATATGAAAAAGGTCAAAGACTCCACTCAAAATAGATAAAATAAACAGTATCAGATTATGTGCTATTAAATGACTTGTGAAATTCACAAATAAATGTCAGTTCATTGACATCAAATAAGTTCAGCTAATGGTAATAATTAAGTGAAAATCATTATATTAGTGGAACTTAACTTATTTACTAAATTATAAATATAAAATAAATTCCGTAATTTTCTGAATTTCTCAGAGAAAAATGTAATACTGGTTATTATTATCAATAAAAAACCTGAAATATTGACAAATATTAAAAATAATAAAGTTGTAATTACAAAACACATACCTCGTAGGATGAAATAATCATAAGTTTGTGCAAGGGGGGTATATACCCCAGTGTCATGAGGGGTGCTGCAAGGATAAACCCCACTAAAATGGTAGAGTACATAATTCCATAACAATAAATCTCTATGGGAATTCCGATAAAAAATGGCGGAGCTAATGAGCCCATGATACAGCTCATTGCCACAGGAATAACTTTTAAATTCCTTCCTCCAACGAGCTGATCAGCCGAGGTTTTGTTGCTTTTCCCACAAAACGCGTGGAAAACTCCAATACCGATGCAAAAACACAAAGATATGCTGAAGACCAAGTAATCAGCCCAGTGAAATTGGGGTATCTCCCTGGTAACCATATTGCTGAAATTAATCAGTGAAAAGTTGTAGAATTAGTTAATTCATTAATCAAACAGTCGGTTTGTCAACCAGCATATGAAACTGTAGTATCTTATTGAATATATTATTAGTCAATTAATTAATAAAATAGTCAGTAAGTCAACCAGCATATGAAACTGTTGTAGCTTATTAAATATATTAGTAGTTAATTCATTAATCAAATAGTCGGTTAGTCAACCAGCATATGAAACAGTTGTATTTTAGTGAATATATTATTAGTCAATTCATTAATCAAATAGTCAGTTTGTCAACCAGCATATGAAACTGTTGTATTTTATTGAATATTTCATTAGTCAATTCATTAATAAAATAGTCAGTGAGTCAACCAGCATATGAAACTGTTGTAGCTTATTAAATATATTATTAGTCAATTCATTAATAAAATAGTCAGTGAGTCAACCAGCATATGAAACTGTTGTATTTTAGTGAATATATTATTAGTCAATTCATTAATCAAATAGTTTAGTCAACCAGCATATGAAACTGTTGTATTTTATTGAATATATTATTAGTCAATTCATTAATAAAATGGTCGGTAAGTCAACCAGCATATGAAACTGCTGTATTTTATTGAATATATTATTAGTCAATGCATTAATAAAATGGTCGGTAAGTCAACCAGCATATGAAACTGTTGTAGCTTATTAAATATATTATTAGTTAATTCATTAATAAAATAGTCGGTAAGTCAACCAGCATATGAAACTGTTGTATTTTATTGAATATATTATTAGTCAATTCATTAATCAAATAGTCAGTTTGTCAACCAGCATATGAAACTGTTGTATTTTAGTGAATATATTATTAGTCAATTCATTAATCAAATAGTCAGTTTGTCAACCAGCATATGAAACTGTTGTATTTTAGTGAATATATTATTAGTCAATTCATTAATAAAATAGTCAGTGAGTCAACCAGCATATGAAACTGTTGTAGCTTATTGAATATATTATTCAAGTTGAGCATTGAACATTAAGTTTATTCAATGTATATAATTAATTTATTTTCATTATTCTATTGTGGAGATAAACAAGAGAAATATATGTAGTTTCTGATAATAATATTCTGGAATAAAATCAATAACTTATTATAGAAATAAAACTTTAGAAATTAGGAATATATATACATACCTGTTTGATGACAGATCTGAAATTCACGAAGTTTTGGAGTCACTTGGTCAGAATATCATCCGACATTCATAATAAGTCAAGAAGCTCGATCACTCCCATCAAGAGTGATACAATTAAAGCATAAAGTAATAAAAATAGTGTCATCTTCATTAGATGCTGAGATATAGAAACGGATAGTAACTGATAAAAGATAAAATGACGTCAACTGATTTGAAGGATATACTCGACTTATCTGTGACCATAAAAAATTCAAGTGGAAGAAATTGATTTCCATGTAATTGTCTTATCAGTATGATGTATGTAAGATCCTTAGCTCATGCAAATCTTTTGTATATTATTTTCCGTTTTTGATAAATAGTTTTTGCATAACCATGTTCAAGGGTGAACTAGGTAGAGGGAGCACTAGGTGTAGGGGAGCACTAGGTATAGGGAGCACTAGGTGTAGAGAGCAATATGTGTAGGGGAGCACTAGGTATAGGGAGCACTATGTGTAGAGAGCAATATGTGTAGGGGAGCACTAGGTATAGGGAGCACTAGGTGTTGGGAGCACTAGATGTCGGGAGCACTAGGTGTAGGGAGCAATATGTGTAGGGGAGCACTAGGTGTAGAGAGCAATATGTGTAGGGGAGCACTAGGTGTAGAGAGCAATATGTGTAGGGGAGCACTAGGTGTAGAGAGCAATATGTGTAGGGGAGCACTAGGTATAGGGAGCACTAGGTGTAGGGAGCAATATGTGTAGGGGAGCACTAGGTGTAGAGAGCAATATGTGTAGGGGAGCACTAGGTGTAGAGAGCAATATGTGTAGGGGAGCACTAGGTGTAGAGAGCAATATGTGTAGGGGAGCACTAGGTGTAGAGAGCAATATGTGTAGGGGAGCACTAGGTGTAGAGAGCAATATGTGTAGGGGAGCACTAGGTGTAGAGAGCAATATGTGTAGGGGAGCACTAGGTATAGGGAGCACTAGGTGTAGGGAGCAATATGTGTAGGGGAGCACTAGGTGTAGAGAGCAATATGTGTAGGGGAGCACTAGGTGTAGAGAGCAATATGTGTAGGGGAGCACTAGGTATAGGGAGCACTAGGTGTAGGGAGCACTAGATGTAGAGAGCAATATGTGTAGGGGAGCACTAGGTATAGGGAGCACTAGGTGTAGAGAGCAATATGTGTAGGGGAGCACTAGGTGTAGAGAGCAATATGTGTAGGGGAGCACTAGGTGTAGAGAGCAATATGTGTAGGGGAGCACTAGGTGTAGAGAGCAATATGTGTAGGGGAGCACTAGGTATAGGGAGCACTAGGTGTAGAGAGCAATATGTGTAGGGGAGCACTAGGTGTAGAGAGCAATATGTGTAGGGGAGCACTAGGTATAGGGAGCACTAGGTGTAGGGAGCACTAGATGTAGAGAGCAATATGTGTAGGGGAGCACTAGGTATAGGGAGCACTAGGTGTAGAGAGCAATATGTGTAGGGGAGCACTAGGTGTAGAGAGCAATATGTGTAGGGGAGCACTAGGTGTAGAGAGCAATATGTGTAGGGGAGCACTAGGTGTAGAGAGCAATGTGTGTAGGGGAGCACTAGGTATAGGGAGCACTAGGTGTAGGGAGCAATATGTGTAGGGAGCCTTAGGTGTTGGGAGCACTAGATGTCAGGAGCACTAGCGGTTGGGAGCACTAGGTGTAAAGAGGTGCTATGTATAGGGAGAACTATGTGTGTAGGGAGAACTAGGTGTAGGGAGAACTAGGTGTAGGGAGTGCTAGGTGTAGGGAGTGCTAGGTGCAGGGAGAATTAGGTGTAGGGAAAATACTTCTGCAATTGAATTAAATGTTCATAGCAATCTGAAGGAATTTTGGCAGTGCAGGGAAGCTAATAATTTTCAATTCTCTGTGAGTCAATTATATAAGAACAGGAAATATTTTGGCAATTTTTTGATTGACTAGGAAATATTCCATTCGGAAGTGACTGATGATAATTTAGTTATTAAGATGTATGACCTTGTCTCACACCAGTGTGAAGCGAACATAGTTTTCCCATATTGTCACAGAGGGTGCTGTGAACAAAGTACTCCACCTGGTGGGAATTATATCAAGATATAAAATCACAATTTATGAAATTAGTATGTCCAACAATAACAGCATTTACTAAACCAATTTACATTTGAGGTCATTACTAACTTGAACAATATAATGTATGCAGCTGTTCAACTAGTATTGAATAACATGAATAAAATGTGTATTCATTTTGAATTTTTGTCAGTTTGTTGGCTGGAGACATTGCCCAACCATATGCAACTGATCTATACCATTCTGAGCCCAGCCACATGGCAAGATTTGAAGCAGAATATCTCAAGAAGATCAAATTGCCAAAATGATCCACGTCCCAAAAACATCTAAGTATGAGCACGATCAACTGGTCCGGCTTCAAATTCCAGCTGCAGGAAAGATAAACACTTTGCTCTTTTTGATTCAATATTTTATGTTTTTTCCTCAAATGCCAAAAATTATGAAATGAACACAAAACTCAACTATAAAATATACATACATGGCCAAATGTGCCACGTGCATTTTCCATGAGTAGGATAATCGCATGGAAAAAGCATGGTTTTTAGCTAATTATAATGAGGCAAAAACCATGCGTTTTCCATGCGTTCATCCAAATACATGGAAAACGCATGGTTTTTGCCTCATTATAATTAGCAAAAAACCATGCGTTTTCCATGCTTTTTCATGGAAAACGCACGTGGCACAATTGTCCATGTAGCATACAGTGTAGTGTTGTTCATACCTTAAATGCATAAGCATACACTTTACAGCAATGTTAAATATTTCTTAGAAAACTGAACTACCTAATTGGAAAATGTTATGTAGCAATCTGAAAATTGCTAATATAGTTTATATTGTTTTTATTGGACTATAACAAGGAATATTACTGCAAGGTTCTAGGGTGCAAACTTATATATTATAACATAATATAAAGGGTCTTTTGACATGATTGTCAAAGTAATAATAATAATAATATAGGTACAACATGAAAATAGTAAAAATATAAAAATAAATCATTTATATTCCAATATAGCAAGATAACATTGTATTTAGCTGATAATATAATAATTTTAAAAATTCAGAAAAGAGCCTTGAGGATAATTTCATTTTCTGCATATAGGGCTGCCTCATTACCACTTTTTCAAAAATATAAAATTTTAGATGTGTACAAAGTGTATGTGTACATGATTGCATTATTTATGTTTAAGTATAAAAAAGGTGAATGCCCAGTGTTGTTTGATTCCATGTTTACAGATAATTATCATTACCATAGTTATGAAGCTAGGCAACAAATGAAGCTACATGTTCCGATATTTAGTACTAATTTTTGTCAACAAATTATAAGATATAAAGGCGCTGTCATCTATAATTATTTTTCAGATATTGTTCCCCAACACCTATCAGTTAATGCCATGAAACACCATGTTAAAAGATACCTCCTGTACAATAGTTAAGAAACAACTTAAAATTATGTATATTATTTATTATTGGATTTAAAATGTACTTAGCCGTTTATTAGTTTTCAATCATCCAAACCATACATGAATATTATATAATATAATTATATATAGTTTACCAAATATGCACGTATGTGCATCTGGTTGGAATTATTTGAATGTTTAATATCATGTGATCTCTATAATACTATGTATGTTGTTTAAATCCAATAAATGAACTCAACTCAACTCAAAACCTTTTTGCTTACAAAGCCACCTTTTCTGAGCATTACATCTATTATCATTGGAGATCATAATAATAATGTTTGTCTGTCCGTCTCAGTAATTACCCTATAGGCGTCCATTGCTACACTTACCACAGAAATTCTATAAATGCATGCTAGATAATATCACACCAATTTGTAAGAAGAAATTGCCTTCATGTCATTGGCTGCATCATGGGCGCTGGCCGCCTAATTGGGGTCTGTCGAGGGAGGAGGCAGTTAGCTCATTATCATGCCTCCAGCACGAATGCTTCACTCATGACCAGCTTATCACTGAACCAGGTAGGTCTCTCTCATTATTCTATTAATAATTTCTGCACAATTAGCTATTATGAAATTTGCCATGTAGAATTATGGATACCTATAAACATAGTACAATTGGTTAATATATTATATATTGTCAATGAACTGGTCTTAAATTTACACAAATATTTTATTCAAGATGTTTCCACGCACCTGTAAGAATAACCATGCAGTTTTTTTTTAATATATATATATTTTTTTAATTAGCTCTGTCAGAGTAATTTTAATTTCAATGTATGATAGTATTGTTTAAAATTAGGCTAGTTTAACATCCCTATATGACCATCTGTAAGAAAGAAATGTTATTTATAATAAGATGATAGGCTTAAATCATGCTCCATGTTATACATTTTCCCTATAGGTGGGGCAGTTTTAGTTGCCTCAGCATAGCTACGAAGTTAAAGACACTAAGGTAAAATGTCTATCTCTCTGTCTACTTTGCTATTAAGTAGCAGTTAATCTGTCTTTCCTTGTTAAAAACACAGCAGAAAAATGATTTCTCAATTAATTTTTCTTTTAACTTTTGCAGACTGACAGAGGGCAGTACCAAGATGTATTTAGTCATTTCAACAGTCCTCATTCCCACCCTCCTGATGACGTCATGTTTAGCTAAACAGACTGTCCATTTAAGGGGGGCAGGAGCAAGCTTCCCCAGCGCCGTCTACAGGGACTGGATCTCCACCTTCGAGTTGATGAGAAGTCATTTTGTGGACCTTCGAACGGCTTACGACATCGTGGGGAGCGGAAGGGGGAAGGAAATGATCATGAATGAATCGCCAGATGTGGAATATGGCGCTTCCGACTCCATTCTGACAGACGAGGAATACGCCAAACATCCGGACCTCCAAATGATTCCCACAATGGCCGGGTAGGTCCTCCGCTTGGGTCATTCATGCTAGAGGTAATATGTTCATGCCTCAGGGTGGGTGGTGGATTAGGGCTTTACGTCCTGTATTTCTCTGCACCAGTTGGGCTAATTAGGACAGGCAGAGACCATGGCAATGAGACGAAGGATGAAAAAGCCATCCAACTTAGGCTCGACCGGGAATTGAACCCGGGACCCAGCGGTTGGAAGCCCAGAGTGCTACCTCTGAGCTAGGCCCCCACCCTAGGTTCATGCCTCAGCATGGTGGCCAAATGCTACATGGCCAAATGTGCCACATGCATTTTCCATGAGTAGGATAAACGCATGGTTTTTAGCTAATTATAATGAGGCAAGCACCATGCGTTTATCCAAACGCATGGAAAATGCACGTGGCACAATTGGCCATGTACATGTTTTGATATCAACAGGTTTGAAGCACTGTGGCAAATGAAGTAAAATTAGCGCAATGATTGTGGGAGCTAACTCTGAATCTTGCTATATTACTGTATGTTTTTTTTTAGGCAGGTTTAAAAGTAGATATGGCTCAATGCAGTAGCTGGTTTTGAATGTATAGCGCAGGTGCGGACTCGATAGGCAGCATGAAACTTAGCTTTTTGCTTATGTAGCCTCTCTTACATCAGATTACATAACCACTAATTGCATTTCTAAAGACATATTGATATGAAATAAATAATAACATCTTTAAAATCACTTATATGGCTCTTTGCCAGTCATGCAGTGACATGATAATGATATTCATATTTAATTCGTTTTCATGCATAAAGATTCTCAGATGAAGAAAAATGTGTCAAACGATGGTGCTTATTGAAAGAAATATATAAGAAAAACATTTAGTGGAAAGTATGAGCGAGAAATTTTTAACTTATTAATATTTGGATGAAATGTACAAATTGTAGAACATATAATGCTATCAAAAGCATGCATAAAAAGATCATTTTAAAAGTTGCTTAGTATCCCTTTGAAATTCCATCATATTTGTGAGCTCTATTTATCCCCTACAAATACAGCAGGTAAAATGTTTTTGAGGTTTTAATCCATTAACATTTTAATTCCAAGAACATCTATTTTTAACTTGGCGAAAAGTTCAATCATGAATTACTTTTTTTTCCCCCTTGCAAGAGTTTCAGTTCCGAGTTCATGGCCCGTTATGGATTCAAAAAAGTCTGAGAAAAAGCATTTCTGCATTTTAGCATTATTGATTGGAATTTTGAAAATGTAAGATGCAGTGAGGTTTTCTTGTATGGGTCCTGCAATACTACTGGGTCGGATGCTTAGCCAGCTTATATGAACAGCTGTCAGAGGCAGATGTAGAGATGAGATGATAACACTGTTGTCCACACAATTTTACATATTCACCCCATGAGTGGGGTCTTGTACTTGCTTCAGCGTAGACACTGCGTCCAAAACATCACCCATTTAAAAGTTCTAGTGCTATTAACGTCTTCAACAGATGAGACTAGTGGCGCCCCTCAAGTGCAAAGTGCAAACTGTTAAAAATTATGAATTTTGCAATAACCTTTCTTAACTATAGAAATGTACCTTTTTTGAAAGTGGCCGGGGGGGGGGGGGTATGTAAGGCAAAATATGTTGTTGTTGTTTTATAAATGAACTATTTGTTCTGAATCTGACTGTGCCCATCATTAACTCAGATGAACTTTCAGGGTATTATTATATGACATCCACAAACAGATTATTCCAGCAGATCTGTGACAATTAAAGTCATAATGTTAAAGCCATGCTATAATATGAAAGCAACAGGTATTCTGCATCCCCACATCAAAAGGATATCAATTACATCATCAGTAAACATGACCAATACAATACACATCTAGTCTCCATATCAAAAGCCATCAAAATAATTTTGGCTATCATTCAACCCTTTCCAAATATCATTTTACAACATGGAGAAGATCTGCTGGGCAGTAATCGACTTTTATGCAACCCAAGTG
Organism: Alitta virens; assembly: GCA_932294295.1. Lineage (NCBI taxonomy): Eukaryota > Metazoa > Annelida > Polychaeta > Phyllodocida > Nereididae > Alitta > Alitta virens. Next base: position 499,399 of record OW028582.1, on the reverse strand, counting down.
ACATGGAGCGTATGATGGTCGTTAGGGTGTCATTAATAAATGTTTTCTTGTTTATTCTGACATGGAGCTTATGACAGACAGACAGACAGACAGACAAATACATTTATTTACACAAAGAGACCCACATTTCATATACAGACATTGTTTGAAACATACATAGACAAATAGACAAATAAACGAGTAAAGAAATATTTAAAATGTATCTTTCTCTATGTGTGGGAGGCCTTGTATCAACAATAATGTCCTACATTGAATATTGCATAGAAGGCTGAAATCTCCTGAGTCACCGATTACAATTTATCAAGTAAATAAAATATTTTAAAAATAATAATAGTAACAATAATGATAATAGAAATGATTGGACAGAACCATTGATGAACAAAATACTAAATGAAATTCACTAGCTATTGTTACAAGCATTTTCTATTTAGAACCTGATTAAATGAAATGTACATGCCATGTTGGAAGTTACTGAAATGAAATTCACAATTATGGTGGTCGTTAAGATATCATTAATTAGTGTTTTCTTGTTTATTCTGTCATTAGAAATGCACTGAGTTCCTAATGCATTTACTTTATTAACTAAATATCACTGAGATGCTTTTAAGAATAGTCTGAAAGGTCAAAAAGCAACAGCACAAAAGATAGGATTTTTTTATCTGTTGTAAAGATTGATAGATACCAGCATCACGGGTGAAACAGCAGTAACAGCATCAGTGTTCTGATTGATTGATTGGCTCAGAGCAGATCTTTAACTTGTGTTTCCTGTTTCATTGGCTTACGCTCTTAAACTAAAAGTTAGTTCCGTGCAGTTGCTGTCGGGTGCACCATTGATGTTTAATGCCGCACAGCTTTGTATGCCACGGTAAATGTAAGTTTTCAGGGCAATCATTATGATGAGATGACATGGCTTGGTGTCCACACAATGTGATATAGTTAACTTGAAAAATGATCACTCTTACAACAGTCATGGCATTATAACAAATTGCTATCGACATAAATCCTCCAATAAATATGTTGTCCATTTTAGAATTTCTGTTAATTACAGCAGCTGTTTTTGTCAATTTATTTGGCAATATTTGTAGAGGCGTAGCTTTTATGACTCAAAATCTGTTAGAAAAGTCTATTTTAGAGATAGTAATTACAGATATCAGCATCTTGCCAAATTTGTTGGCACGAAATTTCTGCCATTTTTAATGGAAGTTACATACATATTTGTAGCTTTGGTGTGCAAAGTAATTGATCAAAGAAATTAGTTCAGTGCAGAGTCTGATTACCTATAAATATATTTCTTTTGCATCATGTCATTTTAAAAATCCTACAAAATGACCAGTTCATTTTCTTGTGAAGTATGTAAGTCTTTTGGGATAAGTGACCAAAATCCAGCACATATTATTTAAGCAGATTAGGATGGTAAATAGAATGCAACTAACTGCAGGTAACTAGTGGTAAGACACTCGCCTGCTCCTCTGAAGGACCCGGGTTCAATCCCGGCCTCAGGCACACTTCATGAGCAACACCTCTGCTGGATGTTGTTCAAATGAGACGTTAATTGGCGGTCCCTTGTACTCGGTGTCCATGCTGAGGCAAGTAAAAGACCCCATCTATGGGGTAAATGTGTAACATGTGTCGACTCCTCCTCTCTCTCACCTCATCAATCAACCCTCGATAGTGGCAAGAACTTGCCTTAGAGGGCTGCACTTTCCACCCCTATCTATCTAGTTTTGCATCTATGACTCCTGTGCTGCTTAGATTCTGAGAAGGGCTGATGTCATATGTCAGAAATACGACACTGTTAGATGCTTGGATGGATCACAAGATGGTGTTAATTTATTTGTCAAGGTCAACGTCTCAATGCTTCCGGGTCTTTGTATGTACAGCTACCAGAGGCAGATGTAATGATGAGATGATAAGGCTGCTTGGAGTCCAGTCCACACCGTGTTACACATTTTATTACTATCACTTGCCTCAGTATAAACGCCCAGTACACGCACAACTACAGGGCCTTTAACCACAGGATGGCATTTTGAAGGGTTTATGAAGTACGTTGACCTGGATCCCAAGCCACCACTATTATAATGACTTCCTGAGGACTTTCCGAGGATGCACTTACAATGTTGCATGTTTATTCTTGAATATTCAAAGGGGTCATTATATCAGACAGTTTGGTCTGTAAGAGTCTCTTTGTGTACATATATTAGTGAGTGGCATTCAGACAAACCGATAGCTTTTCACTTTAAGCAGTCACGTATCTCATCCTGCATTTCAAGAAAAGGACATTTTGCAGTTCTTGAAAGTGTCATTTGCAAACATCGCTCGAACCGGTCAAATACAGCGCGTTATCATTGCTATGAAGTAAATAATAGTTTGATATTACTGTATTTCCTTGCAGAATTTCTACGACACAGAATATATAGACATATGCTTTATTTACTTATAAATTATATTAAGAAAGAGATCAACTGATGAACTGTAACATGAAAGAATATAATATAAATATATCTATTATTTAAGTTCATTTCAAAAGAAATTAAAAATAATATATCAAAACTAGGCAAAGAAGCATATAGATGGTGACATACTTCAGTCCCCAAGGGTCTTAGTTGTGAAGAAATATAGTGCCTTGTGCTCTCTTAACAGATCTGTGTGCTCTGCAGGAACTCAAGTTTGCCTTCAAGCTGGTAAACGGAACTCTTCCATCTTATTTCACGAATTCTATGTACCAAAGACACTCTGAAACTCACCAATATGAAACCAGAAATGCAAATAATTTGATCTTCCCACTGAGTAAGCATTATTTCACAAACAAAAGTATAAGATTTTGTTTGCCCAATATATATAATAATTGTCCAGCTAATATAAAGAATAAAATTACCACACATAGTTTCCATAGTTTTGTAAATTACATCAAAACTCAATTAGTAAGTATGTATCAAACAATTTGCTCTGTAAGAAACTGTTATATATGCCATCCCTCCTAGTCAACTGTGACATACACACATATATATACAACTTAAGTGTAATCTTCAAATTGGCATCTCATCTTGATATGCAGTGTCTCTCATTCCCTTCTCCAAACTATATATTTAATTTAATCATAAATACATTTATTTAAAATGCTGAAATCTGTCTGATAGGGTCTGCTGGGATCGGGATGAAAAATATTCTGGTGGCACCCCGGTAGCGATAGGAAATTATCTTAGGGGTGTCTCCACCTGTATATGCCGTTTCTTTGTGTATGTATAGGAAATAAAATGAGTCTGAGTCTGAGTCTCTTAGATGAAATTCACATGCTCTTACAACTTAGCATTTTCTGTAATGCATTTGAGAACTTGGATGAAAATTGCATGCTCTTACAACTTAGCATTTTCTGTAATGCATTTGAGAACTTAGATGAAATTCACATGCTCTTACAACTTAGCATTATATGCATTTGAGAACTTAGATGAAAGTTGCATGCTCTTACAACTTAGCATTTTCTGTAATGCATTTGAGAACTTAGATGAAAGTTGCATGCTCATACAACTTAGCATTTTCTGTAATGCATTTGAGAGCCTAGATGAAAGTTGCATACTCATACAACTTAGCATTTTCTGTAATGCATTTGAGAGCTCAGATGAAAGTTGCATGCTCATACAACTTAGCATTTTCTGTAATGCATTTGAGAGCTCAGATGAAAGTTGCATGCTCATACAACTTAGCATTTTCTGTAAAGTATAGCAGATGTGCCTGTAGAGGTAGTGTTTAATCATTCACTTGATGTGTTTATATGTTATGTACAGACCAGGCACCCTTTGATAGGGCGTAGCAACTCCAAAGCCGAGCCAACAACAAAACTTTCCATTCAATTGAAAACATTCATTTTTGATATAGGATTGGGTTTCCTTTTGAATACACAACGCCTTGCTCTATCGACAGCTGGCAATGCTGAATGCATTTGTATGTCAATAAGTGCATTTGTATATCAATGAGTGCATTTGTATGTCAATGAGTGCATCTGAGCGGTTCTTTTCCCATCAGTCAGTCACCTATATTGCTCGATTTTGCTCGCTTCAACAAGAAAAATAGCATAGTTGTTATGAATAAATCATTGTGCACTATTTTCATTGCAGAGCTGTGGTGTTGAGTTACAATCTCCCAGGTGTGAATGCCCTCAATTTATCACGGGATAACATTGTGGGTTTGTACAATGGGACGATCAAAATGTGGAATGACCCATTGCTCCAGGAGGTCAACAAAGATGTCACACTGCCAGCCGAGCGCGTTCTTGTAGTCGCTCGTGAAGACAAATCGGGAACAACAGAACTATTCACAAGGGCCTTGGCGTCATTCAGCAAAGAATGGGCTGAAAAATATGGCATCTTTGACTCGGGGTTAGACGCAAACTATACACCGATTCACTGGAATCCCGATGCAATAACTTACTATGGTTTTACCAACCGAGGAGTGTCCGGTCTGGTCATGTCCATCCGGTACACCATCGCTTACCTCTCCGCTGCTGATGCAGTCGAGTACAACGCCTCTTCAGCCGCTGTTCTCAACAAATTTCAAGTTCCTGTGAGAGCAACAGCCTCAGCAGTGCAAGATGCCATGGAAAGTGTGGCGTCCGATTTCACTGACCGATTGACCGCTGACATCATTGATGCAGAAGGCCATGACAGTTATCCAGTCGCGGGGTTCACTTATCTCATAATTCGGATGTCGACGATGCATGACTGTGACTCAGGAGTTGAGCTGTTTCGCTATATTATATGGCTCTTAGAAAGTGACATTGCCAAAGAAAAATGCATCACCCTAAACATGGTGCCTGTCAGTAAAACCGTCATAGAAAAAGTCGAAAAAACATTGACGAAAATGACATGTGATGGACACAGCGTTCTGGATATGGTTAATCACCAAATTAAGAAAGAGAAAGAAATGCTACAAACATGGCGAGTACCTCTCTTTGTCTCCTTGCCATTTATCATACTCGCAGTGTTAGGAGTGTCTGGCTACAGCATTTACAGGTACATCAAACTGAACATGGCAATTATAAAGGAATACTACAAAATTCCAGCACCTCGGATAAGTGTAGTTGAAAAAAGCCAAGCGAACAGTTTATCTGTTGTTTCAGTAAAAAGCGAATTCACAACAACCTCAGACCAGACAACAAATACACACAGCTTCCTGTTGGGGAAACTCGATGGAGAAAACTTGGTAATAATGAATGAAGTAAAGTTTCTGCAAGCTTACAGTTTGAAAAAGAAGACCAAAAATGTCTTGTTATGGATGCAAAACAGCATTTCCCATGCCAATGTTCAGTGCCTGTTGGGTATTTACGATCGAGAGGGACATGTATTTACCCTCTCTCCTTACTGTTCGAAAGGCACATTGGAGGATGTTCTATTTGAGGACAAATACAAGCTGGATGACAATTTCAGATACTCCATGTCTCTTGACATTGCAACAGGCATGGAATATCTCCACTCAAAAGACATTAATCACGGACACTTGTCGACCTCTGTTTGCTACATCGATACCAAGTGGACTGTGCGCATTGCTCAATGGGAAAGAAACCTGTTGGCCGAAAGTCAGTTTGGTCGTTATGTCAGTAACTCTGTACATCCATTTGATGCTGAGACTGGTCAGGAAGCTCTAACATCTCAAGCGAAAGAATTGATTAGACAAGCCCCTGAATTTATTCTGCAAACTAACGCCAAAGCGACCAAGGCTGGTGATGTCTTTTCATTTGGAATCCTTGTCCATGAAATCTTTTCTCTCAGTTTACCTTATCCTGACATGGAAAACATCGACCCCACCCAAATGGTTGATTTTATGAAGGGACGACCAATCAAACCAAAAGTATCCATAAAAATCCCAAGTAAACTAGCAAGTGTCCTCTACGAGATGTGGAGCAGCGACATGCGGAACCGACCGCCCTTCAGCCGGGTCATCAAGGTCATCAAGAAGGTCAACCCGAGCAAGACGAGCGTCTTGGACTGCATGGTGCAGGCCGTGGAGGAATACGTGAGCAGGCTGGAAGAGAAGATCCAGGAGAGGACGGTCGAGCTGCAAATTGCCATGAATAAAGTAAAGCTCCTCTTTGTATTATAACATCATTTATACCCCATTTAGACTGTTTTCCTATTGTTCTGAGTGGACAAAAACCAACAAAATTTTTTAGTTAATCCCTCCTGAGTGCAAACTGAACTTGTTTTGTGTAATAAAGGCATTCCAACAAAAAAAAAAAAAAAAAAAATTAGTAAATATGCCTAATGGAGTATAAGTTAGCTTAGGCGTTGTGATATAACCAACAAAAATGTTAGTTAACTTCCTCCTATTCGGGATATAACTAATACATAAATCTCATGAATTTACATTACTATTGATGATGCAATGTCTCTTATTGGACATCAATTGATCATAGATACATCACAGTCAATAATGTAATTTCATGGATAGAATAGAGATTATTCAATGGAAAATAATTTCATGAGACTATAATGGTCTATCAAGATTATAATATTGGTTCAAAGGGGTCTTGTCAGGTGGCTTAAAACTATAAACCTATTTCTCTCACTCCTCAGGTGCAAAACCTCCCTAACCATATCACATGACTATTTCTCTCACTCCTCAGGTGTAAAACCTCCTTAACCCTATCACATGACTATTTCTCTCACTCCTCAGGTGCAAAACCTCCTTAGCCATATCACATGACTATTTATCTCACTCCTCAGGTGCAAAACCTCCTTAACTATATCACATGACTATTTCTCTCACTCCTCAGGTGCAAAACCTCCCTAACTATATCACATGACTATTTCTCTCACTCCTCAGGTGCAAAACCTCCCTAACCATATCACATGACTATTTCTCTCACTCCTCAGGTGCAAAACCTCCTAAACCATATCACATGACTATTTCTCTCACTCCTCAGGTGCAAAACCTCCTTAGCCATATCACATGACTATTTCTCTCACTCCTCAGGTGTAAAACCTCCTAAACCATATAACATGACTATTTCTCTCACTCCTCAGGTGTAAAACCTCCTTAACCATATCACATGACTATTTCTCTCACTCCTCAGGTGCAAAACCCCCTTAGCCATATCACATGACTATTTCTCTCACTCCTCAGGTGCAAAACCTCCCTAACCATATCACATGACTATTTCTCTCACTCCTCAGGTGTAAAACCTCCTTAACCATATAACATGACTATTTCTCTCACTCCTCAGGTGCAAAACCTCCTTAACCATATAACATGACTATTTCTCTCACTCCTCAGGTGTAAAACCTCCTTAACCCTATCACATGACTATTTCTCTCACTCCTCAGGTGCAAAACCTCCTTAGCCATATCACATGACTATTTCTCTCACTCCTCAGGTGCAAAACCTCCTTAACTATATCACATGACTATTTCTCTCACTCCTCAGGTGTAAAACCTCCTAAACCATATAACATGACTATTTCTCTCACTCCTCAGGTGTAAAACCTCCTTAACCATATAACATGACTATTTCTCTCACTCCTCAGGTGTAAAACCTCCTTAACCCTATCACATGACTATTTCTCTCACTCCTCAGGTGCAAAACCTCCTTAGCCATATCACATGACTATTTCTCTCACTCCTCAGGTGCAAAACCTCCTTAACTATATCACATGACTATTTCTCTCACTCCTCAGGTGCAAAACCTCCCTAACTATATCACATGACTATTTCTCTCATTCCTCAGGTGCAAAACCTCCCTAACCATATCACATGACTATTTATCTCACTCCTCAGGTGCAAAACCTCCTTAACCATATCACATGACTATTTCTCTCACTCCTCAGGTGCAAAACCTCCCTAACTATATCACATGACTATTTCTCTCATTCCTCAGGTGCAAAACCTCCCTAACCATATCACATGACTATTTATCTCACTCCTCAGGTGCAAAACCTCCTTAACCATATCACATGACTATTTCTCTCACTCCTCAGGTGCAAAACCTCCCTAACCATATCACATGACTATTTCTCTCACTCCTCAGGTGTAAAACCTCCTTAACCATATAACATGACTATTTCTCTCACTCCTCAGGTGTAAAACCTCCTTAACCCTATCACATGACTATTTCTCTCACTCCTCAGGTGCAAAACTTCCTTAGCCATATCACATGACTATTTCTCTCACTCCTCAGGTGCAGAACCTCCCTAACTATATCACATGACTATTTCTCTCATTCCTCAGGTGCAAAACCTCCCTAACCATATCACATGACTATTTATCTCACTCCTCAGGTGCAAAACCTCCTTAACCAGATGCTGCCTCCTTCAGTGGCTGACCAGCTAGCCCAGGGCAAACAAGTTGAGCCAGAGGCCTTTGATTCAGTCACCATATACTTCTCAGACATAAAGGGATTCACCAATCTCTCTGCTGAGTCCACCCCTCTTCAAGTTGTGAATTTGCTCAACGCTTTGTACACTCTCTTCGATGACATTTGTGACAAGCATGATGTTTACAAGGTAAATAGAGAAAGACAGTGCGGAACTCCGGAATAATTGTATGTGCATCCATAGAGTTCAAGGTCAAGTATGACTCGCTAGTTGCAAACGATTGATTGATTGATTGATGTGACTGCCTTGACTGACTGATGGATTGATTGTTTTGACTAACTTGATTGATTGATTGATTTGACTGCCTTGACTGATTGATTGATTCCCAGGTGGAGACTATCGGAGATGCCTACATGCTAATCAGTGGCCTTCCAGCCCCGAACGGAATCCAGCATGCCGGGCATGTGTGCAACATGGCGCTGGACTTGGCATGTGCTGTGACGTCATTCCAGATACCCCACAGACCATGTGACAAACTGCAGCTGCGCATTGGCATCCACAGTGGCGCTGTAGTTGCTGGGGTGGTTGGAATTAAAATGCCTAGGTGATTAAATGTTCTTTAAAAACTGAGTACTTACCAAGTAATAATTATTAGAGAATATTGAAAAATAATGAGCTATCTGAAATTGATCACCCTAACCCTAACCCTAACCCTGATTACATGCGTCTGGGTGTGTCCTATTGCTGTCCTTTATTATAAGCCCTAATTACAATTGCAGGTACTGTTTGTTTGGAGACGCGGTGAACACTGCTTCCAGGATGGAATCAACTTCTTTAGCCATGAAGATACAGATCTCTGAAATCACAGAGGATTTGCTGCAAAAGCTAGGATCATACGTCACTGTGCCCAGGGGTGGGGTGACTGTCAAGGTTAGTGGCATTGGTGCATTTAATCACATTTTATAATGGTTTTAAAGTAAGTGGATGTGCATTGAAAATGAAAATAGCTAATTTCTCTGATTAATGGTTATGCATACATTGTTTTTAGTTAATACTCTAGTTTTTAATGTATAGGCAGCTGTACATTCTGCATTTGAGTTCAGTATTGTTAGTACTGAAGTAATACGAAACGTGAGTAATTCATAAATTGGTATTTCTGGACACAAACTTAGTGTATGTACCTGTCTGCTACACGGACACCATCACATTCTGGCATACGACAGTTATCTTACACATTCTCGCGACCGCAACGAACGTTATTGCCTCAACTCTGGAATGTTTCCAAGGGAAAAATCGCTAATTCCTGGCCATTCTCTGTGATGTTTTCAAAAGTACTAAAGTATTGTATCTGACTGTCATTATATCTATCCTAATTACTCGTGTGTCACTGAACGCGGTATGATGAAACGGACTGTTGATAATACAGACTGTGTGCAACAAGCTTGAAATCAAATCTCAAAAGTAATATATATAGAATTTTATTGGCAGAGCATCAAAAAGATACATGTGTCATAAAAATTTTTAATACACAGATAAAAATAAAAATCTACATATATATAATGATAAAGTAAAATAAAAGAACAATCTACATGAACATTATTTAGTTACATATTAAAATCATCTATATGATAATTATGCACAACTATAAGCATATGAATAAAACAAGGCACCATCAGGGCAATTAGCAGGAATCAATGCACCAAAGAAGATTAATACTAAATACAAATAAGCAGCAGGAGTGGGTATTTACATATGTACAGATTTTATATCCAGTTATATTGTCTATTTTAGGAACTATATATAATAATAATAATAGTAAAAACAATTACATAAGCATACCAATATATGTACAAATCCTTATTTGGAGCAACAATAAATGAAATAAACAAGCATATCAAAAACCAAATATATTTACAATTAAAAATTAATAGTGGTGTGTTGGTTATAACCCGACACTAAAGGCCGAGGGATATTAGCAACAAAAATGTTAGTTAACTCCCAACTATGAGGGATATAACTAACTTATTCTCTATTAGGCATATTTACTAATTTGTTTGATTGTTTTGTTTTGTTACTGCTTTTATTATGCAAGACAAGTTTCTAACATTTTCGTAGGTTATAACTCCCAACTATGAGGGATATAACTAATTTATACTCCATTAGGCATATTTAACTAATTTGTTTGATTGTTTTGTTTTTACTGCCTTTGTTACGCAAGACAAGTTCAGTTTGCACTCAGGAGGGAGTTAACTAACATTTTCGTTTGTTATTACCTGCTTAGAACAATAAGAAATCAGTCTAGTGGAGTATAATTAGTACATGGCCAATTGTGCCACGTGCGTTTTCCATGCGTTTGGATAAACCTATGGAAAACGCATGGTTTTTGCCTCATTATAATTAGCTAAAAACCATGCGTTTTCCATGCGTTTATCCTTCTCATGGGAAACGCACGAGGCACATTGGCCATGTATTATACTAGATTCGCTACAACCAATTTTAGAGTTTACAACACATTATAGAAGGCTCTTGTATAAAACTGTTGAATCGGAACACAGGTAAAATTGAGTAGAAAGTTCTAGGAACAAGTATTTTACTTTTTAATGAAGCATTTGGTGTGCTTCAATAAAGACAGACTCCACAAACGTTGTTTCTAAATAAAAAAAAAATCTTTTTGTATTTGCTTTATATTTTTAACTGTAGGTTGCCAGTTCCAGTTCTATTGGAATCCTTAAGAGGCTGTTTTTACATTATCTTGCATAATTTATTGTTTATTCAGGGTAAAGGCACAATGAAGACATTTTGGCTGCATGGAAAGGCTGGCCATGATCCTCTGCCTTCTGAATTCCTACGAGATGTCGCCACTGAGGAGTGATGCATACAAAACTCCACCTAGTGTTAATGAGGGGAAGTGTATAGCTCAACGATGTTCCAACTGAAATTAATGGTAAAGGCAGCAGCAAGATAGACTATTATCAATGTATTAGTGTATATACAGCACTTGTTTACTGGATTACTGTATGATGTTTTGATGCTACGCTTTGCTTTATATCCAATATTTAAAGCAATTAATAAAGATATAAGCACAAATTGTGTGTTATTATTTTATCTGGAATATTTCCATTTTATGAGATGATTTTATGCAAAATTAGGCTATCACTAAAATTGCAAAAGTTATGATTATTTGAAATTTGAAGAAATCTATCAAACACCATATTTTGTGTTATTTTTGGATCAGCATATTTCCTAAATGGCAAGATACCCAGAGCTAGAATTGCTGTTTTAAATTCTTTAAATAAAGGTCTATCAATAGTGAAAAGTCAAATATTCCTAGATGGGGTGTGTGGTCCTACAGAAATTGTCAAAATTTGGTAACTTATTGAACTAAAATGGATACTTTGAACCTTTGCCATACAGCTAAGAATCTTTAAAATTGCTTTATTTTATCCTAGTGTATCTCAACAATGTATAGATTCACATTATGTAAAATAAGGCTGATATTCAGATTGGTTTATGAGTTAAATGCCAGTGAATTTTAAACAAAAATGAAATTTTGTTATTTTTATACAATCATCTCATAATAGAGTATTTTCACTGAACAGCCCTGAATTCAGCAAGACATAAGTCTTTCCTCTCCTGTTATTACTTATTTTGCTTTTCAGACATAGTAGGTAATAGCTAACTAATTCTCTAAATATAACATTCTCAGAAAAATAATAAAAATCAACTAAATGATAAAGTGTCAAATATACACTAAAATGCACTAAAAATACTGTTGCTAGGATGCGCTTTGCTTCAGCCAATCACAGTCAAGGGCGGGAACATTTTCAGCCAATATAATTGCAGTATTATGTTTGAGCCACCTGGTGGAAATACAGAGAACCTTCCGTGAAAATCCACTATTATGCAGGTATTTAAGTCTGTAAAATATAAAATAAATATGAGAGGGTCGTGCGGGGACCATTGATTGATTTGACATGGAATGACCCAGTAGTAATGAGGCTGGATCAAATCTAGTCCGAATGCTACAAGATACTATGTATTATCATTGGCTTCTGATGTGACAAATATACAGGTAAACAACGCGATTAGGGTTAGGCTGTGGACATTGCATGGAGCATATCATAATACTTCCACACAGCAAAATAATCAACAATTTCTCCATTCATTTATTGTAACATTATAAAAATAATATGTGCTATGAAACATCTTACAATATTCTGTTTGATAAAATCTTGACTTATGCTTGGGGTATATATTTTAACAAACAAACATTGACTTGGCTGCATCCCTAGAAATGGCCTGACAAACATTAAATAAATGCATGTGTAAATCTGAGACTAAGTACCAACTGAATAGCATGCCATATGTAATTATCAGGTGCTCTCACAACCGACTATCATATCAAATTGCCCCTAGTCAGGCCTAGGAGACATCCGTCCCTTATACATTGTTATTCGTGAAGGTAAAGTCCATTTGGAAATGTTACACCTGATTCCCAGAATTTTACCAGAACTAACATCAGTCACAAATAGAACATCATTTATATTACGTTCCATTTCAAGGAACTGTAGGCCCTATATATGTGGCTGAAGTTAAAAGTGCGAAAGAAATACTGTAATACATTGTGAGATTGGGATGGGAATACTTTGTAGACTGGTCAATGTTACCTTTCAATACTGTCCATCCGTCCATTTCATTAAAGCCAGTGTTTAAATAATATGTATTTTTTTCAGATTGTTCAGAAAAAGATAACAAAAAAAAAGAAAAAAAGGAATACAACAAAGACTATAGTTACAGATGGTTCCAGCCACCAAATTAAAGTATTTACATAGAGGTTAACATTAGTTTAGCTGTTTATCCACTCCTTATAAAATCCAATCAGAATCCTTCATACATACAGCTTAATGTGTACGATATAACTATTTACAGAATGATTTTACTTCAAAATAGAGCTAAATATATATTAATTAATAGAAAGTATATATGTATATATTTACAGAGATTATCTGACTTCACTTCTAGAAAACAAAATAAAATATAGTGTTGCGGCACAGCTCCCAATCCCTTAACAATTGTGCATTTTTTGAAGAAATCATGGCACTTGGCACAGTGATATCCCTGGAAAAAAGAAACATTTTGAGATATTGGGGCATTTCATATCCTTATCGGGTTCTGATTGGCAGCCGTTGTTATTTTAATTTAGACACCTTTTAACAAAATGAAAAAGCACCTGCGAAATCCCATATTGATGCAAAGGCATGGAACTAAGCACAATGATACCACTGAGGAAGAGGAATAGTTTGATATATTGCAGGATATGATGTCTTGCATTGCTGATGACTGGCACCTATTGGAAAACGAAAATCACTTCTTGCGATATTGACACACATACATCGATAGAAACAATCTCACACTTGTATATCTCATAGCATAGTAATTTACACATTACTTTAGCCATGAGATATACAAGTGTGAGATACCTGTTTCTGGAATTGAGATATTTTGATATTGGCATCAGCTGGAGAGACTCCATTGTAATTTAGTGATGTCATCTGAAGGCTTTAGTTGCAGCTTTGTCCTCGAGAATCATTTCCCTTTCCTGTGACACCAGGATTGGCATGAGGGATAAAGCCATGAAATTAATCTTCAGAAGTATATTACAGTGGGATTATGATTAAGATAAGTAACTAGAATCTGTGAAGATCACTGGGAAGTAACAAGTGATATACTACTCTGGATTATTGGTACACTTTGCAAGCACAACTTACGTTTTTAGCAGAAAGATGGAAAACACTTAGTATGGCCATGGTGGTTCAGTTTTCAACCATTTTTCTCTTTCTAGTTTGTGCATGAACCAGCAATCCTACATAAAGTAGAATAGGGGATCTGCATGTTCTTGCAAGCATGTTTGATGCTTTTAATATTTAATAACTCAGTGATGCAGCTGGTGTCACAGGCACTAGGGCGAGCAAGTGGCTGTATGACTCTGTGGACACAAAATGTACCATTAAATGTGGTGTCGTAGACTTATTCAACACACTCTTGGAGATATTTCGATTGCTCATGCGAATATAGCCATAGGCTATCAACAGAACAGACCATCAAGACAAAAATAGACTTTCATTCAGTGAATATGAATGCACAAAAGCCAAATAATAATTTTGTAGATAATTTTCTTCGTGTGTTTTATGGAATTTTATTTATTTTTGTTGGCAAAACCAGTACATTTTCAGAATACACAATCAAACCAGTTCTGGAATATGACACCAGGGGTGATACCATTGCAAAATTACCACTGTACCTAGAGGCCCTAGGGGTTTTTTTCTTTTTTTAAATGAACTACAAAGATATTTGAGCAGCTTTTATTCTGTATAAATGGATCCAATTTCACATTATCTGTGGCATTTATGAAAAACAAACTCTTCTTTTGGTCTTGTTAGTATATATGTCTTCAATGTTGTTCTGCTTTACCTTATTTTCCTCATTAAATGGATAATTCACGTGTTGAGGTATATAGCCCTGTCCAAGTTGCCAACCCTGAAATTTTATTTGAAGGGCACAATGCTCAACAATGGCAGAATCTTATTCATTGATCAGTTTGTTAAAGATCATGGTAATTTGGTGAAGCTTCTGCAGTGAATGCAATTGGGCACACTACTTCTGCACTAAAACTTCGCACTAACTTTCCAATGGTGAGATTTCTTTAATTCTTTCCTCTAATGTCCCAACCTAATTGATATGCATTAGGGACTTATTGCAGGAGGTTGCAGCAAGTGTGGATTAATACTAAGAAAAAAAAAATAATTGACTGTTTCGCTTGGGTAACAAAAGCAGTTAGGTGACTCTTTGAAATGAGTGGCCTCATCTTGTCATCATAATGACATTTAATTACAGCAGGTAGCTGCCTGCAGCATCCCTTTGGGTAGACTGATTAAACCCCTTCACGCTGTCTTCAAATTATTTGGAGACGCATTGTATGTACAGATTGCAAGATTTCCTGCCAAAGTTCTGCCAAGTTCTTGTTTACTGTTACCTAGTTCAACAGCACGCAACATTCGTGGCATGGCACCTTGCATGCTGTACTGAGGCAAGTAAATGAAGTGTACCATGGGTTAACTACAATCACCATCATTATGTTTGTAGCTTCAGCAGCTGCCGAATTACTTTCCTGAAACAATGGGGCTATAAACTTTTTATTAATGTGAATATGTATAGCATACTATTGGAAGCAAATTAAAAATTGAGCTAAATTCAAAATGGATCATTATGAAAACTAGTTTGTCATGCAATGAAACGCTTTTTTTAACATACTCGTATTCTCAGTCAGGATTGTTCAATCCAATGAACTTGAAGTATGAAATAGAATGACCTGATTCTTACTTTAGTTGTCTGATGAGGGAAATGACTTCGTAGGATATTTAACAACTAAGCATGTCAGGGATGATTTTGTAAAGAGCAACGTTTCATACCATGCAATTGGTGGTAACTTTGATTTGTCAATAACCAGGTTGTCAATATTAGCAGATAAGGATTTTCAAGTTAGCCATTGTGTGTCAAGAACCCACAAAGGTCAAGGATATTTTCTTGACAACAGATCACAACAGAAATCAGCAAATAAAGCTGAAATGTCACACTATCTTCTTTCATTCATTGACATTTCATATTGACAAGAGAGATATTCCTTGTCCACAATGACAGTGAGTCTTAGTGGTTACATGACATTGCAATGATATTTCACATACCTTTTGTATTCCTAGTTGCCTGCTGCCTACCACCATTCCAATGCATTGCTCCACATAAAACTTCATTCAACTGGTATAATGCTCTGTTGCTTATTTGATGGATTGAATTCTTCAGGAATGGGATGAATAAAACATTCTTTAGGTCAGCAGAGAACAAATGAGGCAGTTATTGGTAAAATAAAGCTCTGTATATTTAAACTTGTTATATAAAATTATTGAAAAAGTCATTGAGTAAGTAAGTAAGTAAGTAAGTTTGTAAGTAAGTATGTGTAATTGAGTAAGTAAGAAGGTAAGTCAGTAAAAAGCTAAGTAACAAGTAAGTAAGTAAGTGTGAAAGTAAGTTACTAAGTAATACATCAGTAAGTCAGTAAGAAAATAAGTAAGTAAGTAAGAAAGAAGGAAAGTAAAAAGTTAAGTAAAAAGTAAGTATGAAAGTAAGTAAGAAGGTAAGTAGGTAAAAAGTGAGTAAAAAGTATGTAAGTAAAAAGTATGTAAGTATGAAAGTAAGTAAATAGGTAAGTAAGTAGGTAAGTAAGTAAGTAAGTAAATAAGTAAGTAAGAAAGCATGTAAGTAAAAAGCTAGGTAAAAAGTAAAGGTTATCAATCACACATTTAACAATATACCAACTATATGGTTGAAAAGTGAAAAAAAAAAATTTGTAATTAACAGTTAATATTCACAGTAGTGTATATTGTGCGGAGATTTATATGAATCATGATGGATCCACAGACCATAAGATGGACCAACTGACTATAAGAGTTGCTTGAGGCTTGAGAGGCTAAACTGACAATTAACCTTTGGTTTGACGTCAACCTGCTTCCGGCTTTGAGGCCACTTTGGCTGGCAAATGCGATTATGCCACAACAGCTGATGAATGCTAATATACTCCTTTCTGTGCTACTATATATTTAATGGAGAGAGCAGTTCAATCACTATATTAGATATCATGGCATTTTGCAAATCATATGCATGCATTTTAAATCCTTTTGTATAGCCAGAGACAGTGAAGCAAATGTTCCAATTTAAAAAAATTTCTGCAAACTGAAAGGTGACATATATTGAGATAACTATTGGGCATTAAGTTTCTTAATTCATTGATATTGTGTCTTCATTAAGTTAATAAATTCCTATCAGTAACTTTCTCATTACGTTGAAATTCACGAGACTTAATGCTATGTTAGGCTCATGAGATATCCTTGAATCACACCCACAATCATATATGAGATAAGAATTTTTTCCGGTCAGAAAAATGCAAAGCACCATATTCATGATGTCACAGGTGACTCTGCACCTGACAGGGGGTATTCTAGTCTGATATTTCATAATTATTAGCACCAGATACAGGCACATTGTATATTGCATACAATATATAAGCCTGTGTCTGACAGAATACCTGTCTTTCTGTCAAATATGCAAAGATTCCTTATGGAAAGCAGACATATTTGCTTTGAGAACACATAATATCTTGTTGAATCAGATCTCACAAAAAACTGGATATGCGCACTGTTTATAAATCTGACATTGTTGTTTGTTGATCGCGTACAATTAAGTGAAATCAGTTGTACACCATCACAAATAAATCCTGATCAATTGAGTTAATTAGAAGACTACCTTCTATTCTTGAGATTGTGGTCAGGCTATCACAGTCATTTGAGACACTGACCAGGAACAGCCACAAAAATGTATGTGAACACCTCAGCAACTCCATGCAGAATTCAAACATAATTGGTTTGAATTAATGAAGAAACTAACAAAACAAACATGTAGTTTTGCATGAAACCAGCCATTTCAATGTCTCAATTTATTTTAATGTGGAAACAAATGTAATCATCCATTGAGAATTTTTTAAGGACAAATTTTAACTGGTGATCTATTCATAATTTGGTTGAAGTCCAGCATAAGCATTTCAATCTGAAGTGAATATTTTCACCACAAGATCTATAGAGAAATTTCGACCATATTTAAATGACCTTTTATTAGTTATTTTGCTGAAGTCAAGTGTATTTATATGAGAGCCAGTCTATAGCAAAACATTATGCGAAAACTGAGAGAGAAATTTCCCAATTCTTAGTTCGAATCTTTATGAATTGTTTCTTAGATATAAAGATGTATGCCAGAGGCAATTTTATTACATTCACAGAACTGCATTTATGAGAACCATGATTCAGTGATGCACTGTAGTGTCCTATCAGTGGTGCTTGATGGAACAACTTGATTATGTTGTCCTCCTCTCGCCCACACAAGATGTCAATTAGGCCTTGGAGATTTTCACAAAAATCTCCCATGTTGAAAAATTATCATTTATATGCATATATATATAAATATTTATATATATATATATGTATATATATATATGATATAATTATGGAAACAATTCTTCATACAAATCATAATACAGTGCTTCAAGTAAGAAACACTGAAAAAGCAGATTAGCTAAAAACAAAAAACAATGCTGAAGCTCCGTTTAAACTATTTAATGTCTATCAATAATAAAATGTTGTTAAATGACAACCATTTAAAGGAAATATTCACTAGGAAATCCAAGGCCACACACAGCTCTTGAGAAGCTCATGATTTGTGATTTACATCCAAAACTCATTTTGTCAAAATCCAATTAATGGACATTTTAATTACAATCATTCCTGCATGCCTCTAAGTGTCAACAAGTGTTGATGTGAAATGTGAGTTCATAATTGCTGCCAATGCGAAGCTTGTAAATTATTTTTATGGTGATTAGAGCATCTGCATGCCTAGAATCTCATCTTTCTGTGCTGAATTATCTGCCCAACATACCAAAGATGCTGTTTTAAAGGGGAACTAATGGAAGTTTGTATGTTAATTTCAAAAGTTCAATTAGTTGTCAAATAATATATTGCAGTGAAAGGAAATGTCTTAAACTCGGGTTTGATATGATTTCAAGCCAATTAAAAGTGAAATTTGCACCAACCATCAACATGCTGGGGGCCGCCATTATTGCACACGGCACGCAAAATAGTGACGTCACTTATGTACACAGCTAGGCCATATGTATTCAGCAATACAAATTAATTACAATCGTGTGGATTACAATCCGTTACATTGTTCATTGCAATTATAATGACAAGAACAGATATTACAACAACATAAAGTTCTTACTGAGTGTCAAGTAATTGCCATTGAACTATTTGAGACAATGCAATTATCACACAATATCAGAACAACTATCAAGTATCCTGCTTTGTAATGCAACTACTGAAAGTTTGGATGACTGAGTATTAATTTAATTAAATGATTTTTTAGTAATTTAGAGCAGTTGACATTGTATTAGATTTCAGCATTGTATGCATACACAAAAAATTTATTATGTTGCCAAATAAATCTATATATTATTCGTCCACTGTTTATTAGTGAAGCTTTAAAAAAATAGTGTATGACAAAGTTTTGTTGAAAATAAGTTTTTGATATTATTTTTTATTTTAAACTGGTATATTTAATGTATCTAGCAATGCAACCAACATAAAATTGAAATAAGCTCAATTTGGTAATTAATATATATTAATCTTGGTAAAGAAGGAGGTACTGTCTTTAAAACAAACCCACTAACACTACATATACACCAAATATAAATACTATGAAATATATGTATACTATACATAATACTGCACATTGCCCCTAAAGATTATGTAACATTTTATCTACAAAGCAAAGCAGTATTCCAATTATGTTCTCTTGCAAAAATATGGTCAGAAATATAGTGATACAAAATATATGTTACATGTAATCTTAAAGTTATTAAATTTTACATTAAATACCTCTTGCTATTTAAACTCCTATGCTTGGGAAAAACGTCTTACATAACATGTACGTAGCAGGGTTATTGCTTATTTGCCCATGCATATATACCTGTATACCTATTCTTAGATACAAATTGCTCATTGCAATCAATGCAATAATTAGCTATAATTATGCTGTATTCCCAAGAAATTACAATTAACTTTGACATGCCCTTTACAAAAGCTCGGAAAGTGCAATTAACACCTGTATCTAAAACTGTTGTTCTCACCAGCTGAATTGCAATGCCAAGCCTCCAGAATACTTGGCTCTCATTGGCTAAGACCACTCTAGTGACTCCATGCTAAGACTTGGTACAACAGTGACGTATTACCGGTCAGTGCAAAACACCAGGAATTTAAAAAATGGCGGCCTCCGTAGTTCACAACACGGAGCTAATAAATGCAGGATATTTCATTACCAGGGCACATATACAAGTTATGAATAGCATTGTTTCTATGGACCCAAGCTAAAATCTGAGAGTTAAAGTACAAAAGGGGTAAGTTCCCCTTTAAGTATCTGAATAAACAACAAAACATTTGGGTGGCTCAATAGTCAAACCACTGCTGATGCTAACGAGTTTGATTCACAGTCCAGGACAAGTAAACAAATATGTTTCACAAGCTGCCCTTAGCCAAGTAAATTTCATTTGCATAGGAAGAACATACAATGACATGTAGTGTGGAGGTATGTGTGGGTCACTGTGCCCTTTCAAATGAAACCCTTTTACCCTGAATGACCTGACACATTGTACATATATTTACTTTCATTAAATTAATGTTTAAATCTGATGAACTGAACAGCATAAACAAATATATTTGTAAGTAAAGATGTTCTTACATGTCATGTGTGATAAATACCAACACATCATCTTAAATCAACTACAAATTATTCCCGGTCAGGCCAAGGGGCCATCTGTTTCTTACAGACTGTTATTCACAAAAACCGCAATCTAGATCAACAGCCCAAATTACAGCAGATTAGATAAATAAAAGTGCAGCACCAACTACCGTCCGTGATCACGTATTGTATCTAATACCCAGGAACTGCATGCAGGTGCCTAAAGAAGAGAATGTCACTCTGTAATACTGTAATTAATGTTCTAATGCAAGAAGTCTGTTTCACCTACAAGTTTATTGTGACATGTGGAATGGGTTGTTTGAATATTGGTGCATTTTAATAAAGGACTTACATGGATTTATTTTTCATTATTGAGTCCAGAGTACAATGTCAAAGTTTGGAGGAACAGTATTTTGGTATTGCACTTGGTTTTTTTGTGCATTTTGGTACGTTTCTTTTTTGTTGAAATTGCAGGTATGATTGCTTATAATAAGTGTGGATCACAAATTCAAGAAAAATTTTCATATGCCCACTTGGATATGGTAGATCTAATCACAACTCTGCCATCTTAATATTTTCCAAAAAATAAATTACTTGGATGTCACACGTGTTTCAATTTTAATTTCTCCAAAGTAGCTGTTCATGTTTGCTCTTATGCTACTGAAATTTTCTAGGTAGGCAAGGTTTAAAATAGATTAAATCGGACGACACCTCTTTGAACTCAATGCTTTGAAGCTGTTGGAGGAAATGAACCTATTTAGATGAGGTTATTACCTGTCTCAATTTCAGGTCAAGTGCACCACTCTAGCCACTGCTCGAATGAAATGTGTGCAAACAACATAATTAGGACTGCAAAAACATTTCACCTGAGATGTTCAACCTAAGTCCACATTTTCCTTATAGGCACAATTACTAGGATATATCCTAGTCCTGGCATGACCATGCATAGTTAAAAAAATACTTATTTTTGCCTGCTGAGACTGTTCCGACGCTACGAAAACAAGAGTGAAGTTATCTGCCCAGGAAATCATTACAGCGGGTTATATTGATATACACCACCCTTCAAAAATACATGTTCACTTCAACGTAATTCTTTTCATTGAAAATAGACAAGTGATTACATTTACTGTGTTTTTTTTTCAAATCTGACTCTCCAGAAAAAAATCATGAAAGTTTGAAAATATGAAGTGTAGCATTTGGAATTAGTTCTCCATATTTCAAGTAGCATTGCTGCCTCTGGGAAAATCGTAATTATACCTCTTTCAGTTTCTTTGATCTGACAAAACAAAAACCCACTGAACCAACTCTTTGCATCTCTTAATTGATATGTTGTCCTGTTGATCATAATTAACACAATCCACACCGGATGTAGGAAACAGTATGTGTGAGTGGTTAATACTTACAGTTTTATCTGGTGTCACAGACAATATCTCTTATCTTATCACTCAAAAACTACAGTTCATCAACCCCAGGGGTGTTTTTCTTTTTTCAAGTGAACTAAAAAGAAATTTGAGCAACTTTTAAGCAGTATAAATAAATGTATCATATTTCATATTGCCTGTCGCATCTATGAAAAACTCTTTTTGCGGTGCTAGAAAAAGAATGTTTTTAATATTGTTCTCTTTTATCTCATTTTCTACATAAAAAGCATATTTCACATGTTGAGGCATATAACCCTGTCTTGGACACTGGGGTTTTAAGTCTCTTGTGCAGTGTTACCAACCCAGGGCACATTGCTCAACAATGGCAGGATCGAAATCCATTTATCAGTCTGTTAAAGATCATGGTAATTTGGTGAAGCTTATGCAGTGAATGCTATTGGGGGACACTACTTCTGCACCAAAACTTGGCACTGACTTTCCAATGGTGAGATTTCTTGAATAATGGAATGTCCCAATCTAATTGATATGCATTAGGGACTTCTTGCAGGAGGTTGCAGCAAGTGTGGAATAATACGAAGAAAAAAAAATTGACTGTTTCGTTTGGGCAACAAAAGCAGTTAGGGTGACTCTTTGAAATGAGTCAGCCTCATCTTGTCATCATAATGACATTTAATTCCAGCAGGTGTCTGCCTGCAGCCTTGCTTTGGGTAGACTGATTAAACCCCTTCACACTGGGGGTCTTCTCTCCAAATGATTTGGAGAAGAAATACAATGCATGCGTAGGTTAAAAAATGTCCTGCCAAGGTTTTGCTAAGTTCTAGTTTACTATTGCCTAGTTTAACAGCACGCAACATTTGCGGTATAGTGCCTTGCATGCTGTACTGAGGCAAGTAAATGAACACACCCATGGGTTAACTACGACAGTGTTATGAAATCACTATCATTGCGTGCCTAGCATTACCAGCTGCCAAACTACTTTTCTAAAACAGTGAGGTAATATGTTTTTCAATAAATGTGAATATGTATGGTATGCTATTGGAATCAAATTCAAAATAAAGCTAAATTCACAAAGGATCATTATATAGACTAACTTGTCATGCAATGAAATACTTTTTTTAACATACTCGTATTCTCAGACAGGATTGTTCAATCCTATAAACTCAAAGTATGAACTGTAATGACCTGAATCTTACTTCAGTTGTCTGATAATGGAAATGACTTTGGTGGATATTTAACATCTATATACTAAGCTTGTAAGGGACAAAGTTTGTAAGAGCAATGTTTGAAATGTCAATAACCAGATTGTCATTTTTAGCCCTTTACTTTAGGATTTTCATGTTGGCCATTGTGTGTCAAGAACCAACATAGGACAAGGATATTTCTTGACAACAGATAACAACAGAAATCAGGAAATGAAGCTGAAATGTCACACTATCTTTCATTCATTGACATTTCACATTGACAAGAGAGATAGAATCAGAATCAGAATTTCTTTTATTTTCAGATATTTTAGATATTCCTTGTCCACAATGATGGCGACATTGCAATGGGTTCCTAGTTGCCTGCTGCCAGCACCATTCCAGTGCATTGCTCCACATTAAACTTCATTCAATTGGTAAAACGCTCTGTTGCTTTTTTGATGGATTGAATTCTTCAGGAATGACATGAAGGTTTATTTCACAAATTGCAGTAATCAATTGAATTTGGCTGTGAATTATTTCACCAAAAAAAAACTTTCTTTAGGTCAGCAAGAACAAATGGGGCAGTTATTGGTAAAATAAAACTTAGTTTATGAAACTTGTCATCTAAAAATTATTGAAAAAGTCATGGAGATGGTAAAATGAGTAAGTAAGCAATAAGTAAGTCAGTAAGTAAGTAAGTAAGTAGGTATGTAAGCAAGTAAGTAAGAACGTAAGTAAGTAAAAAGGAAAGTAAGAAGGCAAGTAAGTAAGTATGTATGAAAGTAAGTAACTAAGTAAGTAAGTAAGCAAAGCTTATCAATCACACATTTAACAATATACCAACTATATGGTTGAAAAGTGAAGAAAAAGTCATAGAAAGTAACAGTAAATATTTACAGCAGTATATTGTGAAGATATTGATATGAATCATGATGGATCCACTGACCATAAGATGGACCAACTGACCATAAGAGTTGCTTGAGGCTTGAGAGGCTAAACTGACAATTAACCTTTGGTTTGACGTCAACCTGCTTCCAGCTTTGAGGCCACTTTGGCTGGCAATGCGATTATGCCACAACACCTGATGAATGCTAATATACTCCTTTCTATGCTACTATATATTTAATGGAGAGAGCAGTTCAATCACTACATGAGTGCCAAGTTATTAGGCAGCACCTACTTTTTCTTGTTACTCGCTTAATTTTGCACATAAATTCATACAACTTTCACATAATGTGCACTAATTTGACCTAGCCGTGATGGCCAAAACATTTCTGCCTTAAGTGTTTGTCTAATTAATAAATCATCCAGCCATGAAAATCAGGTGTGCCAAGTTATTAGGCAGGTATTGCTTTGTAGTGTGCAGACACTGTAGAAATACTGCTATGGGGCATAAAAAAGACTTATCTGACACTGAGAGGTCCAAAGTAGTTAGACTACTTGGTCAAGGTCATACATATTTAGAAATTGCAAGAAAATTAGGGAGAGACCGCCGCACTATTGAGAAGTTTGTTTTGAAAGGTGGAGCAGGTAGAAAGAAGCGCCACCAAGCACCTCTGAGAAAGCTGACACCAAGGGATGTGACATCTGTCAAACTAGAAATGGCCAGGAAACCCCTATCCTCATCAGCTGAAATTTTTGAAGCTGCAGGACTAGATGATGTGCCAAAATCCACAAGATGCCGCATCCTCCGAGGCATTGGAAAAGTGAAAAAAGTGAAGACAAGACCTCCTATCAATAAGAAGCATAAGGAACAGAGGTTGGAATGGTCCCGCAAATATATGAAGACAGATTTTAGCAAGGTGCTGTGGACCGACGAGATGCGAGGAACCCTGGATGGCCCTGATGGATGGGCTCGTGGTTGGGTCCAGAGAGGCACTGAGGCACCAGTTAGAATCAGGCGACAACAAGGAGGTGGAGGTGTGATGATATGGGCTGGCATAATCAACAGTGAACTTGTTGGCCCATTTAGAGTGAAAGATGGAGTAAAGATGAACTCAGAGGCATATTGTAACTTCCTGGAGGAGAATCTGGTGCCTTGGCTTAGGAGAAATTCAGCAGCCTTTCGTAAAAGTTTCATCTTCATGCATGACAATGCACCATCACATTCATCCAGGTTCTCCAGGGGGTGGTTGGAATCTAAAGGAATCTCAGGTGAACGCCTTAGGGAGTGGCCAGCCTGTTCCCCTGACCTAAATTGCATTGAAAATTTCTGGTCAGCATTGAAGAGGAAGCTATATGCCAATGGCAAACAATACAAATCCAAAGAATCACTGTGGCAGGCTCTCCAGAAAGCTGCTGCAACATTCAAATCAAATGACAGTGCAAAATTGACCAAAAGTATGGACAACAGACTTCTTTCTGTCATACAGAAAAAGGGTTCCTACATTGGTTATTAGGATGAGAACTAATAAATATTAATATTTGTGAAATGTTGTTAAATTGTTAAAATTGTAATGTAATTGTTTTTGTGATATAATCTTGTTCACATCATCAAATAAAACTGTTTTTGTTATAATATCTAATTTTGTTTCACCTCAATATTGATGTAAACTGATGCTGCCTAATAACTTGGCACGCCTGAATATAGTATTTTAATTATTGTAAAATTACAATCAAATTTAAGGCAGAAATGTTTTGGCCATCAAGTCTAGGTCTAATTAGTGCACATTATGTGAAAGTTGTATGAATTTATGTGCAAAATTAAACGAGTAACAAGAAAAAGTAGGTGCTGCCTAATAACTTGGCACTCGGTGTATATTAGATATCATGGCATTTTGCAAATCATATGCATGCATTTTAAATCCTTTTGTATAGCCAGAGACAGTGAACCTAATGTTCCAATTTTAAAAATTTTCTGCAAACTGAAAGGTGACATATATTGAGATAACAATTGGGCATTAAGTTTCTTAATTCATTGATATTGTGTCTTCATTAAGTTAATAAATTCCTATCAGTAACTTTCTCACTACGTTGAAATTCAGGAGACTTAATGCTAAGTTAGGCTCATGAGATATCCTTGAATCACACCCATAATCATATATGAGATAAGAATTTTTTCCTGTCAGAAAAATGCAAAGTGCCATATTCATGATGACACAGGTGACTCTGCACCTGACAGGGGGTATTCTAGTCTGATATTTCATAATTATTAGCACCAGATACAGGCACATTGTATATTGCATACAATATAAGGCTGTGTCTGACATACTACCTGTCTTTCTGTCAAATATGCAAAGATTCCATTATGGAAAGGAGACATATCTTGCTTTGAGAACACATAACATCTTGTTGAATCAGATCTCACCAAAAAACTGGATATGCGCACTGTTTATAAATCTGACATTGTTGTTTGTTGATCGCATACAATTAAGTTAAATCAGTTGTACACCATCACAAATAAATCCTGATCAATTGAGTTAATTAAAAGACTACCTTCTAATCTTTTGGTTGTGGTCAGGCCATCACAGTCATTTGAGACACTGACCAAGAACAGCCACAAAAATGTATGTGAACACCTCAGCAACTCTATGCAGAATTCAAACATAACTGGTTTGAATTAATGAAGAAACTAACAAAACAAACATGTAGTTTTGCATGAAACCAGCCATTTCAATGTCTCAATTTATTTTAATATGGAAACAAATGTAATCATCCATAGAGAATTTTTTAAGGACAAATTTTAAGTGGTGATCTATTCATAATTTGGTTGAAGTCCAGCATAAGCGTTTCAATCTGAAGTGAATATTTTCACTACAAGATCTATAGAGAAATTTCGACCATATTTAAAATGACCTTTTATTAGTTATTTTGCTGAAGTGAAGTGTAATCATATGAGAGCCAATCTGTAGCAAAACATTTTGCAAAAACTGAGAGAGGAATTTATCAATTATTGGTTCGAATCTTTATGAATTGTTGCTTAGATATAAAGATGTATGCCAGAAGCCTGACCTTTTCCCTGGCAATTGTATTACATTCACAGAACTGCATTTATGAGAACCATGATTCAGTGATGCACTGTAGTGTCCTATCAGTGGTGCTTGATGGAACAACTTGATTATGTTGTCCCTCCTCTCGCCCACACAAGATGTCAATTATGCCTAGGAGAATTGTAACAGAAATCTCCCATGTTGAAAAACTATCATTTATATGCATATCTTTATATGATATAATAATGGAAAATGGAAGCAAAGCAAGAAACAAAACCAAGCTAACGTCAATCAATAAAATGTTTCATCCGACTTTTGAAGAACAACTGTTTAAAGGAAATATTCACTAGGAAATCCAAGACCACACACAGCTCTTGAGAAGCTCATAAGTTGTGATTTACGGCTAAAACTCATTTAGCCATCAAATCCAATTGATGGACATTTTAATTACAATCATTCTTGAATGCCTCTGATTCATCAAGTGTTGATGTGAAAAATAAGTTTGTAATTGCTGCCAATGCGAAGCTTATAAATTATTTTTATGGTGATTATAGCATCTGCATGCCTAGAATCTCATCTTTCTGTGCTGAATTATCTGTCCAACATACCAAAGATGCTGTTTTAAGTATCTGAATAAACAACAAAACATTTGGGTGGCTCAATAGTCAAACCACTGCTGATGCTAACGAGTTTGATTCACAGTCCAGGACAAGTAAACAATATGTTTCACAAGCTGCCCTTAGCCAAGTAAATTTCATTTGCATAGGACGAACATACATGAAGTGTGGAGGTATGTGAGGGTCACTGTGCTCTTTCAAATGAAGCCCTTTTACCCTGAATGACCTGACACATTGTACGTTTATTTACTTTATTTAAATTAACGTTTAAATCTGATGAATTGAACAGCATAGACAAATACAATATTTGTAAGTAAAGATGTTCTTACATTTCATGTGTGATAAATACCAACAATCATCTCAAATCAACTACAAATTATTCCTGGTTAGGGCAAGGGGCTCTCTGTCTCTTAAAGACTGTTATTCACCAAAAGCACAATCTAGATAAACAGCCCAAATTACAGCAGATTTTAAAAATAAAATTGCAGCAACAAATAGTGTCAGTGACCATGCTCATATTATACTTGATAACCAGTGATTGCAAACAGGTGGCTATACAGAAAATGTCACTCAGTAATACTGTAATTAATGTTCTAATGCATCTGTTTCACAAGAAGTGTGTTTCACCTTCAAGCCTATTGTGACATGTGGAATGGGTTGTTTGAATATTGGTGCATTTGAATAAAGTGAATGTTCGAAGGATGTGCACTTTTCAGATTGGTAAATCAGATAAACTGAAGGACTTACATGAATTTAATTTTCGTTATTAAGTCCAAAGTACAATGTCAATGTTTGGAAGAACAGTATTTTGGTATTGTTCTTTGTTATTTGTGCGTTTTGGTAGGTTACATTTTTGTTGACATTTCAGGTATGATTGCTTATAATAAGTGTGGATCAAAAATTCAACAATAATTGTCAAATACCCACCCTTTTTTATGGTGGATCCAATCACAACTGTGCCATCTTAATATTTTCTGAAAAATAAATTACTTGGATGTCACAATGTCACACGTGTTTCACTTTCCATTGCTCAAGAATAGCGGTTCATGGTGAGATGTTTGCTCTTATGCTACAAAATAGATTATTGCTATGAAAACTGCACACTCTGAAGAGAAATAGGATGACACCTCTTAGAACTCAATGCTTTGAAGCTGTTGGAGGAAATGAACCTCTTTAGATGAGGTAGATCAAGTGCACTACTCTAGCCACTGCGTGAATGAAATGTGTGTCAAGCAATATAATTAGGACTGCAAAAATATTTCACCTGAGATGTTCACCCTAAGTCCACATTTTCCTTATAGACTCAATTACTATGCATGACCATGCATAGCTAAAAAAAGAGTGAAGTTATCCGTCCAGGAAATCATTACAACGGGTTATATTGATGCCTTCAAAACTACATGTTCATTTCAACGTAATTTTGTCACTGAAAATGGACAAGCGATTACATTTACCGTGTTTTTTTTTCTAAATCTGATTCTTAAGAAAAAAAGACATATTAGAATGTTGCTCGTGAAAGATTGAAAATATGAAATGTAGCATGTGGAATTAGCACTACATATTTGAAGTAGCATTACTGCCTATCAGAAAATCATAAGCGTATCTCTTTAAGTTTCTTTATATTTATTTATTTTGGTACTCTTGTACAGACAGAACATTATAAAATGAGAGTAAAAAACAATAAATCATATTAAAATGTATTAAAATAGTAATAATTGTGAGTAACAAATATCACATTTACTTGGTCTGACAGAACAAAAAACCCACTGAATCAACTCTTTGTGTAGTTCCTATCTTGCCCTGACGATCATAATTACCATAATCTACACCGGATGTAGGAAACAGAAAGTGTGACTTATTAACTTCAAGTTATATCTGGCGTCATAGAGACTATTTTATGTCATGTTCAATAAACACTTGTAGACAGGTCCATTGCTCTTGGAGTAGATCTTTAGAATGGTACAGAAAAAAAAGTGTTTACAGCCTGTCACCAGAATAAAATATGAGGACAAAGAAAGGCCTCTCATTCAAGGAATACATTAGTATTTTCTTGGGAATTGTTCTGTCATTTTTTTTTAAACATTTATTTGTCTGGGCTACATCGGTGCACTCTTAGTAAGGAATGCAAAATTTAAATCAACTGTGAACTTTTGGTGGAATAAAACACCTAAAAAAAAATGTGCTGAGAGGAAAACTACAAAACATCAGGATTAGACAACAGGGGAGGCTGTTGATAATATGGCAAAAATATAGGTCATCAACCCTAGGGGTGTTTTTCATTTTTCAAGTAAACTAAAAAGAAAATTTGAGCAACTTTTATACTGTATAAATAAATGTATTATATTTCATATTGCCTGTCGCATCTATGAAAAATAAACTCTTTTTGCGGTGCTGTTAGAAAAATTTCTTTAATACTGTTCTCTTTTATCTCATTTTCTACATAAAAAGCATATTTCACATGTTGAGGCATATATACCCTGTCTTGGACACTGGGGTTTTAAGTCTCTTGTGCAGTGTTACGAACACAGGGCACATTGCTCAACAATGGCAGGATCGAAATCAACTCATCAGTTTGTTAAAGATCATGGAAATTTGGTGGTGCTTCTGCAGTGAATGCACTTGGCCACAACACTTCTGCACCAAAACTTCAGGACTGACCTTCCAATAGGGAGACTTCGCAAATTTTCTTGAATGTCCCAATCTAATTGATATGCATTAAGGACTGGCAGGCATTTATAGCAGGTGATTGCAGCAAGTGTGGAATTGTACTTAAAAAAAAGAAAGAGTTGACTTGTCATTCAGGTGACAAAAGCAGTTCAGGGACTTGATTTGGCTTCATCTTGTCATATGCAGCCGGGTGGCCTAATGGTTAAGGTATCCGCCAATTCCACATTGGCCAGCTCTGCTGAAGGTCCTAGGTTCGATCTCAGGCCCATGCACTCTTCATGAGCTACATCCCAGCAGCTGGATATCGATCGGATGAGTCGTTAAATTTGAGGTGCCTTGTACTCGGTGTCTGTCATGAGGCATATAAAAGTCCCCACCCATGGGGTAAATGTGTAACATGGTGTGGAATCCAAGCCTCTGTCAGCAGCTCCCCCTTTGGGTAGACTGATTAACTGCCTTCACAATGTCAGACAAGAACACCAACTACTTTGGGATTCCTTGACTCCATATTTTTTCCAGATAGAGTACATTTATAGAGACATTTTTAAAAGAAAGTTAAAGACTTATCTTTTTAAACAACATTTTACGTAAATTTACATATGTCAATTATTGCATAACTTTTTATCACGTTATTATTTTAATCATTTATTGTAAACAGTTGTAGAGCATATATTATGGATTTTAAGGCATACAAAATAAATTATTATTCTTATTATATTGTATGCACAGGATAAAGAAACCCATGGATTACAGTTGGTAGAATTGATAATATATTATCTACAATTTTATTCTGTTGTAGAGTTAAAATTATACTAGTAATGCATCGCCCATAGGTTACAGATAGGAAACTTTATTAAATTGTATTTATTAATTTTTAACTAGGGTGTGGCCCTTGATAGGGTCAGAATTTCTGCCTTAGAGGGCCACTCCCGAATGTACATATTTCAATGTGTGATATTTCAATAAATTGTTCTGAGTTCTGAGTTCATCATGCTTAAGTATTAACATTGCCATAAGGGAATTAAACTCAAAATTTAGCTAAATTTGAAAATTATGACTAATTCTCAGGCAAGAACTCAAAAGAATGCATTGGAATTACCCGAATCTTACTCCAGTTTTCTATTTGAGAATTTTTTTTGGATTTTGCTGGATATTTGATATTTGCAAGTCAAGGATGCAGCTTTTTGAAGAGCAGTATTTCATATCATGCAAATAGCTGACTGCTTTAACTTAGAAATGCCAACAACCTGATTGTCTTTATTACAGTCAATGATTTTCAACTCGGCCAATGTGTGTTAAGGTACCATCCAAGGTCAAGGACACTCTGTTGCAAATAGGTCATGACAGAAATCAGGAAATGAAGTTTAAAGGTCACACTATGTTCTGGAAATGATGCATTTTCTTTGTGGTACTGTAATTAAAATTAGCATTCACAATTAAGAGATATATTTTATTCATTAGTGCAGTGCAATGATCTTGTCACAATTGAATAGGTCCTGCTTGTAATATCAAATTCTGACTTTATTCATTTTAATTTCATCTTATGCATTTTTATCTGCACACAAGGAGTTGTTCACTACTGTCCACCATTTCAATACATTGCTTCACATTTAACTCCAATCATTTTACTATAATGTTCTGTTGCTTTTAGGATTGATTGAATACTTCTGAAAGGAGAAAAAGGTTTTTTTTTTCAAATTGCAGAAATCAGTTTAACATAGTAAATGTGGTCACGTTTGTCAATTCATTTAGCAAAACAGAGTTTGGTCGATTACTGGCAAAATAAGCTCTGTACCTTTATGAAATGCATTACCTTTAAATAAACACAAAGTAATTTAATTATTCACAGTATTCCACCTATTCAAAGAAATTCTTCCAGACCATCTCTTGTCATCCTAATGTCAAGAATAAATTGCATTATTTTGTTTCAAACCTATGCTTTACAGTCAATTTTATAGACTTGGAAACTGCTCCAGAGGATGTCAAGTGCATCCAGGACTCCCATTGGCTATGGCAGTAAGTAAGTAGATAAGTAAGTTATTAAGTAAGTAGGTAAGTAAATAAGTAAGTTATTAAGTAAGTAGGTAAGTAAGTAAGTAAATAAGTATATTATTAACTAAGTATGTAAGTGAGTAAGTGGGTAAGTAAGTAAGTAAGTGTAAAAGTAAGTAAGTAAGTAGGTAAAGTTAGTGAGTTAGTAAGTATGTAAATGACTTACCAACTTACGTAAGTCAGTAAGTAAGTGAGTAATGTTAGCAAAACAATATATCAGCTGTATGGGTAAAAAGGAAAGCTAATCTAGAGTAGTTACAGTATATATTACAGCAGTATGTATTGAGCAAAAGATTTATACGAATCATGATAAGCCAACTGACCATAAGAGTTATTTGCAATGAGGCTTTGGAGGCTAAACGAACAATTAACCTTTGGTTTGATGTCAATCCGCTTCCGGCTAAGTGGCCACTTTGGCTGGCAATGTTAATTTATCTCCACTAGGGTGTGGCTATTCCCCCAACTATCACATAGCATGCCTGACTTGATGAAATAAGCTCACATGCCAAATCTTAAGTGATTCTGTCAAGGTTAAGGGGTTTCTCATCCGGTTTGATTTTCTTGAGGTTTGTATTTTAAAAGGAAATACGTTCAGGTTTAGTGTTAACTGAAAACTGTCAAAGGAAGATCTCAGTGCTTGGCTTGAATCTTAGTGAATTGTTACTGAGTGAGATGTAAAGCTGTGTTGGGAATATGTCATAGACTGGCCTTTTCCCTGACCATTATTATATCATGTTGATAGAACTGCATCCATGAGTAACATTGCATGATGATGAGCTGTAGTGTCCTATCAGTGGTGCTTGAGGGAACAACTTCATTATGGTGTCCTCCTCTCACCCGCACAAGATGGTGCTGTTGACAGTTGGCAATTAGGCCTTGGAGAAATATCACAGAGATGTCTTATCATAATATAGAGCAGCTATAATTGACATGTATATCTTTACATGATATCATAGGAGAACATGGATGCAAATCGTTATACAATGCTCTAGTAAATAAAACCGGTCAGCTCTGCTGAAGGTCCTACGTTTGAATCACAGCCTGGCCACTCTTCATGAGCTGCATCCCTGCTGGATAATGGCACTTATGTTAGTCTTTTTATATCCTGCGTTGCATTCAACTTACTGGCTTGATTACTTGCACTTGATGGAACCAATTTTCTGGTGTGAGCATAGTAACTGCTGCAGACAATTAAATAAAATGGGTTGTTAGGAAATGCCAAAGGCTACATCTTGCCTTGTTTGAGGTAAATTTTCCAAAAAAAATAAGTTCCAGATTCTGGCAAATTGGTTGAAGGTATTGCAAGAAAAGCTCTCTTTAAAATAGAGACCTCTATCAGAATTGGTTAATGTAGTTTTCCATAGATCCACCCACAACTGTCTGCAAATCGACCACTTGCACCATCTATAGTATTAGTATTTATAAAAAGAGACCTTTGCTTGTTAATCATACTATGAAAGAATATAAAAAATACATATATGTATATATTTCAAACTTTCCTGCTATTATGTTGTATGGAATTTTGTCTAGTTCTTTCATTAATGTATATTATAAGTACCTAAATACTTTTAGTATTCTGTAATTTGCAGCCTAAAAACTGTCTATTCAGAAAAATGTGAAATGTTTTGCAAATATATAGGTATAATTCAGATTTTAAAACTATAATCATGTTTCATTTCACCCCATTTACATACATAATTGATAGGTTGAGTGAGTGTAGCATTTTCTAACTGCATATATGCTGTTTAAAACAGTTTAAGAAATTACTCTATTTTAACATTGGATCCATTTTTAATTAATTACAGTGTACAGCTTTAAATGCAATCAGCTATCAGAATAACATGACAGAC
Organism: Alitta virens; assembly: GCA_932294295.1. Lineage (NCBI taxonomy): Eukaryota > Metazoa > Annelida > Polychaeta > Phyllodocida > Nereididae > Alitta > Alitta virens. Next base: position 465,026 of record OW028582.1, on the reverse strand, counting down.
CCAATTTGTGTAGTCACCAATTCAATCACATTAGTTTTCAGGAATGCCAACAGATATTTGCGGAAAACCTCCACACACTTTCATCCCTAAGACCAAAATGAACCATGCCAATTTCCAGGAAATCAGACTAACATGGATGAGTCCATTGATGTTGGAGGTGGGAACTGTTATGATTTAATAAATACCTTGGCACAATAAAACCAGGCACTTTTGACATAAGGTCCTAATTCAAAGTTGCTTCATTTGTTTTTCAAGGAAGACAAATGTGCAATAGTCAGGTTATTTAAGCCATTTTCAATGATGTGAAGATCAGTGATCTGGCCACAGCTTAAATGTACACAAACAACAGTGATGTCACGGCTAATTTACACAAACCTCAGAAGATTAATGGAAAAACCAATCTTAGTAAGTATCTCTATCTCTATGAGTTCTGCTAATTATAGGAAATGTTAAGGATTGACATTCTAATACAAAAAGAAAGAACGTCATGAACTATTGCTGGCAAATGAAGCATGTCATTGAGTATTTATTGCCAGTGTGGTCATCCATGGATAAGGTGCTTCCCAGATCTCATTGGTGTTCAGTGTTCAACGACCAATGAACAAACTTAAGGCCCTAAATGTTAGTTTGGTGATATCGAAATTTACTGTGGAATTGGTGATGCATTGTATTTGGTAGATGCCTATATAATGAAGCAAGTGAAATATCCTACATGTGAGATAAATGCCTAAAATAACTCAGTAATCATGAGTACCAAGAGCCTGTTTGTGGCATGCCTGATCAGAATTGTAACTGACAGTTCTATAGGTGCAACCCTAGTGCGCCCACTAATACACAGGATACAATGAGCAATCATGACACGTTCCCATGGCAACCCTATAATCACAAACCCATTGCCAGGGTGAGCAGGCTGTGCTTGGCTTTACTTCTACGAACAAGACAAATTAGCTAGCTAGGATTAGCTAGAAACAGAAACAAAGGTCTATAAATACCTGTAGACTAACCCTAACCCTGAAAAAGACAGGTTTCGCATTATCATTCGGTGATTTTTATACAGACACAAAATTCGAGAAAAGGCATTTTCCAGTCTCGTTTTAGCTGTGGGCAAGATGTTCTGATTTTGTTCGTTGACTCCAGGCATCACTTAGTGACTGTGTGACTAGAATTGCAGTATCACAATTCAGTTTGCATCATCAGCTGCTAAAGACAGATGTAATGATGTCATGGTATGATTCAGATTCCACACAATGTTGCATATCTCTGATGTAGCCCAGACAAATAAATGTATAAAAAAAATGACAGAACAACTCCCATGAAAATACTAATGTATTCAGTGAATTAGAGGCCTTTCTTTGTCCTTATGTTCTATTCTGGTAACAGGCGGTAAACACTTTTTTTTTGTACCATTCTAAAAATATACTGCAAGAGCACTGGTCATGCCTCTCTCAAAATACACCTGATATTTTTTGTCATATCAGTGCATGGTGTTGCTAGCCTTCTAGAATGTAAAGCTCGAAGCTATGTCATCTTTTCAGAAGAGCAACTAAATGGCCTCTAATGGTGGGGAATGAGAATAGTGGTGTAATCACCATGCACATTTGAAAAGGATTAAGGGACAATGGAGGATCATGATGATGTGTATGTAGTAGTTTAAGGTTGTGACTGTTGTTGTAGTTGTAGAGAGTAGATAGGATGAACTTATTGATACAACAACAGATATATCACCAACCCTAGGTCCTCCTTTTTGCCTTTTTTCAAGATGTGTATCTGTATTAAGTGTGTGAAAGACTGCATTACTTCCAAGATTATGTTTTCACACTCATATCACCACGGTGTCACCCTTCTGTCACCCTAATGTCACACTCACATCATCCAGAGGTCAACATGTTGTCACTGTGATGTCTTCCTTGACATAACTTAAGGCAGCATCTGTTACCTCAAATACCACCGTAAACCTGCTGTTTCTGTCAGAATGGTGGTCAGAATGAAGCATGAACTATTGATACATATTTTATTGGACATGCTGATTGTGAGGTATGGTGTGGTTGTATCTGCAGGGATTGGCCTTTCTTTCCATTTTGTTTTCTTTCAGTTTATTTTGGTGTTGATAATGAGTCTGTTGCCAATTATTTAGTTTGTTTGATCGCTGTATTCAGGTGAAGTAACAGATTCACAATAGATTCAGTAACACTTAATTTGATTCCTTTTTCAAATGAGGAAAATAGATGCTTACATCCATCTGGCCTGAAGACAGTCTTTGTCTCTAATCACAATCTAATTTGTCCTTTAGGATCAAAACAACTTCAAAAATATTTTGAAACTTACAATCAAAGAAAACTCATGCAGTAAGAATAAAATCTCATTTCCATTTGCAGGATCTGCTTTGACTTCCTACGATCCCTCAGAATAGCATTGCTAGGTTTGGTTCAGAAAACTAATATCTAAAAATTAGGAAGATTCATAGTTTTAAAGTTGTACACCTGTAACGTAAATGTATTGCACCTGGGAAGCCAACCTAAGGAAATTTGGGAAAGCTGGAGTATTTAAATTCAAAAGTAGATGTCATCAAGTTGATACAAGAACTTGATATATATTAGTTTCTTCATAATATCATAATTATTATTACACAATGACATTTAATAAGAATTTATGTAATGTCTACATTACACTGGGACATATTGGAATGTCCCAATTTCCTTGGATTTAGTGTGTCAAAATCCATGCTAAAATGGTGGAAATTCACCTAAAATACCTCTTGTAGCTACACATAGTACCTGCTAGTTAAACCTGATAAACCAGCTGTTTCTACTTTTGGCATGCATGTGTATGTCTTCATTAATCGCCACAATTTTGCACACAAAAACCTTTGACCCTGATCCCTTTTCAGGCATAAATGTAGACATACCAATTATATCATAATTCAATAGAAAATTTGTTCTTTGTTCCATTTTATCTATCAAATAATAAATATAGTTCTAGTTTTCAATAGCATAGCCTTAGGAGGCATTCTGAACGGACACACTGAAGGCAGCCTGCAGACATCCATAATAGATGTCACTAAATCCTAATTCTGGAAAAAGAAAAGAAAATTGTAGCTCTAACATCAGAGCATAGTTATTCAATGTCCAACCGATGCACTTTATACCTGTTAAAGTTTAGTTAGGTAATATCAAACTTGATTGTGGAACTAGTGGTGCATTGTACTTCATTACATGGATGCCTATGTACTAAAGAAATTGAAATATTCTATAGATGCATGAGACAAATGCGTAAAATAGCTCATCTCATCAATCAACAGTCATGACTAGCAAGAACCTGCTTAGAGGGCTGTAAGTACTACAGCCATGGTAAATCTGATCAGAATCGTAACTGACAGCCACTTGTTCTGCAGGTACTACCTTAGCGCTCCTACAACCCATATACACAGGTTAAAATGAACATGACATGTTCCCATAGCACTCCTGTAATCACAAGCCCATTGTCAGGGAACAGCTAGGGAGTAGGCTGAGTTTGGCTTTATTTCTGTGAACAAGATAAATTATGAATCCCTAGAAACAAAAACAAAGGTCTAAAAATACCGGCAGACTAACCCTCACCCTGATATAGACAGGCTACACATTGCCTGATATAACAATCAGTTTGCTGTGAACACCAGACACCCAGGCCAGTGCTATCATTTGGTAATTGTTAAACAGACACGTAATTCTAGAAAAATACATTTTTCTGTCTCCCTAGCTGTGAGCGAGATGAGCTGAATTTGTCATTTGACCTAAGGCATAACACTTTGTGACTGTGTGACCAGCATGCTTCTGTCACAATTCAGTTTGTGTCACCAGCTGCCAATGACAGATGTAATGATGATATGATAAGACCCCCAGTCCAAGCAATCTTGCACATCTTAGAATTAAACTTTATTGACAACTTTCTTATCACAATCATTTTACCATACTAAAATCTGCTGTACCAATGGGAAGGAAAGTACCACAAGAGGTCACTGACACAGTAGCAGATAAACATTGTTTGATGATGTCATATATATTGTGACATCATCAATGTACCAACTAAGTAGTTATATCATCTGTCTTTTCATATGCTACGGTCGTAGCTGGCCAATGTCACTTCACTGAGCTAGGTCATATTTTTGATGGGCAGTGAATGAGCTGTCAAGGGAAATGGGATACTTTTTTTGCGGTATTCCTCAATTTGGCATAATTTTTTGATATAATATACAGCAGAGAAGAGTAGAAAGAAAAGTATTCATCAAAATAAGATGGCAAGAAAAGAAACCTTTATGGAGTAATTTGAGGTATTTAGTGCAGCTAAGTTTTGCACTTGCAATTAAAAAATTTTGCTGGATTAAAATTTGCTGCTGCTGTTGAGTCTGTTGCTAACTGGGTCTAGGTGAACAGGTTGTTACTTGGAATTTGTGATAAAACATGTGTGTGTGAGCTTTTGGGGATGTCTCAGCAAACATAAAGAGGTCAAATAAATTGTATACAGACACAGAAAATAAAGGCTGACAGATATTAAAAACACCAAGGAAAACTTTGCTACTAGAATTTGAGGTCAGTGATATAAATAGCTTCGGTTGAAATACCAGCATAGCAGATAGCTGTCATTGGCCAGTCACCATGTGCTCTTGTCAAAGCAACTGTCAAATTATGTGGATACCATTGGGTTTATTCAGGCAGAATGATGACATGTGGTAGGTACTCTAGAAGACAGAATATGAGAATGGCCAGCCAACTCATTTCAAGGAATACTGCCCATTTTAACAGTTGGAAAGCCAAGGGAAGGTCTTGCAATTTGCCCCACTGTGGCTGACCTACTAATGTCTAGTTAATTATCTACAATGTAGTGGGTTCATATTCTAAAGGCCTTATGAGACAAATTTTAGTAATTTGCAGACTGAAAATCACTTCAAGAGTGATGCAGATATATTTTCAATCAACTACAGGTGACGAGCCATCAGACTTAGACACATTTTTGTGAATTGATACAAAATGCACCTGATGTTTTATCATGTCAGTTCATGGTGTTGCTAGCCTTCCAGAATGTGCAGCTAGAGATTATGTCGTCTTTTCAGAAAAGCAACTGTAATGGCATCTTGACGTGAAAAGGGAGCATTTGGAAAATTGTGGTGTGATCACTGTGCACATTACAAAAGGATCAAAGGACATTTCAATATCATAATGATATGTAATGTACTGATATGCTGATAGTTGTGTTCGTTTCTGTAGTTATAGAAAGTAGATAGGGTGAACTTTCTGACTGAACACCAGCTATATGACCGCATTTTCATCCGAGTTTAATTTTAGTTTTGCCAAGAAGTGCATGCGCCCTGAAAGCGCAAAGTTGTTACTTCCAATATTACAATGTGACACTCATGTCACTATGGTGTCACCCCATTGTCACCTTGATGTCACACTCAGTCACCCATGGAGTCACAGTTGTTACGACTCAGCAGAAATGAACGACAAACCCAAAATTTTACAATTAAACACTTTAATGCTTACTAAACAATAATACACTCAACAGGAAGTAATATGTACAAATAATTCAATATTCTGCACTCACAGTCTATCAATGTCAAAATCATCCTTATTTTGGCACAGTTATGTGTGGTGTCCCTCCTGGTGTGTTCCTGCGGTCGTTCCACAGTTGAGAAAGTCTCACGATAGTCCTGATGTTACGTTGATGTCTTCCCGTACTTGGACTAATGTCTCTTCACTCACAGTTTCATGGACGCTCTACTCTTATGATGATGAATTCCAACAAGGCAATACGATGGCACAAACTCCACACTAATGTATAGCAATAGGCTCTTGTGGTGACGTAAGTTCTCCAGGGCTTCTGATGAAATCTCCCTTCTCTTGCCTGTCACTCACCCCCTTTTATACTTGGCCACTAATCTGCATATTTCTAGAAAAGTCTAGAAAAGTCTAGAAAAGTGTAGAGTGTTCTAGAGCATTGCAGAATCTTCCAGAAACTGCTTCCACTAAGTTCCATTCAAAACCAGGTCAGCCAAATTAGGCCAGCTAAATAAAGATCATCTTGCACACCACACAATAGAACAGTTGATTAGAGAATTCTGTGCTACCTTAAAGAACAAAAGGGAACAATGAGTATATTTTACAGCCTGTCACACAGTGATGTCTTCTCAGACAGCGTTTCCGGAATACTCAAAACCGAAGCAGGAAGCATGAACTATTGATACATCCTGTATCAGACATGTTGATCTGTGAGTTCAATTAGTCTGCAGGAATTGTTTGTTTCAGTCTAATTTTTTCTTTTTTTTCTTTTTTTTTCTTCGGTGTCGATAATGAGCTGACTTAGCTTTTTCCGAAATGATCTAATTGTATCTGAACCGGTGCACTGCTGTGTTTTCACAGTAAATCCAATTCCAGAAAAATAAAATTATAAACATCAATCAAAACAGTCTTGTTGTCTAATGTTGTCCTTTGGAACCATGACAACTTCATAACATTTCGGAACTTATAATCACAAGAAAAATTATGAAGAAAGACTAAAATCCTATTCCTATATTGCAAAGTTGACAAGAGCCTACACAAGGACATGCAAGGGAGCTGCTGATTGCATTGAAATAAGTAAATTTATCCTGATAGCTTCTTACCTCTAGGCGTTTCTGCAAGATCTGCTTTGAATTCTATATTCCCTTCAGAATAGCATTGCTGGGTTTTGTTCAGAAAGGCAAAATATCAGCAAAATATGAGATTCTAGTTCGACTTCACACAACTCAAGAGAACGCATTTTGTTAATCCAGGTGATCAGTGAATGTGAAAATTGACAAGGCTAGTGTATAATATATACAAGAATATCATAAAACAAAATAACTCATCTCTCGGGAGTGATGCTGATGTAACATTGCACAATAATGAGCTGGGATGTCCTTTCAGTAGTGCTCCAGGGAAGGTTGTCCCCCTCCCACCTCACACACAAGATGACGCTGCTCACAGCTGACAACTAGGGTGATGAAGAGTCATGTCAGCAGAAATGTTTTATGAGTGCAAGTATCACTAACACACATATATACATGAAGGTTATATGATATCATGAAAAACAGGTATTAAAAAAAATTATGGTGTAAAACTATCGAGTTTTCATATATAATTTCAGGTAATATTTTTCAGTTTATTTTATGTTGCCTTATATGCCAAGATGGCATCTGGCTAGTAGTACATTTCTCTTTATTGGATACAATAAAAAAAAACTTGAACTTGAAAACTTGTGCTTCATGTTACAAGCATAATTATTTTCCTGTCATGATATAAATGTATTATTTATTAAAATTATTTAACTTCTCGGACTAGACGTTTAGCCTATATTCCAATGACAGAATCATGCAAGTGGAATCTGCAATTCAGATTTAAACAGTTATCTGTGATATTGTTCACGAAATGAATAATTATGCAGAAATAAATGAGCAAGGAGAATTTTTACAAGGAGTACACCTGCCTATATGGCTTGAGTCAGACAGAAATCCTCTTTAGTTGTTCATTCTGATTCTTCAGAAACGGTATTGGAGCTGTAAATTATTCATTTATCGTCCTATGAGAAAGTTGAGTCATTTTCCTATCTTCAAAAATGCTGGCCTTAGAGATGGCCTCATTTCTACTTATCCATTAAAGATAGATGTTTCCATATATCATAAAGACGTTCTTTAAAAGTTTTTGAATCTGGCAAAAAGCTTTTGTAGAAAGGGAGGGCTGGAGATTGGCATATGTTATCAAGTTGATCATAACACATGATGTAAGGATGCCTCTATGGCAATGTTGAAAATGGCCATTGGCAATAGCAAACGTTGTATATCATTATGTGTGCTACAATCAGCTGACAAGTCTGGTGGCAAGCAGGATATTAAGGCAAAACACATTCCTATGAATGAAATCACAACTCATTTCCGTTGAACAGAAATTAAATAGCATTTGGCCAAAGACCAGTGCTCTTCCAAGCTGCAGCGTGATGAGTTGGCTCTAAGAGGCGATGATGGTTCTGGCGTTTTCTTCCTGCAGGAAACTTATTTTGTCTGACTGTGAATTATTGGCCGACCTGTGTCACCTGCCCTTGCACTCTATTCTACTTTTGACTGACCCCGAATAGGATATCTGCCATTATGATACCACTGAATGATTGATGTAGGGTTTTCCAATTGCTGCACATGGCAGTTTCTGATAATCATATATATGATAATGGGACTTCAAATCGGATTCATGAAGTCTTGGCATATTGTAATTACTGGGTCAAAATGACCGTGAAGTAAACCATACACAGCTGTATATCACCTAATGTGACCTAGGCCTTGCCATGCACATAAAATAACTCTGGTTACAAGACAAATTATTCTTGACTAATTGATATCAAATTAGAGAAACGACAGCATAGTTTCTTCGTCTGAGAATAACATCATTCAATTTTATGTTTTTGGCTTGAGGTTTGTCACTTCCATTTAGCCAGAATGATGAAGCACTTATTTTTCAATAAGCGGCATGACCTTGGGAAAGTTCCAATTTGTACCATTCGACATCTTTTCCAGCCAATCACAGGCTAGTATATCTGAGCTTATTGGCATCTATATTTATTGTTTTCTAAGTTATTGCCCATGGGAAGATATTAGACAAGAAACAAGTCACAGAAGCTTTTGCATAACTGTTACACTGAACCCTGACCCTAACCCTAACCCTAACCTGAGTGCTGGTCTTATACTATGTTTGAAGTCAATTATTAACCATGGCAAAATGGTATGTGATTTATCACACTCAACTTCTCAAGGCAACTCCCTGCTTATGTGTAGATGTAATTTATGGAAAGTCATGTAATCGGCTCAGGAGTTCATATTACTTGTCGTATTAATCAGGATTAGATGACACATAAATGTGATTATCAAACAGATCCCTGAAGAAAGTTTGCCAAGGTGAAGCTTCACTTGTGCTTTTCACCTAGGAGACTATGCAGTGACAAAGAAACTAAAATGTGATTATGTGACTCAATGGAGACTGGGACTAGCTATCAAATCAGGAATAATCCAGCATTAAAAATTATATAATGTTCTCTGGCTGGACTTGAACTAGGGAAGTCTTGATCTGAAGATGAGCACACTACCACTAGACCACAGAAGTAGACATGTGTACAAGAATAGTTGTATGGCTTAGATCACTAGAAGGCACTGCCAACCTATCAAAACTCAAGTGGCACTGGTTGAGACTGAAGCGAGACTATCATGTGACTGAAGGACTATCAGACCAAATTGTGACTGAGTGACAATACTAATGTTGGTCTCCAAGAATGTGAAGGTTTCAAAATGTTACAGTATAGGGAGTCACTATCAGTACTTGAACCTGGAATGTGAGAAGCAGGAGTTGACCACATTACCGCCAGACCATGGAGGCATATGTAGATGTTAGCAGTGAATTTTTAACATTACTGCCAAAACCTGCCATTGACAATAAGACATTTGAATATGCTGTTATTTAATGTTTGTTGAATGAACTGATTCATCCCACTAAACCACGGAGATGGCTGTTTATGAACTGTGGAATGACCATAACACTTTCTAGTATGCCAGTACATTAATAATTGCTTATCGGATCATGGTCTTTAGGACTTAAGGATAAAGAGTGCTGCTTTGAGCTAGCTTAATATCCTTTCATATAGTAAATAAGAAAACAATTTGAGATACATTACATCTAAATTAGGGTCAAAGACTGAGTAGATCATTAAAATTCAAGTAAGGTATAAGTCAGATTTGGTCACTATCTGTAATTTGCTGCAAAATGTATGTAAGATTTTATGGTATTATACAGGCACATAAAGCAAATAAGGATATCACCAATCGAGATAATACTACAGGCTTCTGCAAATGAGTATAGTATACTATTTGCTGCAACATACTATGAAACAATTTCACTATTAAATATATTAAATATGGGAATGACCTTACCCACAATATATATCTTGCCTGCCATACTGAAATCTCTTGTACTATGCAATTGCAATTTGCACACTCAATTCACCATCAAGTTGGCCAACATCACTGCAACATCACTGCACTGCAAGGTCACATTTTTGATGGACGGAAATGATATGCAAGGGAATTGAATCATTATATCGCCTTTAAATAGTTGTAAAGCTGCGGAAGGGTCTTGCTATTAGCCCCAATGTTGCTGTACTATTTAATTGAGTTAATTGTCGACACTGTAGTTGTTTGTGTCGCGAGAGCCATATACGATTGATTTTAGCCACTTGCCGAAAATGTTGTCAATTGTGATGTTGAAGCATTTCTAACCATCAAGTGATCAATCGACAGACTTTGACAATATTTCTGTGAATCAAATCTCTCGCAAAATACACCTGATATTTTTTGTCACATCAGTGCATGGTGTTGCTAGCCTTTCTAGAATGTAAAGCTCGAAGCTATGTCATCTTTTCAGAAGAGCAACTAAATGGCCTCTAATGGTGGGGAAAGAGAATAGTGCTGTGATCACAGTGCACATTTCATAAGGATTAAGGGACACTGGAGGTTCATGATGATGTGTAATGTAGTAGTTTAAGGTTGTGACTGTTTTTTGTAGTTGTAGAGAGTAGATAGGATGAACTTATTGATACAACAACAGATATATCACCAACCTAAGGTCCTCCTTTTTGCCTTTTTTCAAGATGTGTATCTGTATTAAGTGCATGAAGGACTGCATTACTTCCAAGATTATGCTATCATGCATAAACATGGTGTCAACATGGTGTCACTGTGATGTCTTCTTTGACATAACTTAAGGCAGCATCTGTTACCTCAAATACCACCGTAAACCTGCTGTTTCTGTCAGAATGGTGGTCAGAATGGAAGCATGAACTATTGATACATATTTTATTGGACATGCTGATTGTGAGGTATGGTGTGGTTGTATCTGCAGGGATTGGCTTTTCTTTCCATTTTATTTTCTTTAATTTTATTTTGGTATTGATAATGAGGTTGTTGCCAATTATTTAGTCTGTTTGATCGTTGTATTCAGAAAAAGTAACAGATTGACAATAGATTCAGTAACACTTAATTTGATTCCTTTTTCAAATGAGGAAAATAGATGCTTACATCCATCTGGCCCGAAGACAGTCTTTATCTCCAATCACAATCTAATTTGTCCTTTAGTATCAAAACAAATTCAAAATATTTTGAAACTTACAATCAAAGAAAACTCATGCAGAAAGAATAAAATCTCATTTCCATTTTGCCAAGTCTAACAAGAAAGTAGAACCTGACATCAAAGGGCGCTGCTGATTGCATCAAAATAAGTTCATTTGTCTCGATAGCCTCTTACCCCCCGGCATTTCTACAGGATCTCCTTTGACTTCCTACGACCCTTCAGAATAGCATGGAAAAGCAACATCTAAAAATCAGGAAGATTCATTGTTTCAAAGTTTTACAAGTGTAAAACAAATGTATTGCACCAAGGAAGCTAACCATAAGAAACTTGGGAAGGCTGGAGTATTTAAACTCAAAAGTAGATGACATCAAGTTTAAACAAGAAGAACTTGTGATATATTAGTTTCTTTATAATATCCAATTAATATTACACAATGACATTTAATAAGAATTTATATAACATCTACATTGCACTGGGACATACTGGAATGTCCCAATCCTTGGATTTTATATGTCAAAATCCATGTTAAAATGGAAATTCACCTAAAATACCTCTTTTAAATACGCATAGTAACTGCTAGTTAAGCCTGATAAACAAGCTGTTTCTGCTTTTGGCATGTGTATGTTTTTATCAATCTTACTATTCTAGTGCGCCACAATTTTGCACACAAAAACCTTTGACCGTGATCCCTTTTCAGGCATAAATGTAGACATACCAATCATATCATAATTCAATAGAAAATTTGTTCTATGTTCCATGTTATCTATCAAATAATAAATATAGTTCTAGTATTCAATAGCATAGCCTTACGAGGCATTCTGAACGGACACACTGAAGGCAGCCTGCAGACATCCATAATAGATGTCACTAAATCCTAATTCTGGAAAAAGAAAAGAAAATTGTAGCTCTAACATCAGAGCATAGTTATTCAATGTCCAACCGATGCACTTTATACCTGTTAAAGTTTAGTTAGGTAATATCAAACTTGATTGTGGAACTAGTGGTGCATTGTACTTCATTACATGGATGCCTATGTACTAAAGAAATTGAAATATTCTATAGATGCATGAGACAAATGCATAAAATAGCTCATCTCATCAATCAACAGTCATGACTAGCAAGAACCTGCTTAGAGGGCTGTAAGTACTACAGCCATGGTAAATCTGATCAGAATCGTAACTGACAGCCACTTGTTCTGCAGGTACTACCTTAGCGCTCCTACAACCCATATACACAGGTTAAAATGAACATGACATGTTCCCATAGCACTCCTGTAATCACAAGCCCATTGTCAGGGAACAGCTAGGGAGTAGGCTGAGTTTGGCTTTATTTCTGTGAACAAGATAAATTATGAATCCCTAGAAACAAAAACAAAGGTCTAAAAATACCGGCAGACTAACCCTCACCCTGATATAGACAGGCTACACATTGCCTGATATAACAATCAGTTTGCTGTGAACACCAGACACCCAGGCCAGTGCTATCATTTGGTAATTGTTAAACAGACACGTAATTCTAGAAAAATACATTTTTCTGTCTCCCTAGCTGTGAGCGAGATGAGCTGAATTTGTCATTTGACCTAAGGCATAACACTTTGTGACTGTGTGACCAGCATGCTTCTGTCACAATTCAGTTTGTGTCACCAGCTGCCAATGACAGATGTAATGATGATATGATAAGACCCCCAGTCCAAGCAATCTTGCACATCTTAGAATTAAACTTTATTGACAACTTTCTTATCACAATCATTTTACCATACTAAAATCTGCTGTACCAATGGGAAGGAAAGTACCACAAGAGGTCACTGAAACAGTAGCAGATAAACATTGTTTGATGATGTCATATATATTGTGACATCATCAATGTACCAACTAAGTAGTTATATCATCTGTCTTTTCATATGCTACGGTCGTAGCTGGCCAACGTCACTTCACTGAGCTAGGTCATATTTTTGATGGGCAGTGAATGAGCTGTCAAGGGAAATGGGATACTTTTTTTGCGGTATTCCTCAATTTGGCATAATTTTTTGATATAATATACAGCAGAGAAGAGTAGAAAGAAAAGTATTCATCAAAATAAGATGGCAAGAAAAGAAACCTTTATGGAGTAATTTGAGGTATTTAGCGCAGCTAAGTTTTGCACTTGCAAGTAAAAAATTTTGCTGGATTAAAATTTGCTGCTGCTGTTGAGTCTGTTGCTAACTGGGTCTAGGTGAACAGGTTGTTACTTGGAATTTGTGATAAAACATGTGTGTGTGAGCTTTTGGGGATGTCTCAGCAAACATAAAGAGGTCAAATAAATTGTATACAGACACAGAAAATAAAGGCTGACAGATATTAAAAACACCAAGGAAAACTTTGCTACTAGAATTTGAGGTCAGTGATATAAATAGCTTCGGTTGAAATAGCAGCATAGCAGATAGCTGTCATTGGCCAGTCACCATGTGCTCTTGTCAAAGCAACTGTCAAATTATGTGGATACCATTGGGTTTATTCAGGCAGAATGATGACATGTGGTAGGTACTCTAGAAGACAGAATATGAGAATGGCCAGCCAACTCATTTCAAGGAATACTGCCCATTTTAACAGTTGGAAAGCCAAGAGAAGGTCTTGCAATTTGCCCCACCGTTGCTAATGTCTGGTTAATTATCTACAATGTAGTGGGTTCATATTCTAAGGGCCTTATGAGACAAATTTTAGTACAGGTGACGAGCCGTCAGACTTAGACACATTTGTGAATTGATACAAAATGCACCTGATGTTTTATCATGTCAGTTCATGATGTTGCTAGCCTTCCAGAATGTGCAGCTAGAGATTATGTCGTCTTTTCAGAAAAGCAACTGTAATGGCATCTTGACGTGAAAAGGGAGCATATGGAAAATTGTGGTGTGATTACTGTGCACATTACAAAAGGATCCAAGGACATTTCAATATCATAATGATGTGTAATGTACTGATATGTTGATAGTTGTGTTCGTTTCTGTAGTTATAGAGAGTAGATAGGGTGAACTTTCTGAATGAACACCAGCTATATGACCGCATTTTCATCCGAGTTTAATTTTAATTTTGCCAAGAAGTGCATGCGCCCTGAAAGCGCAAAGTTGTTACTTCCAATATTACAATGTGACACTCATGTCACCATGGTGTCACCCCATTGTCACCTTGATGTCACACTCAGTCACCAACGGAGTCACAGTTGTTACGACTCAGCAGAAATGAACGACAAACCCAAAATTTTACAATTAAACACTTTAACGGTTACTAAACAATAATACACTCAACAGGAAGTAATATGTACAAATAATTCAATATTCTGCACTCACAGTCTATCAATGTCAAAATCGTCCTGATTTTGGCACAGTTATGTGTGGTGTCCCTCCTGGTGTGGTCCTGCGGTCGTTCCACAGTTGAGAAAGTCTCACGATAGTCCTGATGTTACGTTGATGTCTTCCCGTACTTGGACTAATGTCTCTTCACTCACAGTTTCATGGATGCTCTACTCTTATGATGATGAATTCCAACAAGGCAATACGATGGCACAAACTCCACACTAATGTATAGCAATAGGCTCTTGTGGTGACGTAAGTTCTCCAGGGCTTCTGATGAAATCTCCCTTCTCTTGCCTGTCACTCACCCCTTTTTATACTTGGCCACTAATCTGCATATTTCTAGAAAAGTCTAGAAAAGTCTAGAAAAGTGTAGAGTGTTCTAGAGCATTGCAGAATCTTCCAGAAACTGCTTCCACTAAGTTCCATTCAAAACCAGGTCAGCCAAATTAGGCCAGCTAAATAAAGATCATCTTGCACACCACACAATAGAACAGTTGATTAGATGATTCTGTGCTACCTTAAAGAACAAAAGGGAACAATGAGTATATTTTACAGCCTGACACACAGTGATGTCTTCTCAGACAGCGTTTCCGGAATGCTCAAAACCGAAGCAGGAAGCATGAACTATTGATACATCCTGTATCAGACATGTTGATCTGTGAGTTCAATTAGTCTGCAGGAATTGCTTGTTTCTGTCTAATTTTTTCTTTTTTTTCTTTTTTTTCTTCGGTGTCGATAATGAGCTGACTTAGCTTTTTCCGAAATGATCTAATTGTATCTGAACCGGTGCACTGCTGTGTTTTCACAGTAAATCCAATTCCAGAAAAATAAAATTATAAACATCAATCAAAACAGTCTTGTTGTCTAATGTTGTCCTTTGGAACCATGACAACTTCATAACATTTCCGAACTTATAATCACAAGAAAAATTATGAAGAAAGACTAAAATCCTATTCCTATATTGCAAAGTTGACAAGAGCCTACACAAGGACATGCAAGGGAGCTGCTGATTGCATTGAAATAAGTAAATTTATCCTGATAGCTTCTTACCTCTAGGCGTTTCTGCAAGATCTGCTTTGAATTCTATATTCCCTTCAGAATAGCATTGCTGGGTTTTGTTCAGAAAGGCAAAATATCAGCAAAATATGAGATTCTAGTTCGACTTCACACAACTCAAGAGAACGCATTTTGTTAATCCAGGTGATCAGTGAATGTGAAAATTGACAAGGCTAGTGTATAATATATACAAGAATATCATAAAACAGAATAACTCATCTCTCGGGAGTGATGCTGATGTAACATTGCACAATAATGAGCTGGGATGTCCTTTCAGTAGTGCTCCAGGGAAGGTTGTCCCCCTCCCACCTCACACACAAGATGACGCTGCTCACAGCTGACAACTAGGGTGATGAAGAGTCATGTCAGCAGAAATGTTTTATGAGTGCAAGTATCACTAACACACATATATACATGAAGGTTATATGATATCATGAAAAACAGGTATTAAAAAAAATTATGGTGTAAAACTATCGAGTTTTCATATATAATTTCAGGTAATATTTTTCAGTTTATTTTATGTTGCCTTATATGCCAAGATGGCATCTGGCTAGTAGTACATTTCTCTTTATTGGATACAATAAAAAAAAACTTGAACTTGAAAACTTGTGCTTCATGTTACAAGCATAATTATTTTCCTGTCATGATATAAATGTATTATTTATTAAAATTATTTAACTTCTCGGACTAGACGTTTAGCCTATATTCCAATGACAGAATCATGCAAGTGGAATCTGCAATTCAGATTTAAACAGTTATCAGTGATATTGTTCACGAAATGAATAATTATGCAGAAATAAATTAGCAAGGAGAATTTTTACAAGGAGTACACCTGCCTATATGGCTTGAGTCAGACAGAAATCCTCTTTAGTTGTTCATTTTGATTCTTCAGAAACGGTATTGGAGCTGTAAATTATTCATTTATCGTCCTATGAGAAAGTTGAGTCATTTTCCTATCTTCAAAAATGCTGGCCTTAGAGATGGCCTCATTTCTACTTATCCATTAAAGATAGATGTTTCCATATATCATAAAGACGTTCTTTAAAAGTTTTTGAATCTGGCAAAAAGCTTTTGTAGAAAGGGAGGGCTGGGGATTGGCATATGTTATCAAGTTGAACATAAGACATGATGTAAGGATGCCTCTATGGCAATGTTGAAAATGGCCATTGGCAATAGCAAACGTTGTATATCATTATGTGTGCTACAATCAGCTGACAAGTCTGGTGGCAAGCAGGATATTAAGGCAAAACACATTCCTATGAATGAAATTACAACTCATTTCCGTTGAACAGAAATTAAATAACATTTGGCCAAAGACCAGTGCTCTTCCAAGCTGCAGCGTGATGAGTTGGCTCTAAGAGGCGATGATGGTTCTGGCGGTTTCTTCCTGCAGGAAAATCAAGTGGTCTGACTCTGATTATCAGCTGACATGTGTCACCAGCCTTTACGTTCTATTCTACTTTTGACTGACCCCGAATAGGATATCTGCCATTATGATACCACTGAATGATTGATGTAGGGTTTTCCAATTGCTGCACATGGCAGTTTCTGATAATCATATATATGATAATGGGATTTCAAATCGGATTCACAAAGTCTTGGCATATTGTAATTACTGGGTTAAAATGACCGTGAAGTAAACCATACATGTGGTGGTGGATTAGGGCTTTTAGTGCTGTATTTCTGCACCAGATGGGCTAATTAGGGCAGGCAGGGACCATGGCAATGAGATGAAGGATGAAACAGCCATCCAACTTAGGCTCGACCGGGAAATGAATCCATGAGCTAGTGGTTGGAAGCTCAGCGCACTACCACTGAGCTAGGCCCCCACCCCTAAATAAGTAAACCATACACAGCAGCTGTATATCACCTAATGTGCCATGCACATAAAAAAACACTGGTTACACGAAAAATTATTCTTGACAAACTGATATCAAATTAGAGAAATGACAGCATTGTTTTTTCATCTGAGAATAACATCATCCAATTTCATGTTTTTGGCACGAGGTGTGTCACTTCCATTTAACCAGAATGTTGAAGATCTTATTTTTCAATAAGTGTCATGACCTTGGGAAAGTTCCGATTTGCACCGTTCAAAATTTTTCCTGACAATCACATACTAGTATATCTTAACTTGGTAACATATATTCTAACTTATTGCTCATGGGAAGATATTAGACAAGAAACCAGTCACAGAAGCTTCTGAAAACGCTGAGGTTAAGATTAATTTTGCATTCGTGAATTACATAACACTGAACCCTAACCCTAACCTGAGTGCTGCGCTTATACTGTGTTATCTATCTATCTATCTATCTATCTAGCATGGCAAACCGATATGTGATTATCACACTCAACTTCTCAAGGCAACTCCCTGCTGATGTGTATATGTAATTTATGGAAAGTCATATAATCGGTTCAGGAATTCATATTACTTGTCGTATTAATCAGGATTAGATGACACATAAATGTGATTATCAAACAGATCCCTGAAGAAAGTTTGCCAAGGTGAAGCTCCACTTGATGCATCTAAAAAATCTCAATATATGAATGTCAGCATTAGAAGGACTAAGCGGCAAATATATATTCCTAATCTTGCCTCCGCAAAGCGAATCCTATCTAATGACGCAAATTGATGGCGTGGATGATACAACAAGAGTTAATTTGTGCCATTTTAATCCAATCTGTCCTCGGTTTATACATCTTTCATGACACTGATGGATGAGAGATTATCACGGATACTTCATTAACAGACTAACTGTTAATGGGTAATCTGAGGCTACATCATTACGAAGTATTCAGCACTTTTCTGACAAGGGATTGGATTCTGCACCATACTAAGGTTTCTGTGTGCCTAGCAGCTTGTAATTGGGAGCTCTTACCCTGCCTAATTAGCCATGAAATGATCACAGTCCTTTCCTGAGAAGAGAGATCATTCAAGACTAAAGACACAACCAATGGGTGATTAAGTGTTTTGATGGATGATTGAGCATAACCGAGCTCTCTGCTTTCCATAGAGTGGGTGTTTTGGGGTGTGTAATCTCATACGAAGGGCCAGGTAGGCACAGTTCCCTAGAGGTTTTGTTAGTTGTGAATGTACATTTTACAGGCTCACACATTTTTGGAGTAATGGTGGTGGATTAGGGCTTTACGTCCTGTATTTCTGCACCTAATGGGCTAATTAGGACAGGTAGGAGCCATGGCAATGAGACAAAGGATGAAACAGCCATCCAACATAGGCTCGACTGGGAATTGAACCTGAACCCAGTGGTTGGAAGCCCAGCGCGCTACCACTGAGCTAGGCCCCCGCCCCGTCACATTTTTGGAGTTGAACAATGGAATAATATTTCAGTTCAATCAAAAAGGCCATCAAGCCAATCATTCAATCAGCTGCAGCTGTTTTCGAGCAATAATTATATTATTTTTAACAATGTATTGATTAAATCATATCATTGCCTTCACATTTAGACATTTTCCGAGTTAATATATATTACCTCATGATGTGAAATTGGCCTTCATGTGCAATCAACATTCTCTCACTTCCATGGTGGCCACCGGGCAGTGGGGCCCGAGCCTCTTTTGATGGTCTCCAACACAAGTATTTATCTTTGTTTCGTGCAAATAAAGAACAATTCTGATTCTGATTCTGAATGAAATCGACCCTTTCATATCAATATTTCTTTACTATTTGCA
This sequence comes from Alitta virens, assembly GCA_932294295.1. Classification (NCBI taxonomy): domain Eukaryota; kingdom Metazoa; phylum Annelida; class Polychaeta; order Phyllodocida; family Nereididae; genus Alitta; species Alitta virens. The sequence continues at coordinate 445,799 of OW028582.1, read as the reverse complement.
GACACAACAAAATTAATATAAGAGGATTAATATACACATGACATGAGGACAATAAGTGAATCATTTGGACGTTCATATTTGAATCTTGTCTCAATTTGAAATGTGTATAAGTTAGGATTTATTCATCAAAATCTAATTTCAAAGCAAACTGTTATAATGTAAAAACTTTGAGGAATGAAACGAGAAAGCAAATCCATTTTAAACTTGATATTTAAAAAAAAGAAATCTGTTGAATACACCATCAATTTGTGCTGTAGATTATTGTCATGTTTTCACTGGATTTTTAATTGAAAGTGTATGTAAAGAACTTAAAAACAGACATTATTGCAAGTTCTCCATTTCAAGATATGCATTATGCAAGTAGCAATGATTGATGATTTATAGCTTAATTAGCAAATGAGAGACTAACCATAGTTTTTATTTAAATGTTTTTTTTCTAGTCTAGCAACTAATATTTTCTGTCGCATAAACAACTTTTCACACTGTTTTCACACATTGAGTAATAAATCACTCGCGGATGAGACGTAATTTGATCAATGTATTGTATAAATGATTTATTGTGGTAAATTGACTTCTTCCTGACACATCATCAGTTTCCAATTTCAGACTCTTCAATGGTAGATAAAAATGCCAATGGATGAATAGGCACAGGCAATTACTCAAAGTGGTTATAAATACGACATTACTTATCCATACTTTGAGTGAATGTCATTTTCAGATGAGCAATATAATTGCATAAAGTAAATATTTCGTTGCGACTGTCCATCTGAGTACCACACTGCATCATCCATAGATTCAAAACGACGGTTAAAGAGCATGAAAGAGCACTTGCGAGATGGCTTGACATCACAATTGTGTGTCAAGAGGTTCATTAGCGTTGTGAAATATCTTGACACTGAAGCGGGTCGTGTTGGTCCTCACTGCGGATGACCGATTGCTTCCGGTTCGTCTCACCCGTGACAAACCCCCGTTGCATGTTATGAGTTCGAGTACGGTCCTGCGGAAATAGGCATTGATTACACAGTACAGGACAAAATTAAAGGCAAAATTGGAGACTTGCAGTAGGTTGGCAAGTGCCCTGCAGAAGATAAACACTTCTGGTTGGGATATTTTTAGGCCAACTAGATGAGTAAAGAAATCCATGAGCTCAGAAGGGAAAATGAGAAAAAGAAACATTGCTATTATTCCAATGAGTGTGATGGAAATTCGTTTGCCATTCGCTGAAGATGCAGAGGAGCAGTTCAATCTCATGTGGACAGACTGCCTCACACTTTTTGCCAAGCAAACGTTGAAAACAATCAATGCCAAAAAAGGCAATAACACCCCGAGAAGCGTTCGTATCCACAAGAATGCCAAGCCGGCCGTGGTGCGATGGTTGAGGGGTCCGATGTCAATGAGCCAAACCTCCTCCTCCTTCCAAGTCATTACTACTTTCTTAAACTGCCAAAATGAAGGAGCATTGCCTAGGACAGCCCAGAAGAGGACACTGACTAACGCACAGCGAGTCCGTTGTGGGAGCAACACATGTCGAACGTGCAGAGGGTGACAAATTGCGATATAACGGAACACAGCCATAATGACAATGAGCCAGGTGCTGATCAGGCTGAAGGTTGTCAATAGACCCGTGCATAGAAGCTGGTAGTAAACCCCAAAGGCATGTGGCTGGAAAAGGGCTTGGTTTTCAGCAATGAAGCATCTTGGAAAAGCACTGATGCAAAATGACATATCCGATATAGCGAGTAATAGAAGACCGGTGGACACTATGTTCTCCTGACTCTCCAAGGACTTCTTCATTCGCTTCCTTGTGAGAACAACGATGTTGAAGACATTGCCCACAATCCCACAAATGCACACTATGGGAATCAAGACCTGCCTGGCCAGCATTCCCAATGAATCCAGCACACCGTTCAGTCTCTGATTTAAATCCTTTGAGTCCTGTCCCGGAAACTCGTCAGTCGATGTAGTGTTTGTGTATAAATAAGTGGAAATACTTGAGTTCCACACATCATCCACGGTTGTAGAGTCTAGCAGTGTTTCTTGAGACATTATGTAAGTCCAAGAGACTTCTTCATTGAACAATCCTGGACTTGTAGACATTGTGTTTACCTGAAAAGACACAATACATTTTCAAAGTCGTGATTGGTTCAGTTTTTGTTATTTTCACATTTACAATAAAGGCAATTTATCATTAGCTCTACTTTCCTGACAAAATACCAAAAAAAACTGCATTAAAGACACCTCCCACACGAACTTAATACAGATAAGTGAAAAAAGATGTGTTTACTTCAATCCTGCCATATTCACATTTCATATTCAATAACTATATGTCGCCATTGCGATCATGACACTTAGTTATCAATCCGCGCATTCACACCTCAACTTGCCCAACGTGATGTATGAATCTGAATTGTGAAACACTGCATTACATGCGAAAACTAAGGAGGAGTCTTCGATTAAAGGCAGCAACTACTCCGAAATCCTACATAGCACAGATTTTTGACACACCGCTTACATATTTGCAAAGATTAAATCCTCACTTTTATGAGTTGCATGCAAGCCAATCTTGATGAGGATATTAGGGTTAGGGTTAGGGTTAGTCTGGGTTAGGGTTAGGGTTGGGTTTAGGGTCAGGGTTAGGGTTAGGGTTCAGGGTTACAAAAGTATCTTCATTTCATATGCAAGTTTTATGATAGCTTCAGTATAATAGTTAGCCTTTGGAAAGATACTGACTTTTCAGTTAGCCCGCCATGGCAGCTTATTTTTTCTGCTACACCTACTGTACTCGTGCATTACCGCCTGATGATTGAGTTAGATGCAAGAAGATCAGGAACAAGGAGATCCTCATGGCGCAAGAAGCCATCTTAGCTGTGGTCCAATAGGACAAGACAGCCACAAAATCCTTGGAATTACAAGCAAGCCTCTCTCAGGCCACTAGAAGTCCTCCCTTGGGCAGTTACACACATTATATATCGGTGCAGAGATGTGGAGGAGGGAGGTTCGTGCAAGACAGTATAATTATACCTGAGGCCTTATATTATTATCAACAATCGTAATTTTTTTTATATTTCCAGATAGTATTCAAAATTATAAAAATTGTTGATTCAACTACTATTTTATAGCATAAAAATTACTTTATTCAACTCTGTTTCAATATCATTTTAATATACATGAAATTATTATGTCAATATCACAATGTATTGTTGTATATTCTCTTGTTTGTATCTTTCAAAATGTTTGCTTGAGAATTAATTTGTACCAGCTCGATAAGCATATATGCTTCTTCTAGTAAATAAACATACAAGCAGACAAACAAAATACATGTACTATATATGGTGCAATATGTTTTGTGTTTATCACACCTCACTGCTGTTTGTCACATCTATAAACTGTGCCCACATGCTGCGCTGTCATGCCATTGATATACTGCAAGTGTGATGAGCTTCAAACACGATTTACTAGCTTAGAAGTGATCAGGTGGCAGGAACATACTCATCACAAGTGGTCACTTGTGGTCAATTAGAGGATGGAGGTGGTCAACATAGCTTAATTATGCAGTTGACCCTTCACATCACATGCCAAATGCCACACTTGCAAGAACCATCTCCCTTAAGTATTTATAAATTCCAGTGAGACCATCTTATGATGAGCTTTTAACTTGATTTATTACTTTTAGCCTTCATTGATTATTCTTGAAATGAACCATTACTTTGGTTCTTAATATACATGCAGCTGATTAAATTAGGTTAAATTATATTAAATTAGATTAGATTAGATGAGATGAGATAAGATAAGATAAGATAAGATACGATAACAAAACATAACATAAGAAAGATAAAATAGGATAAGATAAGATAAGATTAACTTTATTCATAGTCGGTGGTGATTTCATGAGAACAGCATCAAACCGGAAGTCATGCTACTTCCGGTTCCGGAAATAGAGCCATTGAAGTCATGTGGTTCTCCTGCCAGGTCAGGAAAGTTTTGCTGCATGGGTAATCACATTAGGCGTCATGCAAGGGTTAGTTGTGGAGGCAGTACTACTGCAGGGAGTGATATATTGTCCTGCTTGCTTGGGTTCTTGTAATACGTATGCTCAGTAAGTATACTGCTTCAAATATAAGTATGAACAAATACTTCCCATCCTGTAATTTTGTGATTTATGAACCATTCATGTTCAATCAGTATCACTCATAAGGTCAAGGTCAAGTAATTCATCAGACTAGTGTTACTGTGTTATTGATAAAGTAATTATACAAGACTGTAATGTGGGTCAGAAGACCTGTAGTAATTATACTGTTGCTGTAAAAAGCTATAATTAACTCATGTAATAAAGCATAGGCTAACCAAAATTGTTGATTATTTTCAGACTGGTATTCTATTATAATTTGTATCTGGTTCTAAATAGCAACAATTATGCATGGTAAATTAAATCGGCCACATAAATAATTTACTTATCCATTGAGTTTGTACTTATTTATGGAAATGTAGGCTAAATCAGGTATCATTGATAATGATAATTGCCTTTTGGTAAAAGCAGTACCTTTGTTTTCTCACTCATTTCTTGTCATCATTCTATATGAGATCTGACTGAAAGTTCACGGTGAGGTAGGTATAGGTGGTATTTCTGTCCCTTGTGACACCTGACCTTTCGTACTGACACGAGGCCTTTCAACACAGATCGTCCGCTCAACTGGCCCTGCCAATGATGGATGACTTGTAAAAGAAACAGGCTGGGATTGCAGACAGCCCTGGCGTTAAATGCCCCCTCAGATATGGGGCAGTCGGGCGTTTAATGAAATCTGTGAGGGTTTCAAGTGATCCAGTCAAGTGGTCCAGTCTTGGAAGAAACATATCTTCTTCTTCCAAGATCCAGTCAAGTAATCTAGTCAAATAGGTGATTTAATTCCTTCTTAAGTTTTCAAAGATTGGAATCCAAAAGAAAAATAAAACAGAATGTGTGATCAGAAAACTATTGAGTTTCTTGCCAGCCAATTGAAATGACAGCACAAGTTCTAAACTGCAATGCACTACTTCTTGCTAGCAGATGAGGTCAAGTACCTGTCATTGATGTAGGCTGCATTGGTGCTTGGTATTTTACACAGGAATGGCTATCTCATGTTTTATTGTTGTTGCTAAATTAACCCGACAGCTATTTCTGTATAATTTAGGTTGATTTATGTTTAATATCAAACTGCAAAACAGCATGGTGACAACCTGTATAATGGTAAGAATTTACTGATATATCTCAGGTATCTGTCATTGCAACGTTCCCTCATAAATTATATCCCATGTGAATAGGAATGATCGATCGTCTCTTTATAAATAATGACAATTTCGTGGTGATTAATTCTCACTGACATTTGGTGATAAGCACCAACACACGAAAATGTCATGGATTTAGGCAATCAGCCAAACTATTGCAAATTATGAAACAATTCATAGGTCTGGGATTTAGTAGCACCTGTATAAACTACACAAGTCTTATTAAAACATGTGATAATTGCATAGAATAGCTGTTCAAGTTTTTGGTAGATTCAAAGAAAATGTGATAATTTAAATGCACACATTTCATGCTTCACATTTCATGATTCACATTTCATACTTCTCATTTCATGCTTCACATCTTAGGACATAACAACTCTTAACATATAATAGCTGTTCAGTTTTTGGTAGATTCAGAGAAAATGTGATAATTTAAATTCACATATTTCATGCTTCACATTTCATGATTCACATTTCATGCTTCATATTTCATGCTTCACATCTCTGAGGACATAAACAATGCTAATGTAATTTAATTGGTGAATCAGAGACCAAGCTGGTTCAAGTGTAATATTTTCTCAATGCATACATCACAAAAGCAGCAATCAGATTCTATGTTGGACGGCTAGAGTGTATATTGGTTGGCAGGAGTGTATGTTGGATGTCTAGAGTGTATATTGGCTGGCTGGAGTGTATGTTGGATATCTATAGTGTATATTTGATGGATGGCTAGAGTGTTTATTGGTTGGCAGGAGTGTATGTTGGATGTCTAGAGTGTATATTTGCTGGACGGCTAGAGTGTTTATTGGCTGGCTGGAGTGTATGTTGGATGTCTAGAGTGAATATTGTATGGCCAGAGCATATATTGGTTGGCAGGAGTGTATGTTGATGGCTAGAGTGTATATTGGATGGCTACCGTGCGTGTTGTACACAATTTACAGCGGAGTGATTAATATAAGCAATGGTGGATGGTGTGTCATTTAACATAGAATTTTGTGATTCGGCCTCATCCAAAGAGACTGTATGATGAAGTGTTATATGAATTACATCACCGAAGTCTCAAAGCCTTTCTTTTTCTCTGGCCAAGTGTCTTTCACATACTCGTGGTGGTAGTGGATTAGGGCTTTGCGTCCTGTATTTCTGCACCTGATGGGCTAATTAGGACAGGTAGGGACCATGGCAATGAGGTGATGGATGAAACAGCCGTCCAACATAGGCTCAACCGGGAATTGAACCCGGGACCCAGCGGTTAGAAGCCCAGTGTTACCACTGAGCTAGGCCCCCACCTCACATACTCATGGATTGCTAGTTAATCTATACTTGCTGTACATACAGTTGATGTCCTGTATTGAGCTTAAATGAATATCTTTTCTTGGACTTGAGGTAGACAGGGTGAAACTTAGACGGCCATTGCAAAGACCTTTGAGGCACAGAAGTGAAGAAGCAAAAAGCAACATCAAAAATATCACAGTGGTATAGCAGCCACATTGCTGACATTTCAAAGAGCAAGCCAATTGTGGAGAGAGGAAAGCCCTCAGTATCTAGACAATGGTGCTTTTTTTAAATTACAATAATTTATATCAAAATAAGTTAATTGGTTGAAACAGCAACCATTACTGGCAAATTGTGTTCGCCTAGTTCAAAAATTAGATTATTGTCATTTTTTGTGATAATCTAGTTAAAGTTTAGGCTCCTAGAAGTGGGATGGAGTTCCCAGAATTAAATATACTTGAAACATGTTGAATAAGATTTCCATTTTGGGAGCATGTCTTAAATGAAATTTAATATGTGATCTGCTCAGAATATCAAATGATTCTCTAAAATATCAGTTTGTGCATATATTTCTTGCGTGGTTGCCATAGTAATATATTTGCATACTTATACAATCATGAATGAATACATATAGTTTCACTCACGAACGTGGATCTGATTTCACATGTTTCATAATTTTCACATGCTTACAAGACAGGCACATCGTTTGACTTTGGAACATGTTGACAAGAGCCTTGGGGCCTGAAGAAGGAGCCTTGTCTTCCAAAGACTTCTAGGGACTTTGTTTACACTTTTTTCTGGGGTTGTGTGCCCACTTCACACTTTATGAGAAACAGCAGCTCATGACTCTACAGCTGTACAAGATGAATAACAATGTATCTACCCAGAATTTATGAAAGGATTTTACAATGTTTTCAATGTCTCAATGCTACTGGGTCTGAAGCTTAGTCAGCTTATATGACCAGCTGCAAGCAGATGAAATGATGAGATGATAAGGCTACTTGGAGTCCACACCATGTTACATATTAACACAATGTGTGAAGTATTTTACTTGCCTCAGCATAGACACCGAAAGCAAGGCACCTCCGATTTAACGTCTCATCCGATCGACATCCAGCTGCTGGGATGTAGCTCATGAAGAGTGCCCGGCCTGGGGATTGAACTTAGGACCTTGAGCAAAGCTGGCCAATATGGAATTGGTGGATGCCTTAACCATTAGGCCACCCAGCTGCTTAAAAGTCTGTTATTGATTCTTGCAATATTTTGTATCCGGCTAAGTAATTGAGTCTATCTGTACAATTCCATCATATCATGATGGGTCATCATAATTCATAAAAATGTTAATCAATTAAATTTGTCAATTTAGATATTCGGTAAACATTTTTCATAACAATAAAATCAAAATTTTGACTTTTTGTGTAATTTATTTTTGACCAAATGTCAATGGCAATCACCAATGACCTAATGAGAATTCTACTTTGATACATAATATATGAGAATTCAAATGCCATATTGATTAGTTATGATTAATGTAAAATTGCCATTCTTATTTTATATATATATGCCTTTTGGCATCAGGTTGCCAGATAGATATTTATTTATTAATAATTATTATTTACATGTAATAATGATAATATTGTCCAAAAAATCTTGAATCTTGAATCATCGCTTATTTGATTTCTTGAATTATATTTACGATTAATGTTAGATGTAGAATTTCGATAATATGGAATTTAAATATTACATTTCTGCACTTGAATACTATAAAGTCCTATTTTCAAGAACACCATTAAGACGCCTGTAATTTGCCTCAAGGGTGCGCTATATCACAATGATTGTTTGTAGAGCTAATAAGTAAAGTTGCAATGTGATTCTAACATAACCAGGTAGATCACAGATAGAGCATGGGTAGAGCCCAGGTAGAGCCCAGATAGAGCCCAGATAGCGACCAGATAGAGCACTGATAGAGCCCAGGTAGAGCACAGATAGAGCCCAGGTAGAGCAAAGGTAGAGCCCCATAGAGCTCACGCAGAACACAGATACAGCACACGTAGAACTCAGATAGAGCACCGATAGAGCCCAGGTAGAGCACTGATAGAGCCCAGGTAGAGCACATGTAGAACACAGGTAGAGCATAGGTAAAGCATAGATAGAGCCCAGGTAGAACACTCTCCCAGGAATGCGTCATTGCAAACAAATGCATTAAAGGTATCTGTTAAAAAACCTCCACTAAGTGCAGGTATAGAAATGAGTGTTGCTGCTAATGAGTGTAAAGCTATAAACTCACAGAGTTAAGTGTTGATTGATTAATTGCAGGCACATCCCCTGGGGAATGCCAGTCAATTGCAATCGAATGATAACTTGCACTGACCTGAGTGTCTCCCTGGCTGTCAATGCGTTTCTCTAAATGCCATTATGAGGCTGCTGGTTACTACAGGCACTGTGTTATACTCCAGGGTCCCCTGGACACTGAGCTCTCACGACCTGTTCACTTGAATTCGCTCACTTGCCAAACATCCCCGCCAGAGGACTCTCAGGTGCAAGCGCCGCACGTGGCACCCTCCTCTGATGACGTCATTAATGCTACTTCCGCCTGTGCGGAACAGGATACGAACAGCATTGGATGATAATTAAGAAAGGCAAAATAACAGGTCTGAAAACAGTATACAGCATAAAATGAACTTGGCCAGATTTTTTAGAATTGTTGTTATATTTCTCATTTTAAAGCCATTATGTTCTTTTAAAAAAACCGAGTATCTCCTAAAATATCAATTTAAGACATTTAGAGGAAATTATTGTCATTTATATTTGTAATTGGCCAGTATAGGATGATTTGTTTATTAAATTAGAATTTCATTTGATATTATGAAAATGTAACAAAAAAGTCTGGTTTTCATACTGAACAGGTGAGAACCTATTGTAGGTGATTTAATTGTATTTCTATTCTCGAAGTCTGGTCATAAATACTGAAGAGAAAATGTACACATTTGTATTTTAGCCACATTTTGTTAATCTTTATTCAACTTAAATATTTAGAAGAAAGTATGAAAAATGCCTTATTTTCATAAAATCAATGTTCGGGGTGAAATTCAATTATTTCATTCACTTTTGAAGCTTTGAAGTGATCTTAACACAATGATAGATGCCCACATTAATAGCCGTTATTCTAAGTGACTGATAAGGACTTATTATGAGTTATAATCATAAATATATTTCTTCCCAAGTACTTAAAACAACTATAAGAGAATCTAGTTAAATCAGTGCCATTTAATGCATGAGTGAGAAACAACCTGTGAAATATACATTTGATATAAAATTGCTTTCCGATGTCTTAAACACATATTCTTGCCTTTTGCTGCTGTTTGTGCTGATATCATAGCTCATTTTCAAAAAATATGATTTGAAAGTGGGTATGGCCAAGTTTATTGGCCATGGCTGTACTCTCATATTAAATCGGCACACGAGCCAAATAAGGGCTTGTGACTTTCACTGGGAATATATTTTCAGACAGTACATGGCCAAATGTGCCACGTTCATTTTCCATGTGAAGGATAAAGGCGTGGAAAATGCATGGTTTTTAGATAATTATAATAAGGAAAAAACCATGCGTTTTCCATGCGTTTATCCAAACTTATGGAAAACGCACATAGCACATGACAATTGGCCACGTACAACAGACAGGTCGGAATATATCTGCATTTCTAATGAATCAGTGGCCAATATAATATACACAAGGGGTATCAGGACTTCAAATATACATGTATGTTGGACATTTAAAATAAGGGAAAGCAAAAATTGCGATCTATCTGAAATAAACACATCTAAGGCTATGGTTTACTTGATTAAGATAAAACTGGAAATTTCACTTCTGCATAATAGTGGATTTGAACGGAAGGTTCTCTGTATTTCCACCAGGTGGCTACAACAGAATACTGCAATTCTATTGGCGGAAAAAGTTCCCGCCCTTGGCTGTGATTGGCTGAAGCAAAGTGCATCCAAGCAGCAGTATTTTTAGTGCATTTTAATGTATATTTGACACTTTATCATTTAGTTAATGTTTGTTATTTTTCTGAGAAAGTTATATTTATGGAATCAGTTAGTTATTACCTACTGTGTCTGAAAAGCAAAATGAGTAATAAGAGGAGAGGAAAGACTTATGTCTTGCTGAATTCAGGGCTGTTCAGAGAAAAGACTCTATTCTTGCAAAAATTATCAAAATATTAGAATGAGTGAATTTAGTCAATTATGCAATGTTAAATGGGCGTGAAATGACAGCCTTCATCATTGATTGCCTGATTCATCGTTTGATTTTGATGCAACTGGACCAGGCAACTGCAGCATCTTCATCATTAATAATTGATGATCAAAGCGAGCACACCAGTGCACCAATGAAGTTTCATTAATATTCAAAGCAGACAAAACTTTGAAGTCCGTCTGATATGAATTGCAAATTATATTCTTCATCAGTGAGTGACTTTGAAATAAATGAAATGTCAGTTGATTTGGTGAGAATTAAGAGATAAATAATGACTGAAGGATTTTAATGTTTGTTTTAAAATCAATAGAATTTAATCACCAAAAAAACAAAAAATAATAATAATTACAAGCCTGGTATTCGGACAAGTCCAACACTTTGTACACAATGAACCCTGAGTATTTTACAGATCCACAAGGGGAGGGGGGGGGGGGGGTGTCCCAGGGTGCTGGTCTTTCCCTTCCATTGTAATTATGCAGACCACATGACATACTGGCTTGGTGCCCCCTTCATGTATGTACACTTGACTAACCATGCAAGCAGCAATGTGCCCCTTTGGTACTTATTGACATTTTATGATCATTTTATGATTGATGGGAAACTGCCTGCTTGCATTTGGGCTGCTTAGCCAGATTATTGTAAGTTGGTAGTCAAGGGGGGTAGAAGGAGGGGGGGGGGTTGAAGATTATACTTTTATAAGGTAATTTTCAATAAGAACATAATAATAACACAATGATGAATACTGCAGTATCTCAGTATTACTGGGTCTGAAGCTTAGTCAGTTTATATGACCAGCTGTCAGAGGCAGACGTAATGATGAGATGATACGGTTTTAATGGTCCATGCAATATTGTGTCAATGTTTCAATAAGTCTGAAGCTTAGTCAGCTTATATGACCAGTTAGCAGGCAGACGTAATGATGAGATGATAAGGCTGCTTGGATTCCACACCACGGTACACATTTACAAAACTAGGCTGTGATATTTACAAATTAATGGTCCATGCAATATAGTGTCAATGTCTCAATGGGTCTGAAGCTTAGTCAGCTTATATGTCCATAGCAGGCAGACGTAATGGTGAGATGATAAGACTGCTTGGAGTCCATACCATGTTGCACATTTACCCCATGGGTGGGGTATTTAACTTGCCTCAGCATAGATACCAAGTACAATATTGTTGTTTATATGATGCAGGTAATATATCCCTTTAACCAATACTAGCACCTTGCAAAGTACTAGTTGAAATCTTCAGATGTCCAATTTGAAGGGTGATTGGAAATTAATTGAAAGCAAACACAGCTGGTTCCGGTTGTGAGGTCAGCTGCCATTGTTCGTTTGTTCCATTGAGCTGTGGTTGCTATGGTGACGTTGTTTAAGACAGTTTGATTGCGTTCCTAGGCAACCGAGTCATTTATTTCCTTCAGTAATGAAAGTAGAGAATTGAAGTCGGTCAGTGCAATGGGAAAAATCCTTGGATTGATCATTTTGAAATACCAATGCTGTGAAATAACAGTGCTTTTCAGCGGTCAAATACCTATATTGCTATATATGTATAAATGTTCATCCTACTGCTTCTTCATAATACTTTTCAACAATATATTCTTTAACTTGAGATGAGTAACGTAGATGAAACTACTACTGATGAGAGTAATTTCCATATTGTGTTTGATTTAATGTTCACTATGTAATATTAATAGATCTCTCCAGGTGGCCTCACGCTAGCGATAAAATATATTAATCTTTGTGAGGTCTCCTTGCGAAACAAATGTTGATAAATGAAAATATGAAAATAAATTGTAAATATTTTTTTGTTTGGCAAAATAAAAATAATATGAATCTGAAAATCTGAATCTGAATCTAGAGGAATGCAGGTGTTTAAGAATAACAGCATAAATTAGTTATTGCAATTTGGAACATTCACAATCACAAAAATGTCTCCAGTCGCCTGGTACATGGCCAAATGTGCCACGTGCATTTTCCATGCATTTGGATAAACATATTTATAATTAGGCAAAAACCATGCTTTTTCCATGCATTTATCCTTCGCGTGGAAACAGCACATGGCACATTTGGCCATGTACAACATTTCCTAGCCATCATTTTGTCCATCAATGTCTTGCATGTACTTTTGATTCAGCAGATATCTTTATTCATAGATATAGATCAGGGGGTCCTTCAGGGCGATGCTCTATTTCAGGACATTTTCCCCAAAGTAAACAACAAATTGCCTCAAAAGATACCTAACCCTGATAATATTGGTCAAAGTTCTTAAGACCAATTTAATTACTGTAGAAAACATCCTGCCAATTCAGCATAAAGTTTTCCATAGACATTTATTTGTCAAAAAAGAAAAAAATTCCACAAAAGTGACACAAAACTTTGTTTTTTGCTGCAGTCTAAATATTTTATTTTCTCTGCACACATCGATAACACAAGATACCAACTCAGGCAAATGTACTCCAACTTTTTAAATCTTCATTTTGAAACACGGAATGAATTATTCATACTTAGCAAATTTGGCTATATGTCACCGAGTGAGCATTTGCAGATATTCTAGCGAAATGTTGGTGTTAACTTTGTTCCTTTCTGCACATGACATGGAATATTTTATGTGCTTTTTGACTATATTATAATACATATGATAAATGCAAAGTTCTACATGAGGTCACATGACCATACATGTTTAACACCTTGTATGATGACCATGCATACATTTTATTTTATTTTATTTTTTTGATATTTGCTTAAAGGGCATGGCAATGCATACAAAGGTATTTCAATATTTATTTATACATTTACTATACACACGACTGCAACAGAAACAGGTAAAGCTAATGCATATTTCTTTGAAAGATTATTTATCTCAAAGTTCTTGTTCAATTGAGTCTTTTCACTGAGCAGTTCTGAATTCAGCAAGACATCTTTCTTCTCTTCTTTTTACTCATTTTGTTTTTCAGACATAGAAGATCACGACTGATTCGACAAATATAAACTTCTCAAGTATCTATCGGAAATTGAATGAAAATATGTCAAAACTACATTAAAATGCACTCAAAAGACTGCTGCTAGGATACACTATGCTTCAGCCAATCACAGCCAAGGACGGGAAGTTTTACAGCCAATATAATTGCAGTATTCTGTCGAAGCAACCTGGTGGAAATATAGAGAACCTTCCGTGAAAATCCACTTAAGACATCTTGTTTCCTATTATAAGATGCGGATAATGCTAGGTCTGTTTAGATACAAAGAAATCATACATTAAAGAGTTTTATTTTGATTCAGTTTGAACATACACTAACGATAAACAAGGTCTGTCTTAAAGACAGGAATTTGTCACAATCGGAGACAACTTCCTCTGACACTTCAGGATCAATTCTGTGATGCTCTTGACCACTTTTAGAGAAATACACACACAAGCTATATATAACTCAAGTTGAATTTATATCGTTGCTGAGTGCATTATTTGGCAGCCGGGTGGTCTAGTGGTAAGATGCTTGCCTGCTCCTCTGAAGGACCTAGGTTCAATCCCGGACCTGGAAACCCTTCATGAGCAATATCACAGATGGATTTCTTCAGATGCTAAATTGGTTGTCCCTTGTACTCTGTGTCTATGCTGAGGCAAGTAAAAGATCCCACCCATGAGGGTAAATGTGTAACATGGGTTGACTCCTACACTCTCTCACCTCATCAATCGACCCTCGTTAGTGGCAAGTACTTGCCTTAGAGGGCTGCACTTCCCATATCTGTCTATCTGTCTATCTGTCTATCTATCTTGAACTTGCCTTAGAGGGCCGCACTATCTATCTATCTATCTACCTATCGATCTATCTATCTACCTATCTACCTACCTATCTATATATCTGCATATCTATATATCTATCTATCTATCCATATATCTATCTATCTATCTACCTTTCTATCTGTCTATCTACCTATCCATCTACCTATATATCTATCTAGAACATGTCTTAGAGGGCTGCACTTTCCATATCTATGTATCTATGTATGTATGTATCTATCTATCTATCCATCTGTGTGTCTTTCTGTCTATCAATCTATCTAAATATCTGTCTATCTATCTATCTATCTATCTAATCAAGCCTTGTTAAATACTTTTGTTGATCACACCATTCCTTCCTTCCTTCTTTGTCGGCTAATATTTTCATCATTCTTATCATTTTCTGCGCTCTCTGTTTTAAATTATGTTCTTTGTATCTCATGTAATTAATGAGATGAAACAATCCGCTTGGCAACAACTTTGAGCTGTCCATTACAACGCGAGGGATCATCGATTCCTTTACGTTTTAAGCGACACGGGACAAAAGCGGTTGACATTGGGTGTCGAATTAGAAAGAAAACAGGAATGAGAAAACAGCAAAGGATGCTAGGAGAATGACAAGGAAAGGGTTACGATGTTAGGTTTTCCAAAGAGTTTGAAGTGTGTCACTTCAGTTGGGTGTGTCGCATCTGATCCAAAGACCAAAGAGCTAATATGGCGCCCATTTGACCCAAACCATGAAACAGACTTCGGCTGTTCAGGCTGACTGGAAGAGAGCGCAGAGAAGTGTCATTGTGACAAAGACATGTGGCATAAATGATTTATCATAGAAGACAGGCTTTTGTTATGTGTGAAGTCCCAGTGCAAAGAAATCCATTACCTTGCAGCCGAAATGAATAATTCGCAGATGAAAACCTCTTTCGAGGTCAAAGGCCACACTCCACAAAAGAAGGGTTAAGATTTTGATGAGATGAAAATGAGCATGTGCTGCCCTCTTGGGTCAAAAGTGCAAGGGCACAAGTTTAGTATTATATTTATTAATATTTCATAATGCCATAAGATATATATCGTTCACATCCTGATTCTTGCTTTTTACTTTTCATCGAAAAGAATATAATTTAATTTCTCAACATTAACACAAGAGGGCGCTATATTCACAATGTTGTCCCCTGGTGGAAGTTTGTGAAACTCATCCGAAAATCAATTGTTTTCAGATGAATTTCATTTGTGAAGTTTGTGAAGCTGTATATGCCCAGACACACGGCATAATGAATCCTTAGGGATCAGTGAAAAACAAATAAATAGAAAGTTTATTAAAGCATAAACGCATTTAATATTTTCTTTGCACTTGGGTCACTAAATCTTAAAAGGAATTATGAATACTGCACACATAGGCCATACAGATTAAATCATTTACCATTTATCAATCGGTGATGGCAAGTTGCAATAAAGATAACAAGTAAAAAAGAATAACAACTTAAATATGTTTATCCAGGACACTGTTATGTGAGCACAGCGTTCTAGTTAAAAGTCCCAGAAAACAGAAAGCAAGCCATTCATGCTTCATGGAAACTCTCATGTAAATGTCACATGTTATTTGTATAATTTCTTAACTTCTATTCAGCAGGTTGAGAGTCATGTTCATTTGCAAAGAAACTTTAGTATATTCGTGAAAGGATTTTTTTACAAAAATGCAAAAAAAAATAACAGTTTATTTCGCAACCGGTTCCCAGTTCCCAGACTGAGTCCTGGACGTGCCTTGAATCGATCTGGTAAAAGTGAAAAACTCATGGAGTTAGGATATGTCACTTATATGAACATATGTCAATTGTTAGTACTACATAGAAAGGGGTTGTAAAATCATATGTTTACATCATTAAAATAACCATAAAATAATTCCAGTTATTAATAATCTATATTTTTCTTATGATAGATAGATGATAGATGTTCTAGATAGATAGACAGATTGAAAGATAGGTAGATAGATAGATGGATAGATAGATAGATAGATAGATAGATAGATGGATAGATAGACAGACAGACAGACAGACAGATAGATAGGTAGATCGATAGATAGATAGATAGATGGATAGATAGATAGACAGATAGATAGATAGATGGATCGATGGACATTAATGGATGGATAGATAGATAGATAGATAGATAGATAGATAGATAGATAGATATGGAAAGTGCAGCCCTTGAAGGCGAGTTCTTGCCACTATCGAGGGTTGATTGATGAGGTGAGAGAGAGAGGAGGAGTCCACCCATGTTACACATTTACCCCATGGGTGGGATCTGCTACTTGTCTTGGCATAGAAACTGAGTAAAACTTAACTGCATGGATACTGGCTTTAATTACTTAAGTTGTGACTTAATAGACATTATGCAATAAGCAGCCCTAAGTATTGCCTTAACACAAATATTTTCTTTTTAGAAATAGTAATAGGAGCTTTTTCCAAGTAAACTCCCAATTTGCCAAACTATTTATAGGCCTGTGGTTAAATAATGAGTTTTATCCTTAAATTCAGTTAAATTGCGAAAAAATACATTTCATGAAGATTCTTGGATTTTTAGTAATCTTGAAAATATATTTTTAGTGAATAAGTCTCACTCAGTACATTAAATAAAGAGCATTGAAATCTATAAAATATAAAAATAATATATGTCATTTAAAATACATTTCTATATTAGCCAGTCAAAACTATGGGCCATGGGAAATATTTAAGTGCAAATATGATTTCATGACCTATGAAAAAATATATTGGAACATGTCACAAAAAAATATAAGCACTGGAATATATTGACAATGAACTTAACATGTAAATGTACATGTAAATACATATTTTTGAAAATAATAAATAAATAAAAATGTTAATTTTACAAATTCCTACACGAAGTCAACTTATGAAACTTGGTTATGCAAAAGTTCATCCTTGTGGAACGTTATGAAAGAGTTTCCATGACAACCTGGTCACGTGACCAGTCACGTGTGTATTCATGGCAGTGTGGACTCCTATCTTCTAGAGTGGGGAGTTCTCATAACTGTAAACAGAAATCAAGTGAAAACAGCAGTTTACTGGAAGGTGAGAATTTTGATAAATTACTCTTTATTAATGGCATAATTGTTTTTAATGGCTATAAATAATTTGTTATAGTTGAAAATTTCATAATATAATGATTATTCTAGTATTAACTTGAATTTGAATAATTTATACTCAGTAAATATAATTTTATTACTTTGCAAGGCTGTTACCTGGTGAATAGCTAAAAAAATAAAACATACATAAATTACATTTTATTCCCCAATCCAGTTATTTCGATAAAAGAGCAAAATTGTCCCCTACAACAACATAACTATTTACTCATCCTCAAATGACATGCACTACATTTGTCAAGATCAAAAATCAATATACAATTTATGGGATGGCTTTGATAACTTATCATCACGATATTATCAGAGGTTTCTATAACTTCAGTGCAACAAGAAGCTATTTTAAGAAGCAGTGACATATTCTATTGACACAACTTTAAAATTGCATCCTTTTGACGCTTGAATGACATTTTCCAAGTGTGGTAAAATTTTTAAATACATTCCAGGAGTGGTTCGGGTAGTATATATACACATGTTTTTCGTGAAATGTGTTACAATTCATATACAGTCATTTTTCCCTTCAAACATAAGTTGTTACTTAAATGTTGCTCTCAATCATACAATATCTAATTTATTAATACTTCACACCATTTCAATTGGCCAACATTGCGGATCAGATCAGATAAAACCAATACAAGTGCTTTCTTTTTAAAGTAGAATGACAATGTTTTGCTAACACTTGTTGGCTGCGAAGGTTTATGTAACTGATAAATGTTCCCTTGACAAAAACAAATTATAAAAAAATGAAAATACATGAGTTGTCATTTTAATTCAAGGATAGGTTTGTTTACTAGAGGTTGTTGGACTCCAGCTTCTGGGGACAATGCTTAAATACAATGTCCAATATCATAAATGGAAAAAAAATAATATATTAAAAACGAGTATATGGAGGCCAACATGTCATAGCAAAAATTCCTACAAAAACACAAACATCGACTAAAAATGTAAAATGTATTTGTTCACAAATAAACTATAATCAAGATTAAATGAAAATAGAATGATAATGAAATGAAATTCACACTGGGTAAATACGCTGTTACATCAAGAGAGGACATCAAATAGCCAGAAGGGCTAGATATAATGAAAGATAAGAGCTTATCAGTAATTTGGGTACATGGCATAGGTGATATGGGCATGTATGAAAGTCCCTTGGAGTGATGGCCTATATTTATTCATTCATTGTAGGCAGAATTCTTAAGGTAAGGTGCTGGGCCTATGACATGCTCCAATTGCCAGGGGTGAAAATTGTTCAAGTCAGTTATAAGGTCGAAGTTCTGTAGCCCTTAAGAATATGGTGCCATTTGTAGGGTATGCTAATGACAGACCTTTCACTGGATAGACCAGTTCTGCATACTAATGCATTCAGAAAACTATAAGTATATATATCAGAAAAGATAAAACTGCAAGATTATGTATAAGTGAAAACCATCGTTTTCTAAAACCATTAAATTTTAGAAAAATCCCATTAAGCATGAATATCGCAAACGCATTGTTAATTTTCAGACAATAAATCAATGGATATAACTGGAAATATATTTTAAATAGACTGTACAGCTGTATATATTTGTTGTTGCAGAATACAGTGTCAAGCACCATCGGTTGCCATGGAAAACGGAGCAGAGAAGAGCAGGATGCTGACGGCTGCTGATGCAGAGTTTGATGAGAGGATGAAGCAGGATTCTCTGTGTGGGGTGGGGTCATGCAAGACCAAGAAATGTGCCCGGATGTCCCTCTTCACCCTCAACCTGTCGGCCATCTTGCTCTTCCATATTTCACTCTTCAGGTGGGTTCATTATTATTGTGGAACATGGTGAATTAAGATGGATAGATTTCATAGATATACTATTTTGCCAATCACATAATACAATGATGAATGTAACATTATATATAGAATTTAATTGACCGCGGAGCATCAAAAAGATGCATGTGTCATAAAAAAAAAAAATACAAGGATAAAAAATGAAAATATATATAATGATAAAGTAAAATAAAAGAACAATCTACATGAACATAATTTAGTTACATATTAAAAACATCTATATGATAATTATGTACAACTATAAGCATATGAATAAAACAAGGCACCATCAGGGCAATTAGCAGGAATCAATGCACCATAGAAGATTAATACTGAGTACAAATAAGCAGCAGGAGTGGGTATTTACATATGTACAGATGTTATTTCCAGTTATATTGTCTATTTTATGTGGTAAGGCACCCTTAAGTTGTGGTATAAGAATCTTAAAAAATGCATATCTCAGTATATTTCATAGAATTTGAAACTGCGAATTCCAGAGGAGGTTGCAAAGTTCTCCCACCCAGGGGTGGGGGCCTAGCTCAGAGGGCTTCCAACCGCTGGGGCCGGGGTTCAATTCCCAGTCGAGACTAAGTTGGATGGCTGTTTCATCCTTCATCTCATTGCCATGGTCTCTGCCTGTCCTAATTAGCCCAACTGGTGCAGAGAAATACAGGACGTAAAGCCCTAATCACCCACCCAACTCATATTGACAAGGATACCTTGTAACTGGGCAGAGGACGTTGTAAAGTTCTCCTACCCACTTTGTGTGTATGTTGCTCAGTCACTATAGCGTAGCCATTTTACCTGAAAGCATGTCATCTCATTATTATTTCTGCCACCCTCTTAGTGAGCATATATGCAGTTCATATACTTCAAACATCATGTATTGTTATGTAATTAGGGATTTTATGATATGTCATAATATATATATCAAAGACACAGTCTCCCATTTAGAGACATGACTTTGCTGGGAATTTAACTGTGTGTTTTGCATTTAGCAACTCCCCTCGTGGTGGACTTAGTGTGACACAATGTCAATTAACAGCAAGCCTTGCTTGGAACTTATCTCCATGTGCATTATGCAATTAACAGTACATTCTGCTTGGAGCTTAACTCCAGGGGCTGTATGTAATTTTATTGAAGTTTAGTATGTGCATTTGTTGAGAAATGCACATTTTTCAGGATTAATTTACAGATTGTGGAATAGGATTATTCTCTGGATTACGATTGCTCAATATGAGGAGGGGAATGAACCAAGGGTCAAGAAGGGACCTTTGGACCTCTTAATTGAGGATTGATGGGCCTCAGGCCACCAGATTTGTGATTGGAAATTTGAATCACCAATGTTGGCAATATAATGATGTGTTGTGTTGAATAAATTCAGTTTTTTTCCTAAACCAGAATGGGAAAGGAACAAAGCAATATTGCCTCTCTTGTTTCATTGAATATTATTGGAGGAATGATGACACTTTGATCTTTCACATTGGATAGCTTGCTCCAGAACTTAACACTTCTGAGGACTTGGGGAGTCTAGTTTGGTTTAGACTGGTTTGGCTAGTGCGCAAAGAGCTTGGGACAGCCTAGAAAGGACATGAATGAGCCCCAGGACTTTATAACGCGATATAAATCCGGAACTGCCATGGGCCGATTTTGAGGCAGTGCGTCCTGGATCCACATGAAGTCCTCTGCAGGTAACCATCACAATAAGCAAAATCACTTAATTCAGCCTGATTCTTCTTTCAGTTATGCCATAGGGACAATCCGCACAGTTGAGAAGAGGTTCGAATTGAGCAGCGCAGAAGTCGGATTGATCGGCGCCATCAACGACTTTCTGCAGATCTTCACCGTCCTCTTTGCTGGATACTTCGGCCGGAAAACTCACAAACCTCGGTACATCGCAGTGACTATACTGGCGACTGTCTTAGGGGCGTATTTCACTGCTGCACCATTTTTCATCTATGGATCCAAGAAGTATGATCCTGCACTTGTTGCTGCATTTGCAAAAACGCCAGAGGGCAGCATCAACAAGGCATCCTTTTTACCAGCCATGGAGTCTAAATATTCAAATATGTCTTACGGTGTTTCCTACGCTGCATCACATTCAATGAACAATTCAAGTTCTCTCCAGGTGAGCCCCTGTACTTTATCATCTTTCATGGGTAATGATGTCAAATTCCAGTTATGCAACTGGGTAATGATATTGGTAAATTAATTACCATTGATTTGAGGCACTGTTCCTGTATTCTAAAATGACATGCCATAATAATGGATTAGATCAGTTGCGTCTGGCAAATTATAGAGTGGCCTAATACATTGTTTAATTATATAAACCAAACATTTACCCAGATTTTACCCCACTGATATCTCCGACAGATGTGCGATACAGACGCAGGGCCGGCCAAGTGTTCCGAGGTCAGCCAACAGGAAAAAGACTCCAACCGAGCTGCCTTCTACATCTTCGCTCTTTCTCAGCTTCTTTTTGGGATTGGCACATCAGGCATAGGAACACTGGGTCTCAGTTACATTGATGAAAATGTCAAGAAGGTGGACTCTGCTATTCATATAGGTAGCTTACAATGTACTCCTTTCAAAAAGCCTCAGTACTGTTCTTAATATGCATTGTCAGACTTCACACAGGCGCCTTCCAGCAGTACGGACAGAATCTAGGTCACAACTCGAACTACAATGATGTCGGGGCTATCGCCTATAAAGTCTGAGTCATGTTTGCAGCAACTCAGTGGCTCACTTGGCTCCATGGATTTACTGAATGACCCATGGGTGCTTCTGCATAGAATATTCTATCCATATGATTGTCGTGGTCATATTCACATCCAACAAAGTGTTCAAACACATTAAAAATAGACAATTTCCACTATGTGGTTAATTTAAAAAGGTACATGGCCAAATGTGCCACATGTGTTTTCCATGTATTTGGATAAACGCATGGAAAACGCATGGTTTTTGCCTCATTAAAATTAACTAAAAACCATGCGTTTTCCATGCGTTTATCCAAATACATGGAAAACACATGTGGCACATTTGGCCATGTAGGATATATTGTTAGGTTTAAATTAGGTGCACTTAGAGCAAAGTCAACTTGCTCAGTGCACGAGATTCTGTCTTGACAATGCAATGATGCCAGCTGGACAGCGCCTGTGTTTTCCTGAACCCAAACAAGTTCTCATTATCCTTACCAGCCTTTGCTCTTGGTTTGATGTTGGTTTGATGTTGGTTTGCAGTTGATTTGATGTTGGTAAGATGTTGGTAAGATGTTGGTAAGATGTTGGCTTTGATGTTGGTAAGATGTTGGTAAGATGTTGGTTTGCTGTTGGTTGATGTTGGTAAGATGTTGGTAAGATGTTGGTTTGCTGTTGGTTTTGATGTTGGTAAGAGGTTGGTAAGATGTTGTTAAGATGTTGGTAAGACGGTTTAGTTCATATTTTTTCTCTTTGCCAGGAATCGTCACAAGCATGTACGCCCTGTCACCTATCATCGGGTTTTCTTTGGCAGCTGTGAGCACCAGGTTGACGGAAGACTTTTCCGGTGAACTTTTACATAATTCTGTTTTATTTCAACATTGCTTTAAACATCGCTTTATTCTATGATGAATATAACCCTAAAAT
Source organism: Alitta virens (assembly GCA_932294295.1). NCBI lineage: Eukaryota > Metazoa > Annelida > Polychaeta > Phyllodocida > Nereididae > Alitta > Alitta virens. The sequence goes on along the minus strand of OW028582.1, from coordinate 422,658 downwards.
ATAAACCTGTCAAACTGATTTTCCTTCAGAACCTCCCATTCCCATTCACCACCCGCAGTTCGTGGGCAACTGGTGGCTCGGTTACATCGTCTTGGGAACCTTGATCCTCTTTTGTTCCTTTCCGATGTTTCTCTTCCCCAAACACATGGAGGCTTATTACATCATCTACAAGAAGCCCAGGTTGGAGGCTGCCATTAAAGATGGATCTGCAAAACCAAAGGCCCTGGGAGAGAAGAAGTCTGCAACTTCAGTGATCTTAACACACATGAAAGGTGCTTTATTGTCAGTCAACTGGATATTCTAGCTGAATGCCACTAGATGGGCCACAATATTGAATAGAGATAATAAAGACACACCAAATGGAAGTCCTTGCAAGGAGAATTTCTATTGAATGAATTCATAGACATTAATTAATTATAATTATTTATTTATTCGCTTACTCTTAGTGCAATATATATGAAACATTGACACCAATTACCATTGAGAAATTGACATGAAATAAAGTCCTTAATATCTTCATAATAGAGCAGAGTTGGATGGAAGAGTTCTTTTATAACATGATGTCTTTGCATATTTTGCTTCCCAGGATTCCCCTTGGCAGTATGGAACCTCATTTCCAATCCAGCTTTCCTGTGCCTGACCCTCTGTAAAGTAGCTGCCATGTACTATGTGGTGGGTGTCATCCTCAACCTGCCGAGATATATGGAGATCCATTTCCGCAAACCTGCTTATGTGGCTAACATCATATCAGGTTGGTATTTGATCGACTATCTTTTTTTGGTTGTTCATTAGCTAAGCGTGAAATATACGACTGACGCTTAAGCATTGGTAAGTGACTTAATGAACGTTCCACGCTTGGTTGCAGCCATTTCCGGAGCACTAGGTGGCGCCACAGGCAACATTATAGGGGGTGTCGTCATGAAGAAGTTGCAGCTGAAGCCGAAAGGGTCAAGCAGGATGTTGATTATTTCCCTCACGGCTACCGCGATTGGTCTGGCGATCTTCCTCTTCATCAGATGTCCTCAATTGCCTTTTGCAGGGGAACTTGATCCCAACTCTAGTGTGTGAGTCACCGTTCCTGCACAGTTCACTCCTTTCTAACTTTATGACAGATGCTGTCGTGTACACTGTTTTGATGTAATCCTGATAAGAACTCTATAATTTACAACCGAATATCTTTTGTGCTAGCAACTACCAAACAAAACATTATCTTTAGGATGTTCTGGCTTTAAGCTTCTAGTTTTGGTGGGGGCCTAGCTCAGTGGTAGTACCCTGGGCTTCCAACCATTGGGTCTGGGTTCGATTCCCGGTCGAGCCTATGTTGGATGGCGGTTTCATTGTTTGTCTCATTGCCATGGTCCCTACCTGTCCTAATTAGCCCATCAGGTGCAGAAATACAGGATGTAAAGCCCTAATCCACCAAGTACCAACGTATCACAAATCATCTTGATCTAATTAAAATGTAATATGCTAGTATATTTCCATGTTTACAGTTTGAACGTGACAATGCCTTGCAACGCCAACTGCAGCTGTTCACGTGACAAGTACCAACCAATGTGCTCATCAGAGGGCATTATGTACTTCTCGCCCTGTCACGCTGGATGTTCCGATACATCTCCAAATGGGGTGAGTGTCTGAGTGGAGACCCAAGAATCTAGTAATTGCTTGGACAAATGATATGTAATATATATGTTGTTTCTATATTTGACTTAGGAACAAAGTTAGTTTAGTATGACGACATCTGTTGAATATGAAACAGATGTTTGTAAGACATTCTGACATTTGACATTGTGCTCTGCTGGCCTACCCAAGGGTATTTTAAGTGTGAAATCAAATATTCTTGCCTGAAAACACAGCATGACTGTATTTGGTGGCATGTTTTTTCAAAATTTTGTCGCCCAGTGTTTTGTATGTTTTGGCGCGTATGCTATCTACGTTGTATAAATGGCGTTCTTCTGTTTCAGACGTATGTCAACTGTGGTTGCCTAAAAGAGGGAGAAACACTTACCCCAGGGGATTGCAGCAAACCTTGTGATGGGGGCTTCTATGTTTATGTTGTCACCTATTTCTTGTTGAATTTCATTGGGTCCTTGGCCAGAGTTCCAGCAACTATTCTTTTGTTCAGGTGAGCGTATTGTACAATATTGGCTATTCCTAACAAACATAAAACCTAGCAAAAGCCACAAAGCTATCACACTGTATTAACCATTATTAGACAGGATTAAATATTCAGCTCAAAAGCAGTACAATTGATTCAACCCAATCTGAAGTAATTGAATGTTCTCATTGCAGAATTGTTCCTGAAGATTTGAAGGCGTTTGCTCTCAGTATTAACTCCTTCCTGTTCAACCTCTTAGGTGGGTATTACAATACAATACAATACAATACAATAAAATAAAAAACAATACAATACAATACTATACAATACAATACAGTAAAATACAGTAAAGTACAGTGCAGTACAATACAATATAGTCCAGTACAATACAGTACAGTACAGTAAATACAATACAATACAATACCATATACTACTTTACTGGAAATGTTGAATACAATTTTTGTTCAATCTACAATAAACATGTGAAATTGGTTGAGCCATAAGTCAAGATAATTTGGGCATGATATATTTATAAGATTCAGTGTTATCCTAACATCAGATATAATAGTTTGTGTTTCTTCACTTTGTAGTTGTAATCTGCAAAGTGTAACTTACATAGATTCCATAAGTAAGGAACTCTTTTTCATCAGAGATTTTACTCAAGCAATTTTATCTTTGGTTGCAGTGTTTGTGCCGGGGCCCATAGTCTTCGGCTTGTTGTACGACTCGTCCTGCATGATCTGGGGCGAGAACTGCAAGTCGCGAGGAGCCTGTTATTTCTACGACATCTCAAAATACAGGAATTACATGCACGGAGTGACGCTTGTCTTCCAAGTGGTCTCTGTCTTGTTTGCCATCTTGGCTGCTTACTTCGTCCACAAACTCTTTTCAAAAGGAGGCAAACTGTATGAGGGAGATAAGAAAGAGGTTCAGCTTGGAGAAGGGTTGCTGGATTATGTGGAAAAGGAGAAATCACAGGGAGAGACCACTTGATCCGTTTAATGATTAAGTAAAACAATATTTTGACATATCGCGGAACATGAACGAGGCTGCTCACCCTATCTCCTACAAAGGTCATCGAAGTAGTCACAATATCTTATCTGTACCATAAAACCATTTGACAATTTTCCCTTAGGAATTCATTCACATCCTCAGGCATGCCACGAGACTTTCAAGGCTTTTTGTTACAAATTGTGTTGAACGACAATAAAAACGATCCCTAAGGAAATTGTCAGAAGTTTTGTGAAAAACATGAACAGGGTTTCTTAACCAAAGCAGATGTCACTGCCATAGTACATATATCTTTATTGTTTTAATCACTCTGTATTATGTGAGGTTATACATGGCCAATTGTGCCACGTGCGTTTTCCATGGTTTTTGCCTCACTATAATTGGCTATAAACCATGCATTTTCCATGCGTTTATCCTTCTCATGGAAAACGCACGTGGCACATTTGGCCATGCATGCACAGGTGTTTGTAAACTGTACCAGAAGTTATTTAAGTTAGGTGATATTTGTTTAATTGTGATCATAATGTCCTGAGACGAATGCAGTATTCACACAAATCTACAGGTATTCTTTATCAGACTTTACATATATATTATGATGCATATTGAGAAATACATGTGTATTATTTTGCTCAAATACAGTATATACTGCAGATAATTGTTATATAAATTTTATTTTACTACAACGTAATAGGCCTCGGTTTTCCTTCTTCATCTAGTTTTAGAAAATGTTGGCGTTTGTTTAATACTCTGATCAATTCTTTCTCGTTATATATCAAGAAATTGACTCTCATTTGAAGGCTTTTTAATTTCCGGTCTTCAAAATTCTTGAGAAGATTGAAGTCCTTCTCAAAGAAGTGAGGAAGGTTCTGATCCAGAAGGCAGCAGTGCAGTTCTTTGAGCAAAGTCAGGAAGCATTGAGGCAGGTTCGGTCTCTGCCATCGAGGAAGGGAATCTATTTCTTTGTCGAAGGAAGTCATCAGAACTGTTTTTAAGTGGTACGGAGACAGTCCGTGAAGAGTGTGTTCTGTTTGAACAAGTGTCTTGAGGATTTTAAAAGCCTTTCTTCTTGTTCCTCTATCAGCGTGATCCATCCTGTCCAGGATCACTCTTTCCTTGAACAGATGACAAATCCTCCACAACATATCCGATTGTGCATTTTCATCCAAGTAATAAGGCCTCGCAACGAGGTAGATGTCTTCGGATTTGATGAAAGTTGCCGCTGATATGTTAATCCTGTACAATCCTTTGTAAACAACTGTTGTGTGAGCTTTGCCATCCTCAACATTAAAAACCTCCACATCAGCTGCCCTGTTGAATCTCAAGGATCGTTCAACCAAAGCATGAAGGCGCCAAGCGACCAACATGGACGACAGATATGACCCGTCATCTGAGCGTCCGAATGTATACCAGTCTCGTTTGAGCATTTTACTCTTGGAGGCAGTTCTTCTGTTGTAAATTGGTGACAAGGGAATCATTTTGTACCCTGCATCTAAGTCTACCACCTTGCATTTGAAGTTATCAAACAAAACCAAAATGTCCGCTTCGTATGGTGAAATGACTTGGGTGTCATCAAAGGCACTTCCGTAATACGCAATCTCCTTGAACTTAAATCCAAAAACCTTGCCTGACTTCTTCAGTCTTGATAACATGTAATTGGAGATCTCTTTGGCTGCATCAATTGTTGCTTTGACTTCCTCATCGCCAATGTGGACGATATCGGCATAATAACCCTCTAAGGCAGATGTGATGGGCGTCTCGTGATCGACCGTTGTCTTTTCACGTAGAATTTGTCGAGGCGAATCGACCAACCAGTTGTGTTTGAAGATGTCGGTGACTTCGGTTTGGAGCTTAAGACCTTCAGGACTCACGACAACGATCTTCTTTTTCTTTGGCTTAGGGTTCCGCAAAGTCCTGAAGGGTTTCGAAGCAACCTTTGCAGATGCCATTGCCATTCATTATGCTCACTAACCTTCACAAAGGACAAGTATAAATGTGTGAATACAATAAAACAACATAACAAATGGCATTACATATCTTAAAATAATCATGCTTTGCCAAAAACTAAATCACACTACAGTTGTATAGCAATATATTCAATGGTTTCTGCAGTTATTTCCAAAATCACATTTGTCTGGATGGCTACGTTTACTGTTCAATATTAATACATTGGATTTGCGATGACAGTGTATTGCAAAATAAATGTCCACTTGTGTTTTGATCTTATTTTGACATATATGCCATGGAGAAGTACCAAAAAATAAAATCCCAAAAAGTAAAATCCCAACTTTCTAACCCATAAAAACGACTCACAGTAAAATATAACTCATGAGTTTCCTATTTTTGCAATGATAACTTTATGCTAATTTTCATCATTATAGCTATTTGTTATGGTATGACAATGGACAATATAGCTAACTTCCTGTTATTTCTTTTAGATAGAAAGTTGGGATTTCAATCTTTGCTAGAATTTCTGCCAATGCAGTGCCATTTGCAGCAAAATATGTTCCAAAAACAGGTTGATATTTGTTTTGATTCCTAAGGTGATATATGTTGTCAAAAAGGTGAAAAAGCCATTTTAAAGTTATTCAAAGCATATCATATTGCCCACTTTTACTCACCAGTCAATTAGGCATTTTCAGCTTGTCTTGGTCTTCCCTGCATACTGACAAAATCGTCACAAATACAACAAGTCCTTGGATTCACATTTAACGAGCAACATTCACACATTGATCACTTCAAAAGGAATTCAAGCATGGAGAATGTCTCGTGTACATTACATGCAGGATTAAAGCCAATCATTAGTTGTAGACGACAGAAGTAAAAATCAATAAATCTCAGATAATCCAATTATATATATATCCTGTCTGTCAGCTCTTAGGTCTGGAGAAGTGAGCACAAACTGACACATTGGCTCTTTTGTCTGCCATATTTGCTGTGTGTCTTCAGATCTGGTCATACATAGATATACACATCAACACTGGATACATTTATGCACGTCATTTTATTCATGCCCAAAATTATAATCTTGAATTTCTTGACATGACCATGAATAATAAGTGATTAAAATTGGGAAAAAAAACATTTTGTGATTTTAGATGACATTTCCCATGGAACTCGGTCTCAGTGACAGTAAAAATGGCGATTCTAATAATATGAATATGCAACTAATTTATAAGAGTGAGATCAATGTTGTAACATTATTTACTATACTAATTATATTAATTAAATGATCAGTGGCGTATTTGGAGACATGGAGAGGGGGGCATATCACCCCTGTCCACTTATATGACCCAATTAAGTACCTTTTAAGTGATAATAATGGCCCGCTAGCCTTAACATAAAAACTACCAATCCTTAATTAAAACAGGGGCGGATCCAGAAACATTTTCACGAGGGGGATGACAATAATGTATTGGGTGGACAACTGAATTAAAATTAAATTTAATAGGCCATTGATGTTGCGCCAGTGAGCAGCATTGGAACACTTCGTTGCATCAGACAATAACAAGCAAATATCTCAGTGTTAAACCTCCTGAACCCCTGCCCCTAAATCCGCTACTGCACAGCTAATATCATCTCTAAAACTGTAGATTTAATGTCTTTTATATTTGGTATACACATTCTATAACTTTTAAGCAGCTGTAATGATGGGCAGAGCTTGTTGCTTGGGAACCACGAAGCTGCAATCACCATCCACCAGGAGGAGCGCTTGTGTGTCGTGATCGCGCGCCACCAAGAGGATGTCAGAGGAAACACTCCAGATGCGATCAGAAGCTGCAGGTACTGACACAGCGAATCTGAAATGAAGACATTGTGCAATCGTTAAAAACTTAGTAGGTCTAACAAGACCATTTAAACGCCAATCAGCATCCAGTTTTATTCTGAAATTGGAAAGGGATCTAGTCCAAATGTTTAAATGTTATACAACTCATTTTAATTAGGTCATATATTATGATTGCATTACTTAATCATTGTTCTTGCACTCTGTGACCTCACCTTGGCCATTGTTTACGATGATGTAGCAATATTTGTATCTAAGTACAAAAGTAAAATTGAAAAAGGCCAACATGGCTGCCGTGTGTAAAGGATGTATGCCACATTTAAATCGTCATGCCGAACTGACCGTGCAGCCAATTTTCTCAATCAGGCAATGAAATAGTTAAACAATGCTGAAAGTGTGTCTAAGGTAAGCTTCCTACAGAGTAAGGTCACCTGTCAGCATTCCCATGTGACAATTAGTGACGTCATGGTTGCAGATTCATTGATGTTGTACCAGTGGGCAGCATTGGAACACTTCGTTGCATCAGACAATAACAAACAAGCCAATATCTCACAATTTATGTTTCTATGAGTGAACATGAAGTGCTGGGGTAATTAAGGGGTTTTACTTATTTACATTATGACGTAATTCCAATCAATATTACCTCTCAGGGCCAGACTGAGGGACCCAATAAACATCCACTTCCGTCCCAGCCTCGTTCTGCCAAACCACTTGCACTTCCGGTGTCCACTCTTGTGGCGACACTGTGCGGTTGTTGTAGTCATTGCACACAACTGGGTTGGATAAAAACAACACAATAGATGAATGTATACAGTCATGAAATTGGTCTATGGTAAGGAACAACATCCAAGGATAATTGCAGTAAACAGAATAGTGGATTTTCCATGAAGCTTATTGATTTTTCCGCTAGATGGCTACTAGTAGAATGGTGCATTTATATTGACTGCACAGCCACCAGCCCTAGATTCTGATTAGTTGAAGCAAGGGGACTCCAAGCAGCAATATTTTTATTGCATTTTAATGTTTATTGATGCCTTATATTTATCAAGCAAGTTGCGTAAATTGAATCATTTGGTAACACTAATCTTGCACTGAAAAGTAAATAAGAGTCTTTTCAGTCCTGAGTACAGCAAGACATAAGTCCTTCCTCTCCTCTTATTACTCATTTTGCTTTTCAGACATAGTAGATCATAACTAACTGATTCCATAAACAAAAATGATAAATATAATTGTCTCTGGGAACAGAAATCAACTGAATGATAAGGTGTCAAATATACATTAAAATGCACTAAAAATTACTACTGTTTGGATGCACTTTGCTTTAGCCAATCACAGCCAAGGGCGGGAACTTTTTCAGCCAATCAAATTGCAATATTCTATCATAGCCACCCAGTGGCGTAGCTATGGGGGGGCCTGGGGGGGCCATGTGCCCCCCCCCACTCAAAGGCTGTGCCCCCCCCCCCCCAGGTGCCCCCCCCCAGATTGGCTCACAAAATTTCAGCCTCTTAACACAGTCATGTCGAAATGATCTGTGGGCCCCCAAAAAAAACATTGTGCCCCCCTGAGTGCCCCCCCCCCCACTCTGCTAACCCTAGCTACGCCACTGTAGCCACCTGGTGGAAATATAGAGAACCTTCCATGAAAATCCACTATTGAGTAGTAGAAGAAGGGAGACTTATGCAGCGTCACAGTTTGTGGAAATGACCCTATTGCCAAGACAGACTTACTCCTGTTACACTTGGGCCCAGTGAAGCCAGGGGAGCAGATGCATTGATGTCCCAAGTCATCCTCAACACATGTCCCGAATGGACCACAGGGCTGGTCAGTGCATGCCTCGGTGTCATCTGAAACAAATAAAAAGAAGAAAGCGAGTGACAATTAACATCAGCTATTTAAGCTCTCATTGAAAGACATTCACAGACAACACAAGCACTCATAGACAGCACTCACAGACAGCACTCATAGACAGCACTCACAGACAGCACTCACGGATAGCACTCACAGACTGCATTCACATACAGCACTCACATAGCACTCACAGATAGCACTAACAGACAGCACTCACGGATAGCACTCACAGACAGCACTCACAGACTGCATTCACACACAGCACTCACAGACAACACTCATGGACAGCACTCAAACACAGCACTCACATACAACACTCATATAGCACTCACAGACAGCACTCACATATAGCACTCACATACAGCACTCACATACAACACTCACAGATAGCACTCACAGACTGCACTCACATACAACACTCAGATAGCACTCACAGACAACACTCATAGACAGCACTCACAGACAGCACTCACGGTCTGCACTCACAGACAAAACTCACAGACAGCAGTCAAATACAGCATTCACAGACAGCACTCAGAGATAGCACTCACAGACAGCAGTCAAATACAGCACTCACAGACAGCACTCACAGACTGCACTCACAGACAGCACTCACAGACAGCGGAGCAGTTGTTGCCCCCTAGGGCAGGGTTCTGGCACTTGCACGTGTAGTTGGCTGCATCCAGGGGTTGGCAGATTGCCTCAGGGTGACAGTCATGCCCCTCACAGGCGCCCAGAAAGTACTGAGTAGATTCAAAGACTTAAATTAATTTGTTTACATTTAAATCCATAATGTATGGATAATATTGAATGAAAAAATGGTACTCACCGTGGGAATATCTCCTTTATCGTAATAAATGAAACCCTGGGCCGGACCTACGTCATCAGGGTGAGCATGCGCACTGGACTGACTCAGCTGGCACGTGTTGGATCCAATGTGGAAGTTGAGAGACTGACACCTGATTTGCTGGAGGCAGCGCCTTGCACACCAGTAGGCTCCTAAGGGGTGAGATGTCAATAACAATGTATGCAGTCACAATAATTGCATTGGTTCTGAAGTTATATAAATTCACTTAAAAATTGTTTTCTGGGAAAATGTTGAACTTGTGAAATTGCATTTAGTAGTGCGCCACCCAGACAGTGAATTATTATAAACATTACACCCAGGCCAGTAAGCCCTTGCAAGCCAATCTTAAGTCTTTCTGAACTCTGTAGGCAGCACTCTGAGCTCCTTTAAGAACTCATATTTGAACGTGGGGTTAACCAGAGGGCTTAAGAGTTCACACCAGTGCCATCACTGACTGCAAGAGGTTGCCTATTGACAGTGGAGGAAGTTATACCCAACTCCTCCATGCCATCATTACATTTCCAAACCTACAACTTCTGGATTAAAGGCACACATGTTATCAATTAACCACTGACCCATGGCATCCACAATAATAATAAAAAACCTTTAGTTTAAGCATTAATTGCTTAAGTACTGTTAAATTTGCATAATTCGAATTCAAATGGGTCACCTGATTTCATTCAAGTTAGGCTTATGCAAATATTCATAAGTGGAATAAATAGCCAGTCTTTCAAATTTGGTTCAATTGTGCAAAGATTCACTCAGACAAATTCGACTCACCAGCCACCTCCACCCTGAGGAACACATGATGCTGCAGAGTCCGGTTGGACATGGTCGGCCGGGGTAATCCGGAAGATGCCAGGTTGACGCAAGAACGAGTCGACATCACGGCGACACTCCGCCCGACAAGCGTTGTGAGGGTGAACAATGCCAAATATGGTAATGCATTCATTTTCACTGAATTTCTGGTGGTTACGAAAATATAGAACCTACTTCAGTATCTCATTAGAAATTGTGTATGTGAGATTTTGCTAATTCAATGGCAAAGTAACAGAATGTCCAACCACTAAGTATATATTATGCTTGTCTCCTGAATTTTGTAAGCGTTCAATCAGTCAATTCTCCTGTTAACTACAATGTTATTGACAACATATCCAAGCAATTCGAAAGTAAACTGAAGCAAATATATTCCTAGGAATGATTTCTAGAAGCTCAGCACTCAGAAAGTAAACACTCCAGAAGGAGGAATTCTGCAAAGCCAGGCCTGATGATGTGAATAATTTACAGGAATTGATTCAACTCAACAAGTGATGATGCTCACCCATGCGTGACTGCTCTGAGGGCCAGAAAAGCAGCCAAGAATGGCTTTGTGAATAATGGATGAAGATGCGGCTGCAGCGCTGGAATTATTTAAAAAAAATAGCTGCATATCAATGATCTCTACATAATATGATTATGGCAAGTACAACAGAACTGTAATCGTCTTTTTCTGAGAGTATTTTATTAAAATTCCTCAATATGCAGTGTTTTTTATAGTTTCACTTTCTTTTTCGTTGCTGATCTCGCCATTTCCTTATTTGGAATGACTTCCGGTGGCGCCTGCGCAGTGCCTGGTCTGCCATGATTGGACAGCAGTGACCTGAGACTGCGCAGTCCTTTCAAGACAACCCCAATGCTCTTCTCATGGTCAGTAAGTCTTCTGTGAAGATCATTAGCACCGGAAATGGGGGCTATTTAATGACGTCACTTCCTGTGGGTGTGACAGGATGTCCAGGGTGTTCAACCGGAAGTTGAAGACATCTTGCTTGATTTCCTCATTGGTTACTTGAAAATGAAAAAAAAAGCAATTATCTGAGAATCTGATTATGTATAGCAACCAGACTAACATTATTATCTCGACCAATACACCCTTTTCACACAGCATTGACATTTTTGCCTCTTTGACCTCATTTTGATTACATCATATATTATGATATCATTACTTTTCCATTGTTATTGCACTCTGTGACCTTACCATGGCCATTGTCTACTGATGACGTCACAATATTATATCTGAGTGCAAAGAGAGGTCAATGAGGCCAAAATGCCAACATGGCTGCCGTGCGAAAAGGGTGTATCTTTCTTATTTTCTTTATTTATATCTTATTCTAATTTCCTTCTTTCTTTCATTCTTTTTGCTTGCTTTCTTCCCGTTTCATTCTTTCCTTTTTTCTTTCTTGCTTTCTTTCATTCTTCCCTTTAGTTGGTTTATATATTATATACTGACCCTGAGAAGAAGATGTCAATCTTCTCTTTTTTGCTCATTGCTCTCTGCAACAAAGAAAATAATACTTTGAGGTCTCCACCGGGGGACTCTCATCCCATCCTTTCAAAGATTTGAACTCCGATCTCTCCACACTCTCTGCACAAGACAGGTCAGTGTCCCTCTGTTATCAAAAGTCAATATTATATACCACACTTGGTATTTTAATTTGTCTGCATTCTCCTTGATTTTTATGGTGAGTTTATTACACGTTTGTTCCAATAGTTTATCACATTTTGTTCCAGCAGTTTATCACATCCCAGACTGTTTTGCACACTTGTGTTACAAACCACCAGGTGGCCATGACTGATTAAACTGACCTCTGGTGTTATACCTGGAAACTGTCTCTTCGTCTGATCTTTCATGCAGGAAATGCAGGTCCATTGGAAGACAGCTTCCATGAACAGCTTGGCCCTGGCAACTTCCATTCTATATCTTGATCTCCCTGCAAGATATGTGTGCATCTAAATTTATTTTGTTATTAAAAAAGGTCTTACTTATAGTAGTAATTGTTTTGTTGTTTTTTTATCTTTTTTTTGGTTCTAGAGCATCCATCCAGGGCATCCACTTGTTTAAGTCTCAACGGTCCAGAAGATGGCGCTGGTAGCTGTATTCATTCTAAAAATAGATATATCAACTGTTGATTGCAATTACTGATACATCATTATTGTAAAAACTTAAAATTTGATAAACACATTCTAGAAATAGTTAAAAAGATATCTGGTAAACTTGCTTGGTTAGGTCGATTAAGACACATTGTACCTAGAAACCTACTTGAACTTACTTATAAAATGTATGTACTACCATTATTTGATTATGCCTGCACCGTATGGGGTTGCACAGATGTAAATGTAAATATTATTCAGAGGTTACAAAACAGAGCCGCAAGACTAATTACTGGCTGTTTTGATATCATCAATATTAGAGGTATTACCTTAGTTAAGTCATTGAAATGGCAAAATATACAAGAACGAATTAATTATTTCTTAAGTATACACATGTATAATTGTATTCATGGGAATGCTCCATTGCATTTAGTAAACTCAATTGTAATGGCTTGTGATGTTCATGAGGTTAATACTAGACTAGCAAATTCATCAAATGTTGTTATACCAGAGTGTCATACCCAGTACTTTAAAAGATCATTTTTATATAGGGCATCAGTTATATGGAATAGCTTACCAGAAGAATTGAAAGATTGTAATAATGTAAATTTATTCAAATGTAAAGCAAAGATATACTTTAGCTAGTACCCAGTTGAGCTCATCAGTAATATTTTTAACGTTCTTATGTACATACCTGTATATATATAATTTATTTGTGTTTTTTACGCTGTTTTTTATTATATGGGCCACCTGAAAAACGGTCCCACCGAGTGTGTGTACCCATGTAAAACATATTACAAATAAAAAAAAAAAAAAAAAAAAACACACCCATCATCCAATTGATGAGCTTTTCGTCACTAACAGATGAAGTAAGGTAGTTAATTTCATGACATATGGTCGATTTAGACAGCTGTAGCGACCTATTCCTGACTGTAGCTATGACTGACTAAAGCCAGCTGCTTCTGTCTACTCCTAGCTCATAGTCGGCTTACATCAAAAGGCATCTAGGCAAAGGTACGAAATTTATTTGATATGGTGCTGCATGTACTTTTAGATCCGGCATTGAGTAGCCAGCTATAGCCAGACAGTTCTGGTAAGTGACATGTAGAATCATATGGCAGAAGTTGTCTAGCTTTGTTTAGGTTTAATTTGACAGGTTGTTTTCCATTTGACCTTCACTAAAGTAAATCTCAGTGGTGAAAACTAAGGAATGTTATCAAATATATTTACTTATGATCTTTCAAATCGTATTAACGTACGTAAAATTGTGGGTAACAAACATTCACAGGAAAATGACATATGAAAAAGTTGGCATGAAGAGCTTCAGGATTGTTCATTTTTTCACTTACCTGCCAGCCTGGTAAAAAAATACAAACCGGTAAACAAATACCAACCTGTTAAAAATGCCAACCTGGAAAAAACAAATACCAACCTGGTAAAAAGAAAAATGCCAACCTGGTAAAACAAATACAACCAAATACCAATCTGGTATAAGAAATACCAATCTGGTAAAAGTAATACCAACCTGGGAAAGGAAATTCAGGTCAGTTTTGACATACTGCGCATATTATTCAATTTCTTGTAATATTTTCACCCACCTTGCTGTGAGGAGCAACCAAGGTCCGTCCCCCTGGGTGATGTTCAGTTCATCATTACTTCTGACATTGTCCAGCAGGTCAACGGTGTGGTCACTTAGCTGCTCAGCCAGCCATTCATACTCTTGCTGGAAATGCATTGGGCGTGCAAAACTTAATATTGGAAAAAATTTGGTGAAAACAATTAAACGTTTGGTCAAAGTAATCCCAAATAACTGTGACCCCAAATTGAACGTTGAGTTGTAAAGCCAAACAGTGTCACTATTTTGGCTGACTTTGCTAAAGTCTGTATGTGGTCTTCATATAATAATAACAAAATTTGTTAAAGCTGTCAGTTTGTTGTGACAAAAAAAAATAGAAAAGCACCAGGTGATGATGGAATCTCAAATAAAAATATTAAGCACTGTTAAAGCCTCATACCTCTGGTTCACCTATGCAACCGGATATTAAAAACAGGGAAATATCCTGATACCATTAGAACAGGCAAGGTAATTCCAATTCACAAGGGCAAAAATACTGATGATCCAAATAATTATAGACCTGTTACTTTATTAAGTGCCATAAACAAAGTAATAGAAAAAGTTATATACAATAGAGTGTCCAATTTCTTAGAAAAGCAAATAATTCTTTATAACTGTCAGTTTGGATTTAAAAAAAAAACCCTCAATATCGATGGCATTGGTTATTGTAATCTTGGTAATTTCCTAAATAAAGTCATGTAAACTTTAATTACAACTGGGCTCCTCCGATATGACACTCCCTGACATGACTGTCAACACAAATTAGAAGAGCCAAATGCCAGGGTCAGCGCAATGTTGCCTGGTACTTTTTTTATTTTTATACATGTGAACATTCTTATCTTTTTTTGTTAATTTGAATCTTATTGAGATATTATGATCAGTATTTGTGTATATTTTTGTAAAATTTAAATCTAATATTGATATTGTAATCAGTATTTGTGATTTAATCTGTGATTTTATTTGCTATCTTTTATGTAATTATATATATATATATTATTTCGCCTTAATACTGAATGTTTAAGAGCAGGACTCTGTCCAGAAAACATCAAATTGTGGCAACTGGGACCTTAAATGTTAAGCTGTATATTATGTATAAAATAATGAGAACTTGTACATCAGATTTTTGTAGATGTAGTTTTAGATAGACGTAGTGAGTAGATATGTGACATATGTATCTTTTCTGATATGAAAAAGTGTCAATAAAAGCTATATATATATGTAATAGACACTATTCGCCCATCAATAGATAATAAAGAAATGACAATTGGAATATTCCTAGACTTAACGAAGGCATTTGACCTCGTAAAACACGATATATTAGTTACAAAACTAGAAAGATATGGCCTAAGAGGACCAGCCATTGAATTAATAAAATCATATCTTACTAATAGGCAACAGTATGTACACAAATTAAAAATCAGAATCCAAAACTGTTACAATGGATGTACCACAAGGGTCTGTTTCAGGTCCACTTCTTTTCTTAGTCGATATTATTGACCTAAAAAATGCAACTGCATGTAATATAAGTAGGTTTGCAGACGACACAAGTATTTTTTTTATCAGGAAATGACCCACTAAAATTGAAACAGACTCTCCTGTCTGATTGCCAAGTAACAAGGGTGAGTAATAATCATGGATGCAATGTCCTCATGACCTCTCTGTAGAACAAAAACCAAAATTTACAAATTTGAACAAAAACTTTGTGATTATCTGTTGGCCTGACCTGACTTATTGTGCTTTTTATCATGAATAAATTAAAATGCTTTACCATTATACCAGTTGTAGTTTAAAAGACCTACCTTATGTGACTTGTATACTTAGACTTTATCAGTGGTAGCAGGTATTAAGCAAAGTTTGTGATTCTTCATGTGACAAAGTGCAGATCTGTGGAGAATACGATTTCTTACATTTGATGAATGAGCTTGAGTCTTTCTCATGACATTTGCACAGACCTCTGGGTGTTAATTTGTGACGGCTAATCGCAGTGGGGTCCGCCCCAACAGGTCTGTGCAATTGACACCACAATGAGGGGTTATCTTGGAGGAGTGATTGTGCAGTTACCAGATAGGGCCCAAGTCTAAAATGGCAGAATTAATGTATATATATATAATAGCGATATAAAATGATAATCACAATCTGATATCTAGATATTAATAAACATTGTATCAATTACAAAATATAACCATTAATATCTGACTGAAAAATAAAACATTTACCTTTTGGATAATTGACTTTCTCCTCTTTGTTAGCATGATGCATGTAAATGTGAATCATCACTTTCTCCTCTTTGTTAGCATGATGCATGTAAATGTGAATCATCACTTTCTCCTCTTTGTTAGCATGATGCATGTAAATGTGAATCATCACATGATTCCAATGACATGTATAATTAGATCATATAATAATTTATGATTGCAAACAACAAAAAGAGCACGCGGCTTCTTATGAAATTATTGGTAATTAATGTCATTCAGGAAATTCACAATGGTTTGTCATATTTCATAATGGTTGTCAAATTTCATAATGGTTGTCACATTTCATAATGGTTGTCACATTTCATAATGGTTGTCAAATTTCATAATGGTCGTCACATTTCATAATGGTTGTCAAATTTCCTAATGGTAGTCACATTTCATAATGGTTGTCACATTTCATAATGGTTGTCAAATTTCATAATGGTTGTCAAATTTCATAATGGTAGACACATTTCATAATGGTTGTCAAATTTCATAATGGTTGTCACATTTCTTAATGGTTGTCAAATTTCATAATGGTAGTCAAATTTCATAATGGTTGTCAAATTTCATAATGGTAGACACATTTCATAATGGTAGACACATTTCATAATGGTTGTCAAATTTCATAATGGTAGACACATTTCATAATGGTTGTCAAATTTCATAATGGTTGTCACATTTCATAATGGTAGACACATTTCATAATGGTTGTCAAATTTCATAATGGTTGTCAAATTTCATAATGGTAGACACATTTCATAATGGTTGTCAAATTTCATAATGGTTGTCAAATTTCATAATGGTAGACACATTTCATAATGGTTGTCAAATTTCATAATGGTTGTCACATTTCATAAAGGTAGACACATTTCATAATGGTAGACACATTTCATAATGGTTGTCAAATTTCATAATGGTAGACACATTTCATAATGGTTGTCAAATTTCATAATGGTTGTCACATTTCATAATGGTCGTCACATTTCATAATGGCTTGTCATATTTCATAATGGCTTGTCATATTTCATAATAGTTTGTCATATTTCATAATGGTTTGTCATATTTCATAATGGTTTGTCATATTTCATAATGGTTTGTCACATTTTAAACTATTTTGTCACATTTTTGTTATGTCTGTGACTGGTATTCTGAATGGTCATACATAGTAAGTGTAAAACAAAGCATTGCTATGCATTAGTAAAGCTTTGGAAGTTGTAAATTTGATTTATATTATGAGAATGAGAAGGAGAGAGACCACAGGGGGCATCTTTCAGCCCCCATGTTTCTTATCTGGGCTGTTTTCAGCAATTACCTCAAGTGCCACTTCCTACTTGTTATTTACGACGCCAGAGGGCGCCCTGATGCTCCCCCTATCGGAAGCGTCCGGAACTTCCCAGGCAAATTATTGCGCTCAATTGCTGGGGTTATCGTCAAAGAAAAGACAGGATATCTAGGAAGTAGTCGCTATCTAGAGTGTTTACATCCATTTGCAACAGTTTGCATGAATCAGATCAGTTAGGTTAGAGAAAGAAAAAGGAAAATAAAATACCTATGAAAGAAAAACATTTTTAGAAATATTAGTGACTAAAATTCTAACACCTGTTTGAGACATTTCTAATTTGGAAGTGCCTTGTACATGTACCCTGTGCTGGGGCAAGTAAAAGACCCCCTCCACGGGGCAAAATGTGACGTTTGATGTAGACCAATCCTTTTCATCTCCTCATTACGTCTGCCTGTGATGGATATAGTCATAAAAGCAGCCTTAGCTTTAAGCCATTATATTGAAGGTAAACAATAGGTTAGTTAAACTACTCATGCATAACTCAGCGTGTTGTTATTTGAAAATAAAGATGTCTGAATTAAATCGTTAGACATGACTTTATGGACTGGTTTTATTTTCTTTAAATCTGAACATCACCATTTTCTTATCAAAGGCTGATAAGGGGAAAAGGGCATCTCGAACCCCCCCCCCCCCCCCCCCGCACCCCTTTGGCTACATC